>OY744515.1:215051980-215171980 GCA_963556195.1 Sepiola atlantica | reverse complement strand
CGTAAATATACTTGGCAATAAGGTTAATCCAATCCATGCACTGTGGAAGCCCCATTTACTTAAATAGATTCTGCCCTCGTGCGGTCGGCTTTCAAATTCCGTCCCTGGTTTCTGATTCCTAGACTCTACCGACATGCAAAAATGTAAAAGTACTGTGCACAAGCATCTCGCTTCAAAACTAAAAATTCAAGGTGCCCCCACACAAAAAAGGTCTCCCTAATTCTTAGTAGCCCTATACGTCCACAGTTCAACTTACCTTGTTTTGGGCGAACTATGTGAACAAAAGATATATATATATATATATATATATGTATTTATTTATTTATTCATATTTACATATACATTTCTAGAGGCAGTCGCTCAGTCGTTTACGAGTAATGAATGTGAAAAGCAGTACAAGTGCATTCAAGGCGATTTGAAATACGACCGGTTTGTCACATACTCATATCCTAAGTAATGTATTACCCGTTGCGCCTAAAAAGTATCGTTTGTGATAGTAGAAGAGATACTGTAGATATATGTTTTGTGTACACATAATTTTAACACGCTAAAATTCTCCCCGGGACATCTAACATATCCATCATATAATTGATTAACGCTAACGAATAAGCGGTATTTTCCTCCACTAGATAGATCAGCTGAAGGACAGAGTCAATATATGTACATAAAATGTTTTTTTTCTCGACGTAATGAACTTACTAGTGTGGTTTTACATTGCAAGATGATAAACACCAATATTCGTATACATATATTCGAAAATATTTTAAATAGGTTGTTACTCTTATTTTCACTCTTAACAAGACTGTTACATTATATAATGTTTTACAAAGCAATCGATTCTTATTGGCAACCCTACGTCAGCACGACGTAGGTAGCAAGACTACCAGGCGACCGTATACACCGTTACTGTGTTAATTTTGTCAAACTTAATTTATTTGGAAATACTTTTTTTGATGAAATATATAATTTATTTAATGAATATTGAAAATTATTTCATTGATATTGGATAAGCACCTAATAATAAGTTCTTAAGAAATACTAACCGAACGATTGTGTTGTATAAATGCGTGGTATCCGAGTACGTATCAACTATGATGTAGTCCGAGGGTCGTGCATGATACACTATATACTGACCCCAAATTGTTTTGAAAACATCGACAAAAGGTCGATTTTTTTAGGTGGAAGGTGCCATCGTTACCCAAAAAGTGTCACTATGATTTGGACAAAAATAAAAATATTACCCAAGTTAAAAAGGAGTTAACTTCCACTGACGTTTGAGAGATCAGATACCATTTTTTATATACCAGCCCGCGAACCAGGAGTTTTATTTTCATCAAATATCTTGTATTGATGTGTAAATATGGAAGTGTGTCAATGATCAATCATTAACTGTTGTAATATATAAGATAACAATTAAGATACAACTATCTAATACAGTCTATTTCTGGTGTGTGTACGTGCACATGTGTGTGTGTGCACCATTGCGCGTACTCCTGCAAGCCGAACGAATCATGTGCTCGCACACCTGCGTCTTTTATTGGCTTCCGGATACATAGAAATCTCCAGCACTGTCAGTCTGATTAAACGGACCCGTTGAAAACCTATCAGAAAGTAGACGCTTTCACCAATGATAAGAGAATTCCCCCATACGTCATCCAACCCCATTCACCAACTAACTCACCTCAAAGCATTATTCCTAACGTATCTACCTACATACTTACTGGCGTACACACCTACGTATATACACATTCTATCGGCCTGCTCAAACCAATCAGTACAAGAACAACTACTTGGTTCGTTCATGTTTCGGTCGGTCGATATCGATCTGTTCTTGAATGATAAAGACTTATTGTATTTGTATGCTCTTCATTATTGTTTTCGCTATTGAGAGTGACGGTGCGCGTAGGACGACGGCTGTCTCTCCAAAGAGACTGTCTGTTTAGCAACCGTTCGCCTGCACCTAAATTTCAAAATTTCGCTGGTATAATAGATATAATCTTATTAACATGTAATATGATTACCTGACCATTATGTATCTTAATCCAAATGATTATTTAATTGTGAATTTACAGACATTATATTTCCCTTCTGATATACGAATATTGGATGTGTCTGATTTATAGTAGAGTAGCATATGAGCCTTGAGTTTACTTTCGGCAGCCTCATAACTCTCGCCTCCCTTATTGTGTGCTTTATTCATAACATTCCATAAGCAATCTTTCTGTTTTCTGGGTCGGAATCTTACACTTATTGTTTGTTAGTTTTTCTCCTTTGGGCAGTATTTATTTAGCTCCTTACATCAACTAGCTTCATGTTTTGTCTAGAGAGAAATGCATAAAAACATATCATTACATGAGCATGTTAATACTGCTTCACCTAGTGATCGTCAAATACCGGAGTCTGCTGCCAGATCATTATCGGAATTTTATGGTGTAAATATTTTAGTAAACATTATTGACCGATTTAGTGATGAATATACAAAGAACAATCGTTACATATATGTTTTGCAAGATTTCGGAGTTGATAATAAAAGATAATGTTAACTCACTGTTATAATATAAATATGCTAAATGGAACAACGAAAAGTAACAAAAAAAATGAGAGTAAGACGTTACTCTATTTTCGTTTATTTAATATTTACACAAAGTGGCGCAATTATTCAGTTAGTGTTTTCGAAGATGCCATTTATATATATTTTGAACTTTTTGAGCTCTGTCTCCACGAATTCTATTTTTACTTTCTTTAAATATGTCGTTACCGGACATTTTATCAACGGACATTAACCAACTCTGAACTCCATATTTTGATAACCTTTGTACACGCACCTCCTAATTTCCATTACTTTATGTTGTTTCTTAAATGTTGTAAAGTTTAAATTTTGGCTATTCCACTGCCAACTTATATATCTATGTAATTCCTCTGATGATAGGATTTTAGTCTTTGAAAAGCCTTGCTTAAGGAAATAAAAATAAACATGTTTTTATCGGGTACAAATTTCACGGAGTTTTACACAGTATGTTTTATAGAAATTGAATTATATATAAATTTATAACATTTCTTTAAAACATTGACTCAAAAAGAAATAATAAATAGAAAAACAATAAACACATCTTTACTCATGTAAATTATAATAGACTATTTTTAGAATATTATCTAAAAAAGACATCAGTCTTTTCTGGTCAACCCTACCGCATGCTCCAGTACTTCCCACAAAGATACATCACACAAGTGGTTTATTTTAATAAGTGAAGTAATTAACAATAACTTAACAAGCTAAATAAATAATTTGCTTGCTTATAACGTATACCCCTACTTTCAACCCTATAAACTCCCCAAGTGTTCTTCTTGTTATTTAAATTCTTATTTTTGTGATTATGTTGTTCTTCTTTTAAATAAAATGTATTCTAGTTCTTTTATTTTATAAGTTATTAGATTATTAATAAAAGAAGAATTATTAAAAATAATAATATTTCTCCTATGTAAATATTATATTTTAAATAATAAAAGAAAATGTTACTAATTAGTCATATTTAATAATTTCATTTTTTTTCTATTTTAAAATGCTAATTCCATTTCCAATTCAAATTAAATGATTTGCAAAAAATTGCAAATTTTTCAGAATATACATTTTAAGATTTAAGTAAAATAAGATATAAACATGTAAAAGATTTTAAATTTAAATAGAAATAAATTTAAAAAACTGGTTTTAAAAATAAGTTTCAGAATTATGAAAATAAATTTCTAATTTCGAAATTTCAAATGATTTCAAATAGTTTATAATTATTTGAGAATTAATTAAAATATCGTAATTCAAATCAGTCTAAACTTATTTTTATTACATCTATTTGATTGTGTAACATAAGAAATTTTTATATTCGAAAACTAAAAGCCTCAAATTAATATAACAAAACTATTTGTACGTGTCAACAACTTTTAGAATGTAAAATGTTCTCACTATGGTAACAACCACATAAACTTAGTAAAATGTTCAATTTCAAGACATCTTTTTTGCTTAATCTTTGGAAATATAAGTATTACTTTTCTGGAATTATTTCAAATATCTCAATACACTGATTCAAAAAATAGGTACACTTAACTTAAAATTAAATAATTTTCTAAATAATGTCCGTGCAATAAAAGTAAAGTGTCCGAGCGATCAGAAAAAAAAATTGATTTCCCAACAGAAAACTATGTATGGGATTTCCTAATCGCTATCATGCTTCATTTTATTAATTTCATCTAGTATTTTAATTTGATATAGAAGGTATGCATTTATAATTGAACATTATTAGAAAACCATATGCCAGATGTTTCTTTAATAATTTTCCATAATGTATTCATAGTCTTATCAAAATAAATGACATTTTATCAGAATAAATGAAAACAGTTAATCTATTTTTATTAAAAATGGCTTTTACTGTTTAAATTTGTCTCAATATTAGAGATAATTCCCCGATCTGGTTTTAAAATGATATTAACATTCTTTAAATATCAAACGAATATGCTTTAGTGTTAACCTTTCTATTTTGTTTTAATTAAACAAAAATATGAAATTTAATCGTGAAAATTGCATTTTAGTTCTCCAATGTTAAACTGGAAACTGAATGATTGTCTGTAAGTAAAGCTTCGATAACATCGTATAATGGATAGTGTGCGGCGGTGAACATTCCATGAATTTTATTGTACATTTACTTTTGCCCTACCATACATTTGAAATTAATTGTTTGTAAAATTTAAGCAACCGTTTAAAATATATTTCGGAATATCCCTGTTTTTCAATTCTGCAAATGTTGTTGTGTTTTCAAGATTAACAATATATGGAGTTCTTACGCTGCTGAGAACACATAATGAGTCAACTACAGGGCAAATATTATTTTGAACTCATTAAAATAATGTTCAGCTTAAATATTTAACATCGTAAAGCACGTGGTGTCCTACCACTAACAAAAAATATTCGCGCGTGCCGTACTAATATTTAAAAAAAAACATCAATATTCTAAAATATATGTTTTGTAAAAAATTTTTGAAGAGATGTAACCCCTTCATACATATATCCTCTCCTCAAAGACTGATTTCTAAATATTATCTTGGTTAGGGCTGCTATTAATACATGAATATTTGCTAATAATGTTAAAACAAGTTTATATAACGTTCTATTCGACAGTTTACATACTTTCAAATTCCTTTCAATGTCGACCACGAAGTGATGGATTTATTATTTCAACCATTAACAAAATATTAAAATGGCTGACTTGTTTAAGAATACACCGAAATATAGTATGATAGATTAAATCTCGTAATATGATTTTAATTTACTACTGTTTTTTTAATATTATAATTGGAAAGATGGCACTTTTGTTGTTTACGGACCCGGTGAAATTATAAAATTATTTAAAAAGCGATTCGTAACATGGGACGGGGGATTTGCTAACAGTTATGCACTTTCACCTAACAATTCAATAAACAAAAGATATCGTAAAAATGTCACTTAACTTGAAAATCATATCTAACACAAAACGCGGTCCACAAACTAAACTATTACTAAAAAGATAATACAAGAAGTGTTATATTTGGTTGAGGATAGGGTAGCACCTATATCTCCCGCAAGAACGTTTCGAAAATCTATTTTTAATCGATATTTATTTTATAATTACCGAATATGCCTACGTTTGACGAATTTTCTTTTACCGAATTTTTTTTTGTCAAACTTTCCGTTGCACCGAGGTAAACTTTAGGTCGGTATTTAATCTGTGGAAAATCCAGATCTATAAAAATAAGCAACTCTGGATTGTAACAAAGTGCAAATTGTTTCAGTCTAGAAGAATTTCTCCTTCACTGACCGAGGACAGAGAATATGAAGTGTAGTGGCAGGACAGATAGTATACTTTGCAATATTTATTTGTCTAAAAAATAAGAAAGTATACAAACTTGATACTACATTTTATCTCAGAGGTAAAATTCCAATAATTAAGGCAATTGTTCTAGTAATTTTTTGAGGAGCTTGGCACCTGCACTTAAGGTTATTGATAAAGTTAAGTGATTTTTTACAGAACGTTTCCACATGGACTTAGGGTTACTGGAAGGATTAATTGATTGTTTATTTTCCCCCACACAAAAAAACAACACAATTGGTATCCCTTTGCAAAAAAGTGATATGCGCTTAAAACGCTATCCCGATAGCGATCGGTCCGAAATTGATGTTAAATGTATATGCAAAACTCTAAATTCTGTAATAATTGTGTTTTTCCTCACACGTAATCGCCTAAAAAGGATGATCTCATTCATGTTTAAAGGGAGGGGGGCTAAGAGTATCTATCGACAGTTTTTTCAACACTTTTTTGATATACCATGTCCAAATATTCTTTAAAGTTTTCCAGTTCAATATAAAAATATGTATGTATACTGTAGAAAGTGTTATTTATATAGCGCAAACATTACATAAATATATTTTTTTAATTTTCCACACAAAGAATATATAAACAGCCCACAGTTTCAATTTCATAGGAACATATTTGCTTTCACCGCTAAGAAAACACTACGAAACTGATAGAAAAAATACAAATATTTAAGAGTTAATATCTTCAACATACCAAAAAAGTTGATTTCTTCAATATAGCCATGTTTTCTCTATTTTATTTATTAATACAGAGAGTTTTCAATTGTCCATTTTTCTTTGTCTTTTTTAAATAAAAAAGTGTAGCTTCAGTTTTCAGTTTTCAGTTTGACCTTTTTTGGCCTTTTCTTCCTGAAGAATTAGCTTCCAAATTCAATTGTCACTTTCTTTTATTTTTCTACTACAAGTCACACATCTCTGTTTCTATAACAACAATCTTTTTTAATACTAACGTATTTCGAATCAGCTCATACACTTCTATGTTTCTATGTTTTCACCTTTAAATATATTCATAACTAGCTAACTTTTCGAGCTCGCTCTCGCACTGCAATGTTCACTACTCGCAATACTTCAAACCAAAGTGTTACATTTTAAACATTTCATTCATAAGTTTGTTGTAACCACGCATATTAACATTTTGGTAATTCCGACCTTTTCCATGAAATCGCTAAAACATGCACCGAAAGTGGAACTCAATTTGCTATGTGTGTGCGTTCGTGTGTGTGTTTTCTTTATTTTTATTTATTAAAAACTATAAAAAAGTGGCGTCGGTCACTAACAAGAGGAAGCAGTCAGACACGCTTTTTTCATTCTCTATATGGCGTCGCTAACGGGAGAGAAGGGTGGAAGGCCAATCAGTCAACCTTTTGCCACTTTTAGAAGTATTTCTGATGCCCCACGTGTCTTTCCGTGCCCGTGCGTGTAAGCCACGATCTTTCTCTCTGGTTTAAATTACTCCCTCTAGCAAATATTTTAATAAAGATGTAATAATTCATCCTTTTTATATTAAATTACTGCAATTAATTACTGTTACTATCGAAATATACACTGCAAATATACGAAATGAACAGACCCATTAAATTACGAATGAATGACATAAAACACTAATTAATTATGAAGTGTTTTAAAAATACTTATGCAAATTAAGCATGGAAAGAGTTGTTTGTGCAATTCGTCTCTACGATATATATAAAATATTTTTAAATATTCTCTTGTAATAGTGATTTGAATCACACTAACCTGTTTTGATTGTAATACATAATAACATGTATTTTATCCTTTAGTCATCGCATAGCATGAGCGATGTGTCTGACAAAGAGGGAACACTTACTGCTTTCTTGTTCGGAATCTATCCACCCAACATTTTTCGTTTATATTTTTGTGTTAATGTTAGTATTTTTTTAATTTCCTTACATCAAGTGGTGTCATGACTTGCCTGGAGCGATTTCCATTAAACAACACGCACTTATTGAGCACCGTTGAAAAAATGCTGAAAATATATACACACTATATCATATTGTTTTATACAAATTTAGGTGTATAAAGATGAAATGTAAAAACAAATATTATATATATATATATATATATATATATATATATATATATATATATATATATATATATATACATATATATATATATATATATATATACCATTAGGAAATATTTACTGAATAACATTTTTATAACTTTATCAAGCAGAAAAAATAAAGACTTGATTAAAATTGTACGTCGATCAGAATATTATTGGATATTTGAGATCCAATATGAATTCTATTGGATCATTATTAAAAGTCAATCATCCATCTACAGCTTAACCTTGTTTTACGATAAAGCGTATTTTCTTTTTAATTTCCTGTTTCTCAATGCACTTTCCTTGGTTACGTTTATAGTTCAAAACTATTTTGTGATGGTTGCTGATTTTATTCATGATCAATTACGAAATGATGTTTTTCTTTCACATTTGTTTTGCTCGCCATTGAACACAATATTGAATGATGCATACATCGTTGTTCGTTAATGTTTTTTGTCTCGTATCACGGTACACTGACCGCTCGCGCTTGACTGAGCCGATTATAAGATTAGTTATGTGTCATCTAACAGACGCCGCGCATCAAAGAGATTACGTCTTTATATTTTATATCTCACCCTTTCATGAACGTAATTAATCCATGCTCCAAAGCTGACTTTTCATATACAACATTTACCGGGCTCATCCATTATGGCGGTTGTAATGAACACGCGCACACATGCATTATATATATATATATATATATATATATATATATATATATATATATATATATATATATATATATATAAACTCGGAGACATAGACAGAATTGACAAAAATAAGATACTAATTAAGAAATATATGTACGTTTAGGTTCGGTGACTCTACAGTGATGTCTATCCTGAAACAGTATCGCTTACGTCCAGTAGACCAGGCCGGCTGAAAACAATGTTGTAATAAGCCGTGCATGACAGTGGTTATTTCGGAGTGTTGTTTATTCGAGACTAGGAGTATAGCTTACTGAACAGTTAAATCAATCAGATCATGAGTTCATTCATTATCGCTGGATGCAAGTGAGATTGAATTATTAGCCAAAACACACTACAGACTAACACACACACACACCCACATAATGCGAAGTTTCGTGAAACCTGGTCGTGGAACACTGGTTTCTAAAAGCCTTCTTTAATATGGCAACTTGTTAATACATAAATATACCATACCTATTTTTCCACTGTGCTTGTTGGCTTGGCAGCAGTGTTCTAGCGGTTAGGACGATAAAAAAAAACAGTTGACTTAGGTCTGAAGTTCAAATCATGTGCCTAGCAGTATAATCGGCCTCCACGCTAATCTTTCTCGGAAATCGATGCAACGAAACACGTGTGTGTGTGGATGAGAATAAAAAAAAATATTTACCATGATATTGTACATGTATATATATATATATATATATATATATATATATATATATATATATATATATATATATAATTTCATGAAAATCACACCTTCCTAATCAGAACGAAGTTTAAACAGGACTGTAGTAAAATGTTTTCGGTAACATATATAGCTTTGTAGCAGTTGCATGAGCGAACTATTCGTTTCGATGCACGTTAGGTTTAACTGAGATAGTTATTTGGCTTTGCACATGTGTAATCATCGAATCCTTACTGTGCAGGCGCATGACGCATCAATGTGTATTGTTTTTAATCCTCTCCAGTAGTGAGGCACAAGGCAACTTTTTATCTTACTCCCACAAGTAAGATGTGACCCAAGGTCGGGTCGAGAAAGTGGGGTTTAAATATTGCCTGGGCAGCCCCATTGGCATTCCCCGGTAGGGGCGCCTCAGGGAGTAAGCAATAAACTTACTCCTCTCCAAAGAGGGGAAACAAAGCCTAGGAAGGTGGACCTCCCAGAACCGCACAGGACAGACCCATTGACCGGCGTAAATCAAGACCCGAATGCCAAGACAGCACCAGTATGGGGTGCAGTATCATCCGTACAGATACTTCACTTTGATCTAAACCAAAAGGCCAAATGTGTACCGACATTTATACGCGTCAACATATTTGGCGCCAAAGACAAAATACGACGTCAAGTAAGTTCCTGCTTATTTTTTTAGCTATCAAGATGCATCTTATCTCGTTCTGCTTTAGCCAAAGGCAAACTAGATGACGAACTTCAGGATATTTAATTATACAACTGTTGTAGGTGACCTGCCTACCCTTTAATAATAACTTAATTGTAGAAACCGGCTTCTATAAATACCGGTTTTGCCGGGAGAACATTTAGGCACTAGCACTTCCAACACTGACTTGTGTATAATTTCACTGGTCAATACAATTCATTATTATTATCTCTAAACCTGTTGTTCTTTTATTTCCTTGTTGGTACCCCTAAACGGGTCCACAACAACTGGCGGCGATTGAATCGTAAATTACTTCGTTGGAAACACCTTGGACCTTGCAACCTGTGAGTGATATACCAGTGTCTACAACACGGTCAACCTTCGAAAAAAAAATTGTACCCATTTGAAAAAAAACAAAAAACCCTGTGCTTTACAATTTTTGGGAAGATATTGGAAACATCGAATACATTCAATTTTGGGACGAGTCTGCCTTGAAAGAAATAAGCAGTTTAAACAATTACTGGCGAAAAATAAAGTAAGACAGATTTTACTATTTGTGTTCTTGTAATTTCAATACGGAATGTTACCTCGTTCAACAAATGAAATTTGAATATCATGTGCTTATAAAACTGAAAAATTCGAAAGTAAAAAAACGATTTGCAAGTGCCGGTCGAATTCGAGACCCGAATGACGCAGTGATGAGAAGGGGTTGAGTTTGTTATTAAACGCTAAGCATTTGAAAAGAACAAAATAATGAAGGACTATTTGTGACTAATTCTTTTTCAAGAAAGTATTTCTTTTATCATAGAAGATTTCCCGAAACTGATATTGGAGATGATTAAATTTCAATCAGAACAACAGAAGGCAAACGATGAAAAACATCTTGCTCAACAGAAGGCAAACGATGAACAACTTCAGTCTCTACAGAAAGAAATTTCAGTCGCAGCAAATAAGTGTATTGAAGTATTTTGAGGAAAAGAATTTAGCACAAAAGCGAGGAGATAGAAAATATTTAGACAAACAATTGATTGGGATAAAAAAATTACAATTAGAGCAACAGACTCAATCTGAGAGAAAATTTGAACAGCTGGAATAAGGCATGATAAATACGACGAATGACGACAGCGACGGGTTCAACCAAAATGCAATATGGTCAGCTATAGAAACCTTCAAATATGTGCCTGAAGAGGACCTAAACTTCGAATTATGGTACCGTCGATATCAGGATTTTTTCGACATCGATTGTAGCACATGGTCGGAAAAGAAAAAGGTTCGTTTAGTTCTTCGTAGACTAGCTACGACAGAGCATAAACAATGTGTCGATTATATTCTGCCGGAGAAAACAGACGAACTATTTTTCAATGAAACCATTAAAATGTTAATGGAACTATATTGCCCCAAAACAAGTTTATTCCACAAAAGGTGGAAATGTATGAACCTAACGCGTAAAGAAAGCCATGATTAATCAACGTTTGCTTCAATCGTCAATAAGCATTGTGACAACTTTAAGCTATCATCCTTGACAGTGGACAATTTCCAAGTATTGATATTTGTTCAAGGGCTCGTCTCGCAAAACGATGCAGAGTTAAGAAGACGTGCAATAAGCAAACTTGAAACCGAGCCAAATTTAACATTACAACAACTGGCTAAAAGCTGTCAACGACATATTTCCGAGAGACAAGAAGCTAAAGAAATAGAGGAAGCAGCAAATTCTAATGTTAAACATGTTCGTCGTTTTTCAAAAAAATCATACTCTTCGAAGGAAAAATTCAAGAAGGATTTGCCTCAAAGGTCGAATGAAAAATTGCCAAACCAACCTTGTTGGGGTTGCGGGGACCTACATTGGTACCAGAAGTGTCTTTTTAAACGAAATGATTGTGACAAATGCCATAAAATGGGACACAAAGCCTCACATTGCAGAAGTAACACTAGAAACAAAAGTTACATAAAATCAACCGGAATTAATGGTGGCAACCTAAACATACGAAAGTATGTTACGGTAAAAATAAACAATCAAGATGTTAAACTACAGCTTGATTCAGGGTCTGACCTATCAATTATTAATATTGATACCTGGAAAAAGATCGGCAGACCGACTATGCTACGCACAGATAAAGTGGCTCGATCGGTGACCGGAGAGAAAATAAACTTTGAAGGGGAAGTCATTTCAAAAGTGACACTAAAAAATAAGACACTAAAATTACGCATGTTCGTAATGAAAGATACGGGAAATGTGTTCGGTTCACATTGGAGGTAGCACTTCAAGCTCTGGGATTCGCCGATAAGCGCCTATTCAACGAATAGAGAACTTTTCTGCTGAAGCAGAAACATTGAAGAAAGATTTGAAAGAGTCCTTCCCCAAGGTGTTTTCTAATGAATTAGGACAATGTACTAAAATGAAGGCGAGTTTTGAACTAATTGAAAATAAGAATCCCGTTTTCAAGAGAAAACGAAGTGTACCATTTGCCTCTCTTGAACAAATTAATGCAGAAATAGACCGGTTATAGGAGAAATGTATTTTAACACCAGTTGACTACTCGGAATGGGCAGCCCTAACCGTCTACGTGAAGAAAAAATCTGGAGAGATCAGAGTGTGTGCCGATTTCTCAACTGGTTTTAACGATGCGCTAAAAGATTATCACTATCCTCTGCCGACTCCAGAAGAGGTTTTCACAAAATTAAACGGTGGAAAACTGTTCTCAAAAATTGACTTAAGTGAAGCCTAAATGCAAATACCTGTAGAGGAAGATAGCTCTAAGCTTCTCTGTATTTCGACACACAGGGGACTACTAAAGTTCAATCGTCTCCCTTTTGGAATTAAAGTCACCCCGTCGATTTGTCAGCAGGTAATCGACACGATGTTGAGCGGGCTCGATTTTTCGATCGGCTACCTTGACGATATCTTAGTGAAAAGTACAAAAGTCGGTGAGCACCGTGCGCACGCAAACAAAGTATTCGAAAGGATAAGCGAGATTTTTGTTTTACACTCAAGGAGTCAAAATGTGAGGTCTTTCTAGAAGAGATCAAATACTTCGGACATGTCATTGATAAGAATAGAATACGTCCCGACCCAGAAAGATCTATCGCCATCAAGAATATGCCCGAATCGAACAATGTTACCCAACTACAAAGCTTCCTGGGTCTCGCAAACAATTACGAACAATTCATTCCCAGTATGTCCAAATTGCGAGCCCCCTTAAATGAGTTACTTAAGAAAGATAGTAAATGGGAATGGTCCGCCGACTGTCAATCTGCATTCGACAACCTAAAAACGAAGTTAACTTCAGAATTATTTCTTACTCATTTTTATCCAGAGCTAAAAACTATTGCTGCAAGTGATGCCAGTTTCTACGGCATTGGGGCGTGCATTTTGCATAAACTGCCGGATGGCTCGATGAAACGCATCGCGCACGTTTCAAGAACTTTACTTCCTGCAGAGAAAAATTACTCTCAGATTGAAAAAGAAGCGTTGGGTATTGTGTTCGCAATGACCAAATTTCACAGGTATCTACACGGCCGTCATTTTATCCTACAAACAGACCATAAGCCACTTATCACAGTCTTTGGATCAAAAAAAGGTTTGCCAACCTACACAGTGAACCGCCTACATAGATGGGGTATAATTCTGTTAAATTATGACTTTGGGATGAATTTTTTACCGTCAAAAAGACTAGGACACGCAGATGGTTTATCGCGGCTAATCCCAAAGTACACGGAACCGCTCGAGGATACAGTTATAGCATCCCTTCGTTCTGAATATAACTATAGTAAAGTACTGTGTAACACAATAAAAGAGCCGTCAGTCACACTTGGCGATATACAGAAAGAGGCAAGAGAAGATAATTTTATTATCGAAATTAAAAATAAATTACAAACAGACGATGAGCAAACGGCAGAAGCTTTTTCAGTTTGTTGCGACATATTATTATACCGGGAGCGAATAGTTATCCCAGCTACGCTAAAACAAAAAAATCTTGAAGGATTTCCATAGGGGGCATCAGTGAGCGACACGCATGAAGAGCCTAATGAGATATAATGTGTATTGGAAAAACATAGACAGGGACATAGAGACGAAGGTGAAGGCATGTGCGGGCTGCGCGTCGGCAGCGAAAGCACTCCTATTCAGTACTGTCCATGGCTAAAGGCAGAGCAACCATGGTCCCGGATTCACATAGATTTTGCGGGGCCATTGGAAGACTTCTACTATTTAATTATAGTCGACAGCTACTCAAAATGGCCGAAAGTTGTTAGATGTAAAAACCCAACAGCGGATGTCACGATATGCGTGTTGCATGAACTGTTTGCCCGATTCGGAGTGGTGGACATTGTTGTATCGGACAACGGTACACAATTTACTTCACGAGAGTTCAAAGAATTCTGTGAAGACTTTCAAATTAAACATATCACCACTCCGATTTACCATCCGAAGTCAAACGGACAGGCAGAAAACATTGTTGATACCTTGAAGAGAGCGTTGAAAAAATCGACGGGCACGCCTAGAGAAAAGACACTCCAGCAGTCCCTTCAAGTGTATAGAATTACACCTAACGAGGACACACCAGCCCAGGTACCACCGGCGGAAGTAATGTTTTAAAGAAAAATACAGTCGGTATTCGACAAACTTTTACCAAAACAGGTTGGATCGACCAACATTACCGCACCAAAGAAGAGTTACGAGGATGGAGAGAAGGTGTTATTCCAGGAACACCATGGAAACAAAACCGTGTGGGAAGTGGGAAAGGTACAAAAAAGATTGGGTAGGATGATGTACATTGTAGAGGGTCCTAGAGGCACCTGTAAAAAACACATTAGACAAATGCGTCGTCGCATGTCGGACGACCCAGGGGAAGGCCCATCGGATCAGAGTGAGACAATCATGGAAAGTCTATACGACGCATTTGAGCTGCCAACACCAAAAACGCCTCCGGAACAGACACGTTCATCAAGAACCGGAATGCTTTATGCCAAGTTTAATTTAATTCTATCGAGTTGTTTTAAAAATAATAAGTGCCTATGGTTTTACCCGGCGCAGTAGTATGTCGCATTAAGATAAATACTTGTTTAGTACGACTCTACGCAATACTTTGTGAGCAATACTTTCTTACTGTCGAGACATTACGAATGCATTTGCGTAGTTATTAATGTCTCCATTAAGAGAGATGGCCCTGTTATCTTTTAAAAAATATATTGTCGAACACTGGTAGTAAAACCTCCTTTTTCTCTACTACTGTTTACAACATCTGTGCACCCGAGGAAACCTCTACTAAGTGCGTCGTTATGTCTATCAAAAATTTTATAGGTACTTAAAATATCAATCTTTCAAAACTTGGGGTATTAGTAAAACTGGATTCTCAGATGTTGGTTCGTGTTCTCTGATTTATATACAGATGGTTTGAATCTGAAGTTTTAAGTATCTCATTTGATCGAGATTGGGTCTAATATTAAAGAGGCTTGGTTTCGCCTCAACACAGAATATGAAAGATAGAATATACTACCTTAGATGGTCTCATTGATGTATTTATTATTCAACGTCTATAGAATGCCGGTCCGGTAAACTGCCTCAACGGATCTGCTGGGCAAAATCTAAATTGCATTACACCCTTGGACGATTTCAGTTGTTTCATTGAAGAAAGTCTTCAATCTGAAGCAATCATATCTAATGCCATTCCCTCGCGGAAACAGTCCGTGTTTTCCCCATTTGTTCGAATTACCTAATTGAAAGAGTGTCAAATCTAGTTACATAATTCCAGAATCGTTCGGACCCGTTTTTTGAAGATTATTCTGTGGAAGGTTTCGTGGAGATGTTTTCCTCTCGACTCAACGTTGATAAAAATGTTGATTTGTCTTCATAGGAAGAAGACAAAATCAATGATTTAAAAAAAACATGAGAAAAATGAGAAGTGTTATGTAAAGGTACTATTGGATGAAGATAAACTATCTCTTGTTGAATTAAATTATGTTCCAGCATTAAAAAATACGCAAAGATTTGAAAAGTCTTTAGACAAAGAAGTGTATATATAATAAATGCCTACAAGTCTTCCAAGAATACAAGAAAGACAGCATTATTGAAGTTGTTCATGTTTCTCCAGTAAGGTTTGAAAATTATAGCTGAGCCCCCCATCGCCCAGTTATTAAAGAAGAGACATGTGTTACTATCAGTTACGTCCAGTCTTTAGTTGTTCTTTGGAAAAAGAGGGTGGTGTTCGTCTAAAATATGCAGCTTATTCGGGTGTCAATTTGACGGCCAAATTATTGAATTTATTATTAACCTTTACAAAAAAATGATCATGTACTGTTGGGAAATCTTTGGAAGTAATTTGTACAAGTCCGTCTGAGGGATAATAAATATACACATCGTTTTTCTATTCTCTTTAAAATGAGCGACCTTTTGCGCACTTTTAGATATACCTATATTATTTTAAGCTTTTATGCAAGCCCATTTATTTCGAGGTGTGTAATCAAGTATCTAGGGTGAACAATACAGTAATGATGGAACATCATATATACTTTGCAACAACATTTATTTTGAGTACATCGTGAAAACAAGCAGTAATCTCAAATCACTCTATTCAATCTACAATTCAATCTGCGACCGGCTTACAAAAAACTGGTTTTGACTTACAATCCTCCACCTCGAATAATCAGAGATTGTAAGATAGAGGATGGGAAAGCTTCTTATTCATCTTCCTCTATCGGGTAAAAGGTAGGGATACCGTTTTTTCCCACAAAAGTTCCCTGAGCCTCGCACCTACTCAGCCCAGTATATTGACTCAATTTATATGGTTTATTTTCCTTTATCCTTATGTCTGCAAGTTACTATTCAGAGTAAACTTCTGAGTAGTGAAATCTGGAAAAATAATTTGTGCTGGGATAAAGAAATCCTAGAAAAATGTTATGATAGTTGGCGTTAATTGCCGACTGATTTGTATGTGTTAAGTGAGTTGGAGTTTCTAAGAAAGGTTTTTATGGAACCCGTTCCTACTATGTGTGCGTGCTGCTTATAAGGCAGCTACCGGCTTTGACCTGTATGCTTAGCATGGGATTGAATTTTTGTTTGCAAATACAAAAGAAAACTTCCTCGAAAAGAAATCCCTACCTAACCTATAACGTATGGCTTAATATCTTACCAACAGTCTTAAGGCATTGCAGCCGATTGTTATCCAGTCTTTATATCTCGTTTTGAATGCTCATGTTTGTATCCTTGGGTCCTCAACGGTAAAACAAGCAAAGTAAATGTTTTCGTTTGGAACCGTAATAAGGACGTTTTTTTTTTTGGTTTTTTTTAAACATAGTTCACCCCAAACAAGGCAGACCGCCACTGTAGGCGTAAGGGGCTACTGAGAAAGGAAAAGGGGAGAAAGAAGGGGGTCAACCAAACTTAGGATCTGCGCAGCGAGATGCCTGTTTACATTAGTTTTAAATTTCTGCATGTCTGTTCTGTCGGGAAAACAGGGGGCAGGGCGAGAGTGCCAGAGGCCAGCAATACGAGGAAAGAAGCTACTTGAGTAGAAGGCTCTCCGACATCTGGGGACCTCCACAGTGAATGAATGAGATCTAGTTGATTGTCGAGTTGGTCTAGTGAATTTACGTCGAGGGGGCACCAGAGTAGTAAACTCATCGGAGCATAATCTCTTGAAGTATTTGTAAAACAAGCATAAGGATGCTACATTGCGACGATGGGGCATAAACTGAAGCTTGGTTGACAGTGAGGGTCCTATTAGGTTTACGATTCTTTTTTGGACCTTTTCAAGAAGGGAGAGACTAGTAGATGATGCACCAGCCCAGATATGACAACAATACTCCATGCATGGGCGGATGTTGACTTTGTAGAGATACAGGATTATGTCAGGTTTGAGGAGTTTACTAGCACGGTAGAGGGAGCCAAGCTTCTTTGCGGCAGCCTTGGCAATGTCTTCAATGTATTTGTTCCAACTCATGTTACCTGTGAAGGTCAGGCCGAGGAGGTTGAATGATGAACTCTCAGGTAGGGTGTTATTTTACATGACAATCGGCATTAAAAGTTACCAACCATTTATGACCTCAATCCACCACAGCCTGGAGGTCATTTTCTAAAGATTCAGCCATTGCCTCGGATATGATCGCTTCGGTTTTTCCAACATGGCGAGAGTAAAGGGTGGTGTCATCAGCAAATAAACCAATCTCAGACTCTATGTCATCAGGGAGATCGTTTATATAGATCAGGAACAACAAGGGTCCAAGGATAGATCCCTTGGGTACACCAGCATTTATGTCATGTTGCTTAGGTGATCGGCCATCGAGGACAACCTGAATTTTTCTTTTGTCTAATAGGATCTAATTATATTTAGTAATTGCCCAGTAATACCGTATGATCGTATTTTCAGGAGAAGCCCTTTATGCCATACCTTGTCAAAGGCCTTGGATATATCAAGTGCTACTGCCCTAGCCTCTCCTGCCTTGTCGAGTGTATGATACATGCGTTCCGAGATGACCGTTAGGATTTCTGGGGTAGATCGTTCTTGTCTAAATCCATACTGGTGGCCAGAAAGAAATTTAGCATTAACTAAGTGCCGTACTATCGCTAGATTGATTATGGATTCAAAGATTTTAGCAAAGATCGGCAGTAGACTGATTGGGCGATAGTTCTGAGGATCGGTTCTATTCCCAGAATTCTTGTAGACTGGTACCACAGAGGCATTTTTCCAGCAATCGGGGAAGCAAGATTCAGCAAGACATTTATTGTAGTGTTTAGAGAGGATAGGGGCCAGTTCAGCAGAGCATTTCTTTATTACTATTACAGGTATAAGATCAGGCCCACAAGCTTTGGAGGTGTCAAGGTTTTTTATGATATCTCTGACCTGAGATGGGGTTATGACCAGGTTATCAAGTGTGGCTTCAGTCAGCAAAGGGAATTTGGGGAGGGGGTATTTATCTGAGTCCAAAGTAGAGTTTGAAGCGAAGCGGTTGGCAAGTGATTCACCCTTTTCAGTGGCCGTGCAAACGACAGCATTATGGTTTGATAGTGGGGGAATCGTTGATTGGCCATTATTCACTACACTATTGTAGAAATCACGAGTACCTAGTTTCTGTGACTGGATGCGTTTTTTTGTTAACTCATTATACCTTCTCTTTGCTTCACCTATCACGGCCTTGCATTTATTTCTTTACTCTATGAATTCATTTCTATTAGCAGCTGACTAATGGCGGCCGAATTTACGGAATGCTTGTTGTCTCTCAGAAATGGCAACTGCACATTCCGAGGTGAACCATTGAAAAGAGTGAGGCTTGCTGAAGAATTTTCGCATGGGGACATAGGCTTCAATGCCTGCTTTGACCCATTCAGTTAGTTCGTTTGAACACTGGTTGGCAGGGAGTGAGAAGGTTTCTCTCCATGGGGCGTCACCGATGTGATCTCTGATTGACTCAAAATCAGCCCGCTCGTAGTATCTCGTTGTTTTGAGCAACGGTTCATCAGCTTTTGGACGACTTGTTAGGGTGATATGTATTATTAGCACAATGTGATCAGAATTCCCGAGTGGGCTATGGGCTTTCGTCACACTAGCCTCGGGCATGGAGGTCAAGAAAAGGTTTAGAAGTGAGGCTTGTTGGTCTTCTCGATCGGGGATGCGGGTCGGAAAATCGACAGTCTGAGAGAGGGAGTGAGCTAAGGAGAAATTATACGTAGAGTTGCCAGCTGCGTCAGTAAGGCTAGAGAATCCCAACCAGTCACTGTGGTGGGCATTAAATTCTCCAAATACATGTATCAGGGCATTCGAGTCAATTAAGAGTGCTATATCTATGCTTACAGAGACAGAGTCTAGCAGAGTACAGTCCTGGGTCGACGGGGAACGGTATAAGAAATATAAGTAGCTTACGCTGTGATGTAAAGTCAATCTAAAGCACATGTAGTCGTGGTCATCTGATTCTAACCTATGTTCTCTAGTCAGGGGGAGGGTATTCCGAACATAAACTCCTAGCCCGTGTATATGTTTGTCAGAGTCTTTACGGTATAGTGGGAGGTAGTCAGTCATGTCAAAGTTGTAGGCTGAGATTGAGGATTGAAGATTAGTTTCACTTAGGGCTAGGATATCGGGGGAGTTTGTCAGGAGAAAGGTTTCTACGTCGTTGATATTGGTTCTAAGTCCCCGGATATTTGTGAATGCGAGCCTCAAGGGCGGAGGCGAGAGTGTTTTTGTTGGGTGTCTGGTTTAGGTGTACTTTTTGAATCTCTGTCCTATTCAAGTATGTTTCTACTGCAAGGTATCCAACGGATTAGCTCACTAGAGGTGTTGCGGCATCTACATTCAAGCAGCTTTATAATTTATGAGTGTATGCCCCTAATTGGGTGCATCTGGCAAACATTGGTTGGCCGATTGCTCCGCTCACGTGTCTGACCAACACTGATAGGAATATTGTTTCCGGTATATCTGTTGATGAGTCGTCATTCGATGGGAGTACATTGCCTATAAATATACCCAACTTTTCAGCGCTGACAAGAGTGATCAGTGTTTTGCAGAAGGTATTATTGTTGGTCGACAAACAGTAACGTCGTTTGACTGTTTCTTCTAGTAAGGCTAAACGGCTGCTTTTGACAGGAATGCAGATGGAGCAGTTCCCTGAGGAACTTCAATATCCAAGAATAAAACACCAGAGAAAAGTTTTCGCCAAGAGGTGCGAGACTTTGGTGGTGTTATGATCAACGAATGTTTAATTCGAGCTTCTGGTCGTATTAAGAGCATTAATAGTCATCCATATCAAGTAAAAAAACTATTATTTTAGTAAAGCATCATCCCCTGACTGAACAAATCATGTAGGAGGCGCATTTAAATTGTTGCCACCTCAGCACGAATTCGACTTTAAAAAGTTTAGATTAATGGTGTTCTGAGCACCCCAAGTCAGTAAAAAATATGATGCATACTGGCTCACATGTAAATCAATAAATCCACTTACATTCAAGGCTACGACGACCTCTCAAATGCCTGTTTATAAAGTTTAGTTAATTCATTTCTTCTAGCAAGTGGATGTTGATTTTATTGGACATTTTTGGGTGTAGATAATGGGGATTGATGCTGTCTGGATTGCACGGAACAAACAACATCTAATTTTGATCAACTACCTAATTATAATTCATTTCGAACGAAGGGTATCTTGTTATCTAATCCTATGATCGAACAGCTAAGAATAACAGCGACATTATATAAAAAAGTTAGTTTATTTCCTTGTGATTTTATATAATAACTATTATATTCCCTTTTGGAAAATCACGATTAGTGTCTGATAAATAGTAATTGAATACATAACTCTTGTTGAATGTGAGGTGCGTTATATACCAAAAATGAAACAATATTATGATTAAAAATCATGCAATACTAGGCAGAAGAACATATTCTATAAAATTACTTGAAAAAGTAATGCTTACATATTAGTTTATTGCTCTTCTCTAAGTATCTGTTAAGTATTCACGCACGCCCCCCCCATTCCCCCCTCCTCCATGAAGGAAAAAGCGACCTTTAGGAATTTACTTTTTGCATTTTATATCAAGGATTTAGTTGGTGTGTTTTTTGAATACGCGGTAAAAGTAAACATCAATTTCATCAGTTTAGATTGTGTGAGGGAGCAGTCAACATCGTGCCAACTCCATGAATTTATTTTTTAATTTACAATGAACTTTTAAGTATAATGTTATCAGTTTAGATTTCCGAGAGAGCAGGAAATCTCATCCCAACTCGATGAACTTACTATTCAATTTCAAATGAATGTTAAAGATGTGTTATTGTTAACTATGCGAGCAATGCGATAACCTCGTGGCAATATAATTTATAATTAGCTGTTATATTTAATTATCAAGAACTTTAATTAGTGATCTCTAAACTAAAAGGTTACAGTCACGCAAGAGCACACCAGTCTGCTAAGAAAAGAAGTCACAATCTATAAGGTAAGCCTAATTTAGTTTATAACGATGAGATTCGGTTAACTTTCGCCATCGGCGGTGTGAGAAAAAATTCTCACAGTGAGTCTTGCAGACCCTCCACCCGCCAAGAGTATAATAGGCAAAATATTAACTAATACTGCTACTACGACTATTCTATCTCTTGTTACTACTAATACGTATAATACTGCTAATACAGAAAACACTATTTTTACTAATAATGCTACCAATAGACAACAGAGACTAAACACCGCAAACAATTATCAAATTTAAAATTTACCGGAACAAATTTTACCTATTTGACATGTAACATTTGTTACTGTCTTACAGAAGGGTATGCTCCACTACTACTACTACTACTACTACTACTACTACTACTACTACTACTACTACTACTACTATTATTATTATGCTATATCAAATGGAACACCTACTACTGATAAAACATAACCGCTATTAATGGGATGAAATCTACTATAAAGAATTGCACATGACTTGGCATGCATTATCATAAACTCGTCATATGAGTCATTGAGGGAATACATACTACTACAAGTATTATTGCTATAAGAACTACTAAAATTCTGGACAAATATCAGCAGGATTCCATAAATTAGCGCAACAAATCTGACAAAGAAATATAATTGAATTGTCAAATGTTACATGACCCCTACTATTACTGGTAATACTGCCACAACAAGTGACACGACTAAACAACAACGGACACTTATACAGTTTAAAATTAATACACCTTCTAGTACTGCTAAGATAACGCATCATAAATGAGTTCTAGGATGTTAAGCATCATGACCAAATTTCCAAAGTAGTGGTATGGGCTACCGGTTATATATAAAGTGGTCCATAGAGAGATTCAATTACTATTACACCTACTAATACAACTAATAATGTTAACATTGTCTATATAATTCAAAACCTCTGAATCTTTTTTATATTATTTATTTTGTTTCTTTTTAGGTTTTCATGCATTCTAAGTTAAGCATCGTTTGCTGATGTCATCTATTATGAATGCGGTTAGTAAAACCATACAGAGTTGGTGACGTCACAGCCTGATGACGTAATCGATTAAAACCGAAATATTGGAATAACCGTGCAAAATAATTACGTCAGAATGTGACATCTATTGAGCCAGAGAGAGAGAGAAAGAAGATGAATACGTCATTTATGATATTTTATCGAATAATATACACACTGTTTAGACGCATGCGACTCTAGTATACTACTAACCCCCTGTGGGAATTGCTTAATTTCATGTTTGCTTGGCAGGGAATACCATTACTAATACAGATAAATGACAGAATAAGTCTACTTTTCTTTCAATATTATTTCATCCATTTATATATATATATATATATATATATATATATATATATATATATGTATATACAGGGTGGGCAAAAATAAGGGTCCTATTTTTTAAAATTCATAACTTTTTTATTTATTGATTTAAAAAAATTTTTTTTTTAGAATAAGTAAAGGACCCCTTCCGAAGCAAGCATGAGCCGTATTAGCCCTAAGGAACGTACCCTCATTTAGAAAACATTATTTTTGCTTAAAAAACTCAAAACAGTGTAAAAAACAATACTTTTGTTTTTGTAAGTTTTAAGAAGTGTTTTTCGGCTAAAATTTGTTTTGTTTATTTCAAAAAATCTCTGAAGGGTCAGTCTACACACACATAAAGTTTGGTGAGTTTAACTTTTATTTTGTGGAAGTTATTCAAATTCAAGTTATTCAAATTTAAAGATAGGACCCTTATTTTGGCCCACCCTGTATATATATATATATATATATATATATATATATATATGCGTGTGTGTATAATGTATATATTTATTTTTTTCTTGATAACATTCGGAATAGCTACAGAGAGAGAAGTTATAGTACAAAGAGGGACAGAGAATGGAGTGTATGTAAGAGGTAATCCAATAAAAAGGAATTAAGAACAGGGAGGGATATATTTATTAATATATTAATTACACTTATTCACAAAACGGTGATGTAATTATGATATAAGAGTATAAGTAAGCCACTTCCTAAGCTCTACAATATTCAAGTTTCATTGTTTAAATTTAAAATAAATACATTATTTACCAGAGGAAATGTTAGTCTCGTGTTGCGTTCGTTCTGTAGATAATGCTCACCATAAGATGTTGTATAATTTGTACATGTTCATGCGTGTATTTTAATTTTCAAATATGAATTTCGTAAAACAGTTGCATGACACTTTAATATTTCACAAAAAATACACACTCCAACGTTTTAACTGGCATTAAACAAGAATGGAATCATTTTTAAATACGCCATATACCTAACAACAGACAACATCTGGGGCGTGGTTTTAAAAAGTGGTATTACTAAATAGAGGGCATGTCTACTGCTTTTTATCATACTGTGATGCGTTCCACAGTGGCGTTTCATTGTCTATTTTGCATAGCTTACCCTTACCCAAATATAACTTACCCGAAATAAACTATAACCTCAACGCATATTTAGACAATCATTACAACAGTAACGTTTTTGCCATCGGATTTTGTTTGGGAACGTGAGACTCATTTTTCCGTTAGGGTCGAGTCTATAATTGAAACAAGTTGAGAAAACTGATAGCGTTAAATATAATATAAAATACAATAATATTATTGTATATATTTTCACCCGGAGATTTTACTTATTTAATTGCAATTATATAACATATTCGCTTAAGTTATTGACATACTTTAAACTATTCCATTTAATATAACCCTAAGTGTTATATGTTATGTTTTTATTTTATTTAATGTAAATATCCTATTGTTCTATATTTATAATCCTTACAATTAAATATCTTATTCTTTCATTTTCAGTGTGATCATGATGAATGCCGCATTTGTATTGCATTTAATATTCATATATTTATTTTCTTTGTTAGCAAACGTAAAATAATACAAGCGTCCATTATTAAGAATGAATATTTCTTCTTTTCATTCGGAGCCATTCGAAATCTTTTGTTTAAAATACAAGTGCAATTTGTCTGTGTTGCAGGAAATTCCCAAGGTTATAAAGCACGCAATTAGTTTTCAGTTTTTAATAGATTGTTTTTAAATGTTATTTTCACAGTTTGTCTGTGTTCTTAGGTCTACCATAAGTGCTTTATTATGTAGCTTGCTTTTGTTATTGACAGCATTATAGATGTGTGTCGTTAAATCTGAACTCAGCTTTTAATATTGTCTAAATGTTCGTATGTAAATAACGTGCATTGTTCTGGGGAATGTTTGCCTAATGGCTCACGCGCCTAATTATATCGAGAAATAATCTTCGTTAACATTTGAAGCATTGTCTCTATCGATGTTCAAACTGTTTTATTGTGTAAAATATGAAAGAATGGGAGGATTTGATTTGAATATATTGATTATAACTACTATAATAACATGGACATTTATAATATATACGAGTACTTCTAAAAGAGGCCAGTAATATATATATATGTATATATATATATATATATATATATATATATATATATATCTACTAGCCTTACATGGTGCCCTAGGATTACAACCACTGCAACTATCTATTCTGATTGTATTCTAAAATCCATGAACTGGTAAATGTATTCTATAAACTTTTCTTGCATAACAAAAAGTAATAACTTTGTTTATTTTTGTTTTTAAACCTATTGTTAGTACTGTTATTAGATGTTGTACTGTTATTATTATTATTATTAGTAGTAGTAGTGGTAGTAGTAGTCGTTATAGTAGTAGTAGTAGTAGTAGTATTGTTTTTGGTATCATATATACCAAATATGATGTGTCATTCCTTTTCACGTGCGCCAATTTATTATTGTGCTACATCATTTTAATATATGTTTGTGGTGTGTATATTCTCACCGTGTAACTTTATGTGACAGCACAGAGAAAATAAAGACAAACATGATATTAGAGAGTGTTTTTTATATAGAGTGAGAGATACAAGACTAAGGAGTGTATAGCAAATAGAAACATGAGATACGTTACACGTTAGATAAACATTAAGGATCAATTAAAAAACGCATTACTTTTCAAGCATTACTCAATCACAGAACTAAGGTATAGTTTATCAATGGTTTTGTATAAGCAAAGTATGAAGAAACAAAGTCTATACGGAAAAATACTGATTTATTCACATTTTGTATTCCACAAGAACTACTACTGCAACTACTTCTACTATTATTTATAATAATAATAATAATAATAATAATAATAATAATAATAATAATAATAATAATAATAATAATAATAATAATAATAATATATATATATATATATATATATATATATATATATATATATATATATATTATTTGCTTCCTCCGAGTCTATATTACATTTGATGTTCTCCGTGAGTTTTCCTACGCATCGAGTCTATGACAAAGCAACGGTTACACAATTTCAAACATATTATCTCATTGATTCTAGTAGCAAGGAGATGTCCGGGACGGATGAACAAAACAACGCCGGGATATTTTTTAACTACTTGATTACAGTTGAAGTATTGTATTAATTTTCACCAGGAGAATCTCTTATAAATATAATTCATCCAGCCACATTTTCGGCAGCCGATGCTCACATTTAATGGTAGACAATAAATGAAAACATCTTTTATCAGGAAGACTTGTATTTATAAAAAGAAATAATTGAAATTAAAAAAATAACAATGATATAGATATTAAAAATAAGTTGGTTGACTAGAAAAGTCAATTTAAATTCGTTTCATATAACTTATGGTTTATTTTCGTCCTAGGTGGGGAGTCAGTAGTAATCAAGTACTAACAATTGTGTACTATTAACGAAACTGCAATAATGCCTTCAACATAGAGCGTCTTGTTCAAATGCAAACGTATATTCGTCAGATGTAATGTGACTGCATTATTGTGGAGGTAAATGTAATTTGTCGAACCGTAGATTGTTGATAATGAGTCCATTGCTGTTTCACAATGTCCAGCCTGGCTGCATTTCACATAGTCTTCTATATTAAACATGTATCTTCCCTCTTTGTGTTTGCCAAATAGAGTCTGCTCATATCGTTTGTTGTGTGTAGTGCGTTGTGCAGGGTTATTGATTTGTTAGTCTTAGTGTCAAAGTGCCTGAATTCATTTTTACTTCCCCCTTGTTAAGGTTATTATTATTATTATTTTTTTTTATTTTATTATTATTATAATTATTATTATTATTATTATTATTATTATTATTATTATTATTATTATTATTATTATTATTATTATTATTATTGATATTGTAATTGATATTATTATTATTATTATTATTATTGGTAAGAGAAATAATAGTTCCGTTATAATTATTGTGATCCGAATTTGTGATGTAATTATTATAAGAATTGTCGTATTATCCCAATTATTATTACAGTAATAATTATTATTTCTATAGTAGTATTATTATTAGTAGTGTTATCATTGGTATTAGTATTAGGTGTATAGTAATAAATGGAAGTGTTACTCTTGTCTAAAATATATTACATAATTTTAGGCCGTGTGTTTGCACTGAATCGGTTTCGATGTTCATTTTACTCAACTATATCAGACTAATGATATATTAGCACATTAGAAAATACCTCAATCCCGAGGTATGTAAGTGAATAAAACGCAATATGAGACTGATTTATTCACGTAACGCTTACAAAATATTTTGAATAGATAACAAGAAGAGTATAATACACTAAACAACATACTGAGGAGGTAATAGTCTCCTCAGAAACTTAGTGTTGTACTGCGCAGTTTGCACACCACTCTTTAAGAATTAGCAGTAGTGGGGCAGAATACCAACATGATTTCGGCGTTGATCGCGTTCCTACATGCGTCATATATCCAAAGCCATTGCCAAAGTCTGGCATAAAAGTCTTCCCATCAACATTAATTCATATGGTATTACGGGACGCATATTTAATATAATTAGATCTTATTATCAAACATAACATCTAGGTAGTCCTCAATGCCCGCTCATACAACTAAGAGGACATAAATGCATGTGTACCACAAAGATCGACCCTTTGACTTCATGTTTTCCTGATTTTGATGAACGACCTTCTTAGTGACATCATGTCTGAGATGTGTATATTTGCAGACGACACAGCGCTCTACTCTCTTCATGTGGACAAAAACGAGGTGCACCCATCTGATGCAAAGTGACCTCAAGTCTGTAGTGGAATTGCGTCATAAATGGATAGTAACATTCAATTCTGCTAATACAAAGCTTATTCCTTCAATAACTACAAACCATTTTCAATCCACGGTTGTCACAGCAAATAACACCCTACATGAGAGTCCGACGTTCAAACTGTCCGGCCTAACACAAACAGGTCACATGAATGTTAACAAATACATAGGAGAAATTTCCAATAAGGCTTCAAAATAGGAGGGATTCCTCTACTATGCTAGAACACTTCTCACACGTGACAGTATCCTATTTCACTACATAGCGACCATCCGCCCATGCATGAAGTATTGTTGTAACATTAAGGCTCGTGCACCATTCAACAGTCTCTCCATCTCAAGGCCCATAAACTAATTATATAGGTTTTAATATCAACTGGCAGCTCGGGGAGAGACGCTATTGTAGTAGTAAGATGTACGGGATATGGTGGCATCCACAGTAGAAGCATGGGATTTAGCTGATTGACAGGTTGGCCAAGTGTATTTACGTCGATGAGGAATCAGAGCAGCAACTTGATCGGAACACATCCAATTGAAGTATTTGTAAAACAAGAAAAAAGGTTGCAACATTGCGAAGATACGACAAGAGCTGGAACGTAGTTGATAGTTAATGTAATATCAGACTAAAGACTCTTTTGTATACATTGTCATCAATACCACGTGCATGGGCGGATGTTACATTTGTAGATATATAGCATATTGTCAGGCGGGAGAAGTTCTCTAGCACGGGAGAGGAATTACACCTTATTTGCAGCAGCATTGGCAATGTTTACAATGTATGTGTTGCAATTCATATTTCCTGTGAATGTTAGTTAGAGCGAGGAGTTTTAACGTTGGAATATCGGTTAGGGTGTGATTTGCCATGACACTCGGTGGTTGAAGAGGTTTCTTGTCGTAATACCATGTTAATAATTTTTTCTGAGATCATTATGACAAACCCTGTCAAAGAGTTTAAGTATATATAACACAATACCGCACTAGCTTAACCTGCCTGACCCAGTGTATAGTATATGCGTTCATAGATGACAGTTAGGATATCTACAGTAGACAGTGCTTGCCTAAATCTCTACTGATAGTCAGTAAGAAGTGTAGCATTAACGTAATGACGGACTATCGCTAGATTGATTAATGGGTTCAACAAATTTTGAAAAAAAACGGGAGTAGACTGATAAGTAGATAAAACTGAGGGTAATTTCTATCTCCAGAATTATTGAAGACTTGAACCACAGAAACAAGTTTCCAGCTATCAGGGAGTCAAGATTCGCCAATAAATTGGTTGTAGAGTTGTGGGAAAACGGCGCCAGTTCTACATGCAATTTATCGAGACTTGGTCAATAGTCGTTTTAACTTCGAGAAAGCCCACCGGAGATAATGTAGGATCCCTTTCCTATGCATGACATGGCACATGCAGTTACAAACGATATTATAACACTGTTGATAGAACAGTCATGCTGAGAACTATACGAGGTTAGGCTTCTGCACTACCAGTCGGAAACAGCAGCAAGACATGCTGTCTGAATTGTAACCTTGCCCGCTTGGAAAAAGATCGCCCCAGACAAGTAATGTGAAACTTGGGGGCAAACATAGTTCCCCAATTTGTCCAGATGATGATAAAGAGAAACGACGTGGATTGACTTAATCAGGAAACAAGCGAACTCAGTGTGTCTTTGATGTTTCCCTGCGTTAGTAACTCTGTACCTGGTTTATAGACTTAAAGGAATACAAACAGTCGATAGGAAGATCCCATCTACTCCTTGAACGATGTTAGGTTTGCAATTCGGATAATTATTTTTGAGACTCCAGGTGTAGGAATGTTGTGGATCAGTACTAAAGAGAACTCCCAACCGTTTTCTGCTAAAACTTAAGTAGTCAGTAACACAGTTTCATATCAGTGTTGTCCTTCTTCTAGATGAATGAATTGACAAGGTCTACGGTCTCTCTTCTATCGAGAGAGGTAATCCTACGCCAGTGTATTAGTCAGATATTTAAGAGCCCCCGCATGTATTAAAAATTCCATATATATAAATGTGGCTCTATCTCGCTCTGTCTGTCTGTATGTATGTCTGTTTGTCGCTCTCTCTCTCTCTCTCTATGTATATATATATATATATATATATATATATATATATATATATATATATATATATGTTTGTAGAAAGAATATGTTTACTCATCACCTCCCACATATAAAATAACATTGATTATTGACGATGCCAATAATTAAAAAAATCTAAGGAATCTTTTCCAAAATGCATCTTTAATAAACTACTGACACGATTGTTATAAAATCCAAGATATATGTAGTGAGGGGCGCAGCGCTTTGATAAATGTTTACATTAAATTTAAAAACGTATCCCTCTATTTGCTTTTCATAGCTAAAAATTATAATTCAGTCGATGTACCAAGCTTTATTTTATTTCATTAGAAAAATAAATTGAATGAAATGATATATAAAAAATAGAATAATCGATTGAATGATGAAGTCAACAAATATTGTTTACTTTAATTTCGTATTGAAACAAACTATTTCCGTTGTTTTTCTTTATTCTAATAGTGATTTTTTTTAATACTCACGATATTAAAAAGGTGACATTCTTTATATTACTAATTTAAAAGTAATACTTACACAAATGAATTAACATTAAATACTGTAACGGAAGTGCATGTTTATAAATGAAACGTTATATAAAAAAATCGTTCAAAATATCAATATTTAATTTGATAATTATATAAAAAAAAATTCAATTACTTGTTTCAGTCAATATCGTAACAATTTCTTCACGGACACCACACGCATATATAATTCGCTAATTACATGTGTTTTCCTTTTGTCGAGACTGATGCAAATCGTATAGGTTTACGTTACGCTATTTGCTCACCATGCTTTATTTTACAGGACTACTTGTTAAAACGCCATCACAAAGTAAACACTGCTAAACAATTTTAAAACAAAATAAAATGTACTGTGTGTGACATAATCTTTTCTTGAAAGGACATATATAAGAGAAAATGTATATCCGTGTACGCTTTAATACAGCATATAAAGGCCACTCACTGAATGAAGGTAGACCAAGTTCAGCGACGCACAATATCGCACGAGTAACATAGAGACACGCTAATACTGAAATCTCAATTACAATGCTTATTTAATTCACACACTAACACGCACACATGTCGCTAGCCTTAATGAAAACGTTTATTTTATTTTGACTTCATAGAACACACCTTTTCTAAATCGGGGAGTTTCAATTACTTACCTGACAATACTCTTGGCTGTCCTCGGTATCTCTGTACAAGGAGTTGTCAGGGCAAACTTACATCGAATATACTTCCTCGATCAAGAAAACCCTGACCAAATATTAATAAAAAAACATAGTATTCGCAACATATATGAGATCCTTTCAGTATGGCTATACACTAGCTTATTCGGGAAATAGTGCACCATCTCCTAGTGATTTTACTGAAGTATGGGATATTCCACGAGAATAGATGAATTCTTGTTCTAGACTCCGCTAAGAGAAAGAAACCAGAGAAAATATATACTATAACATAGTTAACTGGTCAAGGATAGAAAAATTAATGTTCTTAACTTATTTACAAACTAAATGTTTGAAGAAATAAAGGAGAACTTTAATAGAATATTCGAATACTTATGTATCCCATAAATGGGTCAAGCGTAAGCCCCAGGAAAGGGGGCACTTGATTTATACGAACTCCTACTTAAGAAAATTGAAACATAAGAGGAAATATTTCTTGGACATATCGAACTATTTTCATTGCATATCGACATTTTGTACTCAATGAAACTGTATTGGGTTGTATGGATATAATGTATCGTCCTTATTTTTTACAATGATATCTTGCTTCCAAAAAACGTAACTCCAACAAGTCTATTAATGCATCATGTTCTTCTAAACATTTATGCAGTCTTATACATGCAACATTTGGAAAACGACAACTACAAAGATCAACCTCGCCTCATTAACGTCGCACTTCGATTCTACGCAGCTTAAAGACAACTTAAAACAAAATTGTTGCACACAAACATGTATTTAATTAACACTCACAGTCTATGTCAATATTTCCACACAGGCGAACAGCTAGACGGAAATATACTGTTTACTAATAAAAACAAATATACTACAGACACAAACACAAACCCTATTTGCAATCGACAGCACTTTCGATAACAGTTTTACTAAAATGTGAACATGGAGCTATTTCGAAAACGCACATAGGTGGCAACTAAACAACATAAACTATCTCTCATTACCAACACTTTATTTAAATTTTCTTAACACGTGTCTAATATGAATTAATTATTTTTGTATTGATACTTATTAATATTTTTAATAATGTCTTATCTTCAACATTAATGATCTTAATGCGATCTTCTAAATCACCTGCCTTACACATTAAGCATTTGTTATATTCTAATGAATGATAAATTACTTTCTAAATGAAATAATCCCTGAACATGTGACGAACGCTAACACATTGATTAGTACGATTCAAAATTGTAATCATAGTTAGTGTGCGATCTTAGAATGATGAATTAATACGACTTTGTATAAAATCACCGCCCTTTTTTTAAAAACCTTTTTTTTTTAACTTTTTTTTTAAAAGACCTTACGTTATCGACGTAAGGATTTTATCAAAGTACACATCATTTTGTTTTATTCGAAACATTTCAAGTGTTTCATGAACTTCATCAAACTTAACAGGCGACGCTTTTCAGGAAAATACGAATAAGCGCAGAGACTAGCAACACGATTGCGCAATCGGACAGTACATTAGGAAGGGTCACACATTCGCGTCATTCGATGATATTGACAAATCATGTTTTTAAGTGAAACCGCCGCAGACAAGATGGCGTGGGCATAGTTCAATAAGTAAAACTCTACTATTTCATAAATCATGCATATTTTGCTTGATGTAATCTTTCGAATTGTATATGTGATTTTCACAAATTCACAGAAACTAATAAATAATTTATCGTAACTATCTTTATGACAAAATGTTAATCAATTGCAGTCATATGTAATGCACACCACACTTATTTAACTTATTTCATATTAAATAACTGTTATTTGAACGTAACAATGATAAAGGAAGACGTCTTACTTAGCCTCTCTACTGGAATATTTCTCTCGGTCAATAACTCTGAGATTTTCTTTGATTTTACCATAGAGCATTTCCGCTTATAATTGGCTTCCCGTTGTCCTGGGCTTTCTAAGACAAGCTGCACTTGGAGATGTGTAAATGGAACAGTTTCAAGAATCCCTTTTAGCCAATATTATTTGCTAATCATGTCCTAAGAATGTGTGTACTTTCTTTCAACCGATATGCAACATTATTTATTATATCAAGATCAACAGCAAAAGAAACAAGTTTTAAAAAAATCGACTGTAAATTATGAAAAGAATCGGAAATACAACAATTTTTTAAAAATAATTAGAATATTCTTTGACCACACACAATTATCAAGTCCTAAGAAATGCCTGAGATATTAAACGCTAAAGCATGTAATATGTGTGTTCAGTCAACTACTAATAAGTTAGAATTTTACACATTCATCAAGATATACTATGTTGACATATTCACATGATCGCGACTTTAGGATCTATGTATCCAAGTTTTTAATTAATTCGCAACATCAAACACCAAATTAGTGATTTAAGAACTCATTTTTTAAAGATCATCACTGAATAACTGAATAACATTTTCTGTATTGGTAAGTTGAACAAAATATCGATTTCATTAAGTACATAGAAGTAAAGGAATGAATTCCAAGTATATATATCTTACCCTGGCGATAGTATGCCCATACAACTATTTTACATAATACAAATATAAATAACCCTTTTCCTTCATGTCATGTAGAGTGATAAAGAAGCATATTCAGATTAGATAGCTTTCGATAAAGACATCAGCTTTTCTGCTCATTTAATACTATATAATGTATAATTTATGTTGTATACTGCAACAATAATTTCTGATGAATACTAATTTATTAAACCTCGAGTTAAACCCAGTTTATCGCTATTAGAAGGTGTTAACAAAAACGCTACAAGAATCAGATACTTAGCAATATAATAAGTGTACAGTTGGCGACTATAAAATTGATCACTAAAGAAAAATAAAAAAAATGTGATTTTTATGTCTTTTGATATTTACATTTTTAGCAGATTATAAAACGCGTGTGCAAAATGAACCGAAAATGTTTGTCAAAATAAGAAGGATTCATATAGTTATTAAAACGATGCAATGAACACAAATAAAACAGTCGTGAAATTTAAAGTATAGTGATATTATGGGATTATACTACTTCTCACTTCTCTTGAAGAAAAATGTGTTCACTTTAACTTCTGCTATCGTGTTCATAACTTCACATATCGGGTATATATATATATATATATATATATATATATATATATATATATATATATATATATAGAGAGAGAGAGAGAGAGAGAGAGAGAGAGAGAGTAAGAGAGAGAGAGAGAGGAGGGGGAGAGATAGATAGATACATGGATTAAGGAAAGTTACATATTTAAGCAATAAATATATATATGTATATATATATATATATATATATATATATATATATATATATATATATATATATATATGTAAAGGAGTAAGGCTACCAACATTTGTAGAATGTTGTTTTCAACATTTATTTATTATTTTGTTGTTTTACCATTTTATAATTTTATATAACGCGTTTCAAGCGGTGGTCCGCTTTCATCAGATATGAAAATCCATTTGAAGAAATGTCTTTCGATTTGAGCAAATGTTGTTTCATTTGAGGAATTTGTTATTGTTTTTGCGCATGCGTGGGTTTGCGGGTATGTGGGTATCTTTTATTTTTATTTTTTTATTTTTTATTTGCCATTTTTCCTGCTTCTCTTGGTCAAGTGCGTGTTACCCATCCATGATCCCTCGGTCATCCCAGCCTCCTAGTGTGCGCCGAATTTTTTTGAAATTTTATACTGTTTATTGCTTTTTGTCGTCTCCAAGAATGAAGTCGTGTCTGCGTGCGTGTGTGCGCCTGTATGCGTGTGGTCTAATCTTGAGTCTTGTGAATAGGTGAGCGATACATACACACATACAGATAAATACGCACACACACACCCATGCGCGCACACACACAAGCGTGTGGTTATAGTGACAGAGAGGGGGATAAAGGTTGAATTATATACATATATACATACACCCCCACATACATATATATACACACATACGTACACACATATACACACATATTTGCAAAAGATAAGTTAATGCAAACGGTCCAAATAGATTTGAACTTGGTTTGGCCGATTTCATAGTCCGGTATTTAATGTGCAAATTTAATGTCTATTGTAAATGATTCATTTAACACAAGTTGCTATTTGACTCATAGCTGTGTAGAAGTGCGCAATAAGAAGTTATGTACTAAGATTATCTTCCTTGAATAAGAATTTTCCAGTCTATAGATAACTATAAATAGTTATTTATGTTTGTACTTAACTAGAGGTGGATAAAGTGTGATCAAAGTGTGTGTTGTTAGATTTATGATCTGTTTAATGTTGGATTAAATTTAAGTATGAAGTTTTTTTCTTGTGTTAGTAAGTAAGTGTAGTCTTTCCTTTGGAAAATTGGCATTATTTTGAATTTTCCTCCGCTGCATGAGTGCATATGTTCGGAGACGAATAATTTACGGTTTTCTTTGATTTTAATGCTGCTTTTATGAAAAGATACTCCATTATTAAATGTTTTCGTCGCACCTATATAAGCCTCATTACATGTTGTACATTCTAACACATAGACAACGTTCTTGGAGGTGCAGTTAAGGTCTTTTTTATTGTGAATGTTTGTGTTGGGTTTTTAAATGTGTATGAGTTCCCCTCCATTATTATATCACAGACCCCACATCTTTCCTTGTTGCATTTTGTGACCCCTTGTATTGTGTGTTGGTTGAGTTTAGATGAAGTTAAAATTTGTTTGAGGTTTTTCGGTTGGTGTTTGCTTTTTATTATTTTCGTTGTTTTTAATATGTCGTTTAGTTTGTTGTTATGGTTGAGTAGGGTTAGGTTTCTTGTTATTTCTGTGAATAATTCTGGATTGTTTTTGTTGTGTGTAGAGAGGTATGCTAATATTTGTTCTTTGTTTCGTTGTTTGGGGATTCGTAATTGTTCTAATGGAATGGTTTCTGCTAGTTCTATACCTTTATGTATTATTTGTAGCGGGTATCCTCTTCTTTTTAAAGTTTTCCGTAGTTCCTCCAGTCGGACAATCCGGAGGTCTTTGTCACTGACTATAGTACAGATCCTGCGTGCTAGGGAGTAGGGTATAGATTTTAGGCAGCTTTTGGGGTGATGGCTTCTAAAATGGAGATATTGTTGGGTGTCTGTGGGTTTGTGGTAGATGTCTGTGATTATGTGAGTGTTTTTAATTTTAATCAATACATCTAAGAAGGGTAGTTTTGTTTGACTGTGTTCAATGGTGAATTTAATCTTGGGGTGTAGGTTCTGTAGTATGCTGTGTAATTTATTGATGTCCCTCCATGTGGGTTCCCAGAGGATAAAACAATCATCCAGGTATCTTTTCCAAGATTTTATGAAGAGAGATAAATATTCTGTCCATATATTTCTTCTATCTTTTCATATAAGATCTTCTCTAGGTAGGCCAGTGTTAGGGTGGCATATGTTGGTGCCATTTTGGTTCCCATTGCTGTACCTAGGATCTGGATTTAGTTTTTGTTATTAAACTCAAAGGAGTTGTTGTTGAGAATAATGTCTATGCTGTCGAGGATGAATTGTTTGGTGAATCTGTGGTGTAGTATTTGTGGGTGTTTGTCTATCCAGTGTGATATTGCGTGTTTACCTAAGTCATGGGGAATGTTGCTATATAAGCTGTCGACGTCAAATGTAACTAATTTAGTCCCGGGATTTACTATTTGTGGTAAAAAGCCTAGGAAGTGTATGTCGTCTCTTATGTAGCTCTTGACTTGATCGGTGAATGGTTGTAGTAATATGTCAATTAAGTTACTCAGTCTGCTTGTTGGGCATGATGGTCCTGCTACTATGGGTCTAAATGTAAGGTCACTGGGACTCGGGACACTAATATATTCTGATGCCTGTGTGTTGATGGCATTCCTTATCTCATTTGATTTATGTATCTTAGGTAGTCCGTAGAAGTTGTTTGTTTTAATCATGAAGTTTGTTAGGAAATCTTTTTCTTTTTTTGTTAGTATATTATTGTATGTTGTGCAAAGTTTTGTGATTTTTGAAATAGTGTTGTCATCAATGTTGGTGCTAATTGATTTGTAGTAATCATTGTTTTCTAGTACCTCTGTAATTTTCGATTTATAGTAATGTTTGTCCATGATGACAACCGCACTGCCTTTGTCAGCTTCTTTTATAATTATGTTATTATTATTTAGGATGTTATCTAGTGCTTGGTTTTGTTTAGATGTTAGGTTACTAGTAGGTTTAGTTTTACTCTGAGGGTTGATGTTCCATAGGTTTTCAAAGTAGGTGTTTAGTTCTTTCGTATTGTTGTGTTTGTTAGGAAAATATGTTGATTTGTTTCTCACTAATGACTGATCTGTTTTGTTTTCTTTATTGTTTAGTGTTTCCATTAGTCTAAATTTGCGTTCAAATTCTTTAAGGTCCTTCCTCAGTTCCGTGATATTACTTTTGGTGTTGGGCCGAATTTGAGGGCTAATTTTAGTATTTCTATTTCCTCCTTTGTAAATATGTGTGTGGATAAATTGATAATTTTGGGTTTTAAATTGTCTAATCTGGGATCGTTGTCCGGGGAGGGGTTTCTAAAAAATGAGGATGAGTGTTATTTGTTTCGTTGATTTGAGGAGTTCTGGAAGAGTGATTGATTTCTATATATTGTGTGTGTTTAAGAGGATTGTGTTGTTATCTGGCAAAATTGTGTCGTGCGTGTTGTTATAATTGGCGTTGTGTCTGTTGTTATAAGGGTTTATTTTGGTATATTTGAATGTGTTATTATTGTGAGTTAGTTGTTTCGGGTTGGGGTATCTTGGTAGAGGTTCTTGATGGTGGACGTAGTTGTGGGGTCTGTATTGTTGTGTAAGTTTATGTCTGTAGGAATTGTTATATGGTTGTTTTGTTTGATGATGTGGGTAGTGTTTGGAGTATTTCGATTTTATCCATTGGTGTGTTGGGTGGTTGTAGGGTATGTTTTGTTGTGTGTTGTAGGGTGGGAGGTTGTTGTATGAAGGTTTCATCTGTTGGTGTGGTGGGTGTGGGTAATTGTTGTAAGGTTTACTTGGGTGATTTTGGTAGGGGTTGTTGAGTAAGGGTATTTTGTGGTGGTTTGTTTGTTTGGTGTAGGGTGTATGATAGGGTGTTTTTGATTGTATTGGTTGGTGTGGGTGAAAGTATTTGGGTTTGTATTGTGTTGGCCCGTATTCGTAAGGGTTAGTGTATGGTTGAGGTGTATGTGTGTTTATGTTGTATTTGTTGTGTGTATGTGTGTTAGTGTGGTTGCGGGGTGAGTTTAATGAAGATTTGGATTGAAACTGTTGAGAGGGGTGGGTAAATGATGTGGGTATATTTATGTTGTTTCCTTGTGAGTAACTGGATCTGTTGTGTGAGTATGTTTGTGTGTGGTATGTGTTTTTCTTCTTACCTCTGTTTTGTGTAATCCACTGGTTTTGTGTATGTCGTGTGTGGGTGTTTTCCGGTGGGTCTTGTTCTGGGTTGTTGTTTTGGTTCATGTATGATGTTTGTTCTGTCTTTTCTTTTTCGGGTAGGTTTCTTAGCCAGGATATTTTTCTTTGGACAATATTCCTGGATTGTTCTTCCTCCTCTTTGCATACGGATTCCCAGAGTTCTGATAGGAATTGATGAGTTTCCGTGGGGCATGTTTCTTTGATTTGAGTGGACATTTTGTTGTCGATTCCGTGTATTTTTTGTGAAGTGCATTTTGTTGTCTTCTTCTTTGACATACAAGAACACAACAAAATAGAAGCAGAAAAAAATGGCAAATAAAAAAAAATAAATTAATAAAAGATACCCACACACCCGCAAACCCACGCATGCGCAAAAACAATAACAAATTCCTCAAATGAAACAACATTTGCTCAAATCGAAAGACATTTCTTCAAATGGATTTTCATATCTGATAAAAGCGGACCACCGCTTGAAACGCGTTATATAAAATTATAAAATGGTAAAACAACAAAATAATAAATAAATGTTGAAAAAGACATTCTACAAATGTCGGTAGCCTTACTCCTTTACATATATACTTTTCTCTCGTTGGAACTGCACTAATACTGCACTACCCTCTTCTCTCTCTCTCTCTCTCTATATATATATATATATATATATATATATATATATAGAGAGAGAGAGAGAGAGAGAGAGAGAGAGAGTGAGAGAGAGAGAGCCCGAGAGATAGATAGATAGATAGATAGATAGATAGATAGATAGATAGATAGATAGATAGATAGATAGATTAAGGAAAGTTACATGTTTAAGCATTTTTTAAATGTAAAACTTAAATAAGGGGGCAATTACTTTTAGAGATCATGTGTAAAATTCAGATATTTTTCATTAAAATCAAAATAATAATTTTTTTCTTCCTGTCTTTTTTTCTAATAATTTCGCTTAATATAATACGCTTAATCAGATATTTAAACAAATAAACATATTTCGTTAGAGTCCTTCTTGAACTTGTAGAAGTGCCGTTCAATATTGTCTGGACTTGACGGTATTATAGCTCTTTTAAATGTGCATTTGAATCGCGCATAGTCGCTGCAATAAATACATTTGAACAATTTCTTTTTTAAGCATCTTTAAAATTAAGAACTAAAAAAAAACAACAAATGCGATTAAACATCATGTGTTAGATACAGATATTTTTTATTGAAATCGACAATATAGATTAAACACCAATGTTAATTTTAATTAAAATATCTGCATCTAACACATTGATGTTTTAAGGTATTTTTCCTCTTTCTTTAGGTTTATATATATAAATATATATATATATATATATATATATATATATATATGTATATATATAAATATATATAAATATCTTTATATATATATATATATATATATATATTTGTATATATTTATGTATATATATATTTTATAAGTATTCATATATATATATATAAATTAATATATTTATATATATTTATATAATTTTTATATATATATATATATTTATATATATATATATATATATATAATCTTATATATATATATATTTATACAAATATATATATATATATATATATATATATATATATATATATGTATACATATATATATGTATATATATATATATATATATATATATTTATTTATAAGTATACATTTGTATTTATACAAACATTATTGGTTACATATGTGCACAAAAGTTTCGGTTGTACTCTTCGCAGAGAGTGAACCTCTTCAGAGCAAAGATTCCAGAGACTTTCTCTCCTCTCTCTCTCTCTCTCTCTCTCTATATATATATATATATATATATATATATATATATATATTTATATATATATATATATATTTATATATATATATATATCTATCTATATATATTTATATACATATATATATATATATATATATATATATATATATATATATATATTTATATACGTTCTATTAAGTGCGACTGAATGCTATCATCTGGTTTTCTTTATACCGCTTACGAAGTCGTAATATACTAATGCTGTTACTGTCGCCAGTACACACTATAACACATTCATATCTTCATATTTAAACATTGAAAAAATAGTATGTATTTGTTTACAAGGTGTTGTATTCCGGTAAGTAACACCTTAAACTACAGACAATGTAATCGTAAGTGTAATCCTTGTCTAAGTAAGACATGCTGATGACAGCTGATAGCCAGCAACCTTTGCCAATGTGGTTACTTTTATGTACGAAACAAATAACTATATATATATATATATATATATATATATATATATATATATATATATATCTATATCTATATATACATATATATATATTTACATATGTATATATATACACCCATTTATATAAACATAAATGGTAATTGGCTTGAAGCATTGCTAGTAAACAAGTAACTATGAAAATGAGAACTCCGAAAAAGGAGTAATGCAATGATGAGCACTGGAAAGTAGAATATAATGAGCAAACATACATGACAAGAGACTGTACATCTCAGATCAATTTATTTATATATATTGTTACCACTTCATTCTTTAACTCCACTCCTCAATCTTAGTTTATTTCGAACTCTACTTATCTGTAACTATCTTTTGTACTCCTTGCTCTTTCGTCTCTAACCGATCTATCTGATCTCAACCGTCCATCTCCCCTACCGATCTAGATCTCGCCTATCCATACTCTAACTTTCCTTGTTCCCCTTATACCCTTTAGTTCATGCACTTTTCCCAATACCCCCTCTTAACCGACACCCATGTTCTCCTACGTTTATTTCCTTATATACTTTTCTTGTCGATACTCGTCTCCACAACTCCTACAACTTCTTATTCATAGAATAAGCCACCCACACAATCTATATTTAATTCCCATATATTGTACTTACAGTTAATTAGGTTCGTTCACTATGCAATAATTCGTTAACTATGCAATAATAAAATGTTGTTTTTAATATTAATTACATATGGACCCTTTTCCCTCCCTTTCTATTCCAACAACCTCCTGCTCCCACACTCCTAGGTAAGTATAATAGAATAGATGACGGCTTAACATAGAATAATACTATCTGACTAGTCATTATTTTACTTTACGCCATTATTCCCTTTTATGCACATTAATGGTTATCCCTGATTATTCCCATTAATCTTACCCTGACTAGTCTAACCTATATTTACAATTGCCAAACTTAACATAAATTTTTAATATTTAATATAAAAAATAAAGAACAAGTAAATAATAAATCAAAAAGCAAATAATAATAACATTTAAAAAATAAAAAAAAACAGCAACAATTAAATAAAATAAAATCGAAATATTATGGGATATCAACTAAATTAATCAATTTTAGTCATCTATTACATTTCTTAACGGTTGCATTTTCTGCAGGACTTGTCTTTTCTTCTTCGAATCTTTTTATTTTTTGAATAGCAGCGTCCACGTGGCTCTTTTCAACTGACACAGCCAGTCTAATCATTGTATTCTTTTTTTAAAATAGAGCTTGCTACTCTCGAAATGATTAAAGTCTCTACCATCCCGGACCTTTAAATAGTTTACAATAAGCTAAACATTTTTACAATTTACTGTCTTTATATTTACATTTTTGCAATATACATGAATTGATCTGAGATGTACCGACTCTTGTCATTTATGTTTGTTTATTCTTATTCCATCTTCCGGTTCTCTACATTGCATTGCTTTTGCCTCGGAATTATCATCTTCATATTTGGTATATATATATATATATATATATATATATATATATATATATATATATATATACATATATTTATATCATAGGTTTGCTCCATCAACCAATTAATGTCTCAACCAATTTGCCACTTAAATACAACTATAAAGTATACGTTGTTTGCATTGACACAAAAGAAGTCGTTAATTCTTTCAGATGTCCGGTAATGATAAGTTTTAGCTAGTGGTAGTACTACGATAGGAGATAGATGAGCTTGTGTAGATATACACAAATGGATGCTGGTTGTTCAGTTGTCGTGTTCCATAAGCACTTGTAATATGACATAATAACATTGAGACATAATTACTCGTTAGATTATCAATTCTAAGCGAGGTTGGCCTAGTCAGTGCTATACGTAGAACTATTTGGGATTATCAAGTGTTGTAGGCCAATCAATCTAGCTGAATATTTTGCCCGAACCTTAAACACATTGCTAGCAAAGGTTTTAACTTGGATATTAGGCATAGATAACCTTTCTTTCAGATGAAATAAAGATTACAAAAATTAGCCTTGTGGCAAAGGGTGAACGGGCGCTATTTTTAAATATTGCCGCAGATTCTAGCCTCCTCTTTCTAAACTCTATTTTTTGTGAATTCATTTTCAAAAGTAATAAATGTATCAATGTCAACTTGGATAAACCCAACAGTTCTCATAAAGTAAAATATAATGATATATTCTCATGCCTTATGTTAGTCTCTTTTGAGGTATTACTGCATTGGCTTAATAGTCTGTTATATTTTAAGTTCAGGTTAGGCAAAGTCAATTACCGATAATTATTGATGCTGACAAGTGTGCTATTTGCAACGATGAACTGTTCAGTAATGAAGAAACATTCATCGTCAGCCAGAAGGGCATCCATTCCTAACAAAGCGTCTCACAAACGTGGAGTATAGATCATGATTCAGATTGGTCAACGTCTTTACAAGAAATGCAGACAGAAATACATAGAAATTGACCGTGAAAAATGTCCACCCATGATCAATTGATATCCCGGGCAAGCTGCTCTTTATGTGTGTTTAACTTTAAGGGGCATTATATTTTTTGTGGTTTTGAGCAGAATCTGATAGAAAGAAAAGAGGTGTTGATGTTCTGCATGTGGAAACTATTGAGTTTAAAGAACAGAGTGTTAAAAGTGTGTAGGAAAGTCCGAAAACATGATGACTGGGTATCCACTGTTAAAGGTAGATTATATTATGTAGCTGACCTTGTTTCAGAAGAAGCACCTTATCACAGAACATGTTTTGCAAAGTTCGATTCTTCCAATAAAAACATTGGTAAGCCATTCTCTTCTGCTGGTTAATCGAGGAAACACAACCTTGGTGAATCAGAAGATTCAGAGAGAACGCAGAATTTCTGGAAGTTGCTTAATATTTCCAGCAAAATGACGATTTGTCAAAAAATGCCTTCGAACTATACAGTCTCTCATACAATACATCTCAATTATTAGAACATTTCAAAGACAAAACTATTGTGACTGAAATTAATGGGAAACATAATGTCGTTACATTTTTAAGTACAGCAAAATGTATTCTCACTGAATTATATGCACAGAGCCGCTCAACAGGTAATTAAGAAGCATAGCCCGTTAGAATCATAAAGACGGCAGCCAAGCTTATCAAGAATCGCATTAAAGGTATTCAGACAAGTTCAGAATATTACCCGTCTAAGAATGATCTTGAACAGGATGAGATTCTTGAATAAGTTCCTAAAACATTGTTGATCTTTTTCAGGGAGATATTTTCAGGCGAAGACAATGATTTGAAACTTGCATCAATTAATCAAGCTATAATGCAGGCTGCTAGACCTAGAGTTTTCTTTGCACATTTGCATTTTGATTTAGCAGTAGAAATGAATGACCAATTTGGATAGACATTCCTAATAGAAAATACACATACGCATGGCTTCTCTTCATCTTACTCAGAAGTCCAGAAATTTGAAAGAAGTGCTGCCTTTGTTGATGCCGCTGAAACTCTCTCCCCTGTTTAAACGCAATGTGTGCAGTTCGTAGCTGATAATGTAGACACTTATGTAAGGAGTATTAATGGATTCAACACATTCCACGGTATGGGCATGATAGTATTTGTTACGCCCGGGAAAGTTAAAGCAAAACCAGTTCCAAGGATTCAGACCCTTTCGAATGACATAGTAAGAGTTCAAAGGATCAACATCAAGCACCTAGATTCACAGCACACCAAAAAACAACCAGTGACATTTAAAGAGTTCCATCCCAAGAAAGTTGTCAATTCTACTGCTAATGTTAAAATCCTACGGGGTGTTTAACTAATTTCACATTCTTCCAGACCCGCATGTCCATGTCTTATGCAATCAATGCACAAACAAACATATCCCGGGGAATCATCCACGTTTTTTTTATCCAATCATCGGCATGGACTCAACGTAGTGTTACATTTGTGATTTAGTTAGGAAAAAAAGCATTTAACCAATTGTAGCATTCGATCAACCACTTTGGTACAGTCGAGTCACAGCCTTGTTCCAGTCACCTGGAATCATTTGTCTTGCGACTTGGTGGGCTCCATACACATATGGGCTTTCTGGGGTAAGTTGGTCATTTGCTGACAGGTTCTGGATTGCATGAACTTTTTTGAAGTTGTGTATGCTGAAAACACAATCAAACACAGGCTAAGTGCTTAAGCAATCGCAAGAGCTATTCATGCTCACTTCTTAGTTAATACTGCTCTGAATGCTATTTTGTTAGCAAAAGCCTATGGTTTGCCAGTTTCACATGTCACTGAATATGATCAACCCAACGCTGATGTAGAAAGATAATTTCCTTAAAATGAAAACGTGAAGGAGCTCAGATGCTATTAAAAGGTCTCTTTGATGAGACTGAGATATTGAATAATGTTCTGTCATCAGAGTCTGTGGGTAGGATTGTCCAGAGAATCAACCATGTGAAGGATACGATGGTCGACCAGCGAACAGCAACATTGTGGATTAAACACCTTGATATAGTGAAGATCCTGCAATTGTTTAACGAGGCAGAACGCACCTGAAACTGGGAATTGCACATTGACGCTGGTAGGAAAATGCTGCCAATATTCGCTGCAGCAGGACAATCCTACATGCAAAGTCGGCCTACTTTTACTTGCAGCAAATGGTGGGGCTGCTTAAAAGCCATCCTGGAGTGTACCAGAAATTGTCTGAATGATTCTATTTAATTAGACCGATTGATCGCTACTGTGCTGGCTTGTCGACAGATCTGATTATTGAGCAGGTGTTAATGATAAGCATGAAGACGTACATAGGTTTTACTGATTGCAGAGGAATAGACAAAATCCAACGATTTATGTGGACTCTATCACTGCCAGCGGGCGCTAACATTAAGTTTGCTATGCCAGAACTAGCAGACATTCGTGATGGCACAAGTGACCAGCGCCAGGAGGCTATTTCAGCAAGATAAGAGAGAGGTGTGAAGGATACATGGATGCTACTCGCGTTTCTCTAGACATATCATCCTTTTACTGAGAATCCGTCCATTCACAGCATTTCAAGTGGAGTAACTGGATACAGAAATGTGAATGTGGACAGGGTAAACTTAATAGGATAGGCAATCACAGTTTCAATGCTTGAGGGAAATGTGCAGGAGTACAATTTTAAAAGAGAGAATCAGGCAATTATACTTCGCTCAGCAAAGATGAAGTAGTTGAGACTGATCCACAACTCTTATTCAAGAGACTGTGTGTGTGATCTACCAATGAACCCTCAACTCAGCAGCAGCAAGAACATTTCTAGTATGAGCTTTGTGGTTACCTGCTTGCATGGACTACCACGAGAGGCAAAAAAGGCTTTTGCCTATACGATTAGTTGTATTATTATAACTATCTTAATGTTCCGTATTCCTTCAAGTTTTTTGTTGTTAGTTCTCTGTATCTGCACTATGTGGGCTGCTGGAACGGCGAAGTCTAGGATTTGGCCAGATAATCCTTCTTGTCGATTATTATGACATCCGGTCTCATTGCTTGCATTAGGTTATCTGTTTATACATCGATGTAAACGAGCACGGTTGTGCTTTCTCTTGTTTATGGTTGTTCAATTTCTCGAAAGGCAATCGTCTGCACAATTCCCAGTGTACTGATATCTCTACACATGCGTGTCTGTTCTGTATTCTTTTTCTAGCTAGTTACTGCATTCACTTATAATATGATTTCCTGGTGTTTTTCTTTTCCCACACGGTCTGTATTTACTGTTTTCCTGGGGTTCATGTAGTTCAGTTTTAATGTAGTTTGTCCTAATCGTATTGTACTGTGCAGCCGTCAGTACATATTTCGTATCCTTGTGCAAGTGGCATTTTTTAATCATGCCCAGCTATTATCGTTAGTGTTTCTCTTGTCAGTCTTATGAAGCGTCCGTGTAATAGTTTTTCTTCCAACTTTTCTTTTCTTGTTTTCTTCATTTCTGCTTTTGGAATTTCCCGTGTTGTTCGTTGGGACGGTGTCTTTTGCTGCGGTCATTAGCTTTTCCGTGTTCTGGCTTCTCTTTTTTGTATCTTCTAACATAAGCTTCAATACTTTCGAATCCTGTTAACCAGCTGTTTCTTTATCATGTAGTCTGTACGTACCGTCTTTTGGGTTTAGTGCGTTGTGCATGGCCATTATTTTCTTGTCCTCTGATCAGGGTGGCTGAGTACTTTCCTTAGTCCAACCTATGAATGGTCCAGAATAGCTTTATAGTAATACTGCCAAGGTGCGAATAACTATTATTGGATTACTGCTATATAAATTGCTTACTAAGAGTGTTCTTATACTTCGCAAATATTCTTTTTTCAATGTTCTCTTTTATTTTTTTAAGATTGGATGGTGTCTGCTTCCAGAACCCTCAGATATGTGCAGCTTTCCTGTTCGCCCTGCGTTCCTATCTCTACTTAGTTTGCCAGTTCCATGCCCTTTGTCCTCTCCAGGTGTCCTTCATTTAATCTCTAGAAATGCCTACTTTTCTATTTCTAATTCCATTCGAATGTCCTGGCTTAAGATACTGGTCGCATTTAGCAGCTTTTCCAGCACACTTTTCTATTCCGAATTCCATTTAGATGCCTTGGCTGAAGATTCCGGTCGACGTCAGCTATTCCACTTAACCGACACAATAAACATAAACATACTCCAAAATAAAGATAAACAATGACGATGCCTCGAACTTCCATCTCACAGTTACCTCATTTCCAGAGGAATCGGTCTGCAGTTTTGTAATTCTCTTTTCTCGCTGGTTGTTTTCATGTAAGTTTCTCCCTTGAAACAGAAAGTCTAAGTATACTTTAAAACTCAATCGTTTCTGAATAAAATATTTTTAATTAATTGTATCCATATGTTTTCCTGATATTACTGTCGATGAACATAGTATAAATACATATGGACATTTGAGAGTGCAAGTTATAACTGTATACTTCTCAATAATTATTTATTCGAAACTTTAAAATGAATTAATTCTGTTTATTCGAAAAAAAAACGCATGTTCTTTAGGCCATTTTGGTATGACTATATAAACGATTGCCAGATTAATATTTCAGTAAGCTGACTGCCATCCTGGAGAGATAAAGTTTGGTGTTTCGCCTGTCAGTCTCGGCATATAATGTGTTAATCTAAAATACGTAGTTTGGAGTGTTCTTTTACTTTTACAAAAAATATCTGCGACGGACAGACGGAAATACTGACAAAGAAACATTTATTATATTATAAGTAGACTAGCCCAAAAATTCTCACTATCGGTCACATTCTTTGTTTGTTTACTGTGTAAGTAATGCACACCTGTTACAAAAGAATCGAAAGTTTACAACCGCGCCTCTGGAGTACAAAAAATATCGAAAGTTTACGGACGCGACTCAGGTCTACAAACGATTCGAAAATTTACGACCGCGGTTCTGGTGTACAAAAAATTGGAAGGTTACGTACGCTCCTCTGATGTACAATATAATCGAAAGTTTACGACCGCGCCTCTGTTGTAAAAAAGAATCGTAGTTAATCGAAAACTTCCGAACGCATCTCTTGTGTACAATAAAATCAGAAGTTTACTTACACAATCAAATAACTTCGGGCGCGTCTTTGGTGTACAAAATAATCAAAATACTTCGTACGCGCCTCTGTTCTACAAAAGAATCGAAAGTTTACGATCCTGTCTTTCTTGTACAACATACTTATAGTTTATCGAAAGTTGCCGGACGCGCTTATGTGTACAAAGTAATCTAAAGTGTACCTACACAATTAAATAAGCATAAACCGAAATAAAAATATACAATCACGATGCCCGCTCGCTTCTCCCTGACAATGGCGTTATTTTCGAAAGCATGAGTGCAGTTTTCCAAATTCATAAATTGAGGTTTTCATGTATTCATCTTTCTAAAAACAGAAAATCTAAGTCTGCTTTAAAATTCGATGTTTTTTTAATAAAATGTATTTAATAAATTTTATTAATGAGTTTTATTAATTTTAGTATCGAGTTAAATATTATAAATGCATAATGGAAGTTGAAAGTACAAGTTATAAGTGTATATTTCCGAATATTAATTTATTAGCGCTTGAAAACAAATGAATTATGAAAATTCGAAAAAGAACATGTTGTTTGTGATAATTCTGTATGTCGAAATATACGACCTGCCAGACGAACATACGGAATGAATCAAGTTTTTGTTCGAATCGCCGTTTTTGCGTCAACTTTGTTTATTGTTTATTTATTTATTATTTTATCTAAAATAAGTATTTAGAAGTTTCCCTAATCTAATTATTACGTGTACAACACTTATTGGCAACGGACTGACAGAAATCTTTACAAAGAACCTCTTTCGTCTTCACCATTCGGACTTGATCTCGTTGATCTGTGGTACTGTCTTGTGCAACTGTAGAAACGAAAAACCCGTTTGCTTTCTCACTCTTTGAGAAGCGGTTAGTTTATTGCTTATCGCTTGTGGCGCCTTTACCGAGAATGCCGAATTGGGCTGCCCAGAACTTTATTTTGTTAGTTTACGAAATTGATATAAAAACAATTAATTTTTAAATTTAGAATAGACAATTGCGCATATGAATTTTACGTAACATGATCCCAACTCTTTCCGGACCATTCTAACATTTTAGGACAGTTAACTAAATGCTGTTACCACTAACCCTAGGTCCGGCCGTTAGAGTCGTAAAACCACACGTAATCGCTTTTAAAAGTAGATCCAACCACCCCGCCTGAAAAACAATGTATCAAATTTATCTCCCATCGCAAATGAAAATGTGTTTACTATTGGCCGTAAACAGTTAGAATGAACCAGACATGGGGGATCATTTCATGTTTTAATTATATGCAAAACTGATCCCCAAATTTGCATTCTAAAAAAATTGCTTTTCTTTCAATTTTTAAATGATATTTTTTGTTTTACCACTCGAACTTAGGGTTAGTAGTAGAAAGGTTGCGTGTTTTGTGATGTAATCTTTAAAAGAAAGCCGTATTTGCAAAGTTCCGGAAAAGTGTTTTAAAATGAAAAACTTTGGGCAAGAAAAATAAATTACGAAGAGTGATTGATAATTGTAAAAAAAAAATAAATATACAGATATTTTTTTTAATTTAAAAAAAAAAAATTCTTACGTTGGGGGCTTTTGTCTGGGTTTGAATTATTTTGGTGTTTTTTTTTCGGTGGGCTTTTGTCCGCACACCGAGTAAACAGCAGAATGTGTTTGTTTTTAATTTTGAAGAATTACATTCAAGACAGCGGCGATAATCCTCATTAAATACAGTGCAGACAGAAAACGACAAATATATTAAAAAATGCATTTATTTAATAAAATTTAGTTTCTGAAAGAAAATCATTGTAATAAAGTTTATGTTCAATAAAGTAACAGTTTGGTCAAAACATTGTAATGAAATATGATGTTTTTTTATAATTTAACATAGCATTTTTTAAATCTAAAATGTTCACTGATGTTTTAAAATTGTAATTGCGTAAGGGTAGGCTTGTCTGTTGATTGTCTGTCGCTGTCTTGAATGCAACTCTTCAAAATCAAAATAGAAAACAAATAAATCATTCTGTTTACCCAAGTGCGCATGTGCCCCTTTGTATGTGGGGGTACATATGGTGCAGGGATCCAATAATACCAAACTATTATCAATACATATGGAAGTCTGACAGTACCAGTGTACACGCGTTCTGATATAAAATTTGCATGTAATTCACTTAATACCTTTTTCAATCACCTGCATTATTTCGAGTGAAATATGTTCAACCAACTTATTTTCATTGTAAGTTCGCATAATTGGCCTTTTCGCTAGGAGCAAAGTGTAGTATATGTTGTGAAGTTGTATACTAAACCCTTCATCTGTTTAATGTGAAATGTTTGTTCGTAAATGTCCGGAAAGTCAATAAAAAACTTGAATCGTTTAAAAAAAAAAATTTCATTAAAATAATAGCAAGTTAGATTTAAAAACCAACCCTTTGTGAAAACAGGAAAAATCCTTCTTAACTGGGCAAAGTCACGTAAATTACTTAGAGTGAAATGGTTTATTTGTACTTTTAAACCCCCAAAAATATGAACTTCAGTCACTATTCGTTCTTAGCTGAACTCTTTCTGAATGTTTATAATGATAGTGACTATATTTTTCTGATCGACTTTTCATTTCGACATTACACGGACACGATGCAATTTGCTATAGTTGTATTTTGGAAGTTATGTAGGAAGAATATTATAGTCGCCACCTTTCTAAACAAACGGAAAAAAAAACTTTAAACGTGCATGGGTCTCTCTTAAGAATTTATAATAAACACAAGTATCTTCATTCATGACAAACAAATAGTGAATTTAAATATATAACAAATTCACATTATTAACAAATTAAACATAGTAATGACGTATCCAGTACAGAATATTGCCGACGAAATTCTCGAAGTGGACAAAAATTCTACAGAATTGGAACGAACCAAGCTGACGCTGAGTCGAATTTTTTTTTTCTGCAGTGCTATCTAGTAAGATGAGAATATTAATCTGAATAATACAAATTCGTAAGAGGATTTAAATAACTTAAACTCTAATTTCGAAAGAAATAAGGGGCCCATAATTGCCCGAATGTTTTTGATTTACGGAAATGGATGAGCCATCGTCGAACAGTCAATTAGCTTTAAATTTGTACCACCATCATATGAGACACATTTTTCATATTTTTCCTGGCGTAAGGTTAACATCCTACCACTTGTGTTAAGAATGGGGTTAATCGTGTTGGTTCTCGTTCTGAATAGGGTTACATTGAAAAACTTAACTTTGCCATTAAATCTGAAATTCAACAGGTGTTACACACCCAATTGTTGTCAAAAAATAAAATAAGTTAAAAAAAATGTAATTATTAACAATTAGCAATAATAAACAAAAAGCGATTGTTCTGTACCGAAACGAGACACGGCACTTCTGGGGGGCTACAAAATTTCATCGTTTTACGCTGGTCTTAGCCCCTTTTTTGCACCGCGCAACGGAGGTAGGTAACAGAAAATCTAACAAATAATCAATTCCAACTGTTTTTTAAAATGGATGTATTTCAACGTGTACTATAAAACTGAGCATTAAAACACATTTTCCCGACTTTAAAATAACAATACACTCATACCAGATATTGTAAACACAGATCTTATTTTAAAAATAATTGTAAATTCAAATATTATTATTTGGTTATTATTTCCCTCCCACAGCGGTAAGATATGTCACAAGGTCGGGAAGTGAGATTGAAAACCAACACCCTACAGGAAAATATCTCAGGCCGAGAAATACGTTCAAAATATTATGATTATTAAGAAGATGGCAATATGTTGTCCGACTTAAATAAAAATAGCCTCGTTACCTAAAAATGTTCTCATACATTTTTTTTTCGTTTCTTAGAAAGTGTTGTTTATTTATTATCTCATTAAATTGTTTTAATACCAATCTGTAGTTTAAGTTAAATATTCCAAAAAGTAAGTTTAGAATAAATACGCTTTATGCTTGTGCGTTTGTTCTAACAGAGAGGGAACAGGAGAGAGAGAGAGAGAGAGAGAGAGAGAGAGAGAGAGAGAGAGAGAGAGAGAGAAAGGGAGAAGGAGAGAAGGAGAGAAGGACGAAACCCTTTCATAAAGATTAGTATATACATTTCAAAGTCTAGTTTCAGGTTAGTTTAGTTGGTAAGAACGGGGGCTGGAGACTTCCAGTTTCCGGCAAAAATGTATTTATTGTTTAATTTTTTATGAGTTTGTGATTTAGATGTGGCCTAATGTATTTCTTACGTTAAAGAAATTCTCGAACACGGGCATACAGAAATCCTGACATCGTGACAGACAAGTAGATTGATCTAGGTATAAAGAGCGCTAATGTAAGAGCGAGAGAGAGAGAGAGAGAAAAGAGAGAGAGAGAGCGAGAGAGAGAGAAAAGAGAGAGGGGTCGACGGACAGATGGAGAAGCGTATGATAGTCTTCGCTTACATGTATTATATTGAACTAATACATGTTTTAGTTTTATATAATTTTATTTCATAATGTTATTTGGGAGATTAAGTGCAGCATTGAAATCGTACACTAAATGTTTTCAATTTGATACTTTTCTCAGTAAAAAAATCTAAACATTTCTTAAGTTAACCATTAAAATGATAATCATAAGAACCATTGTATGTACGTATTGTCTCCCCTAATTATTTAATAAATGTGATATACATCTTATCAACATTTGATATAATTTAGCTTTTTAAGGAGGTTCCATTCAAACAGCTTACTTAGGTTAGGAGTGCATTTAGAAATTTGAGACCACTCTTATTGTCTTTCCGAGAAAATTTTATACATAGGATTGAACTTTCCTTAAAATATAATATATTTAAAGTTTTAAGGAGGGTGTGCTCTCATAGCCTCTTTAGGCGTGTCTTTAGAGATTCGGGCACACATCTGGTGCCTTTCCGGGTAGGTTTTACATGAGAATACACTTTTAAAATACATGTACATTCTTTAGTGTTTCTCTCTATAGGGAACAGGCACACATCAAACGCACAGACATTTAGTTATATATACATATATAGACTATACACAAGATATATATGTATATATATATATATATATATATGGGAAGAGAAGGATGAAGGTAATCCGACGTGATGGTAAAATGAAAAAGGAAAACCAAAAACTGGATGTCTTTTATGTGTACATCAACGTTTCGTCTTTATTTATAAGACTTCATCAGGATGATGATATAGAGAAAAGATGTCATGCAAGTACAAATACATGTAGGGTAGACATGTTGGGAGGAAAAATAAAATAAAATGAAAAATCACCGCCCTCCTCCACCCACTCCAATCCCTCACTCATTGCTATCATTTTCCAAATATTTCAAATATTTCACACCCTATCACAACAAATCCTCCCTCTTCCCCCTCTCAACTATTTTCTCCCATACCTCTTCTTAAATTCCCTCATTTTCTCAAAACGCTCTCTAAGACCATAACGTTCGCCCATCCACCAAAATCACAGCCCCCCCTCCCTCTCTACCCATCCCCCTTTCCCTGCATACACCCCCCACACACAAACATTCCAACTCACTCTTCCCCTTCAATCTCGACCACAGCCATCTGGTCAAACACCTCCCTCCCCCTCTTCCTCCAATCTCTCTCTGCCATCCATTTTACCCCTGCTCATCCCCCACCTCTTTCTCTTACCGCCAGCCACAGTAGTCCTTGCTCCCTCCATCCTTCCTTTTTCCCACTCATTTTCTTCACTCATTTTTATTCTCTAACAAGTACGGACGTCCACCCAGACGTGGTCATTATTTTTCATTTTATTTTATTTTTCCTCCCAACATGTCTACCCTACATGTATTTGTACTTGCATGACATCTTTTCTCTATATCATCATCCTGATGAAGTCTTATAAATAAAGACGAAACGTTGATGTACACATAAAAAACATCCAGTTTTTGGTTTTCCTTTTTCATTTTACCATATATATATATATATGTATATATATATAAATATACAATATATATATATATATATATATAAATATATACAGAAAGATGAAGAGATAAAGAGAGAGAGAGAGTAATAATGATAGACAGAGAGAGAGAGAAAGAGAGAGAGAGAGAGAGAGAGACAGACAGAGACAGAGGGAGAGCGAGGGACGGAGAGGTGTATCTTCAAAATATACCTTATTTACGTACATTAAATTATATTAACAAAAAGAGAAACATGATTTTATAGTAATATTTTTTTTAAAGTCTGAAGATAAAATCAAACACGCATACTCGATGTTTTTAGGTTGATACTTCCCCAACAAAACAATTAAGACATTTGTTGATTCGGCTTTGAAAATAACACTCATGAGCATACATCGGATGCACGTTTTTCGAGTGTTAAGAGGGCAATGTTGCCATAGTCACTAAGACGTATAGGCACGTAAGCATATCTCAAATAGCGGGTAATGTCAAGATTTGGAACCTCTTACATTTTTCCAAGTGAATTTTATACATATGCTATAAGTTTATCATAAAAGGATACATCGGAAGTTTGCAAGGGGGTATTTCTACATTGCTAAATAAGGTGACTAGAAGACTAAAAAAGTGTCTTTCTTTAGAAAATGTTATACATAAGCTTTGAATTTAAAAGGATAGAATATATTTAACGTTTTAAAGGCGTATGCCCTTATAGTCACGTGCATTTAAAGATTTGAGAACATTTCCATTGTATTCACCGACTAATATTACATGAGAATACACTTATTGATTTAATCTCGATTCTGTATCCTTTGTGTCTAGAAAGGACACACACACACTTAACACATACTGAGCTTATATATATATATATATATATATATATATATATATATATATATATATATATATGTATATATATATATATGTATATATATATATGTATATATATATATATATATATACAACTTGGAAGATGATGTACATCTCTTTTAAGAAACAATGAACAATTGTATGACTTTTACAATTCGTTTCTTATTTCAAAACAAATAGAAAATAGACAAATGCCAATTTTGCTGATAGTTTAGCCAGACTTGAGTAAAGTTATCTTGAAAGATAAGAAAATAATACAATTTTGATAACTCTTGAATATATGATGCATGTAAATGAAAATGCTTTCTCTATCAGCAACAACACTATTGTTTATATGTTTACGTGTGCCCATACTTGTGATAAAAAGGAAGTCCCATTTGGCAGACATGATCATGAATAAAAGAAGACAAAGGTGATACGTGCACGTTTCGTGTATATCACTTTCGAATTGTAATTTAGAAATAGTTTGGTAAGTTTTGGTTTTCATCTGAAACATTTTTGATGAGACACAATTTAATAGACGAAGTTGATGGTTGATCGATTAGTGTATTTGTCTTACGTTGAAAATAATTTACACACATGTAAATGATTACGTAAAGCCATTCCCTATATCTACAAATGTACTATTAAGTATTGGTTTTATATTTAAGCTGGTGAGTGTCTGTTTGATTTGAAGGCTCTTGATCAGGTCTAGAAGCGTACTTTTGATTTAGTTCGCCTCACTTTCTTGCTTACTCTCTCACATAGATTATGCTGCTCGTTTGTTCTATACGTATATTACATGTCTTATTTATTTCCTGCTTCTTTTTTTCGAGCTCGTTTGACTCGTTTGTCTAGTGATGTACACAAATTCACTGTTCAGGAAAATCGATGTACTTCATCTGTCTATTACAGTAGCTGTTTCCAAACACTGTAGGTTTGTGGAACTCTTCAGCAACTGCCTGTCCCCCTCTTAGGTGTACGTTCCGGCCAATAAAGATTACACTCAATAACTATTTCCTGTATTTGCGTTTATCATATGTTATTCTTTTTAGCTTCTTACATAAAAGTTCTTCATGCGTTGTCTGGAGCGATTTCTCTTAAGAAAATATAACCGCTTATTACATTCTTTATCTAGCAGCACGGTTGCTTTGTTTGCGGACTATCTGTTTAGCCTATTTTTGTCCGGATAAGTAATTTTGTATCCTTCAGTTTAAAACATCAGATAAAAGTTCGTTCATATAGCATAAATAATACAGTATTCATCAATTGCGTCATTCCCTAAGTACTAAACAGTGTTTTACGCATTGTGTACCGCTGTAAAAGAACAAAATATATGTTTTTATGAAATATAAAGTCAACATAGATTCTTGTGTAACCCAATTTCTGTGTACATTCTTAAAAATAGAAAGTTTCTTAGCAGAAATTATGAAATTGTAACAAGAACTGCATTACTTGTAACGGCCAACTTTCTACTTAGAGTAGCGAAAAGCGGAACGTCTTCTTATTTCGGGCATCAATTTATTCTGATGTGTTTCCTGATCAGTGACATACGTCTGAATTTGTTATTGATACATTCACTAATCAAGATACTTGAAAATTAAAATAAAACTCTGTTAACACTTTAAATTGAAGTCTCAAACATGAAATTATAAAAAGGATCGCTGTCGCATCTCTAACGCGACGTATACAATTAGGCATGTCAACCATTTCGTTTACACCTAAGTCATCATTCGTATCTACTGTCCTGCGTTTTCCGATAACCATGGGTAATCTCCTCACAATCCAGATTCTAAAATATTCTGAATTCAGCTGTGCTAAATTTTCTGAATTGAAATTTAGATTATCTCATTGAAAAACATTCACTGGAAAAAATTCAAAATCGTAATTATATACACGTTATTCAGTAATATCTCAAACACGCTAAAAATTCCCATGCAATACACCCTAAGTGTTTATCTTAAATACATGTTATTTTTTCTGCCTATATTTGATTACACTTATAAATATCAAAGCACATTAAAAAGGAAATATAAGATCTAAGTGTGTATTTGATTAAATCAATCCTAAGGTAAAAAATATGTTTACAATTAATATCGAATGAAACGCTGCAGGAATACGTTTAAATATTCTGTTTTTCTTGCTGACATGTTTGCGATATCAATCAATTTTGAAGCACTTGATAACATCGCGTAAACATTATCCTGTATCATGCACAAAAAAACTATCTAGATTGAAAAATGCTTAAATCTCTTCAAAATACAAAATTTGAAAGAGACAAGGAACTTTAGATTTCTATTTGCATAAAATGTCAAAATTCTATAATAAATGCTGAGTCAATCTATGATAAGGATAGTAGCCATACATTTTAGAAGCTCTATACCTTGATACGTAAAGAAACTATGAAGCAGGGCAATATTATATTGTGCGTGAAAATAGTTTGATTGTCCTGGGGCGAGTATTCATCTCGTTTATTATAATATACACGGACATTCAACATTTTATTTCAACATAATCTTTAGATCTAAGGTTGCTAATTATCTTCCTATTATATAAACTTACTTATTTCCATGTCAAAAGGCACACATCCTCCACTGTGAAATAATGCACTACGTTAAGATATATCTGTTTATGCGTATCCGAACTTACACTGCTGTAAGAAAGCATACATGTGCCTTGAGATTCATTTAATCGTCCGTACAAGTTTTTACAGTTATTGCCTAGTATATAGGAAACTTAGAAAATAATAAATTAGTTGACTAAGTATGCCAGTTCCGAAATAAGTTTACTGATGTATTGAGTACCACGGTTACTAGAGTAAATCTACTGAGATATTAATACTATTAAAATATATTTCCTCAGAAAATGTATGATCTTGTTTAGAGGAAATATATATATGAATAAAATGAAGCGAGTCATATATGACTGGAACTAATCATCACAAAAATATCAATGTTTTACTTAGCTAGTGAAGTGTCCCATTACTATAAGAATCTTAATAAACTTCGATGCTTATGACATTAAAATTCCTATATTGTGAAAACATACACTTTATTGTCTGTATTTCTCTAATTATTTTTGCGTTTTCACATTTCAATCCTATTAATTTTCAAGCAGAATGATCTTTGGTATCCAGTAGCAATGCGCACAAGTAGGCGTTGCTAATACGAGCTATATCTTAATGAACGAGTTCATCATATCGTATTAGTTTCAGTCAAAATTTAATTCTGATTGAAAGAAAATAGCATAAACTTAATCTCATGAGAAATGTATTCATACGTGTGAAATTAAATATTAAAATGCAAATTCTCTTGCAATCAGTAGAATTAATATTTCCCTGATTAAAAATTTTTTTTTAAAGAAATGTTTTTTTAAATGAATTTGAAAAATGTATTGAAATAGTAATCTTACATTCTAGAACTATTTTAAAGATAACAACCATGTTAAGATGTATTCATGTTACTACTGTTATAATATATACTTACAATTGTTACTGAATTCTCACGTGCAAGAATTGACTTTTTACAAAGGTAAATGTACTCTGACCAATATGTCTCATTAAAACCTGAACATAATTAGGAAACGTAATGTTACATACGACAAACATCAAACGCACCAAACAAACATTTATTGAATTACATATAGATATACTAGACTGATTGTATTGTAAGCGGTATATATATATATATATATATATATATATATATATATATATATATATATATATATATATATATATATATATATATATATATATGAATGAGAGATATAGACACAGATAGATAGATAGATAGATAGATTGATATTTAAGCAAACATTGTAAAGAGGTTTACTGTTTTATTTTTTCTAATAGTCTTTTTTGTGTTTAATCAAAATAATATGTGTGTTTAATATGTATCAGCAACGTTTTCAATTCTCGGCGTATCATGGTCATGTTTACAAAGTAAATAAAAACGATAGAGATAAAAGATAGCAAAATAGCGTGCACATAAAGCCAGTTAGATCCCAAGAGAACGTTCTCACACTGTTCCAGTACAGACTTTAACAATTTAAATTCCTCGAGGCCAGAATTTGCGTCAAAGGATCCAGTTGTATGCAGTTAATCAATTTAGAAATGTAAACGAGGTACATACGTAATGTTATTAATTGGTAGTTAATTGTTAGTTTTGGGGGTTTAATGACGATAGCTTCGAGTAATTTTCATTTAAAATATAGTTTAAGAAATGTACTGTTTCATTGTCATAAACTAGCATGCGCCTTTAATCGGAGTGTGCTAGTTATGTGTTTGTAAGTGTAGGTGAAGTGAGCTAAAGTTTACACGATGTATGGTGATGCGGGTATATAGGTTATTGGTTGTAATACCAATTTAGCTATTTGCTGTACCAATATTATTGAAGGTACCTTCTCTTGAAGAGTATTTCCACTTGTAAATTACATTGGTAAGTTCTAATGTTTAAAGAGTGGAGGTGAGTTGATTGTCTACTGTAAGATTTTCAATCTTGAATTTCCTATACTAAATAATGAGTCTATTAATTATTACCTAAGTTATGCATCTGGGTAGTATATGTTAATATAGTTTTATATATGATGTCGTTATTATTTATAGTGGTATTTTAAAATTTTGAGTCATGGAGTTTTTTTGTTCATCGACGATATAATAAAAGGGTTCGTTATTAATAAAACCTTGTGTTATATTTTACATTCAATAAGTTGTGTCTTTTACTCGAGGTGATTGGTTGTGCACGGTGTATTATGTTTTTACCAATGCCTATTTGTAGCAACCGGCGTATTCGCTCTTGAAAGTTTTTTAAAATTATTATTAGAAGTATTACACGTATTATAAAGGTATAATTAGATAGCAGAAGTGTGTTCTTTTACACAATGTTTGCATGAATAACAAAATTAAGTCCACTATACACAATTTATATATGAACATATATAATATATTTATAATATATATATATATATATATATATATATATATATATATATATATATATATATATACAGGGTGAGCCAAAAGTAGGTGGACAGTAAAAACATTTTTGTCGAAGCGTAATAGGCAGGCTTCCAAGCTGTGTAAATCAAGAAGAAACACAGTTTGAACAGCATTTAATTTTAATTAATATAATTGTTTTATTACATGTAATTGTATGCATCAGTGATCTCTAAATAAATGTGTTTTACTGTCCACCTACTTTTGGCTCACCGTGTATATATATACAATATATATATATATATATATATATATATTTATATGTATATATATATATATTTATATATAATATATATTCATCTAATTCTAACCAGTTAAATATAAACATTAAATTGAATATTTTATATGATTAACGAAGGTAAACATGATATTAGATTAAGACCTACAGTCGTACACTATTGTCTTACAACAGGAACTATGTGTGCTTACAAGAAATTGTATATATTATATATTTAGTATATTGTTAGCATATATGTCTTGTATTTATTTAGTACTGGTTATAGCACTTGTCTTTGTGCTGGACGACCCGGGTTCGATTCCACTAACGGCATGCGAATTTTCGGGTCTGAAAACTCCCTCTGTCCACCCAGCAGTAAATGGGTACCTGACTAAAACTCAGGGAAGGTTCAAGGCAGCGGAAGGAGAGGGATGGGCTCCGCCTTCCATATGTTGTGCCCTAGACACGGTGATTCTTACCAAATCATCGCCGCTACGGCCATGGGCAATGTGCGATGTCGGCAACGACACTCGTGCGCGTAAAGTCTATGCGACCTTTACCTTTACCTATATATATATATATATATATATATATATATATATATATATATATATATATATATATGTATATATATATATATATATATATATATATAATGGGTGTGTGTTTATCGTTCAAGTTTCAAAGTATTGCATGAAAAGTTAATAAAATTGAAATATAAGCCAAATAAGCAATACAAGATTAATTTATTTGTTTTTTTATACATTAATACTATCGATTACGGAATAAAATTCCTTCTTCAGGGGTGACCAGTATTGAGTCATTTTTTTTTTCATCAATTTTGTTAACTTTCCATGCAATACTTTGAAACTTGAACGAAAAACACACACACATTACTTGATAGCGTGCCAACGCTTTCTTCGTTCGACACCGGTTTTTTGAATTCTACCCGCCATTCATAACAGCAAGGCGATGACGTCGTACCATCATTGACGTTTATCAAATTAAAAAAGAAATAAGTTTCTTAATTCTTGTTTTTTGATGGAAAAAAAAATGAATCAATACTGGTCACCCCTGAAGAAGGAATTTTATTCCGTAATCGATAGGATTAATGTAAGAAAAAAAAATTAATTAATCTTGTATTGCTAATTTGGCTTATATTTCCATTTTATTAACTTTCCATGCAATACTTTGAAACTTGAACGATAAACACACACACATTACTTGATAGCGTGCCAACGCTTTCTTCGTTCGACACCGGTTTTTTGAATTCTACCCGCCATTCATAACAGCAAGGCGATGACGTCGTACCATCATTGACGTTTATCAAATTAAGAAAGAAATAAGTTTCTTTATTCTTGTTTTTTGATGGAAAAAAAAATGAATCAATACTGGTCACCCCTGAAGAAGGAATTTTATTCCGTAATCGATAGGATTAATGTAAGAAAAAAAAATTAATCTTGTATTGCTAATTTGGCTTATATTTCCATTTTATTAACTTTCCATGCAATACTTTGAAACTTAACGATAAACACACACACATTACTTGATAGCGTGCCAACGCTTTCTTCGTTCGACACCGGTTTTTTGAATTCTACCCGCCATTCATAACAGCAAGGCGATGACGTCGTACCATCATTGACGTTTATCAAATTAACAAAGAAATAAGTTTCTTTATTCTTGTTTTTTGATGAAAAAAAAAATTACTCAATACTGGTCACCCCTGAAGAAGGAATTTTATTCCGTAATCGATAGGATTAATGTAAGAAAAAAAAAATTAATCTTGTATTGCTAATCTGGCTTGTATTTCAATTTTATTAACTTTCCATGCAATACTTTGAAACTTGAACGATAAACACACACACATTACTTGATAGCGTGCCAACGCTTTCTTCGTTCGACACCGGTCTTTTTAATTCTACCCGCGATTCATAACAGCAAGGCGATGACGTCGTACCATCATTGACGTTTATCAAATTAACAAAAAAATAAGTTTCTTTATTCTTGTTTTTTGATGAAAAAAAAAATGACTCAATACTGGTCACCCCTGAAGAAGGAATTTTATTACGTAATCGATAGGATTAATGTAAGAAAAAAAAATTAATTAATCTTGTATTGCTAATTTGGCTTATATTTGAATTTTATTAACTTTCCATGCAATACTTTGAAACTTGAACGATAAACACACACACACATTACTTGATAGCGTGCCAACGCATTCTTCGTTCGACACCGGTTTTTGAATTCAACCCATCATTCATAACAGCAAGGCGATGACGTCGTACCATCATTGACGTTTATCAAATTAACAAAGAAATAAGTTTCTTTATTCTTGTTTTTTAATGTAAAACAAAAAAAATGACTCAATACTGGTCACCCCTGAAGAAGGAATTTTATTCCGTAATCGATAGGATTAATGTAAGAAAAAAAAATTAATTAATCTTGTATTGCTAATTTGGCTTATATTTCAATTATATATATATATATATATATATATATATATATATATATATGTAGTGATGGGATACCTGATTCCCTTTAAGGTGCATAAGTCTGTAGTATATATATGTATATATATATATATATATATATATATATATATATATATATATATATATATATATATATATATATATAATTGAAATATAAGCCAAATTAGCAATACAAGATTAATTAATTTTTTTTTCTTACATTAATCCTATCGATTACGGAATAAAATTCCTTCTATATATATATATATATACATATATATATATATAGATAGATATATGTATATACTACGAACTGTAATATGTATGGTGGACTGTATTCGACGATATTCAAGTTTATAAGGGCAATCCTATTGGATTACCGGTAGTGCAATTTCTTTGTACAATATATCCGTTGAAATAAACCATTCTCTTTTAAAGACCTTACACCCTTCTCATGTGTGTTTATATAACTTTTAACTAATTTATAAAAACTTATAATACGGGAGGGACATATAAAAGAAAAACGTTATTGTAAACACATGGACGTTACGAAAATAAATAACTTGGAACAATGAAGAAACTGTAAGTAAAAGATTTGATTCACATTGCATGTGATTTATAATAAATACCTAAGTCAATCACAAGCAATTAAAACACACATTGCTAAACACATATGGAGTGTAAATGCTGCGAGTTGAATATGTTATGGTAAATAGCTTCGTTTATATATGAATATATAAAAAATAGTCTTCCTATGATCTAGGCTTTATCCGCTATATATTTGTTCATTATTTTGTTTTTGTTTTGTTTATATATGCCCACTGATGATAGCCACACCATGGAATTAATGCATTAGAAACAGGAGCATTTTATAAATAATTTAATAGTAAGCCAAAACAACTGTATACAAAAAAGAAAAAATGTTATTGTGTTAAATGGTGTGAATCTGTTCACCCTAACATTTTACGTTGTTTTAAGTAAATACACTATTTTACACTTCATCTATAGCCTTTTACTATTTAGGAATTACGATGTTTTTTAAAAATAGAATGTATATTAAAAATATAATTGTTTTAAAATATAAATATATATATATATATATATATATGTATGCATATATTAATATATATATATATATGTATGCATATATTAATCACCCATTAAGTCTCGGCCCTGATATATAGATGCAACTTCTAAAACTATGATTTAGTAGAGTACTTACTTGAGATGGTGAGTGACAAATATTACGCTAAATCAGATTAGTTGTTTTCAAATTACAGTTAATTAAGTGAGGTTACTGTTGCACTTTCTTAAATAATTATAAATCTTAATTTCGTGTATTGCCAGAGCATTGCTTTCTGAAGGTAAATATTATCGAAGCCAAGATAATGTTGGATCAGATTAATTGGGACTTAATTCCGTTTGGAACAACTATTCAGAGGTGTTATGCTGTCATTAAACACGGTGGTTGAAACACAAATAATATTGAAGGCTTAGTTTGCACAATTTTGGCAGTTATCTCAGAAAATACAAAACAACATCCACGACTCACTTACCTATCGCTGTTGAATCTGTGTCAGCAATCAGAGGAGTTCAATATTTCAGAATACAGTTTATTTATTAGTGTGTATGAATATTTGTAAACAAAAATCAATGTCCAAAGTAGGTGCCGTGTGTTCTAATAAACATTTAAAACACAACGCTTAGACGATACATAACGTGTTTTGCACATTTCGAAATAGAAGTAAAAATAAGTTATTGCATTCATGATTTTTTTACATTTTTGTGTGTGTGAAATAACACATTATACCGGATAACAGTTTCCAGATATTCCAACGGAGAGATGTTTTAACATTTAAACTGGCCCATTTCAGCGCATTAATTTGAATCTACCTTGACATTCCTTCTCCGTGTATATTCGGCAAATAGTTTTTCAAATGAGTTTTTCTATAGCATGGTTGTTAATCTGATTACTCAAATAATGGAGTCGCCCTCAGATTCTGATTTTCTTCTTATGTCGTACATAATACCTTGAGATTTAGTTAGTGTCTTCCTTCTCCGTTCGGTTTACGCCATTATCATGTAGGATAATTTAAAAAATTATTGCTACTCTGTTTCACTTGTCTTATATCCCTATGATATGTTTAAATTATCAGCTATTTAGGTGTGTAGCTGTCATCATTGCATATGGATAGTTGATGGTATACAACTTATTTCGAACAATTATTGCTAGTAAACATTCGCAAGATTTGCATTCAATATATATATATATATATATATACATATATATATATATATATAATTATACATTTTTTACAGTTTGTTCAAAAAAATATTTGCACTCTCTATAGTGTATTATTTTCTAGTAGCTGTGACGGAGCAGTCCCTTACATATTGATGCCAGGTGGCTTACACTCTCTACGTCTGTGTGACAAAGTAATCAGGGCCGACGGGGATCGGGTGCCCTAGTTGCGTACTAGTATGCATCTTGATGATGATGCTAGGCCCTACGTAGTAACGAAGTGGAGATATAAGACTAGTATATATATTGGACGCGAATCGACTACTTAAACACGGCGAGAAACTAGCGTCGAAATGTCTACGAAGAGCCATGCACGCTGTCGGTTCTGTTTAACCACATACAAAGCCTACGCATAAAACAGTTGTACCAATGAATTTGGGAAAAAAACTGTTATCACCACAAAACTAATAAAAAGGCAACTTAAGGATCGCTGACCGGACGAGATAGTCATCTAAGTTTGTCGGTATTAATTCGGGCGAACGACCCATGACCACACAACGAGGAAATAATATATGTGTCATTGAAAATGGGGAGGCGCCCCCTCCAAACCCCCGAGAGAGGAAGAGACACAGAGAAAGGGAGAGGAGAAGCAGAGTTGGCGATGGACATTCTCGGTAAGAGAAAGGATTTTCAGTCAGAGCCAGGACACAGAACTAGCTGGGCGTGTACACGGGCCAGTCGTGTGCTCGTTCGACCATAGAGGGAGAACTAGGAGACCGCCGAATGAGACGGTCGGCGGTCGGCCCTCGCGTGCCGAGGATGAAACGCGCCGACTGAAGTATTCGCACCATCGTTTCATTAGATAAGTTAAGTTGCGACTAAATGACGATTGTAAACTGATTTACACGACGAAATAGCTTAGCGCAAGAACCAGCTCTCAAAAGACAGGCGAGAAAGCAAGTCGGGAAAGATTGCCGGAGAAAACAGAGTTCTCGCCATCGCCGTTCGTTTATAGTTTAGGACTTTAATAGCTTTTTTCGAATGTATTTACGCACAGAGAGACAATGAAATAGTTGAGTGTAAAATACAGTCACCATACGATAGACATAAGTTCAATTTAACACCAATTGTTTTCTTTTACCTTTGATAATAATTACTTTTCCGACAAAAAGACCCCAGCGAGTAATTAATTTGTTCTGCTTGAATAACCTTTGCCTTCACAGAATCAACGAAGCCATCATCACAATTGTCGTCATCCGGGCCGAGAAGAATTTCGATCGACATATCTTTGTCTTTATTGCCACTACGACGATCGGCTGAAGAGTGTTCACAGTCTGGCAAGATCTTTATAGAGAACCAGAGGCGTGAGCAGCGAGACAGAGACACGAGTGGGGTACCCATTTTATAAGTAGTTCCGTGACGAACAAGAGGCGTGTGGGGTCGCGTTATAAGTGGCACCGCTTCCAGGATATCAAACACCTGTGTGTGAGTGTCCAACGATACCCACGGTGTCAGAGAGGCGTGCGGGGTCCCGTTACATCTGCATGCCACAATCAGTAATTGTTTTAAATATTATATATTCTTTTTAAAATCATTACGGCAACCATTATTATATTCTCCTGTTTGATATAGTGCAACGTATAAAAGATTCATCTACCACTAAAACCCTGAATCATATCGGCAGTGAGCTAATAAGACAACGGGTTATATTAACCGTCAAAAACGATAAACAATGCACACATCAGCAAATACAGTTTTTATTCCGTATTTTAATATGCTTGTTCATAGCTTACCTTGTGAAAACGGGAACCATCAATAATGAATATTATATCGAATTATTACTGCGTCTCAAGAAAACAAATAACCATAACACGAAGATAAATACCTTGTATATGTGTTGCGAAACCAAGATATTGCGCAGTGTCCCAGGTCGATTGTAACCGTGGCAAAACTACATGCCTAGTACTTAGAACTTACCTCTGCAACATTTATTATTCAGGCTTAGTCTTACACGATTACTGACAATGTGCAGACTTTAAAATTATGCTCCAGGGATAGATTTTGGGCTCCAATGAAGAACTGATATTGGAAACTGACGCGTATTTTGAGGCGAAAGACAATTCGTACTATGAAATAAGCATCTAATTGATACAGAAACGTTGAAATTACTTTACAGCTCTCGAATGTAGGTGAATGAAGACACATTCACCTAATAGTTGTTCTTTTATTAGTAATGTTCGGAATTTAATGAGTTATATGTTCTATAATTGAACTTGTGTTTTAGTAAACATAGCTTTAAACCGAAAATAAGTTCTAAAATGTATTACTTTTACATGTTAATTATACTTGATGAGAAGGTTTTTGCAATATAATGCTTAGTTTACATTTTAAGAGAAAAAAGCAATGTAAACGGTTTGTATTTGATAAGTCGCATCAGGAATCAATTCAACCCCAGTCATACATCTTTTTCACGCCGGATATAAATGTGTGCGGTTATCGAGTAACATGTGATCAGCTTGTAAATCATGTGATAGCCACTCCAGGGTTCAATCTTTTAAAATATATGCTACTCACGTGTATACGGTTAACACCTTGAATTTTATCAATCATATATTCCAATATGCCAGTATTTTACAATATGGCACGTTATCTAAAAATCCTAGGTGAAACGAAATAATGACTTCCAAATAATGTATGTATATAAACTTCTCAGTTTAATTTATTTTGATCTAAATACAGGGTGTTTCAAAAGTCTTGGGAACATAACGATTTTTAATAACTCAAAAACTATTAGTAGTTGAAAAATGAAATTTGTACCGTTGGAAAGGTTAAAGTTTCAAGTTTTGTGGGGAATCTTCAAAGTTGCTCAATATGAGCACCATTCGTCACACGGCAGACATCTAGTCGATAGTCCATTTCCTGCCAAACGCGTTCCAGCATCTTGACGTCAATGGTTCCCACAACTGCCGTTACTCGAGCCTTTAGTTCGTCAATATCTCTTGGAAGGGGCGACACATAGACTTGTTGCTTGACAAAGCCCCAAAGGAAAAAGTCACACGGGGTAAGATCTGGAGACCTAGGAGACCAGGGCATGAGAACGTCATCACCTCGCCCAGATCTCCCAATCCATCTACCAGGCAGCCTTGTGTTAAGAAACTGCCTTACTCTAAGACTCCAGTGTGGTGGTGCACCATCTTGTTGAAAAATGAAGTCATCAGATTCTGCTTGTTCCAACTGAGCCATTAACCAGTCTTCCAGCATGTTGAGATAGGATTCACCAGTGATAGTTGCCTCTTCAAAGAAGAACGGTCCATAGACACCTTTCTTGGAAATTGCACAAAACACGTTCACTTTTGGTGAATCTCGCTCGTGCTCAAGAAGTTCATGAGGATTCTCAGTACCCCATATGCGAGTGTTATGCTTGTTAGCTTTGCCATTCAGATAGAAGGTCGCCTCATCGCTAAAAACAAGCCGGTCATCAAAGCCGTTATCTTCCAACTTCTCTTGCATTGCAATGCAAAAGTCACGGCGAAGTGGCTTATCGGTGTCCTTCAACTTTTCGACCAACTTGAGCTTGTAAGGTACCATTTGCAGTCGTTTCCTTTAGACACGCCAGACAGTTGCTGGAGCAAGCTGAAGTTCCCTGCTAGCTCTTCTCACTGATTTACGGGGGCTCCGCTGAAAGGCTGTCTGAACTTGCTCAACTGCATCTTCTAAAGTTGAAGGGCGACCTGTTCGCTTACTTGAGCACAAACACCCATCTTTCACAAATTTAGCATGCCATCTGACAATGGATTTCCTTTCAGGGGCTTCTTTTTTAAATTTCCTGCGAAATGCACGCTGAACACATGTCCACGATTCAGTCTTTGCAAATTGGAGGACGCAAAATGCCTTGTCTTGTTTAGAGAACGCCATTACTGCACCTGGAAAGATAACACGAAAATCATTAGTATGACCAAAGACTTGATTAAGCAAGCTTTAAAATGGCACCAGTTTCATTTTTCTACCTGGAATAGTTCATGAGATATACGCATTTGTAATGTTCCCAAGACTTTTGAAACACCCTGTATATCAAATAATATCAGTTTAATAGTAAGTTAATAGTAAGTTATCGTTTTTTACTGGGCATTGGTTGGATATATGTAAATATTATCATTAAACTCCGATTATTGTTCAGCAGACGAATTCAGGTAAGTGAGTTACAGTTCGAGATAATATGTGGTAATCTTGAGAAAATCAATTACACCGGCATTATTTTTGGTCTGATTTTAGTTACGGCATAACATTGTAGAAGTTCACATTGGGAGCTATTGTTTTATATTTAGTATTCCTAGATAAAACACTAAAATAAACAAATATGGCTCGTCCAGCGTGATGTATGATCACTTATTTATGTTTTCACGATTTTCTACATACTAATATAACTCGAAAAATAAAAGGAAATGCATTTTCTAACAATTATATCATCTAGTTTCAGAGAAAATCTCATATATGAAATTAAATTGCGTTTTCCCTTCTGGAAATACCACGAACCCCTTTATATGCTTCTCTGTTAGACATTCCACATGCGTTAAGAATTCATGCGTTGTTTCAAAAAAATCTGCATGACTTGATTCTACATTTAAAAGAGATTATATTTTCTCCGTGTTACGTGACTCTCTACAGACAATTTTACTAAGAGTTGGTGGCTGTTATTTCAACTCAAATTTTATTTCGATAACCGTCACCACCAGTTTTACCGTGTGCAATTTTCTTTCGGGATACCAATTAACTATACACCGGCCATTCTAGAATATACACCGTTCGCATTCGTGAAAACCAAAAAGTATTGCTCACTTATTGTGTATGTGTTAATATCGCTAAACGTCTCCGTTTACTTTAGCTGTACAGTTAATCTTATTCTATTCACACTCATATTTTCTGATTCTATATAAACTCAAATTTATATTAACTTAGATTTATACACAATATTACGTAGACATCTATGTAACTATAGTTTGTAAACAATTATTCTACAATCAATAATAAAGAGGGATATATAAATAAACAAACACTTTGACACATGACACCGTTTGCTGTTATCATTTGCTTACTTTCATGAAGTCATTTACATTGTAAAATGCCCATCTCCATACACGAATTAGAAACATGTGACATATTTATGATTCACATTTGTTTACACGTATTACCTTTCCATATTATTGGTATAACTGTTCGTTCAAAACGATCGTATAATTACTACCATAGTAATTACATCGTACCAAGAAACGAAAACACGCTGGTTTTCGACTCATCTTTTACACATATACAATGCGTTTTCTCTAGACAAACATCAAATAAAGTATTAGTACGTCTCTACAGTTAATATTGTTATATACCTTCTACCAATATGTACCAAAACATACCAGATGTTGAAACTCCTGCTTTCGAACTAATACACACAATAAAATCTCTTCTGAGGCGAAATCAAATTTAGTTTTTAAGGAATATTATGTTTTCGATCATACGTTATTAAAGAAAACGGTTTCTGTATATGGAAAAAGTGTAGTTCATTGTCTGAAATACAAACAAATACTACAAACATGAACAAAGTCAAAAATAATGAGACAAAACACGCTGTTATCGTTTTTGTCGCTCGGCTGATTAAAGAACACGTCGACGCTTAACGCATTTTTGATATGTTAGTATAAATTGTTTAACAGGTTTTTCGTTACAAACAGTAAAGCAATAATTCTAATGAGCATAAATATTAGTACGACGATAACTTCTATTAATAAAAGTGTAGCATAGTATTCTTTTAAATTATGTAACCTCATATACTATTTCTTAAATAGCATAGTTAACACTTCTTTCAATAGTGTTTGTTACAATAGTGTTTTCTTTGATTATTTGTCAGTAAAGAATATGTATTTCTACAAAAAGCTGTTTGATTTTCTTTTATTTCCAACATAAGTTGTGGTAACTCATGTTATTTAAACAAATTAAAAAATGGCTCAGTCACGAATAATTTCCTCTTGAGCGCAAAAGATAATATCTCGAGAATATTCTGTTTTAGATATGACAGAAAATAGTTTTCGATTTTGTTCATGAAAGGAAAATATAAATAATTGAAAAATGGTGTTAACTTTCATTATTTGTTATTTCCAATTACAAGAAAGGTGTTTGTTTTTCTTGTTTTTATTGATACAAAACAAATAACATCAGACCTAAAATATAATACGTGACAGTTTACTGAAAAATACTTTTTTCTCTCTTTTTGAAATTCCTAACGGGAAGCCACGTTAAAAAAACTAACTTCTCCTAAAGCAAGTTAATTAATCGGCGACACCAACAGTGAAACATCAAATATTCTAGAGTATGTACACACCAGGGTTGTCTGGTGAATCTTACGAATTATTTCGTCTAAAGAATCACCAAGAACTTGACAAGTTTAATGCAGTACCTTGCTCAACATGTTCAGTCATCTTGGGAGAATCGGTAATCCGACGTACATGTAGTGGAGCCTTTCACCCAACGAAATACAGGCAGCGACTAACGTGCATGTAGGCGGTGATAACATTTACACATGTGCATGGAGGTGGCTGGTTTCACCGTTTAGAGTAGCGACGCTCTATGGTCTCAATTTTGCACGGAAAAATAAAAGTCGGTTATCTTTTTAGAGATGCCTCGTATATCAACACATACAAATGTAAGTCACTCTAGTAGTGTATAACGTTCTAGAAATACATTTTTAATCAATATTTATTTCTGTAAGGTGCATTGTTTTTATATCATACAATAAGAACCGCGATAAGACTAATTGCCCATTTTTGTAAAATAATCTTTTGGAGGATGTTAATAAGTATATTATAACATGTAACTAAATATAAACAGAAGGGCACATATTATTATAACATTTAAATAATACAAATTAAGAGAGACTTCTATTCTCAAGCAATGAACACCCTAATACTTTATTTATATTTTTGGAGGTTAAGACAAAACGAGTGCAATTCAGTAATTTGTTAAAAACTATTTTATAAAGACAAATGAAAATAGGGAGATTCCAAATCTAAAATAAAAATATGCCCTTTTATTTTATTCTTTTTTGGTTGATGCTTGTACTGATGTTTACATGTAATCGCAGTATGATATAGAATACTTATTGATTGTGATACTAAAATATCAATACTTTTTTCTTTCTTTTTTGAGACTGCTTTTAAACCATGTTAGAAGTCCACAGAGATTCATGTTGTGATCTTGGAATACTTCAGCATGCTAAACACTTGGATGCTACTTTACAGGAAGCATCTATGTCTGAGAATTTAAAACTTGTGTTTGCAATTATGTTTACTACATGTGGAGTCTCTCATCGAAAACGAATTTGGGCTGCACACGAAAAAAAGCATTTAGTGAACATTTACGCCCTGGGTAATATTTCGTGGAAGTATGAAATTAGTTACATACTGCAATATCAAGTATGATTTGTTTTAATGGTATCGCACAACTAAAGAAGAAGCAGACCTTTGAGTAAACCTTCTTGGTGTTCGAGATAATGAGCTCAATGCTTGTATTAACTTTTCATTTTGGTGAAAAAACATAACTAGTATAACATTATCTACAAACATGCATGTGCATCTCAATAGTGATTCTCTGGTTGGTAAGTTTACCTCTCTACTTATAAAAAGGGGATGACAAGATTACAAAAACTGACAATGACAATAGTGTCATTACTGAAAGTATTGCATCAATTGTTTCAACTACCGGTTCTCATTGTCGTTTATCATATTCAGCGAATAATTGAATAGTTAATGATTTCGCATGACATTGCTTGAATAAATCGATTTTTTCAGTTGAAGGCTTGACCACGGTTCAGCTTGTGATGTATAAATTGGTAAGGGGACACTCACCCCATATTCATATAGAGTTCAAATGTGTGTAAAGGATTATAATTATAAGAGGACTTCCCAAATTATAATGACAAATAAAGGGCTTCTAATGAAACTACTAGTAATCCTTAATACACTCTGTTCCTAAAAATGCAAAACTAAGAATAATAATGAAAAATAATCCTACTATTTATTACAAACATACAATGAAAGTTGGCGTTAATAAAATGGCTCCTGCAATTTATTAATAATAAAAAGTATAAACATCTCATTGAAGAGAAATAAAATATTGAATTTAAATTTGTTTAATAGAGCCTAAAGACAGAGAGAATACATATCGGTGATTTTGTTGACATATAATGTTGTCACAAAAAAATCGAGAATTGCTCATGTTCCAATTACCAGGGAATTGGTTCGTATTCACCTGCTTTTATGAATCAGATATTTGCAAAAAATACTCATTAAACAAATGTAGATGAGCTTTTTTCCGAAGTAACATGATTTGAGACAACATATCAAATAATTTCCCTTGATTATGTCTTCATAAGTGTCTGTATATTCGTGCATGACATTTTTCTAAGTTAGAAAAAAAAAGTAATCAGAAAATGATGGGCGGAGATCGACACTGTTCTCCGTTACATTTGTTGAGAGATACTCTGCTGCAAGAAAACTAGAAAAAAGTTCATTATTAGAGTACCTATACAATGTCTGAACTCGGTTAAATGGAGTAAATGAGCTAGCTCTCCAAAATATCGTACACACTCAGAATAAAATTAAAAGCAGATATAATAAACGACCAGTTAAACGGGTCTATGCACGTAACTAAATGCTTGTTTTGCTAAGTATTTCTCACAATCTTGTAAAATGTAGATACTATGACCCATACTAATTAACTGTAAAAGCGCGTTATATCAATTATGGCTTTGAAATACCTCAACAAAAGAATAATTTATATTCTGGTCCTCTTATGCTTAAACCAATACGTGGCTTGTGTAACTAAAAGTCTGAATAGACGTAAGCTGTGAGGTGACCAGGGTGCAACCATTCCCATTCCGTGTGAAGAGAGCTGGTCCATATCTGTTGAAAATAATAGATGAAGTAGACTACTTCGAAATAACCATATTGCTTATTCTCAGTCTTAAGAAACCACCTCTTCCGAAAAAAATAAAACAAGTTTGAGATAACTGAATGGAAACCAGTTCCAAAATTAAGAAACAAATACTCGCATTGCCCTTGATACATAAAAACGAACATACATTGCATACTCTGTAATTTTTCTAAGTGATGTGATATTTTAATATTATGATTCAAACACATATGCTCGCAGTTTATTATCTTCTATGTAATAATATGGATAAATTTACTTATACATCAGTCCTCGGAGATTTACGATTTGAGAAGCACTTCTAAGAATGAATTTTCTTTATTCTGTGTTTACACACATTTGTAAAAAAAATAATCACGATATATCTCTCATTTTATTACAGAGATATAAATCTTAGTGCGATACTAAATATACGTAAATAACTTTGCAAAATATTTTATTTTATAGGAGTATGTGTCCATTTAAGAGTTGTACATTCTTATATTATTTGGCTACATAATTAATTGTATTGCATTTAAAATTCAATGTAGATAATGGGTTGGATTATTCTTATTACATTTGATAGTGTTTTCGTTCCGTTTGCTATCATCAAGTAGAACTGATAAGAACGTAATTCTGTTATTCCTAATTTGTATAATCTGTAGTATTATCAAGTAGAACTTATAAGAACGTAATTATGTTATTCCTAATAATATAACCAGTGGTGTTACAAAGTAGAACTGTTATTCCTAGTTTGTATAACATGTAGTGTTATCGAGTAGAACTGATAAGAACGTAATTATGTTATTCCTAATGTGTATTACCTGTACTATTATCAAGCAGGACTGATAAGAACTTGATGAAAAAAATGAAGAAATTACCTCCTTACTTTGATAGTGAAAAAAAAAGAAAAAGTTAAATGTCTTCCCAACTGCTTGAAAAAGAAGATACACCCCCCCCCGACGCCAAATTTCTTCCACTTAAAGGACTCTCCTGTTTTTGGTAGTCATTCGAGACAAAACGACCGACTGAAAAGGTCCCCTCAAATCCGATTGAGAGATAAGCACTTTCTTTTATTTCCTCTGTTTTATTCATCATTTTATTTAGTTATTTATGTTTTCCATTTTCTTTTATTTCCTATTTTTTATTCTTCATTTTATTTTTTTCCATATTCTAGTACTCATCTTTATCTCAATTTGTCTTATATCAACGTACTTAATTCTGTTTGACTTAAATGTGTTTAATTATTATATATACTGCCTTATCTATTGATTTCCTACTGGAGAAATTCTTGAAATCTATGCTGACCTGTAATTTTTTGCCTCTTTTTCACATTTCTATTATTTATACTTACTTATGAGAGGGAAACCTATCTTCCATTTTCTGTTTCCTCTTTAGTATACAATGAACTTATAATCTACATATGTACATTGTTTATATATATATATATACACATATATATGTGCATGTGTGTATATATATATATATATATATATATATATATATGCATTATATATGGAAGTTTTTTTGTTTTTTTTAACCTTCGTCGGATAGGAAATACCCGACTAGTACACGATCGAAAGCTATCTTTACCCCTCTAAGAGTGTTGGAACCATAAGACCTTGTAAGGCTATCTATCTAAGATAAGGAAATCTCTGACAAAAAAAATGTTGCTACCAGCTACTTACGCCGTGGCAGTAAACCGTTGGGGGGGGGAGGCCTCCTTACCCCTGATCGACAACCTTCCTAGAGTTGAAATCTACAAAAATATATCCGGTTTGAAAACCCACAATTGCTTAAGGAGCAGATAGATCATGCCTATCGCTGGCCCTTGCACTCCTTCTTTGTCTATTAGTCAGGCGTAGAGGTAACAGCACTGGGACGTCTCTAAACACTAAGTGCCTAGCCTTGTTTTGTTACTAGGACAATGAACGCCGTTCTCTTTCTCTCTATTTGGTAACTTAGGGAAAGTGTTTTTCGTCACTAAGTCTTACATGACCAGTCTGGGTCTCTCCTGTTCCGACAGGTTTAGGTACAGGTTAGACAGCTTGTCTGGCGCCTTTTACCGACTGAAAGCAAGGAGGCCAACCTCTTGGGTAGCGCCCAGAACGACTACTTCATCATCAGTTGCATAATACCGTGGGTAGTTTTATGTGCCATGTCGCGCATGGAAAAGGAACCCTGAAATTATCTCCGGTGGGCTTTCCCGAGGCCACAACCCCCATGAACCAGGTAGAGAAGTTGTGTGAGCTTATTGCCACTAAATAAGTACTCACTTTGGCCAACCCACCTAATAATCAAAACAAACATGTCATTACAAAAACATAAAAGCAAACCAAACCGGACACCCAAGTAAAAACACTTTAGCCTCTGCCTTTGAGGTTTTCCTTCACAAATATCCGGGGACTTAGAACCAACATCAACGACGTAGAAACATTTCTTTGACATGACTGACTGCCTCCCACTCTACCGTAAAGACTCTGACAAACATATGCACGGGCTAGAAGTGTATGTTCGGAACACCCTCCCTCTGACTAGAGAACATAGGTTAGCATCAGATGACCAGGACTACATGTGCTTTAGATTGACTTTACACCACAGCGTCAGTTAATTATATTTCTTATACCGCTCCCCGTCGACCCAGGACTGTACTCTGCTAAACTATGTCTCTGAAATCATAGATAGAACCCTCTTAATTGACTCGAATGCCCAGATACATGTATTTAGGGAGTTTAATGCCCACCACCGCGACTGGTTGTGATTCTCCAGGCTTATTGATGCAGCCGGCAACTCTACGTATAATTTATTTTTAGCTCACTCCCTCTCTCAGACTGTCGATTTTCCGACCCGCATCCCCAATCGAGTAGACCAACAAGCCTCACTTCTAGATCTTTTCTTGACCTCAATGGCCGTGGCCTGTGTGACGAAAACTCATAGCCCACTCGGGAATGCTGACCACATTGTGCTAATGATACATATCACCCTAAAAAGTCGTCCAAAAGCTGATGAACCGTTGTTCAAAACAACAAGATTCTACGAGCAGGCTGATTTCGAGGCAATCAAAGATTACATCAGTGACACCCCATGGACGGAAACCTTCTCACTCCCTGCCGATCAGTGTGCAAACGAATGAACTGAATGGGTCAAAGCAAACATTGAAGCCTATGTTCCCATGCGAAAATTCTTTAGCAAGCCCCACTCTCCTCGATGGTTTAGCTCGGAATGGGCAGCTGCCATTTCTGAGAGGCAACAATCATTCCGTGAATTTGGCCGCCATAATTCAGCTACTAATAGACATACATTTATAGAGTCAAGGAATAAATGCAAGGCCGTGATAGGTGAAGCGAAGAGAAAGTATAATGAGTTAACAAAAAAAAAGCATCCAGTCACAGAAACTAGATACTCGTAATTTCTGGAAAATCTACAATAGTGTTGTGAATAATGGCCAATAAACGATTCCCCCACTATCAAACAACAATAATGTCGTATGCACGGCCACTGATAAGGCTGAACTACTTGTCCAGCACTTCGCTTCTAACTCTACTTTAGACTCAGATAAACAGCCCTTCCCCACATTCCCATTGCGGACCGAAGCCACACTTGTAACCTTGTCATCACCCCATCCCAGGCAGAAACATCATAAAAAACCTTGACACACCCGGAGCTTGTTGGCCTGATCTTATACCAGTAATAGTAATAAAGAAATGCTCTGCTGAACTGGCTCCTGTCCTCTCCAAACTCTACAATAAATGCCTAGCTGAATCTTGCTTCTACGATAGCTGCAATTTCAAAGAATATTACTATCTTTTTTGCAATTCCAAGGAACATATCTAATAGCATATTTCACTGATTTTATGGCTCTGGAAGCATTTGATAAAACATAACTCGCCGGTACTTGTACACGCGTATCAATGACTACATTTATTTGCAAAAGGCATTCGGCGTGTGTTTCTCATTAATAACTAATGAAACATCCCCCATTGTATTACGTTTCATATCTATATTCCATATTCCAAATTCCATCATAAATTGTACTGTATTTTTACCTTATATAGATGAACATATTATGTTTACGTCCACAAAAATATGTCAAATATTCGCATGCATAGAACGATAAAGTTAATTTCAGAATTCAACTTCGATACAAAAAATAAAGTGCCGTCTTTTTTTTGTTTATTCCTTCATTCAATAGTTTATACCGACTGATACATCATTATCTTTATAACTACTTAACTCATGCTATGAGTGTTATGAAATACAAATATTTCAGACAATTTTTAATTTACACCTGATGTTCCTTGATTATCACCTCTGATCGTCTGCGAAAAATATCTCTCAAATCACCTGTTTATTTTTTGTTCATTTACACATGTGCAGACGATAATATTGAAGTGGCTATTGACTGTCTCAGTTTATTTCGATTTGCGTGTATCACGCTACATTTTGTCTGGATAGTTGCAATAATTATAGTATATGTTGGTGAGTCGGGCCCAACTTACTTTGAAATAGTATGTTGAGCGGGGGGTCACGCTTAAGTGTGGTGTACTATTTTAGATCTACACAGGTTACTTTATAAGAAACTGTCTATCTAACCGTCGGTTACGTAGACATTACTAATAGCATTCTCATGTCTGACGTGTACATTTGCTAAACATGCCTCTAGAATACCCACCTCTGTTGATAGTACTTGCTGGGTTGATTATAGGTAGAACCTATCTACGGTTTGAGTAAATATATATATACACATTGTTATTTTTATTTCCTTCTGTGCGTATGTGATGCGCCTCTGGAATTAAATATAGTCGCACATATTAACACATATCACTAAAATAAGCAAAACACCCTTCTAAAAATATAAAAAGGTATTTAGAGAATCTGGCGTCAATTCGAATTACTCGATAAAAGATATTGAATTAAATATTATTATTGTACGTTTTCTTTTCATTCTTGCAATTTTATTCGGCTGAAAATGTAAGTTTAGCTGGATCTAACCTTTTGACGGCATACCCGACTTGTACTCTTGTAATATATATATATATATATATATAATTAAAAGCTTATTGTATTTTTAGAGTGTGTGCGCTTGTAAATAGACACAGTAATTCGTATGACGACACAATAAATAAAGTATATCTTACTAAGGCGAAATATTTTCTTAAAAGTAAGGTGTTTTGATAATACGCTAAAAGTAGATATACTAAATGATTCTGTATTAGTTAAAAGCGACTTAGTTTAGCTTAATGTTAATGGTTCTTCCTATGAAACAATGTATGAATACATTAATGTTAGTTACTAACTCTCTCATGTAAATACTAAGTATTTTTCCACGAAATTTCAGTAATAGTTTTTTCGTACTAGCTATGTACCGTGAGAAGCTTCGTAAATATGGAACTATATTCAAAGATTCTCTACTAACCCCGCTTAAAGTGCGGGTATAAATTAGTTACATGTAAAATATATCAGTGAAGAATTACTTTATGTTTAAATTGCATAGCAAACCGCTTCTACTAAACATTTTTTTAAATTTTAATTTGTTATATAATATAAAAATAGCATTAAAACAGTTTTTTTTTAAAGTTAGTCAACCTCAGTCGAATATTTTATATTATTGTTTTATTGATGTTTATTTACTCAATATTATAAATTTAATGAAAGCTTACATCCTAGAGTTCATAATTTAATTTTTACATTTCAGTAAAAAGTTTGACCTTAATATAACTATCTCGTTTGTAAACTTCCTGCAATGAGTATGATAAATTCGATAAACTATTTTTATAATGCTTTATTATTTATTTACTTTCACTTGAAAATATTAATAAAGTAAATATTTAAATTATTACATTCATTTAGTGCCGATCATATGTATACACTATTGCTTTTCCATTTTTTAATTAATTTATTTTCAATTGAACTTTGGAAATAAAACTGCACATGATACATTTCTAATATTCTCTTTAATTTTACAGCTATTCCTTTGATAAGCATACAACATTATTTTTAATATCGTTTACACCATAATAACATAATAATAAATGATAATACAATCAGTGTATACAAATGTAAAAACTTGAATTATATATATCATGCATTCAGCAAAACGCTATGTATTTGCGTGTATAAATCATCATCCCTACAAAAAGAATGGCCAAACATAGATGAGCAAGTAAACTTTTAGAGATGTACAGACAGCAGGTGGGCATATAGAGCGACAGAATTGACCCCAAGGCAATATAAACGCCCTAGAATATGACCAAATACACGATGGTAAGACGACCTCGATAGCCAACTAGGTCCTACTTGGCGATACCTACCAATGGATGAAACAAGGCTGAAAGAAACCTGGGAAGGTTTGCTACTAGGACTTAAATAAGAAAACACAAAATGTCATGATGATAGTAATGACGATGTATTAATCGAATTGGGTATTCAAAGAATAAACATTAAAGCAATACGAAAAGTAAATTCAAATAAATACACATTTAGTAAACTGTGAGTACTTAAAACTTTCAACAAAATTATCCATATTGTTCTCACCTGTAATGAAGGTAAAGCAGACATTTCCTATATATATATATATGTGTGTATATATATGTGTGTGTGTGTGTGTGGGTGTGTGTGGTGGTGTGCGCGTGTGGGGCTGTAATTCAATAATCATTTCAACAGTGTAAATGCATGCGAAGATCTAAGTATGGGTATAAAATGTACTTAGTCTGAGTAAGCTAGAGGGAGTGCTTGCGTTTTATTCTTTTCGAAAAGTAGTTTAATTCAAATTCCCACATAATGCCTATATTCTTGCATTGAGGGAGCATCATTTCATTAAATATATATATATATATATATATATATATATATATATATATATATATATATATATTCATTTTCTTTGTACTCTTTTAGTTTAAAATCTGTAAACTAATAAATGATCTATGTGACAAAAGCAATGAAAAAACAGCCGGAGTAAAAAAAAGAAAGGTCATTGCAAAACCAGTAAGAACGTCGGATGCGGGATCGTTAAACGTAAACCAAAAAAGTGTTACTTCTAAAAAAACCGTTAGAACGTGTGTTCCGGAAGAGTCAAAATTAGCATAACATTACACATGTATTTACGTTAAGCATTTAAATATGTTGCTACTAGGTTCGTATGTAATGTGATTTATTTAACTTGCTGGGTTTCAATATTGTGTGCGTTGTTCATTACGAACATTTTAACGTGTTTTCTTTAAATGTAATGTTAAAAATTAGCTCGCCTAAACATTTTTATTTTTTAGAAATGTTTTCCGTTCTCATTAAAGTTAGTTTTCCAATTTGTATTTGTTCGAAGATTTAATATCAGCAAATCTGAGGAAATAATGCAGCTTGAACTTTATATTTTTATCAAATATTTTACTTTACTTTTAAAAACTTTAATTGTAACTCTACAGTACGTACTTTTGTTCCCCATTCAACCGCAACACTTTTTTTTCATTTTATATGAATGATTTCTCTACTGATGACATTGCCCGCAACCAAAACACGGTTTAGGGGGAACACTATTTTTCTTTTTGCTGATCAACTGTAGTTGGTGTTTTTTTTTCTTTTATTTACGGATTTTTAAAATATGTGTCACACCGTTTTCTTCAATGTCTTTAGAATCTTGGCGAACACAATCAAAACGCTGACAGTCTCCAGCGATACCTTAGAGCGTTAAACAAGGTTTAGTTTCTAGTTTAATAAAAACCCTCTGCTGTATTTCAGCATTCGTGTCATGTATTTTTTATAGCTTGTATCTATGTTTCAAATTTCTCTCACAAGAATTGTTCAAGGTGATGGAAACAACAGGGTCTTTCTGGCTTAAACATACATCTAATTTTGCTTATTTCAATCTATCTTCATTCAAGTGTGTAACAATCTCATCAGAATATATCCAGTACTTTTTGGAGAAATCGGTTTATATATGTTTAATCCGATTATTAGTATGTGTAATTATACTTATCTATTTTAGGAGGGGTCTCCTCCCTTTATTACTCGTCAAAAGTTTATCAAATTAAATTATAGTGACTTCTATGTCTCTTTTATATATATTCATATAGATCTAAATCCAAACAGGCAGACACGTAAGTGGGTCTGTATTCAATAGGCGTTCAGTATATTCATTTTATTTAAAAAAAACATTTATGTATTCCTGTACAAAGAAATGATAAAAGTGCAATTGATTTCCTTCCTTCTTTTCAATCGATGTTCCCGGAAAATATCACTTTAAAGTTTCCTCTCAGTATGACAAAAAATACTATATAATCGGTGTTTCTTTCATGACAAAATCTATATCAGAAAATACTGACAGGAAATCTATACATGTTCATATGATTCTTTCAGTTGTATTCTATATTTTCGTTACACAATGATATAAGACGGTTATGGAAAAATGGCGATTTCTGATGCTAACACATCTTGTGTGTAACACCTGCAAATTACTTGATTTATTTCCGATTTTCGTCAAACAGAAACCAACAACTTGTATGAAGAGGTTCACATAATTCACATGTGAGAATTAAATTGTTTATTTTTAATTACGAATCATTTAATACATCTGTTTGTAACGTTTATTTATAACAGTAAAACAGATCCCCAATAATCATAAAAATGAGGGAATATTCGTTTTTTTTTATAATCGTACAGTGTAAATTCAGTAAGTTTAAAGTGTGCACTGCTAAATATTATGTACGCCTAAACAAGTATTTCAGTATAAAAATGTAAATCTATCAATCTTTATTTATTTACCCCATACGACCAATGTTGCATAATTAAATGTTTTGCTTCAGAATAAGCTACCAACAAATATAGGGTTGTATGTAAAATTTATTAGTCTAATCTTGTCTTGAAGTGAAACTTGATACGTTTTTTAATTTTTTTGTATATTGACTAATAAACACGAAACATTATCATATAAGAAAATTAATGTATAATCCCTTACCAAGATAGATAAATCCCATACGAACCTTGCCTGTCTTTTGATTACTGTCGGAACATATTTGTCTGCAAAGGCAAATCAATACCTATAATAATTATACACAATGTATTTTAAAGAGAAACATGCCGTCTCCTCTTTCTCCGTTTGTTTAACAGCCCATACAATAGACATGGCATTCCCAACACCTTCGATTATTTGCACAAACATCTATCCCCGAACAATATCCAAAATTAATAACTGATATACAGCAGTAAGACCAATTGATATGATCATAGATCTAGATGATTTTGTGAAGGGTGGTAATAAAATACATATATATGAGAGAAGTACATATTAACCTACAAAAATAATTCACATTTGTGTAAATATTGTTGTTATCTTCGTCGACGGTTGGAACTCACAGTCGTATAGAGCAGAAATAAAGATAATAAATATCAATTGTAACACTAATTGACATAGTTTATTGTAGAGTAATTATTTTCGTATTATAGGTTAATATGAGAGTGTATTTAATTGCACTCAAATATCGACAAATGTCCAAGTGTCACATTCCACTAACATTATTTACAAAGAATAATAATCCATGCTCGCTTGTTCAGGTCAATCAGTACTATCTGTCAGCTTTTGACATTTTCAATGATAATATTGATGTATATTTAATTATTTTACGTATATGTATATGCTTTAGGAAATGTACATTTTGTCGAATACATTTTTGAAATCTCGTTTTTTTAAAACCTCCTTAACTAATATTAATCATCGTCGGAACATGTTATGAGGAATGATACATACCTTTTAATAAGACTTTTTAGGAGATTAATTTGTTATGTATGTGTATATTTAGCAAACATCTATTCTGAAAACTACATATTTTATTTAATCTATAGATAGTGCTTGGACAGATTGTATAATTTACAATAAAAATGAGATGCGTTGTAGTTGTAATACATTGGTAACTTTACTCTCCTCAACATTTCAAACTGATGTCTTACATCTAGATGCATTGTTGTGTAATAATAAACCTGCCCTCTATTGTAACAGTTTTTATGCTTTATAGTAACACGTTCAATTGACTTTAACAAAAAATACATGTCTTGACTAAGAAATACAATTTGATATGAGTATACCAGTAAAATTTCAAGAAACATATATGTAATCCGACAAACTAACACCTTGGAATCCCTGCGCTTTTTCGGCATAATAGGTTCAACTACCCCGACTGTGTTCATACAATAGTAGATAATCACAATAAGACAACCATAGCATAGTCGGTAATGCTACCTATATTCTGTCTATTCCGCTTCAAAGTTCATTATATCTATATTTGTTTACATGTAATCATATTCTAGAGTTAGTGTTACAACATATAACCGTATTTTTAACAATAAGTCATCATTAAATGGATCCCTAAGTAATAAATTCATGAATTGGGTTCCATGAATAACAGCACTTTCTAATTTGTAATATTAGCCGAGCATGAGTCTATTCCAGCTATGTGCAAGTACAGTAATACTAGTAAATAACCATAATTTTAGCTTAATTATATTACGATTGAAGACACAAAATTTATTACTTGTGCCATATATATCGTTTAATTTTAATTATCTTATGGATATAACCAACTAATAACCCGGGGCATTCTCGTAAAAAAAATAAGTTATTTGGGCAGATACGTGCATTGTTTTATCAGATCCAAAGTAAAAATCAACATAATTTTTGCTGAATTAATTAGTAATTGTGTCATGCAAGCACACTTTCTGAAATACTTTTTATTGCAAATGTAAGCAACTTACTTGCATAAGTGTAATCTTTCATGATGGGTACTGACAAACAGCCTGTGTGTATATTAGCTGATAACCAGGGTCGGACGCTATTTGAGATGTTGAAGACGGTTACTGAATTGTTGCCAGTGTATGTGCTTTCAAATGTTGCTACTACTGATATTGTGAAACGTGTCAAGTGTTTGAAGCGGAACAAAAAACGGGGACCCACTTAAAAGTGTGTCGTTGAATTGGTCAAAGTGGAAGTGATAATGTTGCGTTTAAGTCACTGAGTAAAATGATACAGTTAGTGCTCCATCTATTCCAAAATAATATTGAAGAAGTCATTGAACAACCTGAACAGATCACATAATAAATGTCGTACTTTCGATTTTTGGACACAGGTAAATCAGGTTTCAGAAGAGACACATGTTAATGTCAGTGTAGTACTTGTTTTTTTTGCATAACTTTAGGTTATAATCTTTGAGTAAATCTATATTGGATGATGATAGGGCAATGCATGTTAAAAAGAACAAATACCATCACTACATATTTAACAATCTCTGGTTATTTCAATCTCGGTAACGAAACTTATACACATAAACGATTAATTATGAAAAGTGGGTGTTTTAAATATCCCTGCCATAGCAAAGGGTCGAACACTTTAAGACCACTATCACTTCTTAGATTGAGACTCTCCCTGCACTGTGCCAAGGTGCATATATTTTTTAAACCTGTCGTAGTTTAAACTGTCATGTAGTGTGAAACAGTTATAAAAGTAAGATATCTTGGTGAGAATCTCAACCTGAAGTTGATGTATTTTTATGATGAATAACGCACGCATGCGATATACACTACAATATACAATGTTGTTCCAAACAACCTTATCTTTACAGTTTTATTGCACATTGAACATCAAAGCTTGCAATACACTGGTTTAAGAAGGAGATTTTGCAACTGTAGAATGCACTGAAAGGCTTTTGGTCATGCTGTTGAATAAAGATTCTCGTGACGTTTTGGTGGCTTAAGTTTTGTTGAATACAGATATTGAGACGATGATCAATATGGAGTTCTTGTCGAGGATAAAAAAAGTTATGGTCAATAATGTAAACACCGTGTTTGACAGGAAAGCTACTGGAATCTATCTGGTATGTATTTGAGCTTATTACGAGTTGTGCACCAAATCAAAAAAATATTGTGTTCGACATATGGGCGGAAGAGAGCTCTTTTCAATCGATCATAACTCGAAACATCGCACAACATTTTCAATGACTTTGTGGATTATGATGGTAATATCGAAAAACAGTCTCATGATTACGAGCCACGGCAACGTTAATTATATAAGCCAATGCCAACCCAACATGTTGAATAAAAACATATTATCCACGGTTTGCTCCGATTATTTTATCATTTCATAAAAGCAATAGTGTAAGTAAAAACTAATGTGCACAACTTAAGTGAAATTCAAGGTTCTACACAGAACTCTTTGTAGACACCAGAAAAAAGTATACTCCTATCCCAATTCGTAGATTACCAACACTCAAATAAGGCCAAGCAGATCTCGCTAGATAGGTGGAACAACATAAACAGACACTACTTCGCGTCTTTTGTTTGTCAACATTTGTTCATCACTAAGTTCCTTGGCCATGTACCTGTGTTTAAGAGGTTTTGTCTTAATTTGTATTTTTGTTGTTGCCACCTTTTTCTTAGGAAAGTAATGCATTTAACCATTAATGGGAGTTGATTGAGATGAGTGGTCAAAAAGTATTGGTGTTCTAAATCTAATAAAAATTATAATAAAGTTATGTGTGGGATTTGTATCAAACTGTCACAAGAAATATCATAAGCTAATTTAATTGAGACCATATATAGAATGTGATATACCTCAAATGCACTTGTTACCCATGAAAATTAGAAAAAGTAACCTTTTTGCAAGAAGTGCAAAGTACAGTGGCATTCAACACGCTATAGTTAATTTTAAAAAGGTGAGAGTGTAGTTAGTGATTATGATGTTTTGATTAATTTATGAGTATTTACTAGGTATTGAATATCATAATTGTTTTTTTCTTTGTTTGATATTTAGATATATGCTGATATTAAGATAATAAAGTTATTTCTGTTTCAGATGATGTTAGTTGTAAATATTTAGGAAAACTCTACGTAAAATACATGATGCGAGCTACCTCGACCGATATACTGATTACATGTCGCGTCACCCTATTACCAACATAGTACACACTACTACGGTTGTATATGTTTATTACAGCGGTTGGAGATATATTATGCACTAAATATGAATGTTTCAAGCAAAATCATTTGGAAAATAGAACTAATTTAAAAAAAGCATTGTCTTCAAACCCCAAAACACAATATTAACACAACTAATATATCGTAGACGATCTATTTTAGGTAGATAGAAGGATAATCTATATAATACTAAAAGTCTATTGATCTTGTATGTTTGCAATCAGCTTTCAGCTTTCCGGTTTTCAACATCCGGTTGCGCATGCGTAAATAGCATCGTCTTCAATCTGTTATTCCAATTCCGTTATTCTCTATTATGATAAACGAACGCATGAAATTTTTCATTCTGGAAATTTTTATATCGCTTTTAATATAAACAATTTCATTTAATTTCATCAAATAGTTTTTTTGTTTTCTTCACGGCTAAAAACATTCAACGGGAGGACTTCGTAAAGTCTGTCGCAGTTTCAAAAAAACTCCTCCCTTTTAAAAAACAAAAACAAACAAACAAAAAAACAACACTCATTAGTAATATCAGCCATACTAGCGGTCGGTGAACGAAACCACCTCCCACTTTCCCTCTCATAGATTTCACCACTCCTACTCCCTCTGTTTTCGTTACGTACGCGAGAAAGCCTGCTGTACCCCCTTCCTTTCTCAAATCGCCCTTATAATTCAGTAACTGTAATTTAAAAAAAAACAATTATAATAAACAGAACGACTCATAGAAATCTATCTATATTCTTTTTTCATTTTAATATACTTTCATAGAAATGCTTCTGTTATGTAAAAAAAAACCCTATTTTCTTTATTCCACAAGTGTCACGCTCATACATGAATTCCATAGCTAATATAACAAACTGACCCAATGGGTCACGGGTGGTCTAGTAACTTATAAACTATGCACGAACCACTTACGCAGGATATCAAATTATTTTTAGGGCTTTTTGACGAAAATGAGAATTTCATTAGATTTCAAGGCTGTTTGGACATTTTGCTGAATTTCTATAACTTCAAATTGATATTTTTAATGCGGTGAGATATCGACCTGTTTTTTCTTGATAACATACTGAGTATTTTATATACTTTCTAGATATCGATTATCCATTTAAATACTTTCATTTTATGCCATATCCTCATGTGTAATTCGAAAATAAAAGTAACCGGTACGCTATGCAACCCTTAACAAGCATAGACCACACTGATGTATTTCATTGAGTATTGCTTCATAACGTACTGAATAACGGTAAAGCTGTAATATACTGTAGAGTAGTGGTATAACTTAGGTTAAGAGCGCTTTTATTCTGGTGTGGACTTATTAATATGACAATGTCGGTTTTATATATTCATTCTAAAGTCAATGACGATACTGGAGTAGCGTCTCTGATGTATGTGTGTACAAATTGTATGCTTGATAATAAATGCAGCTTTTCATAATAGCAATGAAGCAAGAAATCACATGTTTAAGTATTTTATGCCACCTTATAGTAGTCTTTATTGTTACGTTTATTTTTCTACATAATACCTTTTCTATTTTACTAGGTGTCGTTTACGTTCGCTATTATGTAGTATGTGTACATCTCTTTGATGTTGATATCTGTAGCGATTTCATTGTACTTCGCATCTGCTCTGTAGAAACAAGTTCGTCTAATAACATTTATTTTGCTCGTCTGATGAATTGATCATCTCACTTTTTGTTTTACGCTTCTTATTAGTGTTTGCATCCTTATTTCATTGGCTCTGTGTCTATTTATCGTGTTTATTTCTCTAAAATGTGTGATTAAATATTAATTAAATATACTTCGATTGATCCTCACTTTCCAAATAGTGTGTTCATGGCGTTATTTTAATTAATACAATGCATATGATTATGACAATAACTCTTCAACACATCACCGTCGAAATTTGATTAGCACTAAGCAAACGCACATTTGATTATTATTTTCCAAACTGAAAATAACGTTTGTTCTAATATGCCATGCTTGCATTTTGCTAAGACATAACATGGTAATGGTTCATGTTAGCTTAACCTAATGTAATAATAGGATTAGGCTAAACAAGAAGTAACATCAAATATCTAGGTGACCGAGTTGGAACGACGCCGAGGAATGACCTGGTTGCGCCGGGTTCGAATCCAGCTCGTTCCAAAGAAACACCGTCATCAAAACGCACACCTTACCCTGTTTCCAACTTTCGTGGAGAAGAAGCAAATACAATTCTTAGTTTGTAATTTTATTATATTTCCTTAATATATATTATTTGTAAAACTAATTTTATTTATTTATTTGAGTATTTATTTGTTTGTGTATTTATTTTATTCATTTATTTACGAAAAAGAGTCAAACGAGGATGTGCGGTGAATGAATAACCCTGCGTCTGGACGAAGCTATACTAGCTGTTGTTGGATTTAAATGGATGCCCCGACACAAACATCAGCCAATCGAGAACCCTACAAATTGAATAAGACGCTTTAAATCCAACACCTGCATTTTAAAATTGCCTCATCTCAGATTCAAAAAAATGAAGTCGCTCCTTAAACAGATGTAGTCAGCGACAGTCTAAAAAACATTCAAAAAAAGATTTTATCTTTAAAAATTGCACCAATTTTTGTTTTTTAAAATTAAAATATAAATATCTAAACACTTGGTGCTTCAAATATGTTATTTATTAATTTATTCAAAAAACGTTAACCAGCGCAAACAACATCGACGGAACAATACTTCAGTTTAAACTACCGTCTCTAACAACTTGATGTGATGTGTTTTTTTTTTTTAACCTTGTGGTGGATCTGACCTCTCGGGGTTAATACCAACAAAATAAAAAAAGAAAAAGAAGTCGCGCTCCTAAAAAATGTATTCATCGGAAATCTCAGAAAAATAGTTTCATCATTTTAAATTGCACTGTTTTTTAGTTTCTTAAATTTCAATAAAAATATTACGACACATGGTGCTTCAAAGATGGTATAATGTATTATATATATATATATATATATATATATATATATATATATATATATATATATATATATATATTTCAAAATAAAAATGGAATAAATGATAAGCAAATCAACAACAAGCAAGAATAAACTCAAAAACACATGTTGAATAGTTCTACCAAAATATTTCAGTTGTTAAAATAGAAAAACATTACAAAATATTAATTTACAAAACCATGCTATGAACAGCTTTGACATCACCTTCTTATACACACATATACCCGTAACATATGTATTAACTTACTTTCCAAACACTTAAACAAAATACATTTTTCTTGTTCTCTCCCAATTAAAAGCATTATAGATACCATAACTATTATAGACATAAATTTGGCCTTCCTATGGGTAACCCCCTTTGTCTCGTATTAGCTTGTTTGTTTTTAGAATCTCTCGAAATCGGTCCTGTTTCATACCGTATCTCTAAAACTGCTACTTATTTTAGATATATTGAGGATATTTTTATTTTTCTACCCGTTAGTCATAAAATAGAAACATTAGCACAAGCACTCAACAAAGTTGAACCTTCCATCAAGGTTACTTTCAGGAGTGAACACAATAATTCTTTAGCTTTCCTCGACATTCTTATCCTCAAAAACAATAATAGTCTCTCATTTCAAGTTCACCGTAAACTAACCAACAAAAATGATTACTTACACTATTACTCACATCATAATAACTATATACAAATCAGTATGATGATTGGCTTTTATCTTAGAGCTTTGCGTATTTGTCAAGAATATAGTAAAATAGCATCCTCTCTCACAACTTTAAAATACCCCAAACATGTCATTCTTTCCGCTAAAAAGAAAGTTATCCAAATACATCTAAAACATATAAAAACTACAAAAACAGCTCCTAATACGACACAACCCATACCAAGAAATGATTTCTTATCTACTAATTCTCGCAACAAACATATCTTCTTTTCTCTTTCCCAACATGGTTTTACAATTATCCAAGCTACCTTACTTACTATTAAAAACATCTTAAAAAATAAAAACAAAATTAAAGTCCTTACAACTCCCACTTCAGCTGGAATTTATACTATACCATGCGCCGATTGCGGAAAATATATTTTGGCGAAACACAACGTCCGTTAAACAAACGAATTTATGAACACAATCGTGATATAACAAAACTGTGACACCTCAAATGCGTTATATACCCACATGATTTCTTTTGGTCATCACTTCAATACACAGAGAGCGATTTTAATTAAACATATGCACGACACTAAACTCTGTCGTCTTATAGAATCGTGTTTAATCCTACGTCATAATAACACAATTATCCAAAGACCAGGATTCTTTAATATCTCTATGTCTTCTGACAGATCGATTCTAATCGAAATGAACCTAAACCAATATGATAACGGAAAACGTTTACTACTGTGATTCTGTTTTCCTCCCTCTCCTGCTCCTTATTGGTTTAATTCCTTGCTGTCATCTTAAATTTCTAATAATTTATTAACTTACGGTGTTTCCAATCGAAGTTTATATGCCAACTGTTTATGTTGTTCTTTCTTTTTCTTTTTCTTTTTCTTTTTTAACATTTCTTTCTTTCTTTCTCCCTTTCTACTGTTTATCACACGTGAATATTCTTCCCTAAATTGCGTTCTTTGTATAAATTTGAAAACTTGTTTGTTTTTAATTAAAGTTCTGCTACCAATCGATGATGATTGTATTTTAACAATCAAAATATTTTGGTAGAACTATTCAATATGTGTTTTTGAGTTTATCTTTACTAGTTGTAGATTTGCTTATCCTTTTTTTCCATTTTTATTTTTACATTTTGTATGAAACATTGTATCTTTGATTCCTCATATATATATATATATATATATATATATATATATATATATATATATATATATATATATATATATATATATATCAAATTCCCGCCGCAAGACAGTTATTAACAATACATTAAGCATTAGTTTGAAATTATGTTGTTTTTCCCTTTATTGGGGAGTTATAATATTGTTTCGGTTTCACGCTCGTAAATTGAATATTTAAAAAATAATGTATGCATTCCATAATTTAAAAAATGCCTAATATTTTATAAGTTTTCCAAGCACATACATATTATTGGCGTAATCGCGTGCGCACTGACTCTTTTAAAAAAATCATTACTTAATATAACTAAACAAGTGACGTAGATAAATTTGTTTGCTTTATTAGATGTTTGCTATTTAACTTATGTTATAAGTTTATTTCTCATAGGCGGCTGCGGGTTTGGGTGAAAGCGCCGCATACATTTTAAGTTTACAAAAAAATGATATGGCTGTGTTACTCGTCAGGTAGTCGCGATAGATATTCCAACATCAATGATGATCGGTTCATAGAAATATAAATCAAACTAAAATGCCCTATACATATGCTCACACAAATATGAGGTGCCTATGTTCCTCACTATATGTTTTAGAATATATATTCAAACATTCATAGTAGCCGTCAATTAGTTTTGGAGATTAAAAGTGTTAGTGTGAAAATTGGGATAGGCCCACCCCTATAAAAATGTAAGTTTTCACAAAAATAAAATGTGCCCATGTTACTTAGCGGGTTCTGGAGAATATATATTCTGAAATGCATAATGATTAATTCTTAAAAAACAGAAATTATACTAAACAACTTTATATATACGCACCTCTTAAATGTTACCAACAACTAAAAACGTTTCTATTTTACTCAATGTAGTTTTAGAATATATATTCTAAAATAAATAATGATCCGTCTTTTAACTTATAATATTACATTGTACGTATATATATATATATATATATATATATATATATATATATATATATTTGTGTGTGTGTGGGTGTGTGTGTGTTTTCATCCATCACAATTATGTAATCACCAACACAGGATACTCTAATTTAAATCAATAATACTTAGGCGTCTTTAAAAACTGTATATATATATATATATATATACTAACTAGTAACAGCTCGGATACACGTATTTGTTTAACTCATTTGCATAACGATTTTTAAACAGCTTATAAGTAATAAATGGTTAATGTTACAAACACCTTCGGTTTAATTTCTCATGCTTCTATATATACGAAAATGTGTTGTCGATAATTTAAGCGTAATTAATTCATGTAATTAAAAAACAAAAGAAAAATTAAAAAAATATGTTCCTACTTCTAAATAAGGATGCGCGCACGATCGCACGCGCGCACACACACTGACACACACACATACCATCGGTATACCTATCCGCCGATCCGCTACAATAGGCAATAATTTATGTTGCGCCCCGTCTCCTTAGCAACCTTTTTTCAGACACGTTTTAACTTTGTCCTTAATTATTCTTATATATGTAAGTGAAAATATGTTTTAATATGTTTATTTTAAACTTCGCTTTAAATTAATTTTTATTTTTAAAAATTTGAAGCATTATACTTTGTTTTTTACATTTTCCGTAAAAATAAATAAATAACTTTTAGTAATCATGTAACTTCGCACAAAGCATATCGGCAGAATGTAGACATTTAAAACTAATGTAAACAGACATCTCGCTGCGCAGCTCCTAAATTAGGTTGACCCCCAAAAAAACCTTCATTGTTTTTTCTCGGTAGTCCCTGACGTCTACACTGGCGGCCTGCCTTGTTTAGGGGTGAACACTGTTAAAAAAAATAAATAAATATAGCTCTATATCACTGTGAATAATGCTATAGCTGTAAGGTATGTACGAGTATATACGTATGATGGTTCAATGATAGCTAAATCCGTCAACTTGATAGATAATTCCAAAGTATATGTAGAGATACGGACTTAAAGGTAAATATTTCGTAGATGTCACATTAAACTTAATATCGCACAACTATGAAGCATTTAAGAAATAAAATTTCAACCCCATATACGGGTATTCAGAATAAAACCACTTTCATAATTAAGCACATTTCTTAAGTCTATAAGAAAGTAGGTTAGACAAAACAACGTTTAATAACCATACACCCATTTACAGCACACCTCTAACAAAGTTGATACACCAATGTAAATATAGAATAAGCAAATCTACAAACCAACATGAATAGATTTTAGAAATCGAAGAAGCAAGGTTATTTTACTCACACCTTCTTCGATATAATTTTAACAACTAAATAGGTGACTAAATTATGCACCCTATTTACAACCAATTTCAATCAGGTAATATGCTATACGAAATATTTCATTAAAACGCATTAAAATTAAGCTGTAGGTGCAGTGACAATATAGAAAAAGTATAAAGACGCACAAGGAAATACTGTAAAGCAATGACACAATAATTGATATAAATAATAGACAAACCAAAAGATACTGTAATTGCTAAAGACCGAATGTGTGCCGCTTAGAGAAAAACGTGGTCACGTTATAGATAAGAAGTATGGCAATTACGTTTACAGATAAGGTATGTAGACATATATTATCATTTAAACATAAAAGATATAAGAAACACACTTCACTATACCTACGCTGTTGAACATTTATTAAGGAGAAAAACACCTATAATTTAATGAACATTAATTAAGAAATCGTAGACTTGTAGATCGCTAAACTCAACTTGGTGTTTGTGTCTTAATGAGAAGTTTGAGGCATGTTACTTTATGTTAGACATGAAACTATGCTTAATCGCAATCACTTCAAAGAACATATACTGAACTGACCAGCCTCTTATTCTATACTCAGTTTTATTAATATTATAGTAGGTTATTGTGTTTTATGTATATTTTTAATAATTTTATGACTTATATGTACTTTTTATTTTGTATTTTTCAGTTCTAATTTGTAATCTATTTTTTCCCCGGTTGCATTAATTATTTGTTTAAAGTTTATTTGGTTAATTTAAACTGTTGTGATTTTACTTATAATAATATTTCAGTATTTTAAATTAAAATTTAGTTTTCTTGGTTGTTGTCATATAATTTAGCATAACTATATTTTAGAAATAGAGTGTAGTACTAATACAAGTTAAACATATATAGAACATGGTATGTGATTGTGGTACGTATATTTAAATTCATCCATACTTAGTAACTCGGTACGTGTGTATATGTGAAGACGTAAACTTGTGTTTGAATATGTACGCGTGTATAGAGATCCAGCGTATACATACCCGTATGCCGTTATATTGACTACACAGATAAGTTTTGTTTTAATTATTTTTAAATTATTTGTTTAAGTTATTACGTGATTTTTAAATCATTTTAGCTATTTTCGCGGAGATACTTTGATTCTTCGCATTAGTGTACAACTGTTGTTGGTATATGAATAAGTAACTAGATCTAAGCAGAGTAACACCTTGTGTTATCCACTATTCTCCTTCTCCAAACCCTCACGCCCAAAACACTAACATTATTTCTCTAGAATATCATATAACCTATTTAACTTTATTTAGTTATAAAAGTTACCCTTTATTTCGAATTGAATCTCAGCTGAAACATATGCATGTACTTAGCCAACAATATTTGTAAAATAATATAAGTGGTACTATATTTATAGACATACACATACACCTATATATATATATATATATATATATATATATATATATGAATAAATATAAAAAATAATTTTTAATAAATAAATATCTTTAATATTTATAGACATATAAGTCTCGCCTGTTTACACAACTAAGTATGACATTACGTAACCGTACAAATGGCTGACGACAGGAATCCCTGATCCAAGAACAGTTAGGTTATGATGCTTGTTTATGGAGTCTAGGGTTATTTTGTTACCCGGTTTAACTCTTGCGACCGTCTCAGATTATCATTCTGTACTCTGATAAAAGTGAAAGCTTGAAATGCCGGCGTAGGTAGGTAAACATAATTTAATTTTTATTTAAAAGAAATATTATATATATATATATATATATATATATATATATATATATATATATATATATATATATATATATATATATTAGATTTCTTGAATGTTAGATGATATATATAATTATTTCCACAATCAGACAACGCCGCAGCCCACAAGAATGTCTATTAATTTACACAGATTAAGCGAACCGCGGCGATGACCGACTGTGGAATTTACCTACTCTTTTCAACAAGGGGTGTAGTCATCCAACTACTATGAACCCAGGCCGATGACTCACAAGTAGGATTTTATACTCGCTAGGACGATGTCATCCAACAAGCTAACCAAGCGAGCAAATAAATATTAGATTTCTTGAATGTGAGATGATATATATAATTATTTCCACAATCAGACTGTGGGCTGCGGCGTTGTCTGATTGTGGAAATAATTATATATATCATCTCACATTCAAGAAATCTAATATTTATTTGCTCGCTTGGTTAGGGATGACATCGTCCTAGCGAGTATAAAATCCTACTTGTGAGTCATCGGCCTGGGTTCATAGTAGTTGGATGACTACACCCCTTGTTGAAAAGAGTAGGTAAATTCCACAGTCGGTCATCGCCGCGGTTCGCTTAATCTGTGTAAATTAATAGACATTCTTGTGTGTGGCGAGGTAGCTCAGTGGCAGAGTACTCGCTTACCATGCAAGCGACTCGGGTTTCGAATCCTGAGTTCGGATGTGTTCTACTGATGAGCCCAAAGGAGGGCGAAACTCGAGTCTAGGACTTCCGGTTTGTTTCTTTTCATAGGTTGTGGGCTGCGGCGTTGTCTGATTGTGGAAATAATTATATATATATATATATATATATATATATATATATATATATATATATGTAATAATTTTACAGAAATAAATTTACCTTAGGATGATATATAATAAATTAAATTAAAAAATAAAGAAATAAATAAATAAAAAACTGAACAAGTTTAAATTTAAAACCTAAAATAAAAATACAAGAAACCACGTGTTAAAATAAATTCGCCTACTGTATTGACAAAACAAAGGAAACAGGATATAGGAAACTCCATTGTTAACAAACAATAGGATTGACATAGGAGCGTCACCAACAAAGCCTTTGTTCGCGGGAAGCCCACCGATTGGCTGAGGGAACAACAAAGAATCTGATTGGTTAACTAGCAAGCCATGTATATAAAAACACCTGACAAAAATAACTCCATGCATTTAGCCTGACGATTCCCCCCGGGGATGAAACACGGGAGCTTCTGTGTAGCTTGATTGCCATATATATTTTCATTGCTTACTACCTAGCTCTACTTACGTATCGAGCACTGTTGAAGTAAATACTGAAAACTGATACATAAAAAATTATATCTCCTTATAATATTTTATGTGGATACATGAAGTACTAATATATATATATCGTATAGTATTATACAACAATTCAAGTAGACTCTTTGAATTCTGATTTCATCTGAAGATCCATAAAGCTTAAGCTTTATTTTGAGACATCTACTTAAATCCACATCATATAGGTGATTTTGTTCAACATTGGAATAAGGAGTGTAGACATATAATATAAAAACACCTTGACGTCACACACGACGTCACACACTATTGCAGAAGTAGGTTATATTTTTATACAATAATTCATATCATATAGACCACAAATGAAAGTATTTATATACAAGGTCAAATTTAACCATATACATTTTGTAGACATAACCATACATATATTGACTTCTATCATATAGTAGGATTGAGTGCATTGTCGTTTCGAAATAAAATATATAAAAATGACGAACGTATTAATAAATCTGTTTGTCGCCGGGAAAGAAATAGAAACACCCGTTTGTTTATAAAGACGCTAACGACGTTGTCAAAATAAAATATTGCAAGTAAATGTATGATATTAATAAATTATATTCATGCTGATATTTTCAAAAAGAGGTTTATTTCTAACACGAAACCGATAATGCTACACACACATACTTATTTACTCGTATCACTGCTATTCCGTGTTTTGAGACGCGGCGAGAATATAAATATTATATCTGAAACCGTATTGTTTCTTCGGCAGTTGGAACATCTTACCTGACGTTAAGAGGATCGCAAAGAAAGGGTCATTATCTAACCGAACATCAAACAAGGCTAATGAGGGGGGGGGGGATCCGATCACTTTTTACTCATAACTTTCCGATTTCGTGATTTATAAAAACTCTCTTCTCCGTATTGTAAGTGGTCAAGGATAATACAGTGTTTGTTTTCAGAATTTAATTATTCACTAACAAACTTATTCACGTTAGGAAATACAGTCTATTTAAAAAAGAGAAGCTGATTATTCTTTTTCAGATTACGTTTCCCAATCATTTGAAAATGAATTTAACTTGACTGAATGTTAGAAAATAGTCGAATGCAATTAATATTCTAAATGGAGTACGGGCCACGAAAATAACAACTACTTCTTATATTCCCGAGCCTTAAACGTTTGGCAATAATCGACTTTTTTCATCAACATAATCTCTTTCTTAGGTGATACACAAATTATAAGACTTTTCTAAGAATTAGGCGCATATATGTAGAACGATTTGCCTCTGCCCTCGGAAACGCCTGATTTTTTAAATTACTTCCTTCATTTGAACCAAATTTCTTCATCCGCAGAATTTACGATGGCTGAAAATAACCAAATATCTGTGTGGGTCAGATATGGAGAATAGGGTTGGTTAAGAATCAATTTAAAAGCAATTCATGTAGATTTATCATCGTTGTGGCCAACTCCGTACACGGCAGAGTGTCTTGTTTAAGGTGCACATGTTATACTCTTTGTGTGTGTCCGTTTTTTTTAGTGATTCCTTCTTTCAATCACACAAATAATGCTATATAATATCTAGTACTTTAATTTCACCTATACTAAAAGTATTGGATGAACATAATCCTATGAGCATACACAAATGCGGAGATCAACACCGTGTCTGCTGACGTTCCGCCGTTTCTCGCTTCACGAGCTTTCCACAGCTGCCGAATTCTCAGCTGACTACCGGTTTGACTACCGTATAAAGTGTGTTGTTCATTCTCACATAATTATGCAAGAACTATTTTTCTTGTAAACATTTTCAAAGATCGCTCTGAATCATCGAATTTTCGTTATTTACGATGTATTGTGAGCACAAGTGACACCCACTTTATCACATCATGATTATTGACAAATGTTCATGCAAAGGTGTGAATCCACATTTATGTGGTTTTAGTATGTTGCAAAAGTATCTTAATATTAATAACTGTATTTGTAAACTAATAATTGTACTGTACTTAGATTTTTACATACAAAGTTTTTCTTTATATAATTCATGTATTTTTATTAGCGGCGCCTTCTATATATTAAGCACGGGAATAATGAGTGACATATTAGTTTAAAATGTACCTACCCTTCGATTAATAAAACTAATCTGAATTACAAATTGTATTTTTTTGTACGAGCAAAATAAACAATATATATGTCGTTCTCACGTGAACTTATTAAAATTAATATTCATTATAATTTTTGTTTACTTCGCTAAAATGCATAAACACAATTTATAGAGGAACTTGCTTGAATTGATAATTTAATTGGATTGCACAATGTTCAACACACACACCTCTACAACACGCTGAAAATGTACTCCACTAAAATAATGAGTAGTGAAAACTGAAGAGTGTTTTAATGTAGATATTAATAGTAAGTGAACATTATATGATGTGTAAGGGTTATCTTTACAGGGTTTAGTAGGTGTTAGTGTAATTCCATGTGTTAAGGTCAGATGATACCATATCAGGGAATTTCTACCATTGTTAACCCGTTGACCATTATCAATGTCGCCTATCGGAGAGTTTGCCATACCCAGTGTGATGATATATATATACAGGGTGGGCCAAAATAAGGGTCCTATCTTTAAATTTGAATAACTTGAATTTGAATAACTTCCACAAAATAAAAGTTAAACTCACCAAACTTTATGTGTGTGTAGACTGACCCTTCCGAGATTTTTTGAAATAAACAAAACAAATTTTAGCCGAAAAACACTTCTTAAAACTTACAAAAACTAAAGTATTGTTTTTTACACTGTTTTGAGTTTTTTAAGCAAAAATAATGTTTTCTAAATGAGGGTACGTTCCTTAGGGCTAATACGGCTCATGCTTGCTTCGGAAGGGATCCTTTACTTATTGTAAAAAAAAATTTTTTAAAATCAATAAATAAAAAAGTTATGAATTTTTAAAAATAGGACCCTTATTTTTGCCCACCCTGTATATATATATATATATATATATATATATATATATATATATATATATATATATATATATATATATATATATAGCCAGTCAGAGTGACGTACACGCATTGTATTGATATAAATTATATGAGCGTTATTCTATGGATGTGTAATATGAGTGTTACAGATGCGCTTAGAGCCTATTACCTAAAATGAAGTTTACATATGGACATTAATGAAGGGTTTATGTTGAACATAGCACGTCGATGATATAACAGCGTTTAAAGAATCGGTCATAGTTGTGGTTTTAGTACATGTTAAAAAATTAGACATCAAGTTCACCCACAGGAAAAGTCCACGGACACTTGAGAGGTAGAAAGAAGAATTTACCCGAAGGAAAGATGGATGCATATACGTCTCGTTAGAAATAGGTTAGTTTAGAAGTCAAGTTGTTAAATCCGTGCAGAGCATGTCAATATGTAAAAGTGATGTTAAACCATATATGATGATGATGGTTATGATTATGCTGGTTATAATTATGTTTAATACATCATACTGGTATAACAATTTGGTTATAACATGATAAAAAATAACCGTGAAAATGTAGGTGTATTTACAAGATTTTCGATCCAATCAAAATAGTTTTCTTTAAATGTATAAACATTTAATTTCACTATTTTGTTCTACTTTTTTACTTGAGATGAAATGAAATGCACATACCATTTGAAGCAATATTATATACAAAATAGACACTGTTAAAATATGACAGACATCGATGTTTTATTACGTCATTGTTTATGGGGTTAATTCATAATCCTTTTCAATTATAAGACATTTATTTCTGAATGTATCCTGCATAAACATCCTGAAGAAGTTATACATGAAACAGACCACTTTTAAAACACTTAAAATGTTATGCATTAGTTAACATATGACTATGAATCGTGTGTGCTTGACACTACATAAAAACACATTTAGAACAACAATTTTCAGTCTGTTTTTTCTTTATTTCTTTCTATTTTCGAGTTTATGTTGGACATTCGGAGACGATAACAATTGCTTTCTAAGTAAAGCATAGTTTCAATGTGTCATAGAGGCAGGAAAACCGTTATTATTCAAAGTAAAATAAGTTATAAAGCATGCACAGAAGAGTTATGTTATTATAAATTGGCATCAGAGAATTCTTCTGTTAAATAATATTAGAAAATAAAAATGTGGTGTTCCGTATGAACAATGCTTCATTTTTATTATATTTTTAATAAGGCAAATATTATTTTCCGGTGCCTTCTAAAATGAAGCCAATGAAAACTAAGAAATAATTTTATTTGGAATGTTTTCATGAAAATGTTTATTCCTATTTGATTCCTATGTTAACATTCATAATAAATGACATGGAGAGGGAAACTGTTACTAAGAATCCGTGTAAAATAAATGTGCGCGAAGTTTATTCTGCAACAGCAACAGAAACCTAAAAGAAATTGGCACCCGCTGAACTGAGTGGCAATAAGTCGCAAGTATAAATAGAAAGCGTTTAAGCGAGACAAGCATTTTCCTAATGCAGAACCATACATTGCTCGATATCTGACATACAATAAGACAACTCTGTATGCAAGAAAGAAAGAAACACATTCAATGGTTTGAAGAGACGATTGTTATATTTCTTTAAAAATATATCAAATATGTTTTTCTCCCCAGAACAGTGATAACTCATTTTATTTCCATTTTGTTTGTATGATGAATTAAGCTTATTTTTTATCAGTACACAAAGAATGCAACATAACTCACAATAAATAATGTTACTATATGTCTTCTTCCTATCTAATTTTTATTTATATTAAATAAAGTATTTATATAGTATATGTTGGTATGCATTTTTTTCCATTACGAAACTTATTAACCGAACATTATACATTAAGGAACAGAGTTTAAAAACACAAGAACTCGTCATTTTAGATGGTTCCTAGGTATTATTATTATTATTATTATTATTATTATTATTATTATTATTATTATTATTATTATTATTATTATTATTATTTTAAACTACCTTCCACTAAATTATACCATGTTTATATTGGATGTTTTAAACATCTGTATTGAAAGAATTACATTCTTCTCATTACTGAAACTTTCAGTATTTGTTTAAAAAAATGGTTGCAACGTTTAAAATTAATACTTACCAATAGTTAGCTATTTATTGTGTTCTGATTTAGAAAATAAAGATAATTATTCAAGTATTCAGGGATTAATGATCATCATTATTTTTCATAATTTCAAGATTTGACATCAATATATATATAAATATATATATATATATAAATATATATATATAACTATATATATATATATATATATATATATATATATATATATATATACGTATATATATTCTTATAGATTTCTTACATTTCATAATTAGCCTACTCAAAATTAAACAACTACAACAAACCTAAAATTGAAAAATAAGTAAACAAAATCATGGAAATACTAAAAGGATTCTTAAGGAAACGCCACATCTTAACTTATAGATTAACAGCACACACTCTTTGAAATAATTCACCAGTTAAATATTTTGCTCCAGATGTATGTTGAGGTCGAAGAGTTTTGTGTTAATATGTAAAGCGACCGGAAAGAAGTCATGGTCACAGAGTTTTGTGAAAACAAGCATGTTGAACAAACACATAATACAACAGAGCACAACGTTAAATGTATTGACTGTCAGTATAGACTCTTGTGCTTTCAACAGGCAGGTGCTCCAAGTATTTATTTTGAGTGGAATAGTTCAAGTTGTCTGTTATACGTAAAGTACCATAATAACAACTCACAAACCTTACCTCCTAAACAGTCACAATATCGTTTCTCTTTTGGATTGCCGCTATTCTGAGGCTGGTTGGAATAGCTGTATGTCGAACGTGCACTATCTGGTAGCCAACATTTCTTACTGGGGGTGCGGTCGGTGTTTTACGATAGTTGTTCCCTAATTTTATTTACATGTCTCTTATGATAGAACTGAAGGTCTCTATCAAATTCAGAATGTATATCCTCCAGCTTTGTATATTCTAAGATTTTGATTTTAGAGCACATCTTTACATTTTGCCAGAAAAATATTTTTTGGTCTGACATTAAACTTCAAGACATCTTCCTCATCTTTCATACATTTTAGCTTTTCTAAGATATAACTGAGTTGCAACTTTCGCGATTCCAGCTCTGGAACAATGAGTACAATCTCTTAAACTTTCAAAAAAAAATTACTTAATTTCTTTATATCAAGTGTTTGCTATTTGCAGCGTGGTTTTTCTGTCATAATGTGCTTTAATTTCCGCAGACAATTTATTTTGCGTCAGTTTCATACTAGTTTTAATAGTTAAAACAAAATTCTTCTTTCGTTTTCCAGACTCGGTCGTCTTATTGTTTATTTCCTTACAAAAATAGTCGTTGCTTATCTGAATAGTTTCAACAGCTGCAATAAGTATGTTGCAAATAAATTGTTTGCATATTTTAATACGAACATTTTTACTTTTTTCTGTTTGAAGTAATGTCAGTATTAATTTCACACTTGAATTTTAAAGTTTCACCAGTCACCATTCTTGTTATTTGGTTGGACCTTAGCGTCATCGGTTTTCACAAACTTGTCAATCTATGCATGTTTATAATTGACACGTCTGAACCAGAATCTAATCATCGTTTTCATTTTTATTCATGTTTTTACCTGTACACACTTTCTGAATATTCTCCCGTCCTAATCGTATGTTTTTTTCGATGTAACCCGTATTTTATTTCCTCTATTCTTTCTGCAATGTTAGTTTTAGTGTTCAATTTCATTACAAGTCAGACAGGTTTTAAAACGGTATCAGTAATCCGTTACCTCATGGAAGTAGCAACAACGGAAACAGGGGCTCGGCAGTAATTTGCCCTGTGTTATCATTAGCTTTGCTCGATTCTGTATGAGCGTGAAAATAATGTCTCTTTGTCCTTTTAATTGCTTTTGAAAGAAAGTTGAAACGTGTTTTATTTTAAGCGTACGTTGCTTATGTGTTCAAGCCCCGACTCGTCAATGTTTTTCCGGATCTTGTTTGCCACTTACAAATATATTGCAGTCTGCAGCTTACTTTGTAATGTTTAATTTGGTTCCCTTTCTAACTTGTACATAACCCCACGTCTGATTTCAGTGTCGTTTCATGATACGAGTCCTTGCAGAAAAATCCAACAGTCAAATGTTTCTGCGCGAAGGTTAGCTAATTTGAAATCTCTACTGTGTTTATTTACGATTAACACGAACGCTGCGTTGTCTGCGCAATTACTTTTTAACAAAAGTATACACTTTTAGCGTGTGTAAAATAGATCACTCTGAGGAGTTAATAATCGTGTTAAAGGATTAACAGCTTCAGAAAAAGTCAAGTCAGCGAATTTAGTATGTTCAGTTGTTCTTTATTTTGAGAGCAGAAGGCGAACTTATTTAGTGTTTGCTGAATTTTAACAATCAATTTTGTATCGATCATCATACCTTCTGAAGTATCAAGTAACGGTTTGTCCTCGTCTGAGAAATAAGTGTAATTGTCAATTGTACTTCAAACGGAATTCTGCGAAATAGCATCGTTTTCGTTACTTTGACTCCTATGCTATATTGCTTGCATTAAAACTTCAATATTTTGATCGGTGTCTCGTTTTTCTGTTCCAGAAGTGTTTCTGCAGCTTCTTTTTGTATTCAATTAGTTTTTCGTAAAATATTTGTTGTTGTTCTGGTAGAAGCTATTGAAATATTTATGTATTTTTAGTTGTTTTCATTAATAGCCTTTGCTGTTCTCGCTGCCGATAAACACATTTTTTTCGACCCAAAAAAAACAATATCATTTTTGTAGTAGGCTTTTCGCGTAACCGTAGCATTAATGGCCAACGTTCCAGGCAACAGAAAAAAATAAAAATACGGGGTCAACGTGTTTTTTTTTCTCTCAGCGACAGGACCTTTTCTCGTTTAGAGAGTAAAATATAATGTATCCCTTTCTTCTTAACACATTGCCGGAATAAAACATCACTGACATTTCCTTTTTTAGAGAAAATAAGTTGTTTTCTTACGTCTTAGAATTTTATTTCGGTGCGTCGGTAAAGTCATGTTTTAGAACTAGGACAATGTCGGTTGAATTTGCTGTTAGGTTCTAAGAAAACAAACTTAACATACTTCGTCGCCAGTTGTGCCGTTTATTAAATGCTTCTCAAGAATTCCGTTACTGTAAATTCGTCGCCAGTTGTTGTAAGACCCTTTTTATTGTTCTCTGGAAAACCATGACTGTAGTTGTTTTGTTCGATATGAGTTCGAAATAACTCGTCACCACCAGTTGTTGTGAGGTCATTTCAAAGGTTGTCAATGATCCTAAATGTAGTTGTTGTGTCTGGTGTAAGTTCGAAATACTTCGTTGTGCCCCTTTAAATGGTCCGGAAGGAAGACACAACCTCGATGGTTCAAGAATACAATCATAGTGAACAAAAGCATGATATAACAGCACACAAACGTAGGTGTGCGTCAGTCTTGACTGACAGTGTTGACTGGGATTGTTTCAACACTGCGAAGCATGTGCTTCCGAGTTTAAAAGTGTTAGTATTTCGTTATTGGTAAGGTACAATAACAAAGTCAAATCGTTTTACAAACAATTATAAAAGCGTTAGATTTGTTTTTCAATTTTACAGGAGGGGCAGGTTTTACATAAAGTATACACACTGGTGGGTAGCGTACAAAAACAAATTCTTGTCATAATCATCTCTTCGTAGAAAAGTACACTTATGTTATACGACTGGAGACAACTTATAATTTAAAAAAAACTTAAACTAACATTAAAATGTTTTGATATGTCGGGCTGTTATAATTAAATTATTAAAGATAAGGAACTATAAATTTTCATGAATTATTTTTTTCTAAATCATTCTTTCACTTAGAAATTGATGTTACTTCAACAATACAAATTGTAAAATTTCAAATCTAAATAAGAATTTTAAAAAATACAAAGCAATAAGATGGTATAATAAAAGTACTCACTTATCGTATGGCTCTTATATTTTGACGTGTGGAAAACATTTTCCGAAATAATATTTACTCTGAATAACTTTCAGCATACGGAGTTGATCGAAGTCTGGCTGAACTACTCAGATTGAAAAGTATATACGCACAGTGATGCACATGTGAATAAACCTCTGATACGACTTAATTCACACTCACAGAAGTAAATTTCAGTGAGGAAATATCACGCACATGGAATTATATTAGAGACTAGTAAATACGTACAACTTACAAATGAACAATTTCACTTCCGACAAAATAATATACACCAAGCTAACTAGAAATGGCTTTTCCAAAAATAGAAAACTTCATTAAAAAAATGGTGGAACGCCAATCTTTTCTTTTTTGAATAAACAGAATACTGAGCAAATATTGGTTTCAACACCAGAAAATGGCCACTAGGATGCAAACAAATCTAACCCTTCAAAAATAAATTAATCGACTTAGGAAGAAACACAGACCTCAAAAACTTAGTAGACAACTTCATGGAAAAAATAAAGCACGAGATGAACAAAATCAATACAGAACTCTTACAAGATATATATTCCCCAAGCAAGTTAATAAATATATACAACGCAAACCGAAGCAAACATGGTAACCTCTTCGAGAACAACTCCGTAAACTCGGTAAAAAAAAAACGCAATGTACAACATTCTAGACAAAAAGTATACTAGAGGTAAGAAGTAGTATGTATTAGAGAAATTTAAAGATTTTATTAAATTGTAGGAAACGAAAATAATTACACGAAACCACACCGGAGTGATAAACTCATTAAGTACGAACTCTAAAATGAAAATATGAGACAAAGATAACGCCAGCCTTAGAGGAGGGTTTTACTCATTGAAAATAATTGATGCTGTCTTCAATTTAAGAGTGTCAAAACGACATGAACATCATTTTTAAAATTACAAAGCTATCAATACGAAATCGTTGAATTTAAACAAACGACCACGCCCACGACCACACATAATATTTTACATAATATGATACCGACATCATTTCTTCTCGTTTAAATACACTTTTAGTTGAAGTCTAGATTATAGATATATGCATTTTTTAGTGTTTAATGTTCCACTTTAAACAAATTGGATGTATCGCAGTTTACCATCGAAGTATTCAATTGCTAATAATGTACCTTCTATGAGGTAAAATTACCGACCTCATATAATTGGACATAGTTTCACATATCTATAACAAAAATGATACTAGACAATCTAGCTAGACGCACATCATATACAATTAACAAATTATACGATAAGAATCATGGAGACCGAAATATTTTTTTTAAAATAAAAACAGAAACCACCACTTTATCAAGGCCGAGGCCACCCGTGGACAAATGTTGTTGTGATTTCTATTCATCCCCCCGCCGGGAGATTAGACGCAAGTGTCATGTGGGTTTGATGGAATATGTTGTATCTATTTGCGTAAACATTGTTCCATACTAACACATCTATGTATTGAACTATTGAACTCATTTTTAATACTCAATTCAGTTTACTATACTAATTCAGTTTAATTTCAAGGAGCATTATCTGGCATACCAGTTTCATTTTTAAAGGTGTAGTATCTGTACTGTTTATTATGATACCATTTTCCGGGGCATTATCCCCTGATTTAAGGGGTTTTGTATAGGAGTTTCATTGTTGTGAAGATAATACATCATAAACAAATATACTATTAGTTTTATATACACATTTTCTCAGTCGTAATACCCACCAGACCGAAAACATTTTATTCTCAAAAAGCAGTTACTTGATTAAAATTGTAAGATACTTAAACTGTACAGTTAATATAAACAATGAAAGAATACACTTTTAATACAATAAATAAACAGGTTGTTTGACCTGTATACCTCCGAAAATTATCTTATCTGATTATCAGACAAATTCCAAAATATAATTGCGGCATACCACTTCAAAAAGTTGAATGTGAGAAGCGAAAATATCGAAAAACACCTGAAATAAGCAATTAAAGAATATCTACTAACGCAACTATACATACTTACATTAGAAAGAAAACAACAAAGTAAACATAATGTTTTCAATCAAGTGTATAACCAAAAAAAACGGTATATAAACACATTAATTCAAATGGTGATATCACAATAATGTGTTTGTAAACGTCGATATTAAAATAAATACTAGCAATTCAAAATGCCCTAGAAGGGGCATATATTACAACATAGGTAAAACATAGAACATTCGGTATTCTATTCAGAGTCAAAAAACTATAACCAATGTAGATATTCTCACAAGGTTTCGAAATCGTACAGCTAGTGAATAAAATACAAGGAAAAGTTAAATGTATTTACGAAACATATACGCTAAGAATTTTATATGATAAAAATCTGAGTTAAAACCTATTATATATAGAACGAAATTACGTTTTAACTATTAATTATTTGCTAGATTTGTACAAATCAGTCACCGCTTATCAAAGGTCAAAGGGGTAAATGATTTAATCAGGGTAGGATCGGAGACGATATTGTAAACTGTGAAGACTTTGATTATTTAAAGGAAACGGCTCGTCAAGAATCTCCAAACATTTAACTTGAAAACGTTCATGTTGTAGTATGATGGGAAGCAGTCTCGTGGTAGTTTGTTCCCTACAGGGAAATGAACTTTGCTCATTGTAAAAGTGCCGTTCAATTTTAAGTACACAAAGATTGAATGAAATATTAATTACAGTGACTGTAGGTAGACGAGTGTTGCTGTTCATGTTTTAAAGGGTGTGATCAGCGATCGAAGGTCTTTATGCGACCCATAAATTAACGATAGGGCATAGACAGGCAAATAACGTCTTTTCTGTTAGAAAAATGATGTACAGAAGAGAAGTGTTCATATCCAAGTAGATATTTTACGACAAACTTCATACATAATTTCCGCCAGTATCAAAGTAACAAATCATCACGTATGCGAATTAAATTTTCTGAGAGAAGAAGTATAGGGTACGTCTTTAAATGAATTATGATAATAAAAGTCAAAATAAAACATGTGCTTCACTTCTAATATAGATACGCACATATCTCAGTATTATCAGTAGTAGCAATAATAGTAGCGTAGGTATTGTTACATGCAATCATACGTGAAGTTTTTCTTGTATTTATTGTCCCTAAATCCGAATAAAATATAAGAAATGAGAATGAATGAATTATGTTGTAATACGGTGGGTGCAAAAAGTTGTTCCTTTCCTAACTCAATTCCAGGTAATGCTGGATCTGGCTGTCTGTCCTCTCTAAATGAATTTCTTCAGTTGCTCACGCCTACATGACTCTTCAAACGGTTCATCGTAATTAAAATCAGTAATACAACCTAGTCTTTTGAAATACTATGACATAGAGTATTGATTTACTCCTCTCCAGTAGTTAGGCACGAGGGCAGTTTTTATCTTACTCCCACAAGTAAGATGTGACCCAAGGTCGGGTCGGGAAAGTGAGGTTTAAACATTGCCTGGGCGGCCCCGTCGGCATTCTCCGGTAGGGGCGCCTCAGGCAGTAATAAATAAATTTACCCCTCACCAAAGAGGTGAGGCAAATCCTGGGAGGGTGGACCTCCTAGAACCTCACAGGACAGACCCATAGACCGGCGTAAAGCAATACCCAAAGGCCAAGACAACGCCAGTATGGGGTGCAGTATCCATCGGAACAGATACTACACTTTGATCTTAGCCAAAGTAGCGAACTCACAATAATAGCTATTTGTACAATTAGCATGACTATATTTTCAATAGTTGATAATGAATTAAAGTTGTGCTGGTTTTATATCTAATGATATTGTCTTACTTCCCTATATATATTAAATTATGTTGTCACTGTTTACACTAATTAATTTTATAAAAGAAAATCAATTGCTCTGAAAATATTATGTTCATTCATTTTCAATGGAGGGAATTTAAATGACGAGACTGCGATTAGAACGGAAAAAGCGTCAAGAATCTTACTTAAACTAATACTGTTTTCAACTTCCTTATAAACTGTTACAAAAAGTCGCTCAGACACTAGACGGGTTGTGCCATTTACATCATTCATTCCTTTTAAACTACAATTAAATTCATATTTACAAATATACACTTATAACTGCTATTATGAATTTTCATATGTATTTACAATATTTTCCGATAAGTGATATTAATAAAAACTATTCATACAATTAATTAAATACATTTCCTTCAGTAACAAGGGTGTTTTTCAAACCATATTTTCAATGGCGAGTACTGTTAAAATTGCAAAGTCATCCTTTAGAAAGTGACGTCATTTTGAGAGGATGTTTTTCACATTATAAATCTCTATTTTCATTACATTGTTAATACAAGGTGTTTTGCTGTAAATAAAAGTTAAACAAGGCCTATCCCAGCCATTAGTAAATGGGTGTCCATTTTGGAAAAATAAATTGCTAACTCATCCTTCCGGTCCTTCCGGAAGTGACGTCATTTTGAGAGGATGTTTTCACATTATACATCTTTATTTTCATTACATTGTTAAGATAAGGTGTGTTGCTGTAAATTAGGGTTTAGCAGTCATTACTAAATGTGTGACGATTTTAGAAAACTAAATTGCTGGCTCATTCTTTCCGTCCTTCCGGAAGTGACGTCATTGTGAGAGGATTTTTTCACATTATCATACTTTAATTGCATTACGTTGTTAAGACAAGGTGATTTGTAGTAAATTGAAGTTAAGTAACAAATATCGCGGACGTTACTAAATGGGTAACTATTTTGAAAGAATAACAAAACTGGTTCTTTTATATGATGTAGGCGCCTTCATATAGCAAATTTAAACATGAGTTATGACCGAGGAGCCTCCTAATTTCATTTTCAACTATGTATTGGGGATGGTAAAACATTTTTTTTAGGGGTAAGCAACTTTTTTTTTTAACTAACAATATTCTTATGTATGGGGGAGGGCAAAAAAAATTGGGGTGGAACCATTTAAAAAAAAATAACTGAAAATATTACTATGTATGGGGGAGGGTAACACAATGGTTTTTGGGGGTAACATTTTATTTCTTTATATTTTTAACTGAAAATATTTCTAGGTATGGGGAAGCGTAAAAAAAATGTTGTTTTTTTTACTAAAAATATTTCTATTCATGGGGGGGGGGTGCAAACAATTGTGGGGTCGAAATGTTTTTTTCTTGTTTTAACCACAAATATTATTGGTCCGAAACAAAGAAAAGCAATGTCTAACAACCCAAAAAATATGACTCAGGCTCCATCGGTTTACAGGTGAGCGTTCATTTCTGACGCCGCAGCCTAGCGAATAGACGACCGTAGGGAGGTTATTGTGGCTAGTATATATAATGTATGTGTGTTTATCCACACATCCGTGTTTGAATGAATTTATAGAAAGAGATCTGTGTTCTAATATATTCATAGAGAGACATGTATACGCATATTAATACACCTGTATTGATAAACATATGTATATACATATACCCATGTATAAATATATGTATCTGGTGCTAGCCAAAAAGGCACAAGACATTATGCTATTGTGTTTGAATAACCTTTTGCAAAACTCAACATTCTTCCGCAAAACCAAAAACAAACACACCATGGTTCCTCTACAATAAGCTACAACACACACTATCAATACATGCTTAAACATATAAAACACTTGAAACATATTTGTTTTTTACAAAAATTACCAGAATCGGCATTAAAAAACACCAGGAGTGTAGATATGCCGTAAAACAAAACCGCTAAACCAAACACTATGAATAAATAATTGAACATACCCACAACTTAATGCATAACAAACTTATCTTAAAACTTATCTTAAAATGACCGGATCCGGCATTAATTAACCCGAAAATACTTTATATGCCGTAAAACAAAACAACCAAAGCAAACACAATGAAAAAATACTTGCACATATAAAAATAACTTGACGTATGAACACGTTTCCCAAAATGACCGGATTCAGCATTAAATGACTAGAAAATGGTTGATATGCCGTGAAAATAACAACCAAAACAAACACTATGAATGAATATTTGAGCATGTAAAGAACTTAAAGGATAAACACTTTTCCTAAAATTACCGGATTCGGCATGAGATTAACAAACAAAACAAACTAAACACGATGAATAAATAATTGCACATATAAAGAACTTGAACCCTACTAATTTTGAAATTCGTAAAAAATACGCCTCGTACTCTTTCAATGTACACAAAAGTACTGTGATTTTAAAGAAAGTTCCGATCTTCTAAGAAGAGAAACTTGATACGGCAATTGTCAATATTATTATTGGTCAATATATATATATATATATATATATATATATATATATATATATATATATATATATATATATACACGTTTATTTTTCTTAATACTGGGTTCCAATTATTATTTGACCTCTCGTAGAGGGCAGTAATCGATCGATAGCTATAAGAGAAATACGTGCCCATACATACAAAATTGCACGAAATCAAAAATAATTCCATGATCTATAATGTCGAATTTCTTATTTTCTTGAATTCAAAAAAGCTGACAGAAAAAATAATGTCCAAACAAAACATAAAAAGTCCCAAGAAAAAAAAAACAGTTGTTACCGGAACTTATCAAAGATTGATTCGCTTACAATGTTTTGCCGAATGCCCTCAACCTCTGACACGGAGTAACAAGACGGGACGGTTAGACAAGCCTCAATGAATCAAATATTTGACGGATATCTCTTTGATTGATGGCATTGTGAATATCCGTGTTGGCATCTTTATCGTATATAGTTGGAAATCATTCAAGTCTTCACATCGCATCTATAAAGGATCGAAAACAGTATATTCGTCGAAAAGTGCATCGCATTACGTAAACATGAAAAAGCGTTCTGCCTTTTAGTGGAGTATATATATATATCTCTCTCTCTCTTTATATATATATATATATACATGTGCATATATATTCAACTAGTAGTAGTATTATCTTAGTATGCCGATGTGCGCAAACGACCCTCTATCGCTTTATTAAATGCATACGAGTTCGCATTTTTGACTCTCACTAATTTCAGTTTGTCTTGTAAGAAAGCTTTAAAGATAGAGAGAGAGAGAGAAATAGAGAGAAAATGAGAGAGAGAGAGAGAGAGTGAGATAGATAGATAGAAGCAAAGACAGAGGAGTAGAGAGCGCTAAATATACATATGTATACTGGTAGAATTCCTGTCTTAAAATGGGTATCAGCAATAAATATAGAATTATTTTTTTTTAGTTTTGGTGTTTTCTTTCTTTCTTAGAGATGTAATCTGGTGTAAGTGGTAGCTCCCTAAATGTTAAAGTTTACGAAAAATAAATAATATGATCGCGTTACTCAGTTTGTAGACCCGAATATATATTTCTTAATACACAATTCTAAGTTCGATAGTTTATGATGTTATCAAGTACATGCATATAATGCGCGTGCACTGATTCTTTTAAAACATGTATAGCTTAATATGAATCTCAATTTGATGACGAATAATTATGTTCTCAATTCATTATTTTAGTATCCTAATAGTTTTTAAATTATCGTTGGAGTATACAGATAAATGCATGGATTGGAGCATCGAAAGGATCTTTTCTTTGCTTTAAAATACAAGGGCGGAAGGACATTATCTGAATAGTTTCTAAAATGTTTAGATAAAAGGGAGCTTGTGAATTGTTTAGAATGGGTAATTAGCACACACTAAAATTGGAGGCACATGAACGGTGGTTTAGAAGATGTTTGGCGATTTATTACCCGTATATTTTATTAAGAACATTCCTATACCACGCTATACTATCTGTAGCATTATAGATTTTATTTTATTATTAACTTCGATTAAGCCGTGTTGATGTATGTACGAAACTATTTTGTAAGTATTTTCATTCTTTTTATTCTTTAATTACACATAATTAAACATAAAAGTTACGTTTTGTTTCTTTGTATTGAAATTAAATGTTTGACGTTCATTTATTTAGTTTTTTCATCTTTCGTCTGTTATCATTTAAAAGTAACTTTTTTTTCGTTTTTTGGTCCATTTAAAACTTATTTATCGTATTGCGTTCATTTTAAACTACCTTATCATTTGTTTTCATTACAAACAGTTGTATTGAAAAGATTTGCTCTCCAAATACATAACTTATATATAACTTTTAAGGATTAGTTTCGTCTGATTTGTCAATCGGTGATAATATAAAATTCATCCACTGTGTAAATTGGCTTTATTTTTTTTGTTTTGTATTTACTATTATCTGTCCAATTTTATAAACCAAATAATTACATACACCTCATATTAACTTATTTCTACTCATACCTATGTTTATTAGAAGTGTTAAGGGACGATATATATTTTATAAGAAACAAATATTGCAAGCATACAGTGTTTATTAAAAATGAAATTGAAATAGAGTTCAATTCAAACGATATGATAATGGCGTATTTTATATAGACTATTGCCGAATAAATTGTCTTTAAAATACAAGTTAATCCGCAATAACCAGAAAGCAAATTCATATTTTCAAGAAAATATAAAGAAATTCGCGAAAATCATACAACAAATTTATACAGTTTAGTAATTTACCCTGTCGCCTCTTGGTAAATCAGAAAAAAAAACTGGCAGTGTGTTTAGGAGTTAACCGATTCAATATAAACGTCAACACACACTTATCGCTTTTTTATCATTTTTTGTATTTATAATTTTTTTGTTTTCATTTTACATTTACTTATTATTTGTTTTGAATTTGTTTATTTTACTATTTTTGGTTGTTTACAAAATTCACAATTGCACTATTGTATTGTATTCTGTTAAAAAAAGTTAAAAACACATCGTAAGCAACACTGTTTGTATACAACACCTATGGTTATAGTGTAAAGTTTAAATAAATATGATCTTCATTGTTTAGATTTCTGTATTTTTGTTTTAATTACTGCTATAAATATTTTTTTCAGATCGTTTACAATGAAAATAAAGGAATGTTACTCTTATAAATTTATTAAACAATGTTATGTTTATTTATTTTAACGCGGAAAAAAAACACCCAACTGTATTGTTCGTGTTGAATTACATTGAATACAATTATATTTAAACATCTATTGGATCGTGTGTGTTGAATGAACTTTTTAATGTTTTCTAACATTAAAAAAAAAGAAGCTATGATATATCCTGAATTTAAAACATTTCTCGCTTATCCAACCGAAGTGTATGATATGTTGTCGCCCGGAAATTCTTTCTTAACGTAGGACGTGGTAACACTATTAATACTCGAAATTGCAAACAGAAATTAATAGTCGTCGATGAAATTCGAATTGGAGTTCTGAGAAAATATTGAAATCATTGGTTGATAAAATCACTATTACATATTAAAATAATAACGGTTTAGTTTTAAAATTTCTTAGCCGACATATAAAAGAGAATCAAAGAAACGGAGTGCACTTGAAATCAGTCTTCAAAAATATCTCGTTCAGATCGAGAAAATCGGTTACTAAAAAGCTCATATATTCCAGAAGTCTAAAGTTAAGTAATGTAAAAGAGCGCACTTATTATAATACATTCAGCTGTACTCTTGGTGTCCACAATGGAGTACATGTTTTGCACGGCTGAGCATGTATTTATCTACTAACTCAATCTGCATTTCCTTATTCCGTATGCTACATGCGAGTCAATTTAATATTACTTCTTGGTTATGTTATATATATACGGGACAAAGATTGATTATGTTTACCACTTATATGAAAAGTACGTTTATAATGCGGAATTAATAGATGCAGGATAACAACTGACGAGATTTTAACAAAAAGAATCGATAATGCTCGGTTAATTATTAGTTCGAAGGGTTAAACTGTTTCTTCATAGGCGATGATAAGAAAAGTCGAGCACTTTCATGGATGTTAAAAATAGACTATATATATATATATATATATATATATATATATATATAATACAATGTAATAAATTCATTTTATACAGAGTCTTTCTTCCTGACACGGTTTTGCGGTTAATACCCGAATTTGACTATATTCAATTTAGCCTAAACTAAATATATAACATTCTATAATAATTACGAACTTTAATTAATTCGGAAAAATCATGTAATTAAACACACAATATATAATATTTTTAAATATAACTAATAAAATTTCAGAAAATTGAATGATAATATACAAAAGAGATTCCCATATTATTTTACCTCATATTAAAAACAAAACAAAAATTACAAAAGTAAACAACAACACGCAGAAGAAAATAAAAATAAAAATATATTATCAAAACTAACAGTTAATTAATTACAATACAATACCCAATTAGTTATCTAATAGTGCACACATATTGTGAACAGTACATTTATATACGACCATAATTTAAAAATGTATTAAATTCTATGCTCTGCTCAAACCCATTGCTCTGGCATCTATTTTGGTTAATTCTCTACACAGACGGATTAATTCATTGGTGTTTAATTATTTTTGATGAAGGGAAAGTTTTCCCGAAATATTAAATTCATGAATTTTGATCATCAATCGGACAACACACAAAGAGCCGACACCTCACTTGCTGTTATGCAAGATTTTAAAGAAAAATAAATTGTCAGACCACCCACTTCGATGTATTATTTCTCTTCCCTCCAGCTTACAAATTCCCCGGCACTCTGCATTGCCTTCTTAACATATATATATATATATATATATATATATATATATATATATATATATATATATATATATATATATACCGAATTCGATTTTTGCGATTATAATTTATTACGACCGTTATGGTGGTTAATTAATTAAACTATAATATAAAAAATGATAACAACAATACAGTAGAGTTGCATCAAATAATATACAATGATAATGAAAAGACGAAAATAAAATTGTGTTTTACGAGGGGAATAAAAAAGTATCGAAATTAAACGTCAGTAAAATAAAACACAATATACAATTGATTTAGCGAAATTGGAAAATACGTAATTTAATCAAGCCCCAAACAACTGTAACAGATATTTATGAGAAAATAGAAAATGAAGGCATATCAACGAAATACCATGTGAGCGACAATAACAATTGGAAGTTATAAACAACGGCATCCGAACTAGGAATCGGAAAACTAAAATTATGAGACCAGATGGAAAGAAAAGCCACAGGAAACAAAGTCGGAATGTGTTAATAATAGAAATTAATGCACGTCATAAAATTAGCCATTTAATTGTTTTGAGTAAATGAATCAAAGTAGAAATGTAGTAAACAATCGTAATGATATGTTCAATCAGGTTGAAGAGAATATGTGTATCAATTGTCGGGGAAAAAAGCAAAATCAGTGTTTCTATTTGTTTATGTTTATTTACTCCTCTGCAGGAGTTAGGCACAAGGCCAGTTTTATCTTACTCCCACCAGTAAGATGTGACCACAGCTTGGGTCGAGTAAGTGGGGTTAAAAGCCAGCGCTCGAGAGGTGAGCACTCTGGCCATTTAAAAATTGCCTGGGCAGCCCCGTCGGCATTCCCCGGTAGGGGCGCCTCAAGCAGTAAGCAATAAACTTACTCCTCCCCAAAGAGGGGAGGCGAAGCCTGGGAGGGTGGACCTCCTAGAACTGCACAGGACAGGGTGCAGTATCCATCGGAACAGATACTACACTTACTTCCTAGCGTGTGCCAGGTGTCTGGGTTCAATATTCGCGTTGCTTTAAACGTACGCAAACACGGACAGGCTTTTAGTCAATTTCATGAACAGACATAAGAGTTACAGTAACAGGTATTTACTCCTCCCCAGGAGTTAGGCACAAGGCCAGTTTTATCTTACTCCCACAAGTAAGATGTGACCACAGCTTGGGTCGAGAAAGTGGGGTTAAAAGCCAGCGCTCGAGAGGTGAGCACTCTGGCCATTTAAAAATTGCCTGGGCAGCCCCGTCGGCATTCCCCGGTAGGGGCGCATCAGACAGTAAGCAATAAACTTACTCCTCCCCAAACAGGGGAGGCGAAGCCTGGGAGGGTGGACCTCCTAGAACTGCACAGGACAATCCCATAGACCGGCGTAAATCAAGCCCCGGAGGCCAAGACAATACCAGTCTATGGGGTGCAGTATCCATCGCAACAGATACTACACTTTGATCTTAGCCAAAAGGCCGACCAAGACAGTAACACTATTACGTTTTCCACTTATCCTTATAAATGACAAGCTTGCCTCGACTCCTGGCGTAGCTAGGGCGAACAATAAAGAATTAAAATTTGTCAACATCTGAGAGAACGCAAATAGATCACATCGGAAACATACTTACGCAAACAAGTACTAGTGTTTTATACAAAAATAGAAATTGCCACAGTGTAGAAAGAGAGCTCCTTCACTGACTGATTATGGAAACGGTTTCTTGTTTCAGGCCTGGTGTTAGCTATTCTCCCATTCGTCATTGAAAGAAACGTTTTGTACAATGCGTAAGTGTATTTATGTTGGTTGAATTTCGACACAAAGAATTTAAGTTGTGTCTAACTTTGCCCTCGTGGGTAGTTAAATTTGACTGTAAGTGGGGCATATATAACGAATGCATGTATTAGTTTTGGCAAGTAAGATGAGTATACATTGTGTAATAATTACAAATAAATGAAATCATTTTTTACACGAATTGCGCAAATTAAGTTGTTGATTAATTACTATTTTAGTCACGTAATAACGCAAGATTATTTACAATATATATCGAAAGAGACTGAGAGTACTGGAAAAATTTGGGGTGCCTAGTTGTTGCTCAGACTTAAAAGTACACCACGGGTGATTATCAGTGAGCAATAACTGACGATGACGTATATGATAACTCTAAGTTAGTGCAATACTACTAGTAATACTACTACAACTATTACTACTGCAACTAGTACTAATAATATTAATAATAATTGATCACAACACAATAAAAAATGAATAACTTTTTATTATAAACAACGTGCAGCTATTTATACCGACGACCTTTATAGGAAGTAACAATGAATACGCAAATCTGTTAAACACAACTAGAACCTTCAGTCAGGACATTAATTGAAAATCGGAATGCGGAAGTGTGCAATTGAGTGACAAGTAAACGAATTCAGACATATACGGTGAAGGATTTCTTAAATAATTTAGGGACTGATTTCTCTTAAATAGAATTGTGTACACTAGTACTTTCGGTTCCTTCCGAAGCTGTCTTTAATGGTGGGTATCAGGAAAATGTGGGGCAATAAATAATATATATTTGGTTGTATTCGCATCCATTGTTACTACATTTTTTTTTCAATCATATTTTAATACATGTTTGTCTATTTTATAATAATTATGTAGCTTTACACTGTTATGTATTAATGAGTGTAGGATTACTTTTATTGAATACGTATTGCCTAAATAGACCCCCACACACACATAGACATATATATATATATATATATATATATATATATATATATTTGTTGAATATAAGAGACAACACATGTGTAGATATGATTTAGTAATTCATTTCAATAGTCCGAATTAGGATCTTAGTTTCGGAGGTGAATTATCGAATACATTTGCCATATTTTGAATTTGTCTCAAGTATTTGCAGACCCATTAATTAATTTTTAAATGAGTAATAATATACTAACATGTCTATATTTCTAAATATAGTTTCGTACTTATTACATCATTATACATTATTATATTATTATTATTATAGAAAGTTTTGACGGGAATGATGTAATACGTACGAAACTATATTACGAAATATAGACATTTTAGTATGTTATTACTGATTTAAAC
>OY744515.1:215004480-215046980 GCA_963556195.1 Sepiola atlantica | reverse complement strand
GAATAATACATATACACATTAGCAGAAAATAAATGAATATGGGAGAGAACAACGAAGCAAATATATGGACCTTGGAAGATAACTTTAAGGAATATAGAAAATAATTGAAGTAAGTATAATACTTATAATTATTAAAGCACTAGAAACAATACTAGTGAAAGGAAAACTATATAACGAACGGCAGTCATAGTAATAGATGAAATCGGGGAAAACATCTTCGAATGCGGAAACCCACGAACGTAAACTACGTACGCTAGCCAGCTACATAGCATGTTAAAAAGAAATAAAGTATATAGAAAGAAAAGACCCACGAGCAAAATAAAAACTAAAACAACCACAAACATTGTATGACCCACTCCCACAGAATGGCACTAGATTCGGCTTATAGCGAACAAAATGGTTGTGAGAATTAAGAGGGTAAGATACATAAAAGAGAGCACCAACGAAACTTCTCCTGTAAGGCTGTTAACGTACATAATCATAAGGAGGCTTATTGTCACTCACATTCTAGAGATAACTCATGGTTGTTACTAACGAGAAATCAATAGCAGACGGTTGTTGGAATAATGCACAGTTAATTGCAACAACTACCAAAAAAGGTCAAGACATAATGAAAGTTGGAGTAGACTTGTTATCATTAAGACTTCAAACGAAACTCTTTAGTAATTGTACGTGAGTAATAACCGATAGTTACTTGTGCTAACACTTTTAGTGAGTAAATCATAATAAAATGGTAAGAACACTCACATAGTATGAACGAATGCTTACTTATGTTGAGACAAGCGTCTGGTGCTGCCAATACAAAAACAAAATATTCGGAAGGGGAAATGAAGACCGAAATATCGAAGAGAGAGCGAGAGAGAGAGAGAGAGAGAGAGCGAGCGGAAGAGAGAGAGAAAACGAGATGTTCATTCAAAACTCCTCTGGAAAGGCACGGAGAATATTGGAATCATAGACAGACTTATTGCAACGCAAATCCATAAAAAAAGCAACGGTCGTAAACGGCAAAGAATCGCAGCCAAACAGCTGCTGTCAAATCGCATGGTAATTTGAAACAGTTACATCAAAACACGTAGATATACTGGAAATCTGGTGAAATGTTTGCCACTCAGAGTCTAGGAAACATCCACTGTTTCTGTCAATGAGTAAACACTAACAATCATTCGAATTATAAATTTTACTGAGAACATACCACTACTACAACTACGACTACTTCGACTACTACTGCAACAACTAATAATAATAATAATAATAATAATAATAATAATAATAATAATAATAATAATAATAATAATAATAATAATAATAGGAACTACTGAAAACACAATATAAAATCCGAAGAAACACTCAAGTTTACTGAAACTGCAAATATTAACATATGAGAAAAATCATATTAGCTTACCCCTCCCTAAAATAGTGAAAAACAACGCGCTGGCACTAACATTGTCTTAGTTGCAAACAGATTCGCGTCAAAACAATCAGATGTTACTAGAGATACCTCTACAGTAAATTCCCAATAAGAGAAGGAAAAATGCGTCGCAAAGAAAACCACAAGACGCGGAAGGAATTGAACATAAGGGAAAACATTCAGATTCCAACTAACACTACTAGTGAATTATCACGTTTACGAGTTTGAATGATGATAATAATAATGATAATTAATAATAATAAATAATAATAATAATAATAATAATAATAATAATAATAATAATTATTATTATTATTATAATTATAATTGAAAGGAATATAATGAAGAAAGTCAGTATAATACCAATAATTGTAGGAGCACTAGGAACAATCCCCAAAAACCTGGAAAAAAAGCTGGGAGAAATTGGAATCAAAGGGATCATTGGAACTATATAAAAGAACAGCAATGATCAAAACAGCTACAATCTTAAGTAAAATCATTGAATGTGGAAACTAACCCGCATGAGCTACGAAGGGTCACACGGAATCTACAACAGAAATAAAACAACACCACTGAAAGAACACATCACAAACAAAGAAACAGAAAATGAAAGAAACATCGCTGTATAAGCCCCCCCCTCAAAAATTACAGCGACCTCAACTGATACGACACAAAAATGAACAAATGAACAGAAATAGCAAGAAACCCATCAGCTCCCCCCCAAGAAAAATAAATAAAAACAATCAGCTCCCCCCCCCCCCCCAAAAAAAAAGAATGGTACCATCCTAGACTGACACCACACCCAATATTTGCATAGAGTCGAGGAGGATGTAAAAACCGAGGAGGGACAGCACAAATCAAACCTCCACTGGAAGTCTGGAGACTGATGGGAGATTGGGGAGGCTTATTGCCACCCACATCCCAGAGAAGACCAATGGTCCTTGCCGGCGAGAAATCAATGGGGGACGACTGTTGTGATACTGCAAATTTATTTGCGGTGGCTATCGAAAAGAGGTGGAGAATACTGGACATCTGGGGAGACTTGTTGTTACTCAGACTCTAGGGAATACCACCGGTTGTCGGTCAGCAATCACTGATGACCTGTGTGAGAACTCCTAGTGAGTAAATAATAATAATAATAAGGATACCCCGACCTACCACACATCAGTAGAAATATGACAAAAAATATGAAAGTCCATTAATCTGAGAACCAATAAACAGCAGAACGATTATGCACATACATGTGGTGACACCAGCCTCGGCCAACCTTAAACTAAAGCTCCTAAATAGTCGAGGAAGATGGGAATACTTATGAGTGAGAGCACCAACTCGACCTGTACTCGATGTGTGCGAAAAGTACTGGAACCTTGGGGAAGCTTAGTGTAAATCTAATGCCAGAGATTGACTAACCGTATTTGCCAGCAAGAAATAAATTGTGTACGGCTGATGCGATAATGCAAAATGATTTGAAATTTTGCGAATACACCTGGAAATGTATGGATACTTGTTGTCACTGTGACTGTAGGGAAAAAACACTTGTTTTTGTCAGTGATAATGAGGTGTGAACACTTCTAGTAAGTAAATAATAATGATAGCAATCTGCCGAATTTCTACACAGCAAAAGCGAGGAGTGTAGACCAAGTCTGACATATGATAAAGGGAAAGATTGTTCTCTGAAATAGAACTAATAAAGATAAGCGTAATATATGTGTGCAAACAGAAAATCAGGAAACAGTTCGAGCAACAATCCACACATACAAGTGTGAACGAGTAGAAATAATACAGCGGGATGGTGAAATGAAATAGAACAATAATAATGTAAGCGATAATTAACAGGAACGAAGGAATGGATGAAGCTAAAGATAGAAACCGGAAACGTTAACTGACTTTCTTTACACAGGCTATGAGACACGAGTTTAGTGAACAACTTAATCTATGCTGGTGTAAAATCTGTAACTGCAATGCTAAAGATATTATCTCTCGCGAAAGGGTGGATTAACAAAAATAAAATGAAACGGAAAACTTGAATATCAAAGTACACATAACGGGAACTATGTCAACATAGGGAAATTATATGGGCAGATCTGCAAACGATATGAATTAAATAACTACATCGAAGCACAACACAGAAAGGAAATCTAAACAGAAATAGAGCTGCATACGGAGATCAAGTTTGATGCATAAAGAAAAGGCATGTATAATATATATCGTATGAACAGTAACACACATGTTTAAATATCAAAAGAAAAGTATCCGAAAAAACTGTAGTACTTCTAGAGAATTATACGAAACAAACCTGGGTGAAAAAAGGATAATAGAATAAAATGATGAAGGATATTGACCTAATATCGAAGCACTTAAGATGAATATAAAAAATAGCAAACAGAAAAGCACATATCACAGATGAGTACTTGTATTCTTATTAAAGTAAATATCCGTTTAGTACAAAGGAAATAATCTTATATACCGCACTTTATGACTAATATAATATAAAAAGACAGCAAGAAAGCAACAACTGTAATCAAACATACAGTGATAAATACTTAGCATATTCATAATATATAAGCAATATATTATCTATCGTTCTTTTAATTGAGAATGCTGAAAAAAAAACAATATTGTTTCATCCCTTATGATCAAATTTGAATATGCTTCTTAAATTCGAGGAAGTATAAAGAAGATACCGGAAAGATGTGATCCATTAAAATTTAAGCATTTGATTGGCTAGCGTACCATGTGCCATATATGAGATCCAATGTAAAATTACGCTGCTCGGTACAACGTTGTGAAGTCAGACGTACTGAAGTCATGGAAATGTGATATCAAATTAAATATGTACACCAAAAATAGACAACGTACAATAAGTCATGAAAATCTATATAAATTCTGAATGTGTGTCTAATGTCATTTAACACTTATATATGACAGGCATCATTATTAATTAATCAGTTTCTTTCTACGATAGTGAAACACGGGTATAGAGTGCTGCCTTTCTCCTATTTCGACGAACACGCATAGTATTGACTTCGGATGGTTATAATTGACGCGCACGAGGTTATAGATGAGGAGGAAATCTCTACGCAGCTGTCTACGCTACACCGAGTACAGGTTGGGTGTTTATAATCGTAGTTCGCATGCTTTTTCGTGGAGTCTGTGATCCATCAATATCACTAGGTTCTGAAATCTCACTGGAGGCTGAATATCCTGACCGAAAAGAGGGATGAAGCTTAGGTGCTATTATCGAGAAGTGATTGAAGCGGTAGGAATATGTCGGCAATCACACTGGAAAGCAAGCGTTTGATGAGAAAAACATATCGCGGGCTATATTCACCACCTGGATGCATTGAACAGTGCGATTGGGAAATATGTTGTTTTAAATACGACGACTATATCGATTAAAAAGTAAATTCGCAGATTAAAATGTTATTTTTGAAAATAAAATATAAGATGGGGTAATTATTATATAAGTGTACTGTAAAACTATTCTTAAAACAGAATTCCAAAAAGGTGTGTATAAATGCTATTTATCAGAGAAAATACATCATAAATGATGAATACTTACGTTAGGGAACTAGGGTATTTCTCAATATTTTCTTAATATAACATGAAAACACATTTCTTCATAGATAGTATAAACACATAATAAAAGGTAATTCAGTATAAACACGTGTTTAATTTATAAACGAAACCGTATACAAATGATTGCAGAAATTATTCACTAAACGATGAAATACGCTAACATAATTAATTCACAGATGAGAAAGTGCACCACAATAGAACAATATAATTCATTATTCTATTAATCTAAAGAACACATAATAGATGAGTGTGAAGTAGTATATCTTCTCGATGAGTGATTTTTTTCTGATCTTATGTATGATAAAAGAAAATGGGGAAATACGTGTTTGAGTTAGTTCGATAAGCAGACGTAGGCTATTTAAATAAATAAACAACTTACATCGATAGGAAACTAATTAAGACTCCATAATTGAAAGAAAAAAAATCCATCGGGCATTCTCCTTTCCTTTAATTGTGCTGTGTGGTTTCTTAACAAGTTTTAATTCGACTCCGCTTCTAATCGATCTTCAATGTCTGATAAACGTTAAATAAACCATAAAAGAACATAGAAAGGCGGTAATTAGATCTACACGTTGATTGCAAAATTACAAGCATTGTGAATTACAACCCACATATTTGTTAGTTTTCTTTTAATTTACATAGTCCTTACAGTGTGCACACTTATGCTCGACAAAATCTAGGTGACAAGGTATTAATTGATTCTCGGGAGACACTTTCGAAGTGTATGTAGTTCTACTCGTAGAGTAATAAAGTATGGTATCGTATGAAAGGATATTCCAAGCACATAACTGTATGTAATTGAATATTTAGAATTATATTCTAAATGGTGCCACACAAATGTAATAAACCATACGAACATTGTTGATTTACTAGGAATACAACAGCGTTCACTTCTAATGAAGCTATTAAGTAACATCGAATTAATTATTTTAGGTTAGAAAAGGGGTAATAAATATAACACATTAAATAAACTACTCTTTCCACACAGTCTTAATGATTAAAAATTAAAAATTAACACAAACTGCGCGATATTCAACACGCATTTAATTAAGTAAACGAAGTGCATATCGTGTAATATGTTTTTGAGCGTAACTACGCTAGCTTTATGCTATGTGTAATATTTTAATTTTAATATAAAATATATGAAATGAGGCGCGAGACCTCTTTATCCCTTAATAGACTTCGAAAATCGCCTATGCTGGAAATCTCATTTGTTTGATCAGTCATAACTCAAAAACCAATAAACCAAATTAGTTAAAACTTTGCACAAATTTGTTATTTGATAGGTTCTATAAGTGTGTAGAATTTCAACATCATTAGTCAAGGCAACTTAGAGATCCAGAAAGTTCAATCATGAAATCATGTTATCTGTGTGTACGTACATGTGTGCCACCCTGTATCTCATCAACTATTTGATGGATTCAGCTGATTCTTGGCAGAGATAGAAGTTCTATGGTTTAGTTGATGGCAGTTTAATTTCAGTTTACCACATATCCTTGTTTTCCAGAAAATTCCAAAAAACCTTTAAAATGGCCATTGTGTTGAGGCATAGCCTTTACAAAAGTAGTGACATTCCATAATAAATGCCGGTATACTGAAATCATATGCCATTCATAGGGTTAAGATGAAAATTAATATACACTAATTGTACAAAATCAAGGAAATTCCAAAATATTTACACTTTTATTGTCATTAAGGGTGTGCGAGCACAACAGGGCTATGTATTTTAGTGGTAGTAATTTTTCTTCAGCGCACCTCACACACTTCATCCACTCAGGCATAGAGATGTATACTGTAGTGATGTGATAATGAAATGGTTTGGTTGCTATGTAGTCATACCCTTAATGAAGGACAATAAAAGTGTACACATTTTTGGAATTTCTTTGCTTTAGTGAATTTAGTGTATATGAATTTTCATCTTAACCCTATTAAGGGCATATGATTTCAGTGTACTGGTATTTATCATGGAATATATATATATATATATATATATATATATATATATATATATATATTAAAATAAGATTATTGCACATATTATTAAGCCCCTGTTAGAAAATTAAAGCAGAGCACTAATAGGATATATTCATTATAAATATTCACTGAGGTAGAAAACAAGACTCCAAGTAAGTTCGGTGAGTTCTTTAGTCTGTCTTGAAGTTTACGCTGTAATCGACAAAAATATGACTAAAATTCTCCATATCTCGTGATTATTTTCATATGGCCGCAATGATAAAGTGAAAGCGTGCGGAGTCAAACGTGGATCCGTGAACCGGGGTCGCTCATTATGACGGTCTGAAATTATAACTTCTCTACACTGATGAGAATAACATGCCAGAAACGTAGGTGTTGAATAACACGTTTATAACATGTGTTAATGTCGAATCTCTGGCGTTGGAGAACAGTTCGCCTGTTGATCCTGCGAACGGGACGATGTGTCGTTTCTATTCGAGAACACAAACTGGAGGGGGGAACTATTTGCACTAACCGTGCGTCTCTTTCTTGTTTCACCGCCGCGCCGCCGCTACTCGATATATCTGTAGTTTTTTTTGTGTCGCTGCTGCTATCTGTATTTCGCTTCGCCCCGCGTCATAATTTCGCCCTCTTTTTCCATCGTCCCGGCGGTTTCTTCGTAAGCTGAAATCAAGTCTTTTACACACTAAATATAACAAATCTTCTAATTAGTTTGAGCCATTTATTGGTATTAGCGTGATCGACGCACAGGTGTGACCTAACTCTCGGACCCCGAGGTCTCGTCAACTGTCCCCGCGAATCGTGAGAACACATCGTACCAACATTCCAGGAGTGACTCCGTTACAAATCGCGCAAGTTAAGCGATCTCACTATACGTCCATCACCCATGCGTCCCATTATATAACAGTAGGAAAATATAATTTAATATGTTTTTTTATAAAAAGTATATATATATATATTAGGGGAGGTCGATTTTGAAACTGTAAATTATCGCACTCGAAGAAAGTTGCCAAATAATGTCAAAAGTTACCACAAGAAATATTTTTCTTCAAAATTTTGTATTTATTTGAGCATTGCAACTTTAAGATCAAATAAATCGAGATTTTTTCTCACTGCCGAGATTTCACCGGCAGATGTGTCGCCTTAAATTAAACCCGGGTTTTAACAAAAAAAAGTAATACATTACTTAATAATAAATATTTTAAAGTTTATTATTATTTTTCTTAAGAAATTAAATGTACATATTCAAATTAAAAAGGAATAAAACACTATGATATTTAATGTTATATATAAATAATTATTTGTTTACATAGGCGTTTTATTTATTGGATATTTTTTATGGTATTCACCGGTTGAAAATTCATCGGGCGAATTTGACTTCCCGTGTTGATTGTCTGTTTAATTATCACACATATATATTGAATTGTCGAGCGCTGGCTTATCTAATCCCACTTTCCCGACCTTTTGTCACACCTTACCTTGTGGGAGTTAGATAAATAAAAACTAGTTCAGCCAGGGGGTTTTACCCCACCAAATAAACCGGTATCGTCCGGGCCTTTGGGTCTGGATTCACGCCCGTCTATTGGGGCTTGTCCGTCCTGTGCAGTTCTAGGAGGTGCATCTCCCAGGTTTTGCCTTCCCTCTTTGGGGAGGAGTAAGTTTATTGCTTACTGTCTGAGGCGGCCCTACCGGGGAATGCCGACGAAGCTGCCCAGGCAATTTTTAAATGGCCAGAGTGCTCACCTCTCGAGCACTGGCTTTCTCATCCCACTTTCCTGACCTTTTGTCAATCTTACCTTGTTGGGGGTAGATAAATAAAATCTAGTTCAGCCAGGGGTTTTTACCCCACCAAATAAACCGGTATCGTCCGGGCCTTTGGGTCTGGATTTACGCCCGTCTATTGGGGCTTGTCCGTCCTGTGCAATTCTAGGAGGTGCATCCTCCCAGGCTTTGCCTTTCCTCTTTGGGGAGGAGTAAGTTTATTGCTAACTGTCTGAGGCGCCCCTACAGGGGAATGCCGACGGGGCTGCCCAGTCAATTTTTTAATGGCCAGAGTGCTCACCTCTATAGCGCAGGGTTATCTAATCCCACTTTCCTGACCTTGTGTCACATCTTACCTTGTTGGAGGTAGATAAATAAAACTATTTCAGCCAGGAGTTTTTACCCCACCTAAAATATATGTATTGGAGTTGATGGGAGAATGGATAAGGACACATTGATGTATAAGGAAATTGTGGATGAAAATAGACAGAGAATTATGAAAAAAACTAAGGGACCAGAACACCATTTAACTTTTACAAAAGAAACACCATGTGAAAGTAAATATCTGACACATAGAGTTCTTCCGAATAGTGGTGCAACAGGTGCTGTTCATGCAGATCAAGTGGTGGATGTTTTGCATGAATTCCACAGTGAGAACAGTATCAAGGCTATACTTGTTGACAACACTAATACCAACACAAGTTGCGATGGTGGAATGGTTGCAATTTTAGAAAAAGAACTTTTTAAAACTCTTCACACAATTGGTTGCTCTTTGCATCATAATGAACTACCTTTCAGAGCCCTTTTTAAAAACATAGATGGTTGCGCAAAGGGCCCTACAACATTCAGTAGCCCTCTGGGGAAATTATGCTCAAATGATTGATATGATTTACCCCAAATATCATTTTCCACTATTAGCAATCCTCTAGAGTCAATTTTTAAAATTGATGAAATACATGATCTTAGTTCTGACCAAAGACTCCTTTATGAATACACAGTAGGTATTTCTAGAGGTAAGGTTGACTCTAGATATGCCTCCTGGAAAATTGGTCCTTTAAACCAAGCAAGATGGTTAACTTTGGCCATCAGGCTTATGTGTTTATGGACTCGTGGTGCATGCCCACAAAGGCACACAACAAAACTACACTATGTAGTAAATTTTATTGTAAATGTGTATGCCACTTTTTGGTTTGAAATTAAAAGAAATAGTAAATTCCACAATCAGTAAGTGCACATTTTTAATATGACCCAGAGGATTAAGGAGAAGCCTCAGGAAATCCAAGATATCACATTTAGAAATATACAAGGTAATACATTTTGTTTACTGCCTGAAAACTTTCTATATTCCATGGTTAAATCTGAGGAGATTGAAGTAAGAGAAGAAGCTTTAAAAAGAATTTTGGCCATTAGGTAAGTAATATTTATTCATATATCTCTGACTCAATTATTTATTCCAATTTATAGAATGATTTTTAAAGATTTTATCTAATTTCACCATAATTATTAAAGCAGTACAGATTGGAATTTTTTAATAATTCAATTAATTAATTTGTTCTTTCAGGAGTGAGGAGTCAACCAGAAAAAGATTAAAAAGAATACTACCTATTAATTTTAATGCCACACATTGGACACAATTAATAGATTTAAAATTATGCGGCATTTTTGAACCACCAATGACGGAAGATTTTACTGAATCTGAACTTCGAGAATCGTTGATGAATGGAACCAAGCTTGACTTGCCAGATTTGCCCTCACATTCTCAGGGTGTGGAACGGGCAGTTAAGTTAATAACAGAAGCTTCACAAACTGTATATGGTTTTGAAGCAAGGCATCAACACATTACAGCCAAAGTTTTGAGTCAGAAATTGAGACCAGCATTTTTGTCTAAGGGGTCTTATATGGAGCAATTTGACTCTCTATATTAAGCTTCATTAAAATAGTGTTAGGTTTTTCCTTATTTCTTTGCTTGTTATATTTTCACTAATAACAGAAAAAATCATTTTTTTAGGTATTCAAATATTACTGTTTAATTCATAACGTTAAAAGGTAGTTTACAAAAGCAGATACTGAAATGAGGGGGGGGGGCAAATTTTCAATTTGAAGATTTCTTTAATTCATATCATTTTTATAAAATAAAAGGACATTCCCTGCTTTTAAATGCTAAAATTATTTGGTTTTCACACCAATATTCAAGCAAATCTTGCAAAAACGAGGAATTTTCAGTATATTCTTGTCTACGATCTTTGATACCAAACGCTCAAAAAACCGCTGAAGTTTTTGATCTAATTTTTTGCATGAGTATTTAATAGGTCTATATACAACTTTCGGAACGTGCCTTTTTTTAATATTTAAAAAAAAGTGTAAAATCGACCTACCCTAATATATATATATATATATATATATATTGCAAATATATATGCAAATCTTTAGGTATTGACTATATTTAGTTCAATTATATTTTTACGCAAAATGAGCATACACGAGGTTGAATCCTTACGTGAACATTCACATTCGGTCGCTATATCTGAAATGTCACATCATGTATTAGGTACGAATTGAATTTGAGATTTTTATCAGTATTTAAACGGGTATTAAGGAGAAATAACATTGTCAACTATGATCTACAAAAAACAATGTATATCAGCTTTTCATTACATTGTATACCAAGTCATAAAACACTAATGTGGAAAGATTCGATGAATTAAAATTTTCATTAATTATCCAACAACTCAATCTTTAAAATTTACATACTTCAAGAATCACGATTGATTAATGGATTTTGATATAAATTGGCATAAGGATTCTTGACATAAGAATGTGTATCATTATATGTATATTTTAATGATTCTAAGAGGGCATACCTGTAGAATAAATTATATCTGGTCTCTAAAACATCTATACTCATAAAATTTCAAATGGTTGTATATATATATATATATATATATATATATATATATGGAAGATAAGGTTTTCGCATAGACGAACAGTTCAATTTATCTGTGTACACCCATGAAATGATGACATCACATTTAGTATTGAGAACTATTGGAATGCATACATACAGATGTATTATCAGTCAAAAAGCCTTGAGTTACACTTGCTGTTTCTCTATCTTTCTTTCTATCTGCCTCTTTATTGCTCGTCATATGTATATATATATATATATATATATATATATATATATATATATATATAAATGTATATAAAGATATATGAAAGGGAATGTATGGGTGGGTATGTGCTTGTATGTAAAAACTACGAATGGTAGATATCTATATAATTATAGTTGGCGTACGCGGTATGACTATTTCTGTATGCAATTTATTATTAGCAAACATTTTTAAAATAACAAATAATTATCATTAAGTAGAAAGTAAAAAAGAATCACGTTCGAAAACTAACTTTTTATATTAAAAGTTTTATTTTAGGTTTTGTTGGTTCTGTTTTTTTATCGATTAGTTTCCTCCCATTTATTTTATCAATTACGTTGTCTTTTGTCAATCAGTTTTCTTATTTTTCTCATTAAAAAAACGTTGTCTTTCTCTTTGTTAAAAATTAGTTTTGGCTTCGTTTTCTCATTGACTAATTCCGTTTCAATGATAAAATGTAGTGAATAAAAATTAAATAATCCAGTTAGTCTATACATATGAGTCGATAGATAGATTTTAATAAAAAAAATCACCTTACAAAAACACATTGGCAGAATTACAGAAAGTAATTATGACGGAAACATCCTGTTCACTTAATAACTAATATATATATATATATATATATATATATATATATATATATATATATATATAAACATACACATATATACATATATATATATATATACACACACATATATATATATATATATATATATATATATATATATATATATATATATATATTAATGAATATTACTTTCAAACTAAAATAGTATTTTTTTTTTAAATCAGGATTAAGGAAACAAGCGTTAATGCCATACAATGAATCCGAAGATTAATTCAATAATGAAAAAATCAATTGTTTTCATCGCACATAAAATGTCGTTCCTTTCGAGAGAATGCCACATTCAAAATAGTCTTCCTTTGTTCAACGAATTCTTATTTTTATCATACAATTAAAGAACCCACCCACAACACGCTGATGTCTGTTACCTCATTAATATATTTGTATCAATGGAAAATTAACTGATGTGTGTAAGCAAATTACACTTAATTGATTCTGTCTCTCGTGTAACTAAGCAACGGATCGGTGCTATTAATATCTAAAGCAAATGGTCTTCTATCAGATGAGAGCGACACATTAAGTTGAATTGATTATATTAACAAACAACGGCATGCGATTTTATTAATCATGGTTTAGGTTTTCAAAAATGTAAAAAATAAAGAAGAGATACTGTTTTTAATTGCTATTAATAAATCGAAGCATACATTTATAAGGCAATCGAACTGTGAAGGCTAACACCTATTTGGAGATCAATATTTTATATCAGTGTGGTATTTCAAAAATGAGCGATAAAGTATCATTCAAGTTTTAGATATTCACAGTAGCTTACAGTACAGGCATATAATTAATTGCGATAATTTTATTTTCATTTATAGCTCAAATAATTTATAATCTGCTATGTGTCACTTACTCTCTAGAGAGGCACATTTTATTTAATATCTGGGGCTGGCAATGACATGTAGGCATATTATATAATATGGCCCACGATTTTGCTAAGATAATAACGCATGTCTTGAGTTTGTTAATGAACAACTGATTGTAGCAATTTCATTATTTACGAACGGTACTAATCGCCATCGCATGAATACTGCCTATGAAGAAGTCTCATAACAAGAGAATATAGTACATTACTTCCGAAAAGAAGTGGTAATGCCTAAGAGGATAGTGTCATGATACACAGTACATATACTTAAATCCCCCTTCACGAAACAGGAAGAGGTAACACTTGAGAGCATTACATCTTGACGAACAGAGAGGTGCAACACAACCCGCTAAAATAGGAAACGCTTGTGAAAATGTTCGCAGGAAAACGAAGCAAGTATTATATGAATCCTTGCATTGAGCCACTAATAGAATATTGATAGAATGATCGGTATATGTTTGTGTTCAGGCAGGTATATATCGTATCTCAATAAGTAATAGAAGTACAATAGGACATTAATAGATATCATGGTATAGTTGCGACTTCAGTTTAAAAGATACCTAATGTCTATTAGTAGTGGAAATGCAATTATACATTAATATAAATAATAGTAGAATTTTGCATTCCGACAGACAAATACAAATCTCTGGATGAATAGAAATAGATTAGTACATTAATACAAGTACTATTATAGTCTGGGCATAAGATATATATAACAATGATATTTTAAATAGACTGTTCCTAATGTTTATTTTCTTACCGTTTCGCACTGATTCTGCAACCATTTGCTGCTTCATAATTTTAAACACCCCAATTTATACTATAGATAAATACCATATATATATATATATATATATATATATATATATATATATATATATATATATATATATATAATCGAAGAGATTTTTATTAGTAAATTAAAAGCATACCAGTCTACTCGAAATTAGGTGATCTATGCATCTTCAAGGCGCGGGATTTTTTTATTCATATATGTAAGTTCAACTACGACCAGCTTAAAATAACTTAATTACCCACAAAGGTTACATAATACTATACATAAACCTTGAGAAATTAATGAATAGATCAGTTACATTTAAAAATAAAAATACATTTTTAACATATTCATTATAATAATAATATGATAATAATAACAATAAATCAGATAATTTAATAATCGTATAATAATAATTAGTAGGACCAATCACTGCAGCAATATAAACATATTGAGCTAAAAATGTAATACCTTATGTATGACATTTAATCGTGAAGTTTTGATCACCTTATATAGCAATTAGTGAATCGAGGTTTCCGTGCGGTGTCACAAATACATCACACGATGACAGATAATTATTTGTGTGTAAGTTTTATTAATTAACATACTACAAAGAGAAAGGGGAGAGAGAGAAATGGAGAGACTCAGCACACATTACACACACGGGGTCATATGTCAGCGATAGAGATACATTAAGACCAACAAACAGACGGCTTGGGCCGTGCACATATATTGTGCAGCCACCACCTTCCACTCTCGGCCTAAATATAAAGCGGTACAGTTTTGTGTCAGATCTGGCTTTTTTAGTTATTACAATACTATTTATTGGCAATCTCCATGAATTAAATTAATCAATCCATCTCGTACCGAAAATGTTGCGATCCATTTTAATTTAAATTTGTATTCATAAATAATACATAGGCATGCCATTCCATTAAGAATGTTAACTTTTTCGCGGGTTCATATTGAAGTATTAAACATTGGTTTGCCTATTTCGGCCATGTTAATTATTTTTTAGTCGGATCTTGGTCTAGTTAAATCAACTATTATTGTCTTCTCTTGCCGCGCTTAGAACTTTCTTTTCATCGTATTAAATGCGGTCTTTGGTTTTGTTGACTAAACCGTATTTTTATTTACAGGTCCTTTTCCTGTCTGTCATTTACGTACAATGTTAGTACTTACAGCATTTATTTCTACAATTATGATTTATTTTTAATTTCTAACTGGCCTTTTTGTAAGTGTATTAGTCCAGATCTGTAACAATGATGAATTTAAAAAGAAAATTTCATACTTAGTTCTTTTTTTCGATTAAAATATCCGTGACAAATAGTTTTTCTTCCATTTCTGAAGTATCATTTGATATGTTTCAACTTTCTTCAGCGTTAGTATGCAATGTTTTTTTTTAAATAGTTTCCCAGTTGTGTCAGTAGACGTGATGGTATTTCAATGCCTGTTTGTACGAATTAACCGTGCACACAAGTAAAACATTTCAACATATATTGAATATCGCTGGCACACTGTTTATCCACGATGAAAGCAAATGTTATATCGTCGTCTGAATTCTGTTTTTTGTCAGATAAAAGCCAACGTGTAATGCAAAATGAACTCATCGCTGGAAAACAAATATTTTTTAACAGAAAAATGGTTTCCCCAAACAAAATATACCATGGACTGCAGATATGGGTGTGATATTATTGATGTTCATGCTCAATTGCCCCAAACCCATTTATAAATTATAAACATTTGCGACAATGTTTTTCTAATTTCGTTGTATCGTCTTAATTTTCTGCAAATGTAACCACATTTTCTTGTCTATGCTTTAATTATCTAATTGTCTTAATTATACACTTCTGTGAAAAATAATAAGAATTCTTTTCATCACCTCGTTTTCTGCATTTGTCTAAGATCATTACACATATACAGGGTGGGCCAAAATAAGGGTCCTATCTTTAAATTTGAATAACTTGAATTTGAATAACTTCCACAAAATAAAAGTTAAACTCACCAAACTTTATGTGTGTGTAGACCGACTCTTCCGAGATTTTTTGAAATAAACAAAACAAATTTTAGCCGAAAAACACTTCTTAAAACTTACAAAAACTAAAGTATTGTTTTTTACACTGTTTTGAGTTATTTAAGCAAAAATAATGTTTTCTAAATGAGGGTACGTTCCTTAGGGCTAATACGGCTCATGCTTGCTTCGGTAGGGGTCCTTTACTTATTCTAAAAAAAAAAAATCAATAAATAAAAAAGTTATGAATTTTTTAAAATAGGACCCTTATTTTTGCCCACCCTATATTACTGTCCTTTTTGTTCTGTTTCTACGATGCTTTTCAGGATTTACTTATTGAATACGTTGTTCTTCATGTTTTCCCATTTATTAATTATTATTAATGTTTGTGTTTATATTTCAACATAACATTTGCGAAATATTTCATGTTATTTTCGAAGCGTAAGTGACTTTTTCTATTTTAGAATTTTTTTACTGACGTGAAATGTCCTTGTCGCCAATCTCCTATATGTAAGTACCTAGTCAAAAGAAGTAATAGTAAATATTCGCAGAAGAAAATATTATCATTAAATATATATATATATATATTTGTTATTCTTTACATAGAATTCTCTATAAGTCAATACAAAATTTATTTATAGTATTTAGATCAAGTACATTCAGCGCGTGAGGGTGAATCCTATCGCTGGAACGATCCTTTAGAAAATGCATAGGCATATAAGATTGTCATATTAAGTTTTACACATAATTATTATTACACCAATAGAAAAATAGAGACTCTTATTTTTAGAAATATGTTTACTCTATTATCTTGATTGAACTTGACAAATTAATGATATTTCTTAACCATAGGACATACCTTTTTTATACATAAGATCGTATTAATAATTCATTGAAAAGAAAACATAGTAAAGGTGTGCCTACGAAGACAAACTATTCTATTTTCTAATTGAATAATACTCGTCGGAACATTAATAAGGTAAAACGTTGGTCTAATGCAAATCATTTTAGTACAACACCGATTAGTTCGCAAATAGTTGTCACAAAATTTAAAAAGGGAAAAGTTGTGATACATTGCTGGAATATTGAAGAGAATTTAATCTACTTATTTATGTCATATATATATATATATATATATATATATATATATATATATAATCAATATTACCAATATTCCAACAATCAATTGAGGGCTATGAACTTTGCCACATATTATTTATATTAAGTTAAGCTACTCTTATCAGAGTGTTTATGCAGTAGTGTATTTATAAATAAGATATTATGAATGCACTCAGTTTCATTGCCTAGAGGGTAGAGTGCGACACAGACTTGGTTTCTAATGTGTGAACAACAACTGCGCTAAGAAGAGGCACTCTGGGTTGGAATACCCATAACATTTGCCCAGTATATAAGCATTTACACTTTATTGACCGAAATGTAGAAATGCGCAGTTCTAAATATAACGCGACTCTCAAGATTAAAATAGAATATTAAGAAATGTTCATTCACTTCCAACGAATGCATTAATTCGCACTAGATAATGACTTCTCTAATTCAGATTTTAAATAAGTAATTAGAACAAAGTTTAATTATTTCGATAACTCGGACTATTGTTATTGTCTCATATGTTATATTCATGAAGTATGGGTCGATGTAACCTCTAATTAGTCTGTCTTGTAAAACTCGTGAAATTATCTATTACACTATTAAAGCTGCATGGAATTTCGAACGAAATCATTTAATTAATGCACAAGGGGTACATTTCTCTCGCCTTACCAGCACACCCCTTTATTAATTTGTAATGGTATTATTTGTATCGTTAGGGTTGAAACCGCATCTCCCAAAAAACAATCACTTAGAAGTGATGATTAGTTAGAACTGTTACTCATTGCGACACGAGTCCTGGCAAATATTACAGAGTTCAAATTAAGTTTTAATAGTTCAACGAAAATTACTACATTCATATATTTTAAAATATGTCAATTACATTGAAAAATTAATTGCTTAAAACAACAAGTAAAAATGTTGCACGATACACCAGCGAAAGGTTAGATGAAAATTAACTAGTTTTTCAGTTGTTAAATATTGCCTCATCTGTGATGCGAACACCTTGTAACATCTCCAGGCGTGTATATTACGAAGGTGGACGTGTATGTAAAAGGCATACGAAACAGTAGCATTTCTGAGGAAAACCCCTATCTTCATTTGATTAGAAAAACAAGCTTGGAATTTTACATAGAATACTAGGATCGTATCACCCTCTTTAGAAGTATATTGTCTAAAATAGTATATATTTTGAGAAAGTATACTCATGGTATAGGTAAATAGGTATATCATTCTATTATTCGAAGACGAAACGATCGCGAGATAAGTATATGTGTGCCTAAAACATCAAATGTGTTGTTTCTGTGTGTGGAACACGAATCACCGACAATTGATCCAAACGTTGTCTGTGGATGTCTTTCTGAATATATCGAACGGCCCTTCTATGGGTGAGAGTTCTATGTTAAGCTGAATGCTGTTATCATCTAAGGGTAGATCACGAGAGGCAATAACACATATCTGGAACATTCCCTCGCCGAAAAAGACATATATCAAGCAGAGATCACGTGACTAACCACAGTTTCTTTCTCTATTAAATTCGTGTGGCTGTTTATTCAAATTGTTTATTTTTACTTGCCTTTGAAATATTTATAAAAACATTTGCGAATCTTGTTTAACTTCAATACAAATAATGGTCTCTAATTCGATATCATAGAAATAACACAATCGTTATAAAGAAATATATATATATATATATATATATATATATATATATATATATATATATATATATATATACAAGAAAAGTAGATAAAGATAATATTGTTTAAATACATTGTAAAGAGACGATTGACCTCTCGATGTTTCTTCTCGATTCCTTAATCTATGTCTTGTGTAATAATAAATTCACCTCCATTAAGCAGATATTATTAGAAAGTAATCATGTTTCGGAAAACACCCAACAGAAGATCGAACTAAAATGTACTTTTAAATATGCCGGTTGCACGTACAGTCAGTTAATCTATAATAAATGTTCTATCATTGTTTCAATATCAAAATATGTGTTTCATCTAATGGTTTATGTTATATAATACTATAAATGTAAGCAGTGTAAGCCACTGGGTAAACTATTGATACGTAAACATGTTTAAAAGAGAGCAACTATTGATTGAATGATTAATAAGAACTTTAAACAGATGCCTTTGTTTGATTCTAATGAAAACATAGACATCTCGATGAATATCTGAATTATTTCTTGACTATATATCAATATTTTGATGTCACGCTGTGTATTAGACATTGTAATTGGGATGGTATTTATCTATTTATCAACGACGAGTTTGTTGATATGCTATTTTTTAATATGTATTATGAAAAGAAAACATTTGTTCTGTTTAAATTAGCAAAGCACCCGGGCATGTTATCAATAAACAGACACGCATTTAAGTATGTTATTCAAAAATGGCTCCACATCCCAAGTGTATTGAGAGTAAATGTAATGTTAAAAAATGATTGGATGTAAAAGCCTTACACATCTGATGATATTTTAAAACACGATGAATTGCAATGTAATCTAAAAGCCAGTAAATTACTTTTCTAGAAGTCATTAATTATTATCGTTTACTTGTTTACAAAGAAACCTTAATGCAGGCTTGATGAGTTCTTATTGTTATAAAATTGATTTGAAATAGGATAATTAAAAACGTTCGTTAAGTGGACATAAAATGACTGTTATTGATTTAGTTGTTGTTTAAAAGCCTGAATTGCTGGTCAACGTTTGCATTTTCATGTTGAATGTTGGATAGTGAGTAATAAGCAGTAATAATAATCAGCGTTAATAGCCTCGAAATATTCGTCTCACTCTCATTCTGCACTCTCTTTAATTTATTTCCTTTGGGCGTTTGTGTCTTTAAACAATTTGTAGTTGTTAGTTTTAGATGAGCCTTAAATATGTAGTTGCATATATTATCCTCAGTGCTGCTCGTCTACGAGAATGTTTACACCCATATGTGTTTGTTCATTTTCGTCTATATTCTTATGCCGACGTGCTGTAAGTCTGTTTGTCTCACATTATCGAATTTGAGAATGGTAAACTGGCACATATAATGGTAAGAGGGTACATAGTAAAAATTAGGTAAAAAAAAATATTTTTATATGAATTAAATATAGGCCAAACAATTAAGGGTACATTGACATTAATATATATTTGATTTTAGTTATTTCATTTCTATTATAAGACAAACTATTGTTAAATATTATGTAAATATGGTACTTTGATATTCTAGAATACACAAAGGAACGGGCAATCAAGAACTACCACGTAATTTTATATAATACAATAATAAGTTTATCGTATGTAATTAATGTAGACAAAAGCAATGGATGGCATATTTCAACAGTTCTTTAATGAACAGATTATATTCTCCAAGGTGGTCGCATTTTACAAAATCGTTGCATGACTAATTAAATACAGTGACCCGAGGAGAAATGTGTGCGTTATATGAGCAGCATTAAGTTAATCTGGTTACCTGCCGAACAGGTTAACTGAACTCAGTTAAAAGTAAACACCTAGAAAAATTATCATATTATAAAGAAAAACGAATAAAACAATTTTGAACGAGCATCTTATTTCATGATAATGTATAGTATTTTACATAAAATCGCAGGTTAGAATAACTCAATAATAATAATAATAATAATAATAATAATAATAATAATAATAATAATAATAATAATGATGATAATAATAATAATAATAATAATAATAATAATAATAATAATAATAATAATAATAATAATAATAATAATAATAATAATAGTACTACATAGCTATATATCTTAGAGTAATATATGTTCATCCATTTTTGTATGACTATTTTAGCAACATATATAACTTAACTAAATGTTACAATTCTAAAAAATACTTTCTAAAAACATAAACAAACCTATTGCAAGTTTCGCTGACTGAATTTGTTTTATGTATGTTTTATTAACAAAAGTCTGGTCAAAATAGAGACATCTAAAGTTGTTATCATTATAAATATAAGCACGTGCTATCTTCTTTCCTATAATACAAGAGAACCTCTTGTAATACCGTACGCATCTTTTCTGCACACACTCTGCAACACATGCTGGTATTCCTAATTAGCATATTTATTTTTAAACAGTATATAATTAACTTATATTCTGTACTATTAGTTGTAATTGATATTGTTATATTTCTTGGATATATGTAATAGTTTCGTCGATAGTAAAGTGTCTAGTGTAGCCGGAATGCGGAGAAAATATATCCCACTTAGATCTTAACGAAAAGGCCAATGAACTATACATGTTAATAAATGGTTTTATTTCAAGGCATTTTTGAATGGATAACAAATATGTTGAATTTATTATTGTATTTTTATTATGTAATAGTTATGTGTAGTGTAGTATATGTTTGTTAGTCATAAGATCGTCATCCTAGGAATTAGCTCATTCACTTATAAGGGAGTTTGGGTAAGTTATCCCTGTGGTATATCCTCTTTCAAGAGAGGGTAATGTAGTATGTGTTGTATTTGCACATGACAATACTCCCAGGAACTACACTATCTGTTTTTCTGTTTCAAAGATACTATACTAACACGCTTTACATTTTTCGTTTTAGGTTAAGATGGTCCCAGGTATAACATCCTCTATTATCTAAAACGACGTGATGTAATATCTGTTCTGTTGTCATTATACCATCTTACCAGCGATTCCCCCCTTTTTGAGGGGGTAATGTAGTGTATGTTTGTTGATCATGATAATATTCAAACAAACATTGCCCAACCTTGTCTGGGTTAGGGGGACAATTCTTCGAAGTTTATTTTCTTCCATTTCGGGCTGTTAATGTAGTATATTTTTATTCGTCATGATAGATTCCCGACTTTCTGTGGAGCACTTTCTTATGTGTTCGTTCCTGACGACACAATTCTCCAAGATTTCTTATAATTGTTAGTAGTAGGTAGGGTGCTATCTATTTTGTATTTATTATATAAACCTCTTAGTTATTAATCCATTCTTTGTATGTATTTTTTAAAATTATATTATTCTCCCAACCTAACAAAATATGCGACCGGTGAGAGCGTATCTTTTCTAGTACATTATATTTGTTCACTTAGCTTTCCAGCACTCAGGAAGTAGAGACTCGATTACCTCATATGTTGCGTTTAAGTCTACTATACTAATATGCTGATAAGGATATATGTTCTACATAGGGTATCATACCCTAACTTTATCACTCAAACATTATATTACAGCAACTAGAAACTAAAAACCTCAAACAGACAATAATGACACACCATCCTTTTATATACAGCTACGAGAACCCGTGAAGATATACCCACAAGAAACCGTATTTCCTACGCAACGACCTTAAACGCACGCTCCAGCTCTACAACATAAACCAATTAAAACACCTTTCAAACGAGATGACCAATTAGATGGTTAAAATAAATGCATCATTATGTATCATCAATGTATCTATTAATTTGTGCGCACGTGTGTATTTCTATATATTGACCAGATAATTATGCTTCAAAATGAATATGTGTATATCCGTGTATGGATAATTGCGTATATATCTATGTCTGTTATATTTAGTATATGTGTTTATATGTACTTGAATATATATTAATTTGTGTACACGTGTACATCATATAAAGATCAGATATTTATGCTTGAATATGTTTTTAAATAGATTAACACTTTGAAGTGTAAAATAGAAAAGAAAGGACTCCAGGTTAAGTAGGTAATAAAACAATAGAAAAAGAAAAGAATTAGAAGGCGGTTAATAAAATGATGACGAAAGATAGAAACTAATTGAAAGAGTTAACAAGTAAAGAATGTTAACCGATACTATATTATTAAACAAACATATGTATCATCCCCCCAAATAATGAATTTAAAGGGAACGTATGCCAAATTCATCTCATGAATATATGTAACCAATAATGTTTGTATAACTAAACATTTATACTATATATATATATATATATATATATATATATATATATATATAATGCCAATTATCACTATTAAAATAACCCCATCACAATCTTCCAAAACAGTTTAAGATTAAATGTATACACAGTTACGAGAATTACTTTTCGAATGCATCCCTTTCTAATTTATAGATATGATCATTTGCTGTCCATATATTTTATTACCGCATAGAATTAATAGTCGATTATTTTGATTTAATATGTTTAATTCCTAGCTGGGGTTGCGTTATTAGTGGTAATATTCACATTTTTTTTATAGTATTTACATTTATATTACATTTTTAGTGGTGCCTGATCAATTACAATCATCAATATTAAAGATAATACAGAAATACAAGTTCTCGGGAATGATTTAATTGATGCTTTCATTGTTTTATTAAAACTAGTGTTCATTTACTAATTATTTATTTCGAAAGAAACGCATTACTTCTGATTCATATTTATTATGATTTACATTAGTATATTCCCCCAAAGTCTTCCTCTATCGTAAAACTGCGAAGGACTATATAACTATCCGCACCTAATTAATTCAGAGTAACAATACACACATTCACTAATTTAAAAAAAGTGTAACTCGTTAACTTTTAAACTGTGAACATCAACTGAAGTTATTATTGAGGAAAACAGAACAACGGGTAACAGCGTTTTACATCGTATTTGCTTTTTTAATGTTTTTACCAGCCCATTCGTGACAATGATAACTGATGAGACACTTGGTTATCGTAACCCGGAATTCACATAATTCCCGCATGACCAGACCGTCAAAACTCATGTATCACCAGCAGTAACAGTAATTTATAGTGTTCACAATGAATTAAATATATATGAGAAGAAATTGACGTATATCTATATATTCGATTTACACGATTAGGTAATAAAACTTACGGTTCTACGCAGAGCATGAATACCTTTTCACATTTGTACAATTATTTTATATCTTTAAAGAGGGGTCAAACCCTACTGACTTACATTTATTTCCCTCCGATGTTTAAAATGTAAATAGACTATAATATATTTTACAATTATCAATCATTGATTGGTATTTAATTTCACAAAACTAAAACTCTTTCAAGCCCATACATATTTTAGGCAGGTTTTATTTTCTCGGGCATTTGGCAAATACAATATTGTTTTGTAAGATTGATTCCTGTTGTGTTGTAAACTGTTTACATATTACATTTACAGAGGATACATCTTCATGCAGATTACCTCTCATTTTAGTAGATTTTAAGAATATTTAACAAAGACATTAAATCGGTTTCTTCGGCAAGAATTTCGTTTCATATATTGCTCCACTTTGCGAACACAGAGGAATGGTAGCACTGGTTTTGTGCAACAGATCGTGTAACAGATGGTAGTTGGGCGTTTAAAATACTTATTTTCTGTTTATAGTCGCTGAACATGGTGGAGATAGGGGTTATGCCCTTTTCTTCAGGCTTGGTGACTGACCCTGGTTGGCATCTGTCATGGCTGGAGTGGCACTTCCAGGGGCAGGATGGTAAACACCATTGCTTACCTCTTCCAGTCTGGTGTGTAAACCGGTTGAAGGGTTGTTTTTTATTCTTGCCTTCGGCCTGTCAGCATTTTGTATTGTAGTTATTCATTTGTTATTAGTTCCCCATTGGCGACGGGACATTTTTTTTGTATTTCAAGCTCTCCTTTCATCCATAGAGGTGGTGTCACCGCCCGCGACTTCTGAGACGTTGTGGATGGGTTGCGGAGGCAGCACACCATTTCTTAATAATTGTTTATGAGTGTTTTATTATTGTAAGTTTTCCCCTTTCGGTGTGGCCTGATTCACCCTTGTAGAGAGATACCGACGACTCCCAGGTGTGTCTCTGTTATTAATGTATGTTATAGTGTGTGTATAGTCGCTTATTAATAGCACACAAATAACACTTTTCTATATGTATGATTTCAGTTTTTTTAATCGCAGTTTTCATGCAGGTTTTAATATAAATATCTATTCGATTAATTTGAAGTGTATTACATTTTTATATTTTGCATTTATTAAAGGTTCCGAGTGTATACCAATATTATGAAACTCTACTGGTACGATTATCTTACCTATTAAATATATATATATATATATATATATATATATATATATATATATATATATATATATATATATATATGCGCAGCTCATGTTATATAGACACATCTCATTATGATCGTATTCATTCCCTTAATTCTTATGGTGATCTTTATTCTATAAATATATTCAACAGAAGCTTGAGATTATAGTTGGTAGTGTGTCTTTAATTATGCACTGCGGAAGATTTGATGATCTTAATGATGTGATATGATTCTGCACATGTGTAATTATAGATAATTTAATAAGAAATACCGATGTATCAATTGGCTATTCACAAAATATGTTATCTATTTTAAGCAAATCTCACCCTAGTGTATATCTTGATATTGAAGCAATGTTTACCTTAAGTTTAAACCACTAAGCTGTTTAAGGTGTATTTATATTATCATATATATATGGTTACACCAAAGCATTAGTTATTGCTAGAAACATTGTATTTTTGGATATATATCTGTTTGCAATCAAAAACATTAAACCAGTTTTTAATGAATATCATTCCTATATGTATGTAATTATACGTGTGTATTCTTGTGTGCAGTTCCGTTATAACCTTAACTAGATAGGCGTAATGAAATTAGTTTACTGAATGTTATGTGCCAGTCAGAACGACTTTACCACACACATGTACAGTTAATGCCTTGGTAGATAGCAACATGAACACACTCCCCTCTCTGCCAATGCTTGAGTATTGATGTCACCTCTATGCTGGTGCAACATCTACTAGTCTATCTCTCTCTATTAGTCAAAGTCCAAAAAAGAGCCATTAATCTAATAGGTATCTCACTATCCACCAATCTCCAGCCTATGCCCCATCGCCGCAATGTTGCATATATGTGCTTGCTTTACAAATACTTCAATCGAGTGTGCTCTGATGACCCTCCTGCTCTGGTGATTCTGCGATGTAAATACACTAGAGGTCCGCATATGTCGGAGAGCCTTCTACTTCAATAGCTTCTTCTCCCGATCTACCGGCCGTTATAACTCCCTCCTTTCTCCCTGTTTCCTCTACAATACGGAATGGCTTTTTTACGTCTACACTAGCAAAATGTATGGTTAGGGGTGAACTAAGTTTAAAAATGTATATACTAAGTTTACTGTAACAAAGCTGATAGGCGTAAGCCTTAGTAAAGTTGGGCATATTTGTTTTAATTTACTTTAATGCAACAATTGACAACGAATGAAATGACGGTCTTCGTAAAATTTAGATGTCTCAGCTTTTTGTGATATTTTATATAATTATTAGTCATCGATGAATGAATATATCTCAGATTTTAATTTTTATGGAGCATTCGAAACGGTTTTAGATGGGGTATAATATGTACACAACCTCACACTGGTATTTAATTTAATCGACAAGTATAATACATACATTACACATAAGTAATTGAATTTTAATTTATTTTAGACACTTTTAACATGAGTTTTTTATTTAGAATATTCTAAATTAAATACCATGTAATAGACGTTGATCAACAATGGAACAATACTCCACCTAGAAGATTAATATGATTATATATTTATTTTGATCCTTCTTATGTGACATCAATTAGATGCATATATTTTCAGTTTGGGAGAATTAAGTGTAAATGCATTTTGCCAAGTATTATGTGAGTAATTATATGATGTATGTAGTCAAATAACTTATAAGGCATACATTTTCAAAGCCATATTGACATGTTGCATTCCAATATAAATATCATGGCTTGCAAAATACGTTCAAGATACTGATATTAAAAAAAACCCTGTTGATGTTCCTTCGGGATCAACACAATTTATTCTATTAATGTAATCAATATTCTGTTCCAATTCTTATGCATTTTTAAGCAAGTTCTTAATACAGCTCTTAGCAATTGTAAAACGCAGGCGCATTGCACCAATCAATATCGCACATTCTGTCTTCTGTTTGATTGTTTTTTTTCCTTCGAAAGAGTATACTTTTACTCATGACCAGCACATGTCAAGAGAGTTGTGTCTTCTAAAGGTTCAAAGTGATCAAACAAACACTGTCCGAGCGGAAACCATCAAGTCACGCAACACGAACGGTAAACATTGCATAAGCAAAAGCAAAAGACTAGAAAAAAAGAACAGAAAATAATGCCTTCAGGTAACACGCATGAGCATTGGTGAAATCAATTCTCTTGGGTATCTATTATTCCATTTAAATATTTTATTTTCCCTATATACAATGTTTGTTTGGATAGTGGTTGAATGGATGCGAATGCGAACCATTGAATTGTTGATCATGAGTTCGAACTCAGATAGTTATATGAGATCCACTTGAATAGTAATGGCGTTCTGAAAAGAATAAAACACATTACCATTGGTTAAATGAAAACGTGTAAAAAAATTAACCTCACAACTGAGAGTTACATAATATGCTTCATGCTGATCACATTTGGATGTGATTTAGCTTGCGAGTTTCAAATATCATTGTATAATTACACTCTACGTTAATCAATACTAAAGAATCGTAATATGACGATACAATTGACTGATTCTATCAATATATCACATGTAATTATATGCTGTCAGATCTTGAAAGCCAGGCTCAAATAGAGAATATTCTGACAAATCAATACTATATTCCGACTACCTTTCATACGCCCACTACATTATTGACTAGAATATAATTAAGTAACTTAAATATCATTATGGTAAACATAATAAAGCTTTCGAGGTAGTGTGTGAAGCTAAGCTATTTTTAACTACATAAACTCTTGCGAAACTGATGGAAAAGGTTTTTAGATTTCTTCACATGTGTCTGACATTTTATATCCGATAAACATTTGTTTTATTAAAGTATTTACCTGTAGATGTATAATTAATTGTATGCCATATGCCAAAGTAGAAGTAAATGTTATTTTTCAAACCTACTTACTGTGATGGTTGTATATTTTCAGACTTGAATGTGCCGTTCTATATTGATGTTGTTTTTGTAATGCTTGAGTGCGTATATAATTCATTAGTGTTTAGGTGATTTAATATTTCGTTATTATACGTTTAATATGTTGCTTAAATTTATACATATACAACACTGGTTATAGAACTGTCACCTGGTTTGATTTTAGAAAATACCTGGCTAATTTACTTTTTAAAACAAAACAAATCACACGTCATTATAGATAAATCTCCGTTTTAATCAACACGCAAAATTAAATTACGTTTTAAGATTAATAGTAATTACTTAATCTTTAGAACACGGCAGCAGTTTCTATTTTCACAGTTTTACATTTTTTAAAAGTATTATCCGAATTTTGTTTTCCAAATTTTTTTGATTCGCACAGAATAAAGTAATACTTTATCATGTTCTACTCTAATACAAAGAAACGCAAAAGATAATTGTTCCATTTTTCTCTGCCCCTCTGTATCTCTTTATTATCATTCTTCCTTGCGCTTTCATTCATTTGAAGGTCACATCAATAGTTATCATTTATCTGTGTCAGCGTATGTTTTCTTTAACGATTTGATGTTTTTATTTTAAAATATAAACATCACTTAAAGTGTATGTTTATATGTTTTATTAACTAGCAAATGCGTGCTCTTTTTGGTGTCATATTTTTGCTATGCTGGGAGGATTAAATTATTCTGAAGAAACTACATGCAATACGTAGTTAAAGAAAAAATAAATTATTTTTGAGTATTAACGCTATTGATCATGTTTACACATTACTTATTGTATTCTTATAATCGCTCATGTATGAATTCATATTTTGAAACATGGCTTAAATCATTAACCTATAGCGTCACTCTAAAGCTATACTTATTTTGTTATGGACATGTTTTAAGCTATATTTATGAGAATATCTAAATTAATAGAACGTTTCGGTTTTGACTTCCGATCATCGCTTTATATTTTGGGTATTTATTATTTTTCAATTGTGCAAATATTCTCAATGTTTAAAAGTAGTTAAGATTTCTGATCTTTCGACAGTAGACAAATTCCGCAATGTATGTATTACGTTCAAAAACATTGTCGGTGATGGACAGACAGACACACGGCAATATATTTATTTATATAGGAACATTGAATGCAATATTTCCAAGCGATTATAAGATGTTTAGAATCAGTGTCAATATTTTTTTTTAAGAACATTTAATCCAATGATTTTAAGCGATAATAAAGTGGTTTGTATTTGTGAGAAAATATACATTAATAAGAGATAGATGGTCTATATTAATCTAAAACCCACCACTATAGAAAAATGGTATTTTAAAATTGATATTTATAATAAATATTAAAGAAATCATATACATCAGAATGCATTTCGGTGTCATGCGATAAAACGTCAAATATGTAAGAAATAGTTAAATAGACCGGGATTGTTTCGTGTTTTAGGCAGTATTTTATTTGTCGAATAAAAATGTATTTGTGGATGTTCAATTGATAGACAGTTTAAAGGAATCACAATAGTATGTTTCAGAGTTATTTATGTCCGCTAGTGTTATGGAGATTCAATGAAGATTACTTAAAAAAGTTATGGTTTTAAAATTAATCGGTTCAATAAACAGTCGTATTACAAACAATACCGTATTAGAGTTTTAAGCGACACCATGCAACAGTATATTTTATATTATTTTAATCCCTTAAGGGCACACACGAATTGGGTAAAACGTTCAGTCGTATATCTAGTAATATAACTGTAAGTATTATAATACTATTTTGCTGGAGTCCGATCTTTTACCGGATTTTCTCTTAAATATATTGTTGTACATACGATTGTTGCTTAGTGATACATCATACACATCTCCCGTTTGCAATTAAGTCACTGAATGTTTAAGCGGATTCATCAAGTGTTTTAATACAGTATCGTCATATCAATAAACTAAAACAAACATTTACATTAAGGAATTATATTTCACTTCATTACCAAAACAAGAATTTGTTTTCTTCAGGTAAAATGGCGGCATACGGATATAACATTACATACTGATCCGAGTAGAAGGAATATCGTTGGAAAAATATGAAGATGTATGTCGATACATTTATTTCGTTTTCTTTCTTTAGTTATCAAATAAAAAAAGTATAAATGCAAATATTTATTGTGAAGAAGTACGATGAGATTATATGAAAATGTTTAAGCTATATATCATATTTAACGATTAGATTTGGATAAAGAAATCTATTTTTTAAATAATCATTGTGTTTTTCGAGATGTCTTTTTTAAGAAACCTGTAGAACAATTCCTAATGAACAGGAAACGTATGATTTAATCTACTGGAAATTATCCTATCTTAAAAATATTGTTAACATGTACATGTGTTAAACAATCTCATTAATATATATATATATATATATATATATATATATATATATATATATATATATATATATATATAGATATAGATAGATAGATAGACATGTTTAAGTTTGGCATGTCAGATATGCTTATTTTTAAATTTACGGTTTTCGTCTGAAGCATAAACGATGGTTTCAACCTTTTAAACTCGTATTTTACTTTTTTTTCGGAATCTGTGAGTAAGGAAGAAGAATATAAAAGTCATATCGGTTGCAGAATAAGAATAAGTGACAGAAAGTGAAAAGATGAATTGAATACAATAATGGTGGACACAATCAAATATGAAGCACGTGTTGGAAATAGAATAGAACGATAGAAAAATTGTAAACTAACAATTTAAATACATGAATGAATTAAAATAATGAAATATACATCAAACCATGGTTTTAGAAAATAAAATCTAAAAGAAAAAAAGAATAAAATGAGAAGAAATAGAAAAGAAACAAGAGAAAGTAAAAGGGAGCACCGTGAAGAGAAAAGAAGAAAAAAACAATACATTATTATTTGGTACGATGGAATGACATGTTAAATAACATGTACACGCAAAACATACAGGTCAACTGAATGAGGTCAAGCTAAGTTATAGGGCAGATGAACGGGTCACACAAAAGAGAATGGAAGAAATAGTTTGTAAAAACTTATGTTCCAGTCACCACGATGTAGGAAGAGGTCAGATAATTTATCTTCTTCTCGCAGTTTTTTATCTTAATCACAAGTTTTCTTTAAGTACAATTCTAGCATCGTCGTGTACTGAGGATTAGATACATTTGCAACAGGATTCATTCGTAAGTCGAGATAGGCGCCTGTGTTCTTTGTTTAAACATTACTTACCATAATATAACAAAAGGAAAAATTGGTAAATAATAAATAAAGGTTGGCTGACAGTATACAACACATTGTAGTAGTTCTAATAGATACGTTATTTATTTGTTTAAAACAACACTCTTTATTCCCAATATATGGTCTATTTTATGTATAATCTCGTCATGTTTCCCGAAAAAAATAACATGACTTAACATCATGTTTCGAAAAAAAACAGTCAGTTTTTTTTTTGTTGATTGTTATACGGGAATCGATAATAAAGACTACTTATATTGAAAATATTAAATATTGAATCTTGAATACCGGTAAATATCGGAACAGAGATCCGTATGTAACCATAATTCAAACAAACATACAAAAACACACCCAACTCCAAAGCTTTTCTATTCTTAAATATTACACACATGCACTTAATGATACTGAAATCATTTTCACATGGATTGAATTGAATAATATAGACAATGTAAGAAGAGAGTATTTTAGAAAGTTATTCCAATACTAATGTATACAACAAATTTACAACAATAGATAACAATTAAAATGCGTGCATCTGCTCGTTACATATAGGTATTACTTTCAATGAGTTGAACTTAACAGAAGCCGCCTTTTATTTTTCTAATGGATGTTTTTTCTGTTTAATTCTCATTCAAATAATATGTACGGGGGCATCATTTGAACCAGACAAACTTACTTTTGCGAACGCAGAAATATGAAACATCCAGTAACAGCCGAATAAAAATATACCGGCGTGAACATCAAAGCAGCGGATTTTCAACAAAAATAATAATGAAAAAGAGCACTCACCCTATGTTTAAGTGTAGGGCATTTTTTTATGGAGAGAATTAATTCAACATCTTCTAACTGAAAACTTTACATTTTTTTGATAAATTTTGTTTGGAATGAATAAATTAAAGATTGGGAATGAAAGCACGATTTTTACAGACTTTATTTGTTCGCTTGTTTCGGATGCATACGGCTGTTAAACCAGACAAATACCAACTATGTTACGGTTAGTTTACGGTTAATTTAAAACAAAATACAATTCCGGTTTTGTCCGGTTGGAAGGCTTTACAAGCTTTTTTAATCGATAATTTCTTTAGACATTTTCGAACGTTTTCTAAACGCTTTTTTGAAGTTAGCGCACGTGTCGGAAAGAGGATTGCGACGTTTCTGTTGTTTTTTTTTTCACCAGCAAACACTTCTTTTCTGGTGCGTCATATCAGCCAAAAACCAGAATTGTCGTCTGCTTCTCAAGCCTTCCAGGTGTCAATTCGTTTCAACATTTTCGGACTCTTCACGTGAAAAGCAAAAAGATGCCGAAAACCTAAACGTCCGTTTATTTTGGTTAAAAAGCTTTATGAATACCAAATAAATAAATTCACTAGACAAATCATGTCACTTTAAAATATATAATTACAAAATTCATGTTTATCAATTGATCAGTGAGAAAATGTTGTATACGTAGTCTTTTCTTATTCAAACACAATTAAACCGATTTCAAACAACACGAATACATTAAAATATACAAGTCTGTATGTGATGAATAACAAATCATAAAATAATATTACTTAAAACATAAAGTTTAATTTTATACACGTTCAAAATATACAAAATTAACATATTTACACTATTTTCGTTTTATTCTAAATACTGGGGTTCAACAGTCAAAGTTAAAAAGGAGTTGTATATAAATAAGAATGTTTACGAAACTTGTTCATCTGGCTTGGCAGGCAGAGCTAAGTCTCGTAGCGTTTCCTCAAATAAAAGCGATGCACATCTTTTAGAAGAGAAAAGTAAACGCATGATAGTTCCTTGTGCCGTGTGGCGCAACATTTATGAACTCAAGCGGTAGCGTAAATTCTCCATGGCATCACCACTATTTTCACTCGTCTTTACCGCGAGTGGTTGAAATACGTATAGTCTGAGAAACTGTTTGTGAGCGTACGCTGACAAGATTCATCGCTAATTCTGTTATTGACGACGCTGCAAAATGACGAGTCATCTAAAGATAACAATTATCCCAAAACATGAAGCGCAAATTGAACAACACAATTGAGACTTCTTTGCCTGAGCAATCTGGCGACATCCTCCTACACCACAGCATATATATCAATCAATTGATAACAATGACACTTATTGAGGTTACGAACTAAATAACCTATTAAGAGAACGACGAAACACTTCGGACATTCATACTCAACGAGGTTATTAAATAAACATAAACATTACTTTCAATCATAAACAAATATAAAACAATGTATTCAATTAATGACTTGAATGACACATTTATATCCATTCAATTGAATAAAGACTAAAGTATAGGATGCATTGTTGTAGTAGACAGAGTAAGTCTAATCATTTGTTTATATTCATATATGCTTTGAACATATATATATATATATATATATATATATATATATATATATATTTATATATATAACGCAATCGTAAAGTTAATGAGGTATAATAATATTACCATAGTCTCTAAGTTCTAATGATCTGCAGTTAAATATTTGATTCTATAAAAGCTTGCTTTTCATACTTAACGAAGCCCAATAAAATCAGGACACATTTATCGTTTGAATATCAACGTTGGCTATTCGACTGATGTGTACACCATTATTAATCTTAGTAAAAATTCAAGTAAATAAATACAATAACATATGTGTTTTCTTTCATTTTTCTTTATTTTTTTTAAAGAAATATGGTGCTTTCAGTCTCATCAATGAATTATATATGAAATAATTTCATCTATAACCAAACAAATAAATACCAATATTACTCGTAAATTATGAGTAAAAACACATTCTAAAAAAGTAATATGTAAAGTAAAATACGTATTCCCTGTCTAGAATATAATATTTATATATATAATAGCATCAACATAATACAGTTGGTATATATTCTATGAGAACATCAACAATATTCACATTAGTATTTTAAAGGCTGATATATGTATAGGAAATGTAATTTATTTAAAACACTGACACTCTCATATTTGTCGTAAATAGGCAAACAAAATATACAAAAACTATTATTATTGAACTAATACAAATTCACAATGTAAATGTTTATATAGATTATGCAGATATACTTGTGGTGTATTCGTTTCGGTTGACGGAAATACTAGTAATTTTATTTAAAATCTGTCTGCATAAAACGCAACCGTGTTTCTATTATTCTTCAGTCATTATTATATTGTATACTTATACGAAGCTCTACCAATGTGTTTAGCACTGTTGGAGTAAATAATGAAATCAGACATGTATACGTATTTATTATCTTATCATATATGTATATATATATATATATATATATATATATATATATATATATTAATTAATTTATTAAGTTCAAATATTAACAAAATAAACAAAACCAATACTTTTCCAAAATTCGCAATATATATTAGAGTTTCTTTTCTAATTAAACATATTATACCCCCCCCCCCACACACACACACATATATATATATATATACATATATATATATATATATATATATATATATACATATATATATATATATATATATATATATATATATATATATATATATATATATACACGGCAAGGAATAAAGACGTGTATGAATTTTTTTGAGATGGAATGAAATTGAAAAATCATAAACACGAGAGGAAATACTTTTTAAAAATTCATGAATATACAAAGCCGGCTTTCGTCCACACTCATCAGAGTATCTTCGTTGAAGTTATTCAATACGACTAAAAAATTAAAAACAGTACAATGAAAATCAGTGACAAGTTTAGGAGAAAAAAATGTAGGGAGGGTCATTAGTTGATCACATTTAGTCCTAAAAGCCACTCCTTTAGTTTACAAAGTTTGACTGACTTAACATATATATAGCTTCTAGAATATTGAGGTGGAATAAAGAATGTGATCTACTTATGACAGAAAACCACTCACTAATGTATGTCGACGCACATTCGGCGCTATTTATAAGATGGTCAGCAATAGTTGACCCGGATATGTAGACTAAATTATTTAAATTATTTAGTCAACACATCCGTCATTTAGAAACGAACTTTATTTCACAAATAAGTTTTCATCATGAAATACACCTTCTTAACATCATGCTTGCAATTTTATTGTGCACTGAATTATAACAAATGCTATAACTGTTACTACACTCTGACATCTCAGAAATTCATTTACATTTTTCATTTACCGCAATTATTGACGAAAACAGAACAATTCTACTATAATTAAATCATCAACTTATATTAGTCTATGCGAATGATTAGCATATCTCTAAAGATTATAACGAGTACAATGCGAAGATACAAATACGGAAAACCAGAATCGCACATGACTCAAAGTTAGCAGCAAACAGTGTTCAGTCAGATTTACTTCTTGTTATAGAACTTCATCCGTAATCTGACTTCCGGTTAGAGTTTCACTTTCCCAAATCTATTAATTCATCTGTTAAGTTGTGAAGTGAAGTACAGCATAGTTTTTTAAAAAAAGCCTATTTACATGTTAAGAATAGGTTACTAAATAATAACGCTATTATATTCATTAAATTGTTATGGGAAACACATAATAGTTAAGCATGCCCACGTTCAAATGTGAAGAATAGCTTTCTAGATAACAACTTTTTATTTCACGACGGCCCGTTTACTTCAGATACTTATATAGACAGTCATTGTTTACATCGAGAGGGTTATTTGTAAACTATTCTATACAATGACCTACCAATTTAAAAATCAATTAATACATAAACATAATTACAAATATTGGTCAACAATTAGAGTTAGCAGCCAAAAATATGAAGTCTTTTATATCAGAAACTAAATCTGACCGGACACCGTTTGTTGCGTAATATGATTCGAACACTCCTATGGTGTGCCTATATACACTTGAAATTAGTTGCACAAACAAACGCACACACCTACCCCCATACACACACACATATATATATATATATATATATATATATATATATTCGTTACAATATTGTTGTTTGATCTATTTGACATCACCTCGTGCCCATGTATTTTCTACCGAACTGAATTTCCATAGACTTCAAACACAATTATATATATATATATATATATATATATATATATATATATATAGAGAGAGAGAGAGAGAGAGAGAGAGAGAGAGAGAGAGAGAACTCCGATACAAGAATATGGCATGAAAAGATCCATTCATATTACCGCTCAAATGGATATAATCCTGAACCAACATCTGAAACAGTTGATGAGATCATGTATCCTACTGCTGTAAAAAAAATCGTCACGCAAAATTGGCAGTACAAATGCCAACTGTTCAGAGACAACACGTTTTTATGAGCTTTAGACAGAGACTGTCACTCCCATATTTGTCTTTTTAGCAACAAACGGCGCTTCTCATGCCATGTAGGCATCTGAAGCAACTAGGCTAAGAGTGAATCACCCATAGTCGACCCTAACTGAAATAGGCTTGCTGCATATATATATATATATATATATATATATATATATATATATATATATATATATGTGCGTGTGTGGGTGTGTGTGGGTGTATGCGTGTGTGTATAACTCATGTGCACACTGATCAGCAAGGAGTGAGACGGTGTCAATTCATGCGCGTCGCTGATGTGACTTCTGAGCAATTCAAAATCAGGCTGCTTGTAGTTTCTCGTCGTTTTATAGCTACGACTAATCAAATGTTGGACACTTATTTTTAGGTGAAATCCATCATCCACACACGTGATCAGAGTTCCCTAGTGTGCTATGAGCATTCGCCACACGAGCCTCGGGTAATGAGATCAAGTGCAGGTGTAGAATGAGGCTTGCTGGTCTGCAAGATCAGAGAGACGGGTCGGGAAAGTGACAGTCTTTGAAAGAGAAATAACAGGTAGAATTACCAGCGGCATCAGTAAAGCTTGTAAATTCTAGTCAGTCACGGTGGTGGGCATTAAGTTCCCAAATACATGTATGGTGACATTAGAGCCGAGTGAGTATGCTCTACCTATGCTTTCAGATACAAAGTTTAGCAGGGCACTATCCTGGGTTGAATGAGATCAGTATAAGAAATAAAAGTAAATCACTATGTGATGTAAGGTCAAACTAAAGCACATGTAGACTTTGTCATCTGCTTCTAACCTATGTTCTCTAGTCAGGTGGGAGTGTTCTGAACACAAGTCCTAGTCCGTACATATGTTTTTAATTTGTTTACGGTAGAGTGGAAGGTAATAAGTCATGTCACATTTGGTTAGAGACCTATATACATACGTACATTCAAGTGTAAGTAAATAATGCTTCACATCGTCATATTAATTCGGGGGTGCTTAATCCATTTCTTATACCGAGATATATATGTATATGCTCAATTGTGTACATGTTGGTGTGTTTATATATATATATATATATATATATATATATATATATATATATATATATATATATATATTTATATGTAGGTGTCAAATTTAGACACAATTTCCCCAAGCCTGGCCTTGTAATAGCTATCCTTACTCCCTCGCACCCCTTCCTATGTACATGCTTTTATTTTGACCCTACTGCTTATTCATCTCAAGGTTTCTTTTAAAATGATTCAATGAAAATGTCACATATGCCCTCCTTCTGCTTTATTATTTAAAATAACTCTAACCGCTACCATTGCCCGCATCCAGTCCATCTACAATCATTATAATGTATCTTTTCGTACCTAATCATCTTATGACACTATTCCCCACACTCTCTATGTGCCTCCCAACTTCCCACTGAATCCATCTGTTTGGATCTATTTTTTTTCATAAGCGGCCCAAATGTGAAGATCACACCGTCAATATCTTTTGTTTAACACATTTGGTACTTGTGTTTGTTTTTTTCTTCCAATATTCATGCTAAGGAAGTCTTATAGTAAAGAAAAAAACGTTAATGAATAGATTAATATCATTTTTTAGTTTTCCTTTTTCAATTTCGTCATATATATGTATATATATATATATATATACATACATATATATATATATATATATATATATATATATATATATATGTATATATATAGATATATATGTATAAATATGTGTGTGTGTGTTACTATTGGTAGTGTATTATTTTATATACACTAGCAAATATATGCTCCCTCCGGTGGCATATTTTTGCTAGGCTGCCGCGTCAGAAATTACGCATAGTGTTTTAGGCGTTTTTTTTAATAGTATATAATGAAGCTGGCGGACTTAATAAATAGTCATACTACTCTAATGGAGTTTCGGCCTCAGACAGACAGACAGATACATAAACTCCATTATTAATATATATATATATATATATATATATATATATATATATATATATATATATATATATATATATATACTTTATGGTTGCATTCCAATGAGCATATGAAAATCAATTTAACATCATCATTTTCATCCGTTCTACCAATTATTTTATTTGCGTATTTGGATTAGGATTTATAATTGTTCTTTCATCTTACACACAAACATTATTTTCCATTTGTTATATTCATAATTATTACACGTGTTTCATTGTAGGTTATTGGAATATTAAGTCATTTAGTCTAACCGATTCACTAATCAGATACTATTAGAACACATAATAGAATTGTGAACAAATATGTTACATCTAAACGGAGTAGAAAAATAGAATGATCTTCTAAATTCACTTCTGATAAAAGTTTCGTAGACTAATGGATATATAATCAAAAATTCACATAAAAGAATTGTGACAAATTCATGCCCCTCCCCTAAAATTCGAATCAGGTCCTCACACGATGGATTTAATATAATGCTGACGAAGCTAGTCTGGGTAGACATTAATCACAACTTAATTCACTTCAGATTGAAAATATGTTTGATACTATCGGGAATATGCGCGTAAAAATATATATTCTTTATAAAAACATATAACTTTATATATATATATATATATATATATATATATATGTATATATATTACATGTATAAACATATATACATATAGAGACAGACAGACAGACAGACAGACAGACAGACATACATACATATGCATATATAGATATAAGTGTGTGCTGCGATGTCTCTATTTCAGTGTGTGTCTTCTTCTGTCTGTTAATATATGTGCATGTCTTCACCATACGAAATATAACACGTATGCCTATTCTCTTACAATCGTTTATTAATTGCAAATAAGTCTACAGACCCATACCTCATTAGTATGGTCTCCAATTGTCTTCACTGTCTCGTTGCCGACTTGATTATACATAGACTATTATTAATAGCTTTATTTTACTCGTGTCATTGTCACATATATTATGTCAAAGTTATCAAGAGATGAGTTGATTATTGGCCAGACATATTCAGTAATGATGAATAAAGAAGTGGAAAGATAATTAAACATCCACGCAGTCTAATCACCAGTGAGCTGAATATCTGCGAATGCGAATTTTGATAGTATATACACAGGAACGTAACATATATGGTAAGTTATTGTAATGGAAATTTATTTCACACTAAACAAATACGTGTTGTTACTACTGTAATTACAAATTTTAGGTTGATACCATGGACACCCACATACCTCCACACACATCTGCACAGGCATACACACACACACACACACACATATATATATATATATATATATATATATATATATATATATATATATATATACTAGCAAATATATGCTCCTTCCGGTAGCATTTTGCTAGGCTGGGATAATATCATGATGAAAGAAGTACATACACTGACCCCCAAAGGTTGAGGTAATAACGAACATATACTACACTAATCCTCAAAGGACGAAGTAATGTCTAGTAGGATAGTATGATGTCAACAAAACAGGTACAACAATACCCCTTCCAAAGTAAAGGAGGTAATACCTGGGGAAATATCACCATAAAAGCAGAGAGTAATGCCTGTGAGTATAATATCATAGCAACATAAAATATACTAAACTACAACTTTACCTCTCCCCTAAAAAAATTAGTCCCGGGGAGATGGTATCATGACAAAAAAATAGATACTACATGAAGTCTCTCACAGCTGGATGTAAAACCTTGCAGGATTACCTCCATCCCCTTAACAAAGGGAGTGGTAATTCATGGAAGGGCGTTCCTACTACAACAGAACCGATTAACAACTGACGTTTTCCACTTCAGTTGAAATATAATCTAATAATAGATTAAATCAGGTGTTTTTATGTGAGGGGTCATTTATTAATAAATGCCTAGTCATAAAAACACATTTTTTGTGTTTTTTTGTAATTTTCCGTTAGATCCCTCTTCCGATTTTAATCCAATGAATTTCGGTAAATAAACGTATTCATGAAAAAATGTGTTTTAACAATTTTGAGATATTTTTAGTAAGAGTAAATGTCGTATTGTGGTGATTAAGATAATTCTAGTTTATACTAAGATAGACAGTTTCATAACTTTGTACCAATGGTGACCAACGAAATCCATTTTCCTCATAGTTTTATGGGCTTGTGCCTAAATTGTACGTTATTTACAGTTTTATATTTGGTGCAAATAAATAATTTAAAGTGTAGTATCTGTTCTCAGCATCTTTTTTTTATTTAGCTACCGATGAAACTATTGCTTAAAAGAATAAAAAAAACAATAACAATAATACGGCATCGTTAACAGGATAGAAAGACAAGGGGAGATAAAGTGTTAGCGAGCGAGATGAGCGATGAGAGATGAGATTAGTTTATTTTCTTAAAAAAGACTTATCTAGCGTTTATTCTTTTTAACTTTCGCGGATATTTTTTCATTGCGTTAGATGTAACTCGCTAAATTACTATTCCCCGGGCAATACCGGGTAGCCCTGCTAGTTTAAAATAATAAACTTTTCAAACACGAAACGTTAACATTTTTGCAATTTCGAAACCTATTAAAATATGACTGAAAGAAAACAATGAAAGAAGACATAAAATTGCCTTTTCACTGGCAAATTAGAAAAACCAGTTCGTCGCTTTAAAAAAGGGCGCCCGACTCGATTTTTCTGAAAAATTTGAGCGACGGTTCTTGACACATACTAAATATGTGCCAAGAAAAGAAAAAAAAAATTGCAAGCAGAGCATTTGTTATGTAAAAATAAAACTTATTAAATTAGAAAACAATAAAAATTAATAGTTAATTAATAAATTAACTTTAAGAACACCAATATGCAAATTAGTTAACAACACAAATCTGATACCGCACCTATACAAACGGTATATAAAATAAATGGTGCATCTATTAAATAAGGTAGATTAATTGAGAATGGACCGTTTGATTTTACCGTTCGTGCGAGAAAGTGGTTAAACTTTCGCATTTATTCAGTTATATATATATATATATATATATATATATATATATAATTGAAATCAGATATATATATATATATATATATATATATATATATATATATATATATATATATATATATATATATATATAATCCGAGTATGGTATAGATACACAGGTTATAAATCCAGGGAAGTTGAACCGTGTTTATGAGAGTGCTCAATAAAAATATAGAGCAAAAATATGCATACAAATGATAATTTATTTCATTATGACTTCAAAATTGATTTTGTTTCACGAGAGCGGTTTGTGTGGCTCCCGTCTTCAGGTCTTAAAATAAAAGTATGCCTGTTAGAATAAGTTCGCTATCACACAATGTTTATGACAAGAAGTTAAAATAAAAATTGAATATGAATAGAAAAGAAATAAAACAAAACAAAACAAAGACAAAAAACACAGACAAAAATAATGATAAAAAATAATGATACAAATAAAAATAAAAACAACAATAAAAACAAAGACAAAAGTACAATTGAGAAGAAAAGAGAAAGAAAAAAAGAAAAAAAGAAGACAAGAAAAGAAGAAAAGAAAAAAACGAAAAAAGGAAAAGGAAATATTAAGAAATATTAAAATCTACACTGGACATAAACAGGAAAATGGAGAGAGAGGAAGAGAAAGCATATTTGACTTGGTGGTGGTGGTGGGTGTAGGGGGCGAAATATGAGAGCATATATTTGTGCATGTCAGAATTCTGTCTGGGTATAGCATTCGCGCGCGTATACGGGACTGACACATTAACTAATTTGGTTGTTTTCCTATTT
>OY744515.1:214836980-215001980 GCA_963556195.1 Sepiola atlantica | reverse complement strand
AGGATTTTCCATTTAACTATAGGAGTTTCATTTTTTATTTTAAGTTTATGAAAATGTAGGGATAGTCCGGTTTCGTTGAGCACTGTTTAAACCGTGGATTTTCACCTGCTTAAAGGGATAAAATTAACCTTCACACCTCTCTAAAAAATATCCCCTCACGGTGCTTATAATGAACATAGAAGAACGTCTAAGAAGAATGAAATGGAAAGCCCATTTCTTCCTCAAAGGATCTACACCCAACATCACAAGGGATTACTTCGGACTTAAAAACCAAGGTAACGGCCCCCGAGTTGAACAGCTGGATGGTTTTGGAAACGACCTATTTATCATTGTAAAAGAAATATCTTTTAAAAAGAAAAAAAAACACTTTAAAAAAAAAGCTTGATGAAACTGTAAAAGAAATTAATACTTCAAAACACGTGCTAGTTAAGGCTGACAAACTCAACACTTTTATAAGCTTACTAAATCTAGATATCAGAAATGAATCAAACAAAACATCACGAACACTTATAAACAATCAAATATTAACTTAATCGATCAAATTAATTTAGACAGTAAAACCATTACGGACAAACTGAAGATTAGTGACAGAGTCGGCAAGTTAAATGCCAAAGAGGCTTATATTCTATTAAAAGACCATAAAAGTGACTTCCATACCAAACTCTCAACCAATCCTACTAGACAAGAAATAGGTAAAATAAGCAAAAACATCCTAGAAAAAATCAATAAACAAATTAAAACCACTTATATCGAAACCAATGGGTCAACAGTGCTGAAACTATCAGCTGGTTCAACAAAATCAACAATAAAAACAGATGTTCCAACTTGACATAGTCAATTCCTACCCCTCAATATCTAGAGTACTTTTTGAGAATGTTATGGAATTAGCCACTCTCTTCTCAAATAAATAAGATGAAGAAATCAATATCATAAGAAAATGCCGCACCACAGTATTAATTAGTAATAACGAGCAATGGACCAACATCAGTCATAGTTCTTCATTTGTACATTTGTATGGGCTCTTTGGACTCTGCTGATGTGACGGACCTGGTTGGCCTATACATATTGTATAACCTAACTAGGGATCTTGAGGTTGATACGGTTGGACTGTACAGAGATGATGGACTTCTTTTCGTTAAAAACGCCAATAGACGTAAATGTGAAAGAATTAAAAAAATAATCTTTAAAGAAATGAAAAGATTAGAGCTAAAAGTTGAAGTCACCTCTAATGCCAAACAAGTCAATTTCCTGGATGTAACTTTTAATCTCACTAAGCAAACCTTTGAACCCTATACCAAAGATACTCCTACATTCTTTATGCCCACCCTTTATCTAACCACCCTAAATCTATAACTAAACACATCCCTAAATCTATTAGTCGTAGGATTAGCAACAATTCTTCTAATATGGACATTTTTAACTTACATAAACACTTCTATAATAAAGCGCTAAAAGAAAGTGGTTATAAAAATACTCAAATAGAATATATCCCACCCACACTAAATAACCCTAGTACCAATAAAAATAGAAATAGAAAAATCATCTGGTTCACACCTTCTTTTAATAATATGATAACAACTAAATTAGGTAAAACATTTCTTAATCTAATTAACACTCATTTCACCACTAGCAATGCCCTCCACCAAAATGTTCTATTCATATTCAATTTTAATTTTAACTTCCTGTCATGAAACTTTCTGTGATTGTGAACTGATTCTAACAGACATAATTTTATCTTAAGACCTGAAGAACAGGAGTCACACAACCCGCTCTGGTGAAACAAAATCAATTTTGTATTCAAAATGAAATAAATTATCATTTATATATATATATATATATATATATATATATATATATATATATATATATATATATTGGAGATTATAATTTCTGTCTGCCTGAATACAAAACTGTACTATTTTAGACTATTGCACTTATTAGGAAATAGTACAGTATATAGCATGTTAGACTAATGTCTTATATTTAATACTTATTTCAGGGGCGTAATGTAGTGGAGTATCTGCTATGTTGTCATGATACAATCCTCCCAGGCATTCCCTCTTCCTTGTTTTAGAGATGTAGAGGTAGAGTAGTATATGTTCTGTTGTCATGATATCATACACCAGGCATTACCCCCTCCTTTTTTGAGTGGTGTGTAGGTAGTGTAGTATCAGTTCGGTTGTCATGATACAATTCTCCGAGACATTACCTACTCCTTTTTCAGAGGTTCGGAGGTAGTGTAGTATTATTTTTGTTATCATGATACAATCTTCCCAGGCATTACCTCCACCTTTTTTGATTATGAGATGTATTATTTATTATGTGGTCATGATACTGCTCCCCAGGGATTATATTCTCCTTTACTTTTTGAGACGGGAGCTAGTGTAGTATATTTTATGTTGTCATTACACCATCCTATCAGACAACGCTACCTCTTTTCTGAGGGGGGTAATGTAGTATACGTCTTACGCGCCCTCTGATTATTAAGTGCAATGTTCTATTTCGGACGCACAGAAAGTTCTATTTCAAGAAAAAGAGAGAGAGGGGGGCACAAGACAGGAGCGCGTTATTTGATTAATAAAATATAAGCAACATATTCTCTCAAATTAATTGTACGAGACGCTAAAAAATGATATTTTTATTAATTTTTAAATTTTTTTTTTACTAGACCACCCGAGACTCGTTGGGTCAGTTTGTTATATTAGCTATGGAATTCATGTATGAGCGTGACACTTGTGGCATAAAGAAAATAGTTTTTTTTTACATAACAGAAGCATTTCAATGAAAGTATATTAAAATGAAAAAAGAATATAGATAGATTTTTATTATAATTGGTTTTTTTTAAAATTACAGTTACTGAATTATAAGTGGTTGGTTAGGGCGATTTGAGAAAGGAAGGGGGAACAGCAGGCTTTCTCGCGTACTTAACGAAAACAGAGGGAGTAGGAGTGGTGAAATCTATGAGAGGGAAAGTGGGAGGTGGTTTCGTTCACCGACCGCTAGTATGGCTGATATTAATAATGAGTGTTGTTTTTTTGTTTGTTTGCTTTTGTTTTTTAAAAGGGAGGAGTTTTTTGGAAACTGCGACAGACTTTACGAAGTCCTCCCGTTGAATTTTTTAGCCGTGAAGAAAACAAATAAACTATTTGATGAAATTAAATGAAATTGTTTAAAAATTTCCAGAATGAAAAATGTCATGCGTTCGTTAATCATAATAGAGAATAACGGAATTGGAATAACAGATTGAAGACGATGCTATTTACGCATGCGCAACCGGATGTTGAAAACCGGAAAGCTGAAAGCTGATTGTAAACATACAAGAAAAATAGAGTTTTAGTATTATATAGATTTTAATATTATTACAAATTATGTTTTAAAGCACACCTTTATTAAATCAAATTATTTAATTTAAAAAATAATTGATTCAAACATTGCTATTTGTTGTTATTAGAAAAAACAAACACATTTTACTGAGCAATTAAATAAATGTATTTTATGTTTTAATTGTTGATTTTATTGTAGATACAATTTTTTTTATACGATTTAAAACACTTCAAATATTATCAGTTTTTACGAAAAAGTGAGTAATTTTTTTTCATATTTTACGCCGTACAGTCTAAATTTTGTATTAAAATTATTTTATTATATCGTGTTTTATTTATTAAAATAAAGGATGTAGTAATATACTTTCTTTTTCTTGTAAAAAGAACACATTTTACTAAGCAATTAAATAAAAAAAAATAGACCGGAGGGAGCATATATTTTCTAATATATATATATATATATATATATATATATATATATATATATATATAACGATATATTAATCGGTGATCTAGCGGAAATCGGTCTGTCAAAGTGATTATGCCGTATCTTCATCTATCAACCTGATGAAAAACAACCTGGTTACTGATAGTCTAAAACTCATCACTGCCAGCATTAAGAAAAAAGGACACCCGACAATACATGAACGTTCATCTTTATTTTGGGACATAGACGAAGTGTTGAACAAATATTACACTATTCTTTAGACAATACGTTGCTTCATTTTTTGGAAGGGCCAGACAACTAGAGGTGTTATACTCACAATTATATACACTTGGACATCTCATAAGGTATTTTTTAAAGATTTTTAATTAGGACTGCTAGAATGTCCTAACCAATCACGTGTAGTAATGTTATCAAATAAGCAAATGTACACCCAACAGGAGAGATGAATTATTTACTATTTCATTTAAATTTATTTCATATTAAGGAATAAAATAACAGTTTAAAATAGCGTTATTTTACTTATTTTACAGATTTTATTTATAAAAGATCAACTTATCTTTTGATTTGATTATTTCATGCATGTCATATTTACACGGAAGGAACAGTTTAATCAGTTCGTGAAATATAGATAATATTTTCGCATTACCTCATCCTATACTTCCTCTTGATAAACGGTTTATAGACATATTAAAGACAAGTTGATTGGATTTAAAGTAAGGGAATCCGATTCTTGACAAATAAAATGTTCTTTAAATTTGCGTATTTATTAAATGATTTCGTTTAGGAAACAGAAAAATGCGTAAAAAGGAGAGTGCGTGTGACATGACGTAGCCTAAACATCAAATGCATGTTACCCTCTCTTTTAGAATATGTTCGCTCATATATGGTGTCTTTAATGTTTGCAACGTTTACGTGCTGAAAATTGTAAACAGACTTGCTAACGAAACTATGAGTTTGACTGTAATATTATCATTGAAAAAACAGCCACGATAATTATTATTTTTAAAAATATAATATGGAATATATGTTTCATTATAACTCTTGTAAATGGTAAAATATAGGTAATAGGAATGTTTTGAATGTGTATCTGAGCAGACTGCGGTTGATTATGGAGAGGACATCAACACTGTCAGGAAAGATAACATTTCATTGAGTACGTAACATGCAATGCACTAATATTACCAAGCGTCGTATTAAGTGGATAAGGTAAAGAAGAATGCAATATATTGAAGGAAGGGAATAAGCTGTATAGTTAATATAAATAGTTGTGAAAAGTCTCGTTTTTTATTGCCCATGAATTTCAAATCAAACCACATAGATGTTTTATGTTTTCCAAAAAAAATGTTGTCTAACTGAAGTTTGAAAAGTGAAAAAAGTGGCATGATTAACCGTTATGATAATGCTTAAAAGTACTGCTGAAGTTAAGTGATGGCAATGAACACTTCCATGATTAACATAATAAATTCAATTCGACATTATTAAAATAAGATGTTCATTATTTTGATGATGTTTGATTACGCAGATGTTTAAAAATGAGTTGTGATTTTATAAGAAAACACTTTAAACAATTTGAATCGTCATCATGATATGAATACTTTCCAATTTCACATGCCAGTTAATTCAACAATCAACGATAATAGTTCTGCAAGTTTCTTAATTAGACGTTACATTCCAGTTCGCATAGATCATTCTATTGATTCGGCTTTGATAGAAGGTGGTTGTTTAGTGAAATGGATACGAACATGTTACATTGTATGTTATGTTAAAATAATAATTTCTATTACATCGTACACTAGAGTAATACTGTAGTGAAATATTTAGTTAATAATTAAAACTTATCATTTCGTAAAATATTAGAACGTGTAAAAGTAATCGTGTAAACAATTATGTTGTTACATCTATTGTGTTACTTAACTAAAAAATGTAACATTCAAGATGGAACAAAAACTAAAACACACTCTAAATAAAAAAAACACATTCATTCAGATATAATTTTTTCTTGATCTTTTCTACATGGTGGCATTTCCCTGACGAATCTAATTCTATATCATGCTAACGTTATTAACATTATATACATTTCCAGGTAGCAGTTTTACGCTGTCTGATATAAATGTTACCCGTTAGGTAATATATAGCCTTACTTATGTGATTTGAGATATGACACGGTGGCTACGTGATTGACGTCCAAAACTAATGGCCTGGGTATACTGGGTTCAAATTCAGGTCGTTCCACAGAAACATTTCCATTAAAAAACTAGTCCTTGAATTATTGTATAGAGAGGAGGTGAATATTATTCTACCTATGTGATTAAATGTAATCTTATTTTACACGCACTTGTGAACGCAGTGAGTGTACTGTTTATGTCACTACTTACTTTATTGTCGATGGTTCAAGTAAGAGAGAACGACTGAGTCAGTAAATGTCGCTCTGATGTGTTATATTAATGCAGTGGCGCAATATAATAGTATATATTTTCTGTGTTAATACACATTTTCAAAATATAATGTTTATAAAAAAACAATTTGGTTTTATTTAAAAGTAAACCATACAACACGATTGTACTTGTGATTTTATAAGAAATATATAGTGTACATATATACACCAAAACATTAACTGGTTTGTATATATCACTTCATAGCTTGTGTATATAAGAAGCAAATGTTTCATAATATCTCTTGTAAATGCTATTTTAAGTTTTTTGAGAAATCGATTAAATATAATCCGTGAATTAAATAAGTAATTACTATATTATATACTCAATTCGATTTGCGCTTTACTCACAATCCATTTGCATACAAATACAATGAAATAGTCATGATATAATCAATAAACATGTATCGTCCTTGAATCATTAAATATAATCATGTACGCCAAAACGATAAATGTTTTTATGTTAAAAATATTATAGTAAATTATACATATTTGTAATTTACACATGTTTCCTATCCGTCTGCCAGTCACAATATTTTAAACGTAATAAATACACTGCAGAATTTATCTCATGGATAGTTTTAGAGAACTTATTTACTTTGAGTAATAGAAACAATGAACTCATACTAAATAATTCATTTTTATCAAATACAGCGGATGCAACGACTAGAAATTAAAACCAACACTTGTTAAATATACAGTTTGATGTTTAACCAGCTGACCTTTTTGAACATTTTATGAATAAGCATTAACACATTAGTTATTCAAAATTATAGTTTTGGCTTGATATAATACTTTTATGATTTACGTCATGTTTCAAAACATAAATTCAGTAATAAGCGAAAATAACACATCAATACATGTATGGCTAAACATTACTAATAGCGTTAGAAATAGTTTTAATAGTCCAACATAATTTGTTTAGCTGTTTATACGTCTTTTCTTATAACATCATTAAGTCATTAATCAATCTATCTATAGTCCGGCAACTAGTTAATGCTACCCTTCTTTCTGAACATCAATGCGGATTTAGACAAGCAGGATCTACCGCAGATATCCTAACAGTCATCTCTGAACGTATATATCATACACTGGACATACCAGGTGAAGCTAGAGAGGTAGCACTTGATATATATAATGCCTTTGGCAATGTCTGACATGAACGACTTCTCCTACAACTGCACTCATATCGTATTACTGGACACATATTTACTATAATTAGATCCTTCCTAAACAAACAAAACAGATTCAGGTTGGCCTAGATAGCCGTTAATCTAAGCAACATAACATAAATTCTGGTGTACCACAGGGATCAATCCTTGGACCTCTACTGTTCCTGATCTTCATAAATGGCCTCTTTGATGTCATTCAGACTGAGATAGGAATATTTGCTGTCAACACCACGCTCTACTTTCGTCATGTGGGCAAAATTGACTCGCACATATCTGAGAGAATGGCTGAATCCTTAGAAAATTACATCCAGCCTGAAGTGGAATGGGGTGAAACATTGATGGTAACTTTTAATGCCGCTAAGACAACGCTACTTTCTTTCAATGATTACAAGAAACCTCTTCAACCACCGATTGTCATGGGAAATAACCCCCTATCTGAGAGTTCATCATTTAAACTCCTCTGCCTAACATTTACATATAACAGGAATTGGAATAAATACATTGCCAGGGCTTCTGCAAAGAAGGACGGCTCCATTTACCATGCTAGTAAACTTCTCACACCTGGCATTACCCTGTATCTCTACAAAGCCACCATCCGCCGATGCATGGAATATAGTTGTCACATCTGGGCTGGCGCATCATCCACTAGTCTCTCCCTCTAAAACAACGCTCAAAATAGAGTCACTAACTTAATATGTCCCTCACTATCTACCCAGCGCCAACCCTTGTCTTATGGCCGCAATGTTTATTCCTCGTGCCTGTTTTACAAGTGCTTCAATAGATTGTGCTCTGATGAACGTGCTGCTCTGGTGCCCCCACGACGCAATTTCACTAGACCAACACGGCAATCTGCCAAACCCCATCCATTCGCTTTGGAGGTCCCCATTACTCGAAGAGATTTCAATTCAAAAAGCTTCTTTACCCGTGCTGCTGGACTCTGGAACTACCTCCCTACTCCCTGTGCATTCCGATGGTGCTTACAGGTAGAAATGTAGAAATAATGTAAACATACATCTCGCTGCACAACTTCTAATTGCGGTTGATTACTCCAAACTCTAACCCTTTTACTTAGTAGCCCCTTTCGTTTACAGTAGCGGTTTGCCCTGTTTGGGGTGAACTATGTTAAAAAAACAAAACAAAACGATAGCATATCCCTATATATATATATATATATATATATATATATATATATATATATATATATATAAAAGTAATTATGTGTGGGGATTAGTCAGCCTGATTTTGTGTCATATGTTCACCCAAACCGCTGGACAGAATTGCCTGAAAATGTGCATGTGGACTAATGGCATATGAGTGAGGGTCATAGACTATATAATACATATACCACGTCAACGCTAGCGGTCACCTGGCGGCACAACTCCGGCCACTGAAAACTGTTTTTCTTAGATCAAATGCACTATAAACCATAGTTAAATAACTAAAATGATGTATATTCCACAACATTCAGCAAATTTTGATAATATTAAAATGGTCCCCGGGGGCACACCCCATTGAAAAATCCCTTTTATTCAAATGAAATTAAAACCATACGGTAAATGACCAAAGAGTATGTCTATTCCCAAAATTTCAGCTTATTTTGATGCTATTAAGATGGTCACCGGGGGCAAAACCCCTTCTGAAAACTGTTTTTCAAATGAAATATATATATATATATATATATATATATATATATATATTATCAAAGAAGAATACCTCTCTGTCTGTGCATGTTTGTCCTTAAAAACGAAGCCATACTACGAAATATACTTTCAATATAATTAGATGCACATGCACAATTTGCATGTGGACATAATGGATGTGTTTTTGCGTCTCTGACTGCTCCTTAAATAGCTAATGACAATTTTCAAACCTGTTACACAATTTATTTATTAACCTTTGTTTAAGAGTATTTGTATATATCTGAATAGCGCGGTTAGTAAGATATACAGCTGACAGCATCAATGTGTCTGTTAAAGTACACTCTCCCTACCATGATGTTGGATATGTTGCTATCTCATACTCGTACCTGGGCGACACCGGGTAGCTCTGCAAGTTTAATATATATTAAGAAACATAAATAACTATTCTATAAAAACAACTAAGCGGAAAAATACCAATGTTTTTACGAAAAAAAAATCGGAATCGAGAGTATTTTATCCTAAAGTAAAACGTATTTATTTCAATTAACCTGTAATCGAGTATCATCGAGCTTTTTTTTATTGGCCTAATTCCGGTCTTCACTGAATAATCTATCTTCTAAGGGAAAAATCTAAATCTACGTGTGTATATATATATATATATATATATATATATATATATATATATATATATATATATATATATATTTTGTTGATGATTTTATTTTATTAATTGCGACAAAATATATTCTGTTTCATTAACACTCGCAAAGAGCGTACGCTTATCAGGCTATAACGGAATCAAATGGCATAGATTTTAAATTCACTTCAACCGGAAATTTAAGTTGCATTAGGGGGGAGGGGGACAGAGATGGAGCTCTGCCTACACTACCACAAAATACAAACAAAAAAAGAAACTCCCATAATAAAGTGGAAAAACTTGAATAAATCTAGCACCTGCAAATCAATACACTAACCATGTAGATTATGTTTAAATGAAAAACTGGAAATTATCCGTTTTAAAGACAAAAATAAACTCCTAAATCGAAAACAAGAGACATCTATCAACTGTAAACGAAGTAGACTCTACCTCCGTAGCAACCCACATACCCCACCTTAACCGCACACCAACTCCCCACATAATTTTAAAAATTAAAAAAAAAAAAAAAAAAAAAAAAAATGAGTGATTACATTAAACCCCGCATTATACACTACCTCAAAACACATTATAACACCCTACCCACCCACCCAAATTGACCACCCAACCGCACCCCAACAAGTCCTGATGAATCTGTAAATCTATAAATATATAACCACCCCATTAAACTATCAATAACATCAAATCCCTAAGTATTACCTACAATGCTCAGCCTCAATAGCCTCTCAGTCATACTACCAATTTTACCAAAACCATCTCCCACATAAATCCATAACTGGGATAGCTATTAACACTGATATCACTTAGACTAATCAAATCTCAATTACTTAATCCTTCGATTACTATCTTAAACACTTAATTATTGACTGGTGCTTAGTCCTTGTCATTGGTAGTAGAACTATAAAAGCCTACAATCACTTGTAGATATATTTCGCCCAATGACTTCAAAAGTAGCAGGATGGTAATAATGGTGATAATTATTAATATTATTATTATTATTATTATTATTATTATTATTATTATTATTATTATTATTATTATTATTATTATTATTATTATTATTATTATCATTATATTTATTTTTATTAATGCTATTATCACTGCGACTATCGTAGGTATGATTGACATCGTTATTATTATTGTTATTGTAATCGATTTTATTAATGCTAAAAATGGTAACACCATTAAACTTCTTTTATATAATGATTCCACTAGTATTTATCTTAGTATAATACAATCACAATTAAAAAATATTATCACAACAAAATTCACTACAAATAATGAGCAAGCCAAAAATAAGTATATTAAAATAGAATGCAGAAGTAGCAATTAATACCCTAAATCAAAATTATCAAACATTTTTATCTACATGATAATTATCTATTACAACAAAAATGATTATAATTCTATTCTCATTTTAAATTAAACTCCCCCTGCCCCCCGCCATGGCTGGAATTGAGGTCACGATGGCCCAGACACGAGAGAACCTCCCACGCAACTTTTTGAAACATGACTTGTTGGGGTCTCGCCCTCTCCTCTCCTCCCTTCTGATGTCCCCGTTATAGGCAGAGCTCCATCTCTGCCCCCCCTCCCCCCTAATGCATCTTCAATTTCTGGTTGAGGTGAATTAAAAATCTATGCCATTTGATTCCGTTATAGCCTGATAAGTTGACGCTCTTTGCGAGTGTTAATGAAACAGAATATATTTTGTCGCAATTAATGGAATAAAATCATCAACAAAAAAATATATTTTGCTCTGAATTTTCATTGAGCACTCTCATAAACCCGTTTCAACTTTTTCGGATTCATACCCCCTGGATATTTTTAACAAGTTAATTATATATATATATATATATATATATATATATATATATATATATATATATATATATATATATATATTGTAATAGTGTGTTTTTATCAGAAGAGAAATGGCCGGAGTTTACGCCTGCTCATGTTAGAGCAAATATTTATATCTAAAAAAAAACATTATACATTAGTACGATCGCCAATCATTACTACGTGTTTCACGATACAGTTGGGAATGGCTAGCTTTTGTTATTTTGTTTATAAATACACTATGTATATACACACAGCGTAATTGTATGAGCGTAAGTATCACTCGTTTGTTTGTCACTCTCTCTCTCTATCTCTATATCTCGATATCTCACTTTCTTTATCTCTCTCTGTCTTTCTCTTTATCTCTCTCTCTCTCTCTCTATATATATATATATATATACATATATATATGCATATATATACATCTGTATATGTATATATATATATATATATATATATATATATGTATATATGTATATATAGTATCATATCGTGTTTTATATACACTGCCCCGTTTATTTAATGAATGTCCATTATTATTTTTTACTATTATTATTATTATTATTATTATTAATAATAATAATAATAATAATAATAATAATAATAATAATAATAATAATAATAATAATAATAATAATAATAATAATAAGTTGTATTAAGTAACACATTTAAGCTTCTCATGGCAATGATAATAAATTTCCTCAACATAATTCCGCAGGGCAATATTGTATGGAAATAATCCAATGATAAGAGCTGCGAGTAAGCATATAATAATCCCGGGGAAGCCTGGTGCACTCCCATTCAATGAAAGGCTATTAATGATACTATTCCGTATTTTATATTTCTTAGATATATCTGCGTTAACAGAAGTGCGTGTTGCAATCCGAAATCTCCTCGTAAAATAAAGCATAACACGTACTTCAACACCACCTTAAAATTTCGAAATATTTCAAAAGAATGTACATCTCTTGAAAGCACTACTTCCGAGATCGTCGACCGATCAATATATATATATATATATATATATATATATATATATATATATATAAAATAATAATAATAATAATAATAATAATAATAATAATAATAATAATAATAATAATAATAATAATAATAATACCCTAGGTTAAACATCCACAAGGTAGTAATCTAAAGAATCTCAACCGAGTTCATAAAGCGTGCTCATTATAAAATAAAGCTTTTATATATTATTATTTTTATTTACACATACATGGACAACATCTACGACACTAGCATATCGATGTTCTCGATCAAAGCTATTATAAACTGAGATCAGGCAGACTATCAATCCTTAGATCATATTTGGAAAGAATAAATATACATATATATATATTATATATATATATATATATATATTATATATATATATATATGCATTAACAGCATATATGTACATATACGGATTAACAACGATTTGTGACTATATATATATATATACATATATATATATATATATATATATATATATATATATATATATATATATATATATACTGCAGTAATATGTCAATGTTTGAGTGCGAGTGTTTCTATGTGTCAGTTAATGATTAAAAAGCAATCCTAGACTGCAGCTAAAATGGTCGTAAGACACAGATGATTGTGCTGTCAATGAACTAGCTGCGCAGTAGACTAGATTCAGTTTTGAGGTGGGTGGTGTTCATAAGTTTCACATTGTTTGGTAAGAGTTTTCTGTGTTAATGACTTGTGAGTGTGTGGGGATGTTTTGAGTCCTGTTTATGCTAGTAAATACGACAGTTGATATTTATGACCGTCTCTTCGATATTAAACATCAGCCATTCGACAAATCTTATTTTAAAGATACCGATATGGAAATGAATTTACTCTAAGGGGTTAAAGCACGATGTTTCGTGCATAGTAAATCAGAAGTTGATGTCGTTATTTTTAGGGCTGCTGTGTATTGTTATAGTGAATTGAGATGGAGTAGACATTACTATATTAAATTTACTTTCATCCAACTTGTGTGTGTTGTTGTGAGGTAAATGTTTCGGTGTGTTTCTGTATTTTTGTCTGTATATTATCAGCTGTGCGTTTAACGTGGTTGATGAAAAATAGGGGATATTGTATTGATTGGTATCAGATCATAATGTAGGTTACTTCAGCATGGAAGTAAGAGGAAGGTTGCATTTTGAAACATCTGAGTAACCATTGTATAATCATTTCGGAGTTTAGTCTGCTGATGTTGTGGGAGTACACATGTATCATTGTTTTTTTAAAAGTTGGTGGTCTTCTATAGTCTTAAAAGTTTAGGTGATTCTGAGTCTTGGGTACTATAATATAAAGACTGTTGAGGGCGTGAGTTGTTTTTCTTTTGGAGGTAAAAAAATAGTCGGCTAACTTTATTGAGTTTGTCGAACATATCAGGAAAGCTAATCTAATGTGAGTATGTAACGAATGTGGCATCGATCTATTTAAAGTAGTTAGAGTGTTGAGGTAAGATGGATTTGAAGGGGTAGTTTTCTCAAAATTACAGTACAAGACAAGCAGGGACTTCAGTGATGGGTGACTCGTAGCCAAACCAAATGTTCGTTAATATTATGTGGTGCTGAAGTTCAACTGATATTGTTGAGTGATTGAATAGAACTACTTAATTATTTGGGGGTTTAGTAGGTGTGAGTTTTATGCATGACTTTATTAGATATATTTCGAGCGATCTGAGGCTGACGTGTATATAAAACCCATCTGATACTTAAATCGTTTGGTTTTTCATATGACCATTTCAGTGTATTTCTAGCAGATATATGAAGTTTATATGAGTCGAACATCTGGAATGAATTGTTATCTCATAATTCAATATAGTATGGCACTGTCAACTCCGATCCCGGCTAAGTACTACATAATATTTTTAATGCTATAAATGTATGTTTCCAATTTCTCTTTCTCTTTTTACGTTTCCTTCTCCCGTTCTCTGTCTTCCTGCTATTTATTGCTGATTTTTGTCAATAAATATCAGATCTTCACTTCCTAAAAAGCCTTTACTTCATCCCAACAAAACCGGTCAACTATTCGGTTTGTTTAAATTCATTATATATATATATATATATATATATATATATATATATATATATATATATATATATATATCACGTCATGTAAAAGTTGACAAGTAAAACAATTTCTGATCTTAGGCCAAACTATTTCAGGTGATGAATGGAAAAGAAAAACCAAATAGCAACTCAAAAAAACACACAGACTTAACCCACCCAAGAAGGCAATTCAGACATACATCATCATCTCTATAACAAATTGCCAAAAGTTGCTTCTGTTTTAAGTTATCCGAAATGGTAATGATAATAATTATATATATGTCAAGTTGAATAAGTGAAGTAATGATATGATTGCATATTAATATTATAGTAATCACTGGCCGGGAATATTTTTTCCGTTATTTCTTGACCATATTGATATATGTTATTCTATGTTTTATTTAATGACAAAGTATCAGCTACTTGTGCTAGTGTATACCTATTGTAAAATAGTATACATGATTTGGTATTGCAGATCTAGTCTTAGAAATGACGAAACACACAAATATATCAATGTTGACGCATGTATATATATATATATATATATATATATATATATATTTATTTATGTGTGTGTATATATAATGTATACGTTGGTAAACCGAAATGTTCGCGGACTTATTTAATAATACTAACATGTTCATGTTTAAACATGTTCACATATGTCAGAACAATTTACTCGGGGTATATCTTGATTTCATTTACCTACGACCAGTTTCATGCTACGTGTTCGACCATGATAATTCAAGATAAGGTCGAATATAAAAATTTCTTGTAAAATCTGAAAAAAAACCCACATATTATTGAAGGTATAAAAAAGGTTATCAAACTCATGCTCCTAAATAGAGAACCCTCTCCAAGTTGATGCACCGATTCACAGATGGAAATACACATTTAATAACAACCTCTGCTCGGAAAGAGCAGGAACCTCAGAAAATGATGAAAACATCAAGCAGCTCAAAGTTTAATGGGATAATATCAGTAAATTAATGTTAATATGATAACTACGCTGTCATGTATTATATAGTAGTCAGCAGTTCAACTTTTCATGATAGTTTGCGATTGAGCCAGCTTTCCGCACGATGGGCGTCAAAAGCCTAACGGCCTGATAAACAGGATGCTCGTCGTGGTCTTCTTTTTAACATGTTTGAACCACATTTAAGCCAACGACAACCTTTTTCGTCAATAATTATTAGTGGAGATTCAACTTGCATTTAGCAATTCAAAATTATAAATTCGGCTTAATTAGTTATTGCCCCGTTTTATTTCGATTAAAAGGGGGTAATATAGATAGATTACCTTGAAAATCAACGCACACTAACATTAGTTTACTATGGTATATTTTACAGAAGCTAAATATGATTTTATTGAAAAACGTTCTAGGAAACGTCATAGTGGGGTCCTGTTTCATCATGCCAATTAAACATTAGATTTTTCAGGGTTGCATGAAAGGTGTTTCGAGAATGTGGATGGGAGGTGTTTCCTCACCTCTCATATCGTCCCGATTTTGTTTTATCAGACTTCATTTTCTACAAAACTCAACGAAATCCTCAAAGTAACCAATTTTGATGACATAAAAGAAGCAAACCACTGTTTCACCACTTGGCTTCGAAAACGTCTTCTATAATTCTCCAAACTATGGAAACATCGACTTTAGAAGTGCATTTACTAGATGGAAACTATGTAACGGCATATGCCGATGCATATGTGTTGTTTTTGTAAATAAATTTATTTATATATGAATAAAAATGAAATCAATACATATTGTTTATGTATTAATAGACGGTTCTTCTTTATTAAAACACACTATTAGCAAAAATATCATACACCGGGCACTTCTATAAAGAGACATTTTCTTGTACCTACTTATACGAATAATGTAAGTATTGGCAACACTTAAAATAAACTAAGAATTCCGATAATACAAACTACATTTGTAAGTATGAAACAAACATAAAAAACAACAAAAGATTAAAAAATAACAACACTGCTAATAAAGGTGTATATATACTATTCCATGCAATATTTTTCATCAGATATACGAAGGTGAAACTCAATATAAGATAAATCAAACGTAACCATTATCTTAATGTACTTTTCTACCAGCCGTTACAAGACGGTTATTATTTTGAACTTTGTTTATGCTAGACTCGTTAAATTCATTTTACATAAATCTTAGCAACGACTTCTTGAATTAGCACTCATTATAAACTCTAACAAATTAAACAACGTAATGGTCTCAAGAAATGATCTGCTTTAATCAGCAAAACGTATCTTATACGAACAGAACTTGGATTTAGATCCAGGCTAGCTATGTTACACTACACTCCTCACAAAATTGTGCACATGATATCGATGATACAATTAATAAAAATCAGAAACATAATTTTAAAAATAAATAAATGAAAACACCTGTTTTATTCCATAAAAAATATTACACATTTCAAATTTTAGCGACTTTTTGTAGCGAAAATAAAAAAAACACATTTATTTTACATCATATGACGCACTACATTTATTGAATTATGACGACTATGTTTTCGTTTTAAAAAAACACACATTCTATTTCATAGAAGCAGTACACATATTAAACGCTAACGCCTATGTTTAACTAAAAAAAAGGACATTATTTTCACGTCACAAACGGACCAACCTGTTTCAAATATGTGTACTTGTGTATCATTTATTTAAATCAATCATCCCGAGGAAACATTAACATGAAGACGAATCGTTGGTGAATATATAAATACTATTTTTGCTTACCTTTTTTAAGTTTACGAATGTATATATATATAGAGAGAGGAATAGGGAATTAGAGGGACAATGAGAGAGATATTATATCAAGTCTCAAATTCACAGATTATCAGCCAACATGTGAGAATGCTGTTTTTTGATAGTCATCGATATAGGCAATCTTTTATAGAATTCATTGTCGCTTCCGAAAAGCTCAAACATTTCCACTCGGTAAATTCCCGTCCAAGTAGAGAAGATCTAGTGTCCTTATAGCAATGCATTTTGTTTTGTTTTATAGCGCGTCTTCTTGCCTGCATCAATTATTAAAAGAACGTAGTTTTAAATCTAACGATTGTTGACATGTTGTGTTATTTTATCGCGCAGAATTGTCGACAATCTTCATTTCTCAGACGCTAGAATTGGTTCTGGTACCACACAATTGAATCAAGAAATAAACACTTGCTTCAAAAATGAATTATATATATATATATATATATATATATATATATATATATATATATATATATAAGAGGTATTAGTTTGCTTGAAGCATTGTTTATTAGTATATAGAGATGTGATATTTAGAAGGCAATACAATGCAGCGGTGTGACGTATAGACACACGTTGGAGCAAATAAGACATATAATGGTGGAACAAATTAAATAGTTTCACCCTTAATACAATGTATACATACATTTATATGTATGTATATATATATATATATATATATATATATGTATATATATATATTTTGTTCTCACATACACACATATAACTGTCTATCTACACAATGTTACAATGTTATGTAATACCTGTATCAAGATGTTCTGGTAGAAACTCCGTATGATATAATATTTTAAATATAACATCAGCTCATAGGAATTTAAACCTAACATTAAAAAAAATCACCTTAAAACCTAGCTCAGTGTGCGTACGGTGTATGAAGGTGTTGTCTGCAAAGATTCAAACTAGTATATAATCCATATTTCATCAGGATAGTATTCAGGAGCGACTGAACTCCCCGAAAGCATATTGTGAGATTAAAACCCTCTACGGAAAATGCATTACTAAGAACTGTGTGTATGAGAGCGCATGTAAGTGTGGTAAAATATACATTGGTGGGACATGTAACCTACTAAAAGTAAGGCTATACGAATACTGGCTGACCACAGATGGGACAAAGTACAAAAGTATAGATAGAGAAGAACGGTGGGGAGTAAGACGTCTAAGAGAAGCAGCGACACTTTTTGAGGGCAATGACCTACTAAGAGGACCTAGTAGATAATTTAATACAATATGAGAACCATTAACTTTTAATAATCTCTCTCTCTCTCTATATATATATATATATATATATATATATATATATATATATATATATAGTGATATGTAGTTGTGTTGCATAGCCCCTATCTGCTTAGCCCGCGGACGTTCTCATTTACTATACTCGTGCCGGAATGGGTCCTGACATTTTTCGTTTAAGAAATTGTCATTTTTTAACACGATAAATCATATAGTTTGCATACCTTTAAATGTCTTTTACGCCGCGTAGAGAGCGCGTGTCGTCCAGTGGTTGTCTTCTTTCTTCTCTTCTGTACTGCCGTGAATGTTCCCGCTACAAAAAAACCTTCATGACCGACTCAATCGACACACACTCCTTTAACTTTCAATTCTTTTTATTACAGGCGTTAATTATCTATCGGCTTAGAGATATTCACCAACGTCGAGAGAGAGGTGGAGCAAATTACTGTTTTCGTAATTACTTATTAATTAAGTCTAACGTTCGTGGATGGGGGTGAATAGATCTTCCGCCTGTATTTTCTGAGGGAAATAATCCCCCATGTAAGTTTCAGGCTACATGGTAAAAATCACGTCTGATAGGTTCGCTTCCCAAACTCAGACTGCTAAAACTCGAGTCTCACGAAGAACGAGTGACGTCACGAATCCCTCTGCTTTCGACGCAAAGGCCCGTGACGTCACAGAGCCTCTTGCAGGTGCACATTGACCCTTGATTTGAGGTCTCGTCACACGGTGACTCTGTCACGTCTGGAATCTCTGACTGTGAGAACACGCCTCATTCTGCACTCGACTGCACGGGTCCGTCCGCACTAATTCGCGCAAGTCAAACCAACGATGTCCAACAGATACGCCCATTCCCATAGGGTAATTATCCAACAGTAGTAACAACTACTGATATCTAGTGAATAGTTGCTGGACCGCACATAAAAAGGAGAATAGGTTCAAGGCTCGCAAAATTAGGTCTAGAATTGTCCGCGGATATAGTACTAAGTACAATTTTGTTCTAAGTAATAATTATCTGAAGGTTGAAGGTTAAATCCTCGCTGCGAGCGATACGAAGAATTGTGAATTACAGAAAACTTCTCCCAGTCATGGCTGGCGGTACGAGAGTATGCAACCCCTGTGGATTAAACGTTCCATTTTAAATTCCGTCCAGATTGTCGAGTTCGACAGTAATATTCTCGAGTTTGACAGTTCGAAAAGATAGACTTGACAGAGGTCGGCGGTTGCATCGAAATGAGAATAGTAGTCCGAATAATCTAAATTCCACAAATTGTCAATCCACATCTCAAAAGTTCAGAAACAGATATGCTGCTGACAAAAATTGTTTAAATGAAATTTACGGCAGGGACTGACAACATCGATGTGCCAAATTCGAACTCAGTTCGTGCCACAGAAACATTTTAACATAAGATGCTGTCAACCTTCACGTTGTCCATCTTGTAAGAACCCGACATTTCTAGAAACTATTCGGAAACACCAATTGAACCATAATTTTCATACGAAATGAATGAATGACACACATTTGCGATAAAACTGACACAAATGTACATACATAAGCACACCCTCTCTCTCTCTCTCACTTTATCTCTCTTTATCTCTATAATTGTGTGTACATATAATGTACTCTCCCGTCGATTACGACGTATGAGGTTCCAACAACTTTCATTTGTGTTTAGATCGTGCATGACACCTGAGTCCGGCAAGAGACCTGCAAGGAAAACCGCACACAGTGCAAGAGTGTGAATAATCAGATGCCAGGTGTGGAGCACTCTCTCTAGCTTTTCGCCTCACTCTGGCAGTTCTCATATTATCCACACAGGTTTCGTTGAATCTTTCCAGTCCAATGCAATAAGCTGCTCGCCATGTCTTCCTGTCCTGTGTACAGTTTTCAAAGTTTTTTTGAGGTACTCCAATTGCTGTCAGCGCATCTTTCAATTTATCTTTGTACCTCAGCCAGGGCCGACCAACATTTATGTGACCACAAGCTAACTGACTGTACATCACTGCTTTTGGTATCCTTCCTTCGTCCATTCTTGCTACATGACCAGCCCATCGCAATTGAGACTGCAGCAGGAAACTTTCAATTCCACCAATATTGCATCCGTTGGAAAGATCGATGTTAGCGACTTTGTCTTTCAAACTAAGTCCGCATATGGTCCTAAGGCAGCTCCTGTGGAACACATCCAATTGGCGAATGTAATGCCGGTAAGGCGTCCACGCCTCACACCCATAGAGAAGACCTGTCAATATAACAGCCCTATACACATTGATTTTTGTCTCCAACTTAATGCCTCTGCTAATCCAAAGACAATGTTTCAGCTTGCCGAAGGCATTTGCTGCTTTTGCAATTCGGTTTACAATTTAATCATCAAGTGAGGCAGCAGAATTAACTTTGCTTCCTAGGTAGGCAAAGTTTTTGACATAGTTTACTGGTCTGCCATCCACTTTGAGATTTTCTAATAGGAACTTCAGGGACATGCTGATTTTGTTTCACTCCCTGAACTTGTTTAGGGGTAGGGCATGGTTTGTAGACCAGCTCAGTCTTCTTTAAACCGATGGTACAAACCAAAAGCCTTACATGCATTTGAAAACTTTGTCAGAAGATTCTGAGCCTCTTCAAAAGAAGTCGCGACCAAACGAAAGTCCCGAATTATAGCCTCTCTACCCAATATTTTGCCTTTAAAACGCTGACAGAACTGAAACTTAACAGATGTGCTTTCACGAGAGAATGCGTGTCGAAGCATCACAGAGAAAAACAATGCAAACAGTACAGGTGCCATCACACAACCCTGCTTTGTACCGTTGGTTACTTCAAAAGGCTCTGAGGTTTCCCCATTGGAAACGACCTGTGCTTGCATCCCTTCATAAAAGGAGAGTATGACATCATGCATGTTGTTGGGCATTCCAAGCTTATGAAGAACTTTCCAAAGTGCTACGCGGTTTACTGTTTCGAATGCATTTGTCAAATCAATAAAAACATGTACAGTTCCTGATTTTTTTTCACGAACTTTTTCAGCAACTTGACGAAAGGCAAATACCATGTTGATTGTACCTTGACCAGAGCGAAACCCACACTGGAACTCAGGGTAAATCTCATCAATAAGATATCTGATGATCCTGTTCAAAATTAACCTTACAAGAATCTTACCTGAAACAGAAAGCAGATATATCCCGCGATGATTATCGCAAGAATTCCTGCTTCCCTTGCTCTTATAAAGATACTTGGCATTACTATCCTTAAAGTCGTGTGGGACTCCGCACACTTTCCATATCTCCACAAACAAGATGGGCAGTTTTTCATCGAGTTCTCTTCCGCCATTTTTGTACACCTCAATGGGGATGCACTCTCTGCCCGGTGCCCCTTACGATAGTTGTTTTAAGCTGCAGATACTTCCTGAACTGTACGTGGTAAAGACAGTTCTGGAATTTCGGGATGTTGCGGAAGAGAGGAAATTATATTTTCGTCAGTCACCAATGCAGAGTTAAGAACAGTTTCAAAGTGCTGCTTCCATCGCTTAAGGATAGCAGATTTGTCAGTTAGCAGATTTTCTCCGCCCTCAGCAAAAACTGGGGCAGAACCATTCATTTGAGGACCAAACACCTCTTTCAGGCAGAGTAAAATGATTTAGAATCCTTCCAGTCGGCTGCATCCTGAAGTTCCGCAGCCATAGATGACCACCAAGCATCTTTATAGGCCCTGAGTGCCTTCTGAACTTGTGTTTTGTGAGCTCTATACGCTTTCTTTTTCACTGTGAAATGTTTATCCTCGAGCAATGTTTTGTGGCAAATATGCATTTGGTCGATAAGCTTCTGCACTTCAATGTTGTTTTCATCAAACCAGTCTTGTTGTTTCCGCAAAGGGAAGCCCAAAACCTCAGCAGACGAGTCATGGACAGCATTGCGCAATGAATCCCAAGAACTTGAAACGTTACTATTTAGTTTTACAGAAGCTATAGCGGTCGTAACTTTTTCCTTCAGCTCATTTTGTGTATCTGCCTGTTTTAGAGGCAGAACATTTAGGCGTTTTGGAACAGAAGACGTTTTCACTCTTCTCTTGTCTAAATGGAAGATGATCTTGCCGACTATAAGCGCATGATCTGATAAACAACAGTTTCTATGGAAAGAGCGTGTTATCTTAACATCTTTGAGGTCGCGCTTTCTGGTAATTATGTAGTCAATGAGATCCAATCTTTTGATCGGGTGTGCATCCCTGATGTTTTTCGACAATGCTATTGTTAGAAGTAACGTCAGGAGTTCCAATCAATTTGAATTCATTTTTCCAACACCATGGTGACCCAGAACACCAGCCCATGTTTGAAAGTCGAGCCCCACATGAGCATTGAAGTTTCCCATCAAAGCAACCTTATCATTATGCTGAATTTTTTAGATTAAACTACGCAAATCATTGTACAGCTCAGCTTTGCATTGATCTGCACTAGCCATAGTCGGGGCATAACAACTGATAAGTGTTGCGAATGTGTTGTTTTTTAGTGGAAGTCTTAGGGTCATGATGCGATCTGAATGACTTACTGAGAGTGTTGACAGTGATCTAGCAATTTCTGTCTTCACTGCAAACCCTACGCCAGATTGACGTGGTTCGTTTACTGGTTTACCAGCCCAGAAAAAAACGTGTATTCACTTTTTACCTCACACAGCTGTGAGTTACTAGGCAGACGCGTCTCACTAAGGGCAGCAATATCTACATCATGTTTCCTTAATTCCATAGATACGAGGGCCGTTTTCCTTTCTAGTGACGCATCACTATCCTGCAATGTGCGCACATTCCAATATCCAATGTTTATCTTCACAGATTTATTTGTTTTCTGACTGCTGTACTGGATAACTAGATAGCTGCAGTAGGCTGACAAGTCAAAAGAAATTGCATGCATTTGTTGGCCTCTTTTTATCGCCCCCTCCCTGAAATAGGGAAAGCAGTGCTGATCTTAAATAGGCCTGCTTTGTCACTGGTGGAGGACTAGAACGGCACAATTGCCCAAAGGTTTGTATCAAACGGCCATCACCCACCAGCCGCCACTGTGTAGAGCTCCAGCTAGGAACTTCCAACAATATCCTTTGCCTGACCCCGTCGCTTTTACTCTCTCGCCAGCGGACTCAGAAATATTTATGTTGATTTTAGAAAAGCTGCTAGAAAACCCACACGAATTATTTGATTTGAGTGGTGAAGGCTTGCGTAGGACCATCCACACTTTTTGGAATTGTTGATTACACAGGATCGGTGCAAATGAGGGACACAGAATAAGTCAGCAACAATCCTCAGGTTATACATCAGAGTGTTCCATCTCCTAGACACCTCCATTAACAATGGCTTAGGGGGTATCTCTCCTAGTGGATTAAACGCGCCCCAAGATACCAAACTGGGAATTCTCCTCATCTGGCGCTATATATAGATACATATATACACATACACATCTATACACATATACACACACATATATATATATATATATACAGAGAGAGAGAGAGAGATAGAGAGAGAAGGAGAGAGAGAGGTTGAGACAGACCACTATACAGTGGTAGTGGGTTAGATTGGTGAGTGCCGGGATATATCTGCATGCAAGCAGGCCCTGCACACTGCACCTCTGGGGTTCTAACTTACTCCGATAATATCTAGTCTATTAGCCTGGGGCCGCAAAGCACCCAGTTACCATAGTGTACCACGAGGAGGTAAGACTAGACATTTTTCTGGGGATAGGCTATATACCAGCAGGGGAGACTTACTCACTCGGCTCTCTTTTAGCTCAACTAGTGGGATACCTGGCGGCTAAGCGAAGAGTAAGAGAAGGAAGCCCATGCAACTATAAGTACGCTCTGCTGTAGCACTAGACGCACCACACAGACCTGTAGATAACTACTCCACCACACCACTATATATATATATATATATATATATATATATATATATATATATATATATATAGTTCGGTAGCAAGTTATTTCTTATGCAAACATCATATGTGTGTGTGTGGGTGTGTATGTGGGTGTGTGTATTTATGTGTGATGAGGACCAATGATTAAGCAAAACTTGATTAAATATCAATGAACGTATTTGGTGAGTTGATCAATGTGCAAAGACAACTATTTAGTTGCTATAAAACATAATAAAAAAACTGACATTTTCTGTTATTTTCTAGTGTTTTTAGACAATAAGATGTGTGTGCTTCATTGATTGCGCTGATGGCCCAGCGGATACAATCTAAAATTGTCGGGAAAAAACGATCCTGTTTGAATCTAAGGCTTAAGCATTTATTTGCATTGTCACATTCAGGAGCACTAATAGATCAATATAGTCTATCTGGTGATGACTGCATCTATGCTGCACGCTTATTTATGGATTAACTATTTACATAGTAATCTTGTCATGTGCAAGATACGATTATACCTAGCCGTTAATTAGTTTAGAGTATGAGTTGCTGTGTCTCATATGTTGGGTTGAGCGCGCAATAAATAGTATCACGGGCTGTAAAAGTGAACCGAGTTTTTTTTCCTAGTAGAAAACGCTTGCCTACTGGCGACACGGAGCGACCATTATACTCCTAAACGATGTATAAAATGCCAAACACTACATTAATTAATTATAATAATTCAAGAAAATACCGCTTCTACCTACTACTTGAAAATTATACAATCGTGTATTCCATTTTATATTGATTATTCTTGTGCATATTCATCATGTTATATAGCATTTTGCAGATATCACAGTCGTTTACACGTGAATTGTGTGTAATTTCATATCATGCTTACAAATATATTTATGTACCGCTTTTCCTAGGGTCACAAGTTTTAAAAAAATATATTGTAACCCTTATTTCTATAGATATAACATATAATTAGATTAAAAAACAATGAACAACTTAAAAAATATTGACAGAGATTTAAATAAATGCTGTATAATTGTCATGCCCAATCATGTTTATGTGCTTCATTGCAAATAGTACTTACATAATATATCTATCTCACAATGCATGCATTATATTATTGGGGGTTTTACACAGATCTACACAGCAGAAATAGCCGTTGCCAAAATTAGATGTAATTGTAACTAATTAATCCCATTTTAACGGTTAAAAAATGAAATAAAAAAGGATGTAAACAGGAAATAATGCGAGTGGGTTCCTCTAGATATTTTAATTTTATCACGTATATATATATATATATATATATATATATATATATATATATGCAGTAGTATAATAAACAATACAATACAAATAAAAGTTCTAAAAGAACGGCATTGAGAGAAGAGCAAACCCTTCCCCGTACGTTGAAAATGCATCAAACGTGGCCTGACATGAGTTATAAACATATAGAATAACGTCTCTGACCTTTAGTCTATACACACATATATATATATATATATATATATATATATATATATATATATATATATATATATATTTACGCGTTTCAACTCGGATAATAGAAGCGTATCTTTATTTTAAAGATAATGTGGTGATACAGGCAAAAAACGCTAGGATATAATCGCACACCCTTGTATGAGCCTCTTATACATTACACAGCGAGAATAAAAGCGCGGGCATCTATGTTCTACATTAAACAAAAACACGTGTCTCCTATAGTTAGTACGTTTATGATGTTTTCATATAGAAATTGCTCTTGACAAATACTTGAACCACTTTATTCAATGGGCGTATACATACACCTTAAAGGGTTAAAACTAGCAAACAATACGTGGTCAGAGACATCGCTCATGGAATGTAAGAACTAAAGGACAAAATGAGTTAACTTTCTACTCGCCATACATCTACTTTTTAAAAGAAACTGTTAACTACTCAGGTATCCCCACAAAATAAATACAACGAAGCAATTTTCTGTACTATATTCTAAATTATTTTTAGATCGCATATACACACACACACATATATATATATATATATATATATATATATATATATATGTGTGTATTTATATAATTGGCCAGCATTCTTTCCTTTATACATGTTTGATTAAACAGGATTGCCAACTGCTGCTTATTACGCTTTTGATCCGTTTTCCTAGTCTTCGTACGACGGATTTGATGTTATAATCCAAAGAGTGTAAACAATATCTGTATTTTGTGCGAACGTATTCGACGTCAGGCGGTTGCAACATGAAATAAATTGGCGAATCTATCAAGAGGGCGCTCTTTTAAATTATTTCAACATCACTTTTATACACCTTGATTCCCCTCATGACGGGAAGTGTTGATATGTTGTGTATTAATGCGTATAAACAATGCTTCCATGGCGGGGAGGCGAACACTGCAACCCGAAACCGCCAGAATGGATGTGTTATTAGTTAAAATGTTCCTAAATTCGTTCTTTGGGATTCCATGCTTTGTAAGATGTTGGTATAGCGAGCTTTAAAGGGAAAGTGGGGTGGCAAGTAAGTTCGCGTGATATGGATGTCCTAGTCATGCCAATATACGTGCTGTTTGCAGAGACACATTCTCCGATAGGGCATTTAAACACGTATATAACATTACTTGTTTAACGTAAGCCACCATCAACCGGGCTAAAACTCCAATACAAACACAATGCATAGTTTTTTATTAATATATTACTTGTTTTTGTAGTATATAATGAATCTGATGTTAGAGTTATTATCTCCTGAAGTTATTATCTACTGGGGCTACGTGTTTGTGTATTTACAGTTAAATACATATGTATATCTGCCTCGACAGTGAATAGACCGACATTTAAACTGAAGTTCATGGGTGGAATTTAACAACAAAAAAGAAGCTAAGTTCCTTAATTATTCTATTCTGGAACCTTCTCTTTCTGAAATAATCTATGTATTAACGCTGCGATGAGTATCTAGTTAAATCATTTTTTTCCCATGATTTTAATTTCTTGACTGTTCAAAAAATCTGTATCGTGTCTTACTTTTCTTTTCTAGCTAATATTCTGCTAGGTTATAGAGGGGTCAATTGCGTTCGGGATTGAAAGAGGGTGGGAGAGGAAAACCTATCTTCAACTTTCTGCTCCTTTTGTAGTATACAATCAACTTATTCTATGTACATATGTACATATATATATATATACATATATTATATGGAAGTTTTTTTTTCTTTACTAGTGGGCTAGGAAATACTCGACTAGTACACGGGCGCAGGCTATCTTTACCCCTCTCGGAGTGTTGGACCCATAAGACCTCGTAAGGTTATCCATCTAAGAGAAGGAAAGCACTGACAAAAAAAACCTTGCTACCAGGTACTTACGCCGTGGCAGAAAACCGTTGGGGATGGGAGGCCTCCTTAGTCCTGATCGACAACCTTCTTAGAGTTGTAATCTTGAACAAAATATCCGGTTTGCAAACCTATAATTGCTTAAGAAGTTGATAAGTTCTGCCTACCGCCGGCCCTTGCACTCATTCTTTGTGTATTAGTCAAGCGCAGAGATAACAGCGCTATGACGCCTCTAAACACTCAGTGCCTAGCCTTGTTTCCTAACTAGGCAATACACGCCGTTCTCGTTCTCTCTATTTGGGCAACTTGGGGAAAGTGCTTTCGTCACTAAGTTTTACATGACCAATCTAGGTCTCTCTTATTCCGACAGGTTGAGGGTACAGGTTAGACAGTGTGTGTGGGTGCAAGGTGCCTAAACTCTTGGGTAGCACCAAGAACGGCTGCTCCATAATGAGTTGCATAATACCGTGGGTAGTTGTACGTGCCATGTCGCACATGGAAAGGGACCCTGCAATTATCTCCGGTTGGCTTTCCCGAGGCCACAACCCCCATGGACCAGGTCGTGAATAATGGAGTGGTTGTGTGAGCTTATTGGTACCAAACAAGTATCCATATTTGCCAACCCACTCTATAATCAAAACAAACATGTCATTACACATAAATAAAATCAAACCTAAACCAGACACCCAACAAAAAATACTTTCGTCTCCGCCCTTGAGGCTCGCATTGACAAATATCCGGGGAGTTAGAACCAACATCAACGACGTAGAAACCTTTCTCCTGACGAACTCCCCGGATATCCTTGCTCTTAGTGAAACTAACCTTCAATCCTCAATCTCCTCTCACCACTTTGACATGACTGACTACCTCCCACTCTACCGTAAAGACTCTGACAAACATATGAACGGGCTAGGAGTTTGTGTTCGGAACACACTCCTCCTTACTAGAGAACATAGGTTAGAATCAGATGACCACGACTACATGTGCTTTAGATTGACTTTACATCACAGCGTCAGTTACTTATACTTCCTATACCGCTCCCCGTCGACCTAGGACTGTACTCTGCTAGACACTGTCTCTGAAAGCATAGATAGATCACTCTTAATTGACTCGAATTCCGAGATACATGTATTTGGGAAGTGTAATGCCCACAACCGCGACTGGTTGGGATTCTCTAGCCTTACTGACGCAGCCGGCAACTGTACGTATACTTTCTCCTTAGCTCACTCCCTTTCTCAGACTGTCGATTTTCCGACCCGCATCCCTGATCGAGTAGACAAGCCTCACTTCTATACCTCTTCTAACTTCAATACCCGAGGCTTGTGTAACGAAAGCTCATAGGCCACTCGAGAATGCTGATCACATTGTGCTAACGATATATATAACCTTAAAAAGTCGTTCAGAAGCTGATGAACCGTTGCTCAAAACAACAAGATACTACGAGCAGGCTGATTTTGAGTCAATCAGATATAACATCAGTGACGTCCCATGGAGGGAAACCTTCTCACTCTCTGCCAACCAGTCTGCAAACGAATTAACTGAAAGGCTCAAAGCAGGTATTGAAGCCTATGCGAACATTTTTACCAAACCCCACTCTCCTCAATGGTTTACCTCGGAATGTGCAGCTGCCATTTCTGAGAGGCAACAAGCATTCTGTAAATTCGCCCGCCATAAGTCAGCTACTAATAGACATACATTTATAGAGTCAAGAAATAATTGCAAGGTCGTGATAGGCGAAACAGAGAAAAGGTATGATGAGTTAACAAAAAAACGCATACTAAATGCTCTGCTGAACTGGCCACTGTCCTCTCAAAACTCTACAATAAATACCTAGCTGAATCTTGCTTTCCCGATAGCTGGAAAATGGCCTCTGTGGTGACAGACTATAAGAGTTCTGGGAAAATAACCGATCTTCGAACTACCGCCCAATCAGTCTACTGCTCCAGTGCCTGTCTCATCGGCGTAATGTAGCATCCTTATGTTTGTTTTACAAATACTTCAATGGATTATGCTCTGATGAATTGACTACTCTGGTGCACCCTCGACGTAAATTCACTAGACTAACTCGACAATCAACTAAATCTAATTCATTCACTGTGGAGGTCCCCAAATGCTGGAGATCCTTCTACTCAACTAGCGTATTTCCTCCTGTTGCTGGCCTCTGGAACTCCCTCCCTGCCCCCTGTTTCACAAACAGTACTGTCATGCAGAAATTTAAAACTAATGTAAACAGACATCTCGCTGCGCAGATCCCAATTTAGGTTGACCCCCCCCCAATATTCTCCCCTTTTCTTTTTCTCAGTAGACCCTTACGTCTACAGTGGCGGCCTGCCTTGTTTGGGGTGAACTATGTTTAAAAAAGAAGAAAAAAACCCTGTTTTTTCAGCTTTATAGTTGGGGTGCATTTGGTTACAGTAGAATAAGTTAATATTATGAATATTCTTGTTGTTGGAGTTTTTATTTAGGGCGGTTGGGTGTGTTTTATTTGTTGATCAACTACATAGTTAGAAAAGTTATTGTTAATTAGTGTCTTTTTAATATCGGCGAGTGCTTTATAGAATATTTTATTACTTGAGGAATTTCTTTTGGCGCGATAAATAAGATTTTTTTTATGACGGCTTTTTTATAATAATCAACAGCATATATAATAATTGAACTCCCCTTGCACTAAAACAATAGGAAATAATATTAGCCAAAGAATTTCAAACCTCTCATCCAGTCTCGAAATGTTATGACGTATTTAATTCTCGTTGATACTCGAAATAATGCGTGTGAATTTAGAAAACTGTTTACAGAATTGTAATACCATAAAAGTCAACTTCACTCCGAATAACAGCATTACCCGGAACGAATAATATTTTTTAGAATAGGCTATATGTGTCTGTATACACTTAATTAAAGGAATGATGACATAAATCGGTTCATTGAGATGCATGTGTAGTGGTGATGCTGCTGATGCTTCTTTTGCTGCTTCTGATTATCATAGTGATTATGCTATTGTTTTTGATGATGATGATGATGATGATGATGATGATGATGATGATGATGATGATGAGGATGAGGATGATGATGATGATGATGATGATGATGATGATGATGATGATGATGATGATTAAACAAACAGGGAAGCTATATAAAAATAATCGCATAATCTTATACCCTCCTACATAAAAAAGGCTACAGCTATGACATCGGTTGGAATCACAAACATGATCGTGAGACGACAAGAGAAATTGAGATACATAGGATTGAGAGTACTATCCAAAATTCATGTGCAAATACAAGGAGAGTCTTAGACATACTACTAGGCTTATTGCTATTCGACTTCCAGAAAAAAGCTAACAGTTTTTTTATCAAAGGAGTGTATATGGTAAACTTCTGTTGTGACAAAGCTAATACATTTTATCGGTAATCGACAGAATTGAGAAAACAAACTAGGAATTTAGTGAGACTTGTTGTCACTCAGTATTTAGGAATTATCACCTGTTTTTACTAGTTACCGAGCAATGTTGAAGATCAATTAGTGAATATAACATACACTGCGTGCCATAATTATATGCAAATCGATGGTTTTGTTCTATCATCGACAGTTTTAATAAAAATTATTGAAACTTGTACGTTATGTAGCAACACTTACACATGACATGACACGCATAATGTATATCCCCAGAATATAAAAATTATGAGAATCCGTTTCATAATATCATTTTTCTAATGTTGTGGATATTCTTATGGATACTATATTTCATACTGAAATAAGAATCGTTTATTGATACCTAAAATTATTGCCGCCAAAAATGCAGTTTAAATTATCCATACAACTTCATTTAGATATTCATGAAATTAAAATAAAATGTTTATAATACTCAAATATTACGTAATACAACAAAAATATGAAACTCACAAATATGTATGGAACGAACCGGTTAGAAACATATGAAAAGTCAATTTCGATCGCAACATTTAGTCAGTTACGAGCGTACTCATTGAGTTATTTGTGTTTCATAGAGTAACGCACACATAAATCCGTCTTGTAAGTCAGACTTACTAACAGTGTGCTTTATTGAGCCAGATAGGGTGCAAGACTGAATCACACACATTAGTTTTCACGTTAAAATGATCCATATATATATATATATATATATATATATATATATATATATACACACGCAGGTTGTTCAATTGCTACAAGATGTTTATCCTTTACACCATTGTATCCAATTCTCTTTTCTATTCCCCATTGAATATTCAGAGATGCGTTAGTTTAATCACCGAATACACGAATGTGTTCACTATAATTTTCTGGCGCCGAACCTGACATACACTCACATTAATTTGATACGTAAACAAGTTCTTAATCATCAATGTATGATATTATCGAACCCCTATTTTACATATGTATTGAATTGGATATCGGTTTTATTTGCTCTTAACTGTTTCGAACAGGAGTAAAATAACATTCCAACGGTAAATGTACGCGAATCCTGTCAAAAACTCACTGGCTTAAAATTCCAAGAAAGGGGAATTTATTTCATGAAAGCTACCCGAACAAAAATAGTTCGAATCTCTGAAAAAAAGTTATTTCCAAGATAATTTGCACGTACAAACAATAAAAAAAAACGTCGCACGGCCATAAAACAAATTAACCCCCTCCTTAAGGTCTATATTCTGAACCGCATACGTAGCTGAATATATTATGCGAAAACTACAGTTCTAGAAATAATGCAAATGTATGACGCATAAAGCAAGTAGATTCCCTGAGGAAATATATGTTGCAACTGGCAGGGCTTGCTGACAAAACACGACAATAATTATCAGCATGAACCAACAATCTATATTCAAAAAAATAGAGAATTGTGAAAACTTAAAATATCTAACATCGCTTTCTGATAAAATTTAATATATCTTTGCACACGATAATCATTTCCTGATTCCGTTCCAAATTCTGTAAACCTGTATAACGTAGAAATAATATTAAAAAAGATGAAAAAAATGATATATGTATTGAATGAAACACATAGTAAACAAAAAAAGCAGAAAATAGCCACAAGGAGACATGTTTGTAGACAATTCTTGCTTCTTTTTAATTTTTGTTAAACAGTAGAGCCAAAGTAAACATTATGCATCTAACGACCACTTTTAACTTCAATAATAACGGAATATCACACAATCTGGAAACCATTTGAAAGTGATCAGTTAATTGTAATGTTAATTCTTAATATTGGGCAACTATTCTTCTGTAAATCGTGAATGCTCCAACAGGTATCATGCTGATTTTGTTATCACACTTCAATCGTTCAATATATATAAATATATTTATATAGTACTTTTTATATATATATTTATATTAACATTATTGTAGCATATGGGCATACAACATTCAGCTGTCATTTTATTAAAACATTAGTTTGTATGTCCCGAAGAAGTCGCAGCTAAAACATGTATGCACATATGAAGCGAATGATAGTTGTATGAAGAAACATACAATGATACAGTCTTACTTTTTATGGAACAGTATCTTCTAAACATTGGAGTTGCGTGGGATAAAAATCTGGGAAACAACACAGATACAAGTACCATTATATATATATATATATATATATATATATATATATATATATATATATATATATATGTATATATATATATATATATATATCTTTATTTGTTTATTTATTACTTTTTTTGTTTAATTATTTTATTTTATTTTTTTATTTTTTATAATTTATTTGTTTATATCTAGTATTATTATTATTATTATTATTATTATTATTATTATTATTATTATTATTTACTCACTAGGAGTTATCACACTAGTCATCGTCAGTGATCGCCCACTGCCAACAACTTGTGGTATTCCCTGGAGTCTGAGTGACAACAAGTCTCATCAGACTTCTAGTATGCTCCACTTCTTTTCGTTCATCACCGCTGATGACCTTGTGGTATCGCAATAGCCACCTACCATCGATTTCCCGCTGATAAGGGCCATTGGTCCCCTCTGGGGGCCGAGTGGCAACAAGCCTCCCCAAGGTCCCAGAGCTGTCCGCGCTCTTCCAGTGGAGGTCTTGTTTACGCTTTCCCTCCTCGACCCTCTGTCCATGATTTTCGTGGTGTCAGCCTATGCCTGCGCCTCTCTCGTACGGTTGTATTTTCCCCGGTTCTGATTTATTGTGCTTTCATGTGTTTGTTCTCCATTCGTTGCTTATGTGGATTTGTTTCTGCGTTCGAGGACATTTCTCAGGATTGTAGCTGTTTTGATCATTACTGTCCTTTGTATGGTCTCAGTTATCCCTTTGATTCCTATTTATCCTAGTCTTTTCTCCATGTTTTTGGGGACTGTTCCTAGTGCTCCTATGATTATTGGTGTTATACTGACTTTCTTCATGTTCCATATTCCTTTTAGTTCTCTAGCAAGTTCAGTATATTTGCTTCTTTTTTCCGTCTCTTTGATCTTCACTCTGTGGTCCGCTGGAAAGGCAAAGTCTACGATTTTGCAGGATTTTTCTTTCTTGTTGATTATTATCATATCCGGTCTCCTTGCTGTTATGGGTTTGGCTGTTTGTACATTCATATCCCATATGATTTTGTGTTTTTCGTTTTCTAGTACAGTTTCTGGTTTGTGTTTGTACCGTTTTTGGCATATTCGAAATTCAATTGTTTGCACATTTCCCGGTGTACATTTTTCACCACGCTGTCATGTTGTTCTTGTATTCCTTTTGCGCTAGCTTGCTGCATTCACTTATTATATGATCTATCGTTTCGTCTCTTTGTTTACATAATTGGCATTTGCTGTTTTCCTGGGTTTTATCTATCTTTGCTTTAATAAAGTTTGTCCTAATCGCTTTTTCTGTGCGGCCGTCAGCAGAGATTCCGTTTCTCTGTTCAAGTGTCCTTTTCTTAGCCATGCCCAGCTATTTTCATTGGTTTCATCGCTTTATGAAGCGTCCATGTAGTTGTTTCTCTACCCACTTTTCTTTTCTTGTATTTTTGTTTCTGGTTTCAGTGCTTCCGGAGTTGTTTGTTGGGCTGCTGTCTCTTGCTGTGGTGATCAGTCCTTCCGTGTTCTGGGTTACATATTTCTCCAACTCTTTTTTGTGTCTTCCACACAGTATTCTATACTTACCAGTCCTCTACCTCCTTTATTTCTTTTCATGTAGAGTCTGTCCGTATCGTATTTCGGGTGCAATGCATTGTGCATAGTCATTACTTTTCTAGTCCTCTGGTCAAGGTGCGTGAGTTCTTCTTTGGTCCAGCCTATGAATGGTCCAGAATATATTACTAATGATACAGCCCATGTGTTTATCCCTTTTACTAGGTTTCTGCTATATAGTTTAGTTTCTAAGAGGTTCCTTTTTCTTCGTAGATATTCTTTTTCTAATCTTTTCTTTCATTTCTGTATATTTGATTGTGTCTGCTTCCAGAATTCCTAGCTATTTATAACTATCTTGTTCTCCTAGTGACCTCATCTCCTCTTGGTTGGAGAGTTCTATACCTTCTGTCGTTTCCAGTTTTCCTCTTTTAATCTCTAGTAGTGCACATTTTTCTATTCCAAACTCCATTTGGATATCCTGGCTGAATATCCTGGTTGTATTTATCAGCTTTTCCAGTTTTTTGCAAACAGTTTAAGGTCATCCATGTACATCAGGTAGTTTATTCTTTGTTCTGTATCCGTAAACCTGTATCAGGCATCACACTTTCTGAGTATGTAGTTGAGTTGCATCATGGCTATTATAAACAATAGTGGTGATAGAGAGTCTCCTTGAAAATGCCTCTCTGTATTTTTATCTCAGACAGGTGTTGTCCTCCGGCTGTCAGATTAAGTCGCAGTGTTTCCATCGCTTTCTGGATGAGATTAATAATCCTGTCTGGTATCTTGTATGAGCATTCAATTATTCACGTTTGGGGGATTCTATCGTAGGCTTTCTTGTAGTCAATCCATGCCATGTTTATGTTATTTTGTCTGCTCATCACCTCCTTCAGGGTCTTTTGATCAATGTATAGTAGATCATGTGCCCCTCTTTGTCCTTTCCGGTATCCTTTTTATTCCCCGGGGAGCAGTCCACGTTTGTCCAGGGATTGGTAGATTTGTTCTCTCAGTTGTGCTGTGAGAATTTTCCACATTATTGGTAGACCTGTTATCGGGCTGTAGTTGCTGGGGGTCGTTCCCTTTTTGGGTTCTTTTGATATTAATGTTGTTCTTCCTTCCGTCATCCCTTCTGCTACATCTGTTTTGCGGATACATCCACTCAGTTTCTGCGCTAGTCTTTCATGCAGGGTCGTGAATTTTTTAAACGAGTATGCATGTATTTTATCGGGGCCTGGCGCTCTCCAGTTTGCCATTTTTCTTAGGGTTTTCTTGATCGTTTCCTTGTTGATTTCTGTTTCGGTTCCTTCTTCGATTTCTTGCAGTTACTCTTTCATGTTTTTCAACCATTGGCCATTCTTGTTGTGCATTTTTGGTTCTTCCCATATCTTGCTCCAGACTTGTTTTGTTTCTGTTGCGTTCGGTTGCTCTGTTGTGGTTTTTTTTTCCATTTACGTTTTTGTAAAACTGTTTTTCATCCTTTTCAAAGGTCCTGTTCTGTTTGCTCTGTTCTGATGTGTACCTATATCGTCTCAGTCTTCCTTCTATTGCTGCTATCTTTTGTTTTATTTCTTCATGTTTCTCATTTAGTTTTTCCTTGCGTTTCTGATTTTTGCTTCTTAATCGTTTAATGTCCTCCTTCCTTCTGTTCGTGGTTTTAAATGTTTCCCAAGTTTGGTAGTCTGGGTTTCCAGTCTGATTTCCCATCCAGGTTTTATCGGTCCTCTCTTTTGTCCATTCTTTCTTTTCTTAGAGTCATACTTACCGATTTTGCCCCTGCATATATAAGGTTGTTTAGGTCCGTAATAGTTTCTGTTGGGATGTGTGTGAGGAGTCTGGTTACTCTTTCTGTTTCTGCTTTTAACTTCTTCGCTACTTCATTCCTGAGAGATGGGAGTTTTGTTTTGTTTTCTAACATGTATCGTCAAATGTTCTCCAAATCACTTGCTTCTTTTTCGTTGAGTTCTATCTCAGCAGTTTCTATGGTTCCGCAATCTTCTACTTCATCTGGTTGTGTGATCCCGTGTGATTCCGCAGTCTTCACTCTCTTCAGTTTCAGTGTGTATGTTTTTCGCGTCCTCTTACTGTGGTTCCTCTTTCGGTGGTGTTTCTTGCTCCGTTTCGCCATTCACCTGCTGTCTGATTTCCGTCAGTTCCATCTCCGAGAACCATCCTCGCTTGAGGATCTGTCTTCCTTGATCTGCTATCCTTTGTTCCGTTGTATCCGAGTCAATAATTACGTCGATGAAGGAGAGTTTGTTGCTAGTATTTAGTCCATGTGTGAAGGTGAGTACTGAGTGGGTTTTTAGGGTATGTTTGAGTTTGTCTATATTGTCTAGAGATTCGGTAGCGATAAGGATGTCTTCGACGTATCGGGTGTATATATGGGGGTTGTATTTGAAGTCAGAGAAGATTTTGTTTTCGATGTGTGCCATGTAATATTCGGCGAACGTGGGACCCAGGGGTCATCCTATCTAAACGCCGTCAATTTGGATATCTATTTTACCGGAGGGGTCGGTTAATGGGACTTGTGTGGTCCACTTTTTGAAGAGTTTTTCGAGAGTTTTAGGTTTTATTGCTGGGGTAGTATGGTGCTATGTTTATATACTTGGTTGAGGATGTTTTTTATTGTGTCGTATATTGGTACGTTTGTGAATAGGATGTTTACGTCGAGGGAGGCTGTTATGTATTTGGGGAGGCGTTTGCTTTTAGTAAGGGTGTGAAGTTGGTTGTTGATGTTATACTGTATTTGTTCGGTGTGTATGGTTAGATACTGTTGTTAATAATTTTAGCAATGTGGTATACAGGTGTGGGGATTTGGGAGAGTATTGGTCTGAGGGTTATCCATTTTTGTGTGTTTTTATTTGACCGTAGATATAACGGGGTGTGTGGTCGCCTATAATTTTTCTGAGTTTGATTGTTCTTATTTCTGCATGTTTTTTAATTTTTATTTTAGTGTTATGTATTAGAGAGAGTGAGCGAGAAAGAGAGAGAGAGAGAGAGAGAGAGAAAGAGAAAGAGAGAGAGAGGGGATAATAGGGATCAAATGAATTACGGTGATGATCAATGAGATTCCCTTTAAAAAATATTTCCGTTTCTTTTTCAAGCTGCATGTTGTTTTATTTATCATAGATTAGCATTAAATGTCAGTTTGATTTACTTATTTTGAAGTAATATATAATTGATTGAATAAAAGCATGTAAAGTTAGTTCCCCTCATCCTATTTAGCCTGTGTGAAAGCTTTCTCCGTAGTAGGGTTCCTACCAAGGAATGTTAGCATTTATAATATATTCATATTAAAATCTTTGTTAAGCATTATTTGTTCATCACGTTCAATCAAAAATATGTTCATAGAAAGCTATGTACACGAATGAGTATTATTCAAAAAATATTAATACATTTACAACAGTATTTCTTTATTCACTAAACATTTAATTATGAAGTGACTAAACTGGAAGTGCGAGGGCGGAGCGTGTTTGTTTAGACGATTTGTACTGTTTCAAAATATTACTCTTCATATTAAATTTTGTTTTGGATCTAAAGTAGATTAATATATGTGCGTAAAACCCTGTCATTCTCTTCCTTTCCTCTTCAATAACTGGATAAAACTTAAACCGTTAAACTTGCACATCAAATACATTTGTATTCTTATTATTACAGAATATTGTTATGCCTATAACACACATGGATAGTCAGTTCTAAAACAACGATGAAAAAGTATACTCTCACTATGCATCTTACAACATATATTTAGTAAAGTAATTTGCGCATGCTGAAACGTCGAATAGACAGGCGGATTTGTTGGGGAATTATCATGAAAATATCTTTATTCATAGTGTTCAAATGAAATAACTTTTTTCATTATTTACAGAAAAATATTTATGATTATAAAAAGCGATTAATATTCATGTTTATAGCCTGGTTGTTTGTCATCCCATAACGCACTAAACATATTAATCACACATAAGGAAATAAGCCTCCTTAGTTTCTTAATGCTGTTTTTATGGCACTTCTGTTGTCTATTAGCATTCTACATACCACCCGATACTGCCGCCAATCTTCTTGATACCATATATTATGTGACATTATTTTATCCGTTATTATTTATAGTTGTCACGTTGCCAAATCGCCATGTCATATCAGCACTTTTTTTTCTTTTATAATTAAAGGCAGTTTCCAATTTCCACTTTATTATTAAGATATTTTGAGAAATTCATTTCTCCTAATATCCATAAAACGGAGTGCGATGCTAATATTAAAATATGCGAAAAATAGGAATAAACTAGAAATACTACTTCTACTACTACTACTATTGATACTACTGCTACTACTATTACTACATATGATAATAATAATGAAAATAATAATAAAAATAATAATAATGATAATAATAATAATAATGATGATAATAATAATAATAATAATAATTATAATAATAAAAATAATAATATTATTATTATTATCATTATTATTATTATTATTATTATTATTATTATTATTATTATTATTATTATTATAATTATTATTATTATTATTATCAAGCAATGTAAAATATGAATTAGTAATATATAAAGGTAAGATTGCCGAAGAAATTTCTGTTAAAGATATCGAATATTTGTAAAAGAATGAAATAATTGATTATATTGTCTCGGAATTGACTTGTAAATCCTTGACTGATTTTTTCCACTTTACGGTTATGGTTTCGGAACCGGAAATTAAACTTTCTTTCATCGTTGTAAAAAAAAAACGTGTATGCTCAAATAATTGTAAACGAAATAAAGCAAACAAAAAAAAATATCAAAACACCGATGCAAATGGTAATGTAAGCACACTCATCAACACTTCAATAAACATATAATAAATATAGTTTTCTCTCATAAACACTAGCACACCTAATAATCAAGAGGGTACATGATCTTAAAAGCTTTCAGAATACATAGTTTATACAAACTGAATATAATAAAACAACACATATATTGCAAATGGGTAAAGTAGTATATTCATTACCGATCAAATTGATGTTCACAACTTTTGCAAATCAGAAAAAAACAGACATTTCAACTTAAATATTTAAAATATAACATATATTTCTAACTTAAATCCTGCCTTTCTATGCCTAATCCCTTTTCCCTGATAGGTGGAAAATTATCGGTGTTGTACCAATCTGAAAAGACTGACCAAATGTCTAATATGTAAAATTATCGCCCTATATGTCTCTTTTCGGTTTTTAGAAAAGTCTCTTAACCGTCCATCAATCTAGCGATATCCACATCATTAGTAAAAATGGTGATCTTATCTATTACAAAATGCATTAAACAACTACATTTAAACATGTTCTAACTTCATGAATCATTCAAAACACGGATGTTCAATACACATTTGTGTATATTAATGTTTATTTTAAGAAATATACTTAATAAATAATAATGTTTTTATTGGATATTCATTCTTTTTTACACATCCGTCCTTCATATTCTCAATGCCATATTGTTTTACATTTACAATAAATATAAAATAACAATGAAATTAGAACGACATATAAATAACGATGAAACGATGATCTTTTTTCCTGAAGACTTAATTCGAGTTTTTAGTGTTAATTATATTCCGTTCGAATATTTGTTATACAAAAGCAAGTTAAATTTATGAACCTATTTATTTGTATATAATATAAATATATATATATATATATATATATATAAATATATACACACTCATATCTCTCTATATATACACACATACACACACACCCACACACACACAAACCCACACACACACACACACATATATATATATATATATATATATATATATATATATATATATATAATCAAATATAAACCAAAAGTAAACTTATAGTAAATGGAACCTATAGTGAAAACGTAAGCTCAATATACGAGATAGAGCAATTATAAAGATAGAAGAAATAAGAGTGACAAGCATGTACGAACGTCCAAATTTATTTCAAATTTCGATTTTTCAATGCAAGGTGTATTTTGTAATAAACTAGTGTTTATTATTCTTTCCTTAAGCCACGGCTTTTGAAAGATCGAAATCTTATCATCAGAGGAGAAATACAGATAGATAAGTTGGCTGTGGAAGAAGCCAACGTTGAAATATTTGAAAAATATTATTAAAAATGGAGTGAAAAAAAGTCAGTGCAAAAAAAAAATGTGGTTTGTCTAGATGGTAATTGTCCGTTGAAAATGTGTCCAATGAAAAGTAGATTTTTTTAACACTAGTTTATGACTGAATACACCTTGAACAATTGAAATTGGAAATACATTTGGACATTCGTACATGTTTATAACTCTTATTTCTTCTATCTTTATATATATATATATATATATATATATATATATATATATATATATATATATACATATTATTTACGGAAGCATTGTCAAATAACATGGACTTTTCACGTTTGTCAATTTGTTTCGATGCGTCAAGCAAGCTTTCTGGTCTCCGTTGGTAGTTGTTATAGTATGAGTTTGAGTGTTCTTAGTTCGGCCATCACTTCAACGTGTTCGACCTTCGTGGTCGTCATCAGGAGTATTTTTAGTGTTTAGATGATTTGCATTTAAAAAAAAAATGTTTGTTAGAGAAGATGTAGAGTTGTACAAAAGTAAGGGGTGTGAGTTTGTCTTTGTTTTCGTTAGTGTATTCGTTAGATTTGTTTTGTTGGAGTGTGTTAGTAAATATAACTAAACAAATGTAGCGAATACACAAATAGAAAAATAAATAATCGACTCAACCACATATCTCCGCTATTACCAAAACACATAAGTAAATTATGTCAAAAAAAAGTCTTCTTAAAAATAAACACTGATGACGATTCCGAAAGTCGAAGGCGCAGAATTAATGGCCGAATTAAGAAAACTCGAACCTAATATACCAGCATTCACCGGAACTTGCCGGGCGCATCGGAAATACGACTTAAATCAACACACGCGACAGGTATGTCTTATTCAACAACGCTATATATATATATATATATATATATATATATATATATATATATATATCTTTTTGCACCAACTTTTTCTTCACTCTCCATTTCTTAATATTTTTTCAAATGTTTAATTTTGGCTGTTCCACTGCCAACTTATCTATATATGTAATTCCTCTGATGATAAGATTTTAATATTTGAAAGCAAGCCTTGGCTTTAGGACAGAATGATAAACATAATGTTATTACCGAGTATACCTTGTATTCAACAATTGAAGTTGAAATAAATGTGGACATTCGTGCATGTTTATCACTCTTCTTTCATTTATCTATCTATCTATCTATCTATCTATCTATCTATCTATCTATCTCTCTCTCTCTCTCTATATATATATATATATATATGCTGTTATATATATATATATATATGTATATATATATATATATATATATATATATATATATATGCTGTTTTGGCAGCAAATAATTATCGATCCAGTATGATTACAGACGACGGAGTTGTTTTTTCTTGTTTTTCCTTAATTTTCCCGCATTCTCCAAGCCGATTATTGTATTTTTGGTGTCAATTAGTACGACATTAGTCAGAAAGTGTTCCTTTCGTCATTTTCAAGCAGTTTTCACCGTCGACAGGATGTTGTTTCTGTCTTTTTTAGAGCTTTATTTTTTAACTTTATATATATATATTTTTTTTATTCACTATATTTCATGGGTGTCATTGGTGGGTTACGCCTTATTATTGTTGTCAGCCTATTGGACTAGTAGGAATTGGATTTTGTATGGGCATTTCTTGAACACTTCGGTTTTCATGCTCATGCAATTTCTTGAAGGGTCGTTGATTTCTTGCTGTGTCCTGAATTTGTCAGTGTTACATCGAGGGAAACTGTTAGAGGTAGGGCTGTAGGATTTTACTTTGTCGGTGATCCTCCATTCTATTTTATAAGGAGTGTTGGACATCTTGAGTTACCATATACTGGTTGCTAGGATGGTGATGTGATCTTTTTGGAGGTATCTAAAAGTGTTGTTGTGGGCTTAAAGTATTTGTTTAAAGGTAGCGTGAGTCATTCCATAATGAATTTTCTCCTTTTGGGTATCCATATCGGATGTGATTTTGGCCTCGTATAGAATGGAACTGATCGTGCATCCTCCTCTTTAACGGCATACCCCCCTTTTGCATTAGCAGCGGGGTCCGATGGCATTTGTTCGAGGCTATAATGGCTTCTACAGATACAAATCAGGAAAAACTAGTTTTGATAGTGTTTCTGTAAAAAGGTTTATGGAGCTTATTTGATGGTTGAAAATGATTGTCTATTCATTTGAGAAACTGCTTGCTAACGCTATAATTAACACTGACAGAATAAACCGGAGTAAACCAGATAACGTTTATTTGTCTATTGCGTCTGTGTTGTCTAGTAGATTGAGTCGATACTTAAGATATGTTACGCTAAAACAGCTTTCGAGTAGATCTTTGCAATAATATAGGGACGGTTTGCTAGACAATCTCGGCACTCGATAAAAGGAAAGAGGGTATCTTGCTGATGTTGACTGTTGAATACAAAGTTTTTTAAATACAAGAGGGGGTGGCAAGATTTGATGTTGCCATACCTGAGTTGTTCGGTGGGGTTGTGGTGTGGTTTAGTGGACTTGTGTGCTAGGTCTAGAGTTGCGTCTACGAAATCTACGCTGGTTCGGTTGATGTCGATGGTGATATTAAAACCAAGTTCTTAAAGGAACACAGCTAATTGTTTTCTGAATCTGTCGAGTTCTTTTCCGTTATTGTTCGGTGATAAGCATAGGCCGTCGTCTCGGTAGAGGCCGAACTCTTCTTCCGGCAATCTTTTTTAGGGAGAGTGTAGTTTGAAGAGCCCAATCAGGTCGCAATTTTCGCACGGTCGTAGGCTCCCATGAGTACATCAAACGACCATGGATACACAAAATTCGAACTTGAGGGCCTCAAGGTCGAATATTTTAAAACCATGTTTGATTGCTGAAGAAGAAGAGGGAATTGTCGCATCGAGGAGTGTGTCTATTTCTAGACTGTTTATTTCGACGAATGTTTTGGCGAGAGATAGGACCTAATTGAGAACTTCACTATTCATGGAAGTTTACAAGTCTGCGATATAAATTGTGTGAATCGGCATTGTCTTTTATTTGGAATAGTTTTGAACCAATCGATGGTTACTATAGAATTGGTCAATAGTCGAAGGTCTGTGTTTTTTTTAAATATTAGTTTTCATTATTTACTATGTGTTTACTAACAAATCCCTTTTCGGTTTGTGCTGGGTTCATAGGTCTGCATGTGCGGCAATTTTTTAAATTATGTTTGTCGTCTTTAAAAGTAAGGAATTCCTTATTTGTGGGCAATTGGTTGGCTCTGTAGACAGTTATGGCCGCAAAAATAATTGCTTCATTGATAGTGTTGTATGTGTAGTTGGATGCTTATTGATATTTGTTGGTGATTCTAACTATTGCTAGTTTTGCATATGTATCATTTTAAACTTTTGTAAAAGTTTCTGGTTTAATCTGCGAATATCAATGTGTTGCAATTAGATTTTAAGTTTATTTTAAGGAAACAGGATATGTTACTTGGAAATCGGTAATTTTGTCGTGTGAATTGGATCTTGGGGATTATGCCGGGCAAGTCTCATTCGGCGGCGTCAATTTCGTCGAATTCATTGATGTACTTACTCGATTTAAGGCAATAATAATTTGTGGAGTTCATGCCTTCCGTAGAATTAGCAGTGTAGTAGTTACATCTCATACGTCGTGCAACGTCTTCCATTTTGTTCATAAGGTATTTTTTGTAGGACGTGTTGTATGGTGTCGGATTTTGTTTTGGCAGAATATTTTAATTCTTGTTTTTCCATTTTCAGGGTGATTTTCATGATATAGTCGTATATTTGTTTATCAGGTTGCTCAATTATGTCGCCGGCATCTGTTAGGATATATATAGTGTAAATACTACAGAGTATCGGCTACAACGGGGAGTATATAATATGGCAGATAATATTGAAAATAAATAAATACAGTATTCGATTGCAGACGAGTGAGAGCTAATATAATTTATTCGAAAACAATATGCTACATATTTAAAAAAGGTACAGCGGTTTTTTTTCCAGATAGACATTGTACATTTTTCTAAAACTGCTATGCTAAGCGGAACCGTCGGCGTTCTAAATGAGGTTAAACCATGATGAGAAATGGCGTTATATTTATAAAACATCGGTGCATTCCTGGAAAGTCTTTCTGGGAAATATATTGGTTGGAAATTAAGTAATGTTATTTATTATTATTATTATTATTATTATTATTATTATTATTATTATTATTATTATTATTATTATTATTATTATTATTATTATTATTATTAGTTTTAATTTTATTCTACTAAGTGTGTAATATATTAATTCCCTTAAAGTTTGGTATTTTAATTAGTATTTAAATTGGTTTTCGTAGATCGTAGCAGATAACGGTGCCATAGAAAGTGGAAACATACAAAAGTGTTAAATACGCCGTTTAAATGTTGTAATATTAAAGTCTTTTTTTAAAGGTGATAACATGTTTTAATTCATGTATCAATTTTCTAGTCATTTGTTTTATAGTTTTGTGCTTTAAAGGATTTTTTTTTGGGTGTTATATTTACATATTTCTAATTTGTTGTTTCGTATTTGAATAGAATCATCTGGAACGAAAATAATGAGAACTGGTGACTGAATATACCGTTAACAACGTTCGATTTTAAAATCAGTACTGGGGCAGATTGAAATAATATATGTTTTTTACAGTTGTGGAGTTATATTAAAATAAATTTAATTATTTATGATGGGTGTTGTCTGTAATACTGCTTCAAAAGTGTGTAAATATTAAGCGATAACCTAGAAGTATAATATATTTATTAGGCTCGGTGTGGGATTCGTTAAATTCCTTTATTTATTTATTTTTATTTGTTTATTCTTGGTGTTTTATTATTAATAGATGTGTATTTTTCTGAGAATTACATTTATAATATATATATATATATATATATATATATATATATATATATATATATATATATATATATACAGATAATTCCAGCTATGAGAAATAAAATTTACTTTTCGTTGTGGCAATCATCAGATAACGTAATCGAATGGTTCCTGAACCTTAAGGACAAGCATAGATTACACTTTACAACTTTTAACATAGACAACTATTACCAATCTATTTCCCCAACTCTCTTAAATAAAGCACTAATTTTAGCGAAAAATAATTCAGGCCTCACTGATTTGGAAATTAAACTTATTACACTAGCCAGAAGATCTATCCTCCAATTCGAGGGCAAGTTATGGACTAAAAAGGACACCCAATGAGTTCGATATTATTATGGGGATCCGGATTCTGCCCAAGTAACTCACTTAGTGGGTATATTTCTCTTAAATGAAATCAGACATAATTTTAAAAATTGAAAAGCGGGCCTGTATCGAAACGATGCCTTATTTGTTTCAGATGAGAGGCCTAAAAGGTATAGCAAAACAATTGAAGCTTTGCATGATTCTTTCATGAATTTCGGTCTATCAATTACTGTTGATCCTGAGAGAAAAACCTCTAATTTCCTAGATATTACCCTTAACCTCAATGACGGATTATATAGCCCCTTCCATAAACCTAATCTAACTCTGTGTCATGTACACAAACTATCTAACCACCCGAAAGCTATAATCAAATCAATAGTCCCTTCGGAGTCCATAGCATCTCTAGGCTTTCCGCTAATAACAATGTGTTTGACCAAAAGGCACAACTTTATAATAATGCCTTACTTACCTCAGGATACTCTAAACAATTACTTATAACCAAAATCAACAGGAAGATGCAAGTGTAAATATTATTACGCATAATATGACAATTAGCAAAAGGACCTGGACCAAAAGAAATATAAATGAACATAGACAACAGAGGCATTCCGTCCAACCTGATGTGAATGAGCAACATATAGATAGGTCCATACCTACTTCACGTAAACGCCTTAGAAGGAAACACAATATCTGGTTGAACCCACCTTTTAATAACAACGTAAAAACTAACATTCCCAAGAAATTCTTTAAAATATTAGAAAACTCCTTTAAACACCCACATAAATATAGCTCAATACTTAATAAAAACTCAATTTAAATGTCCTACTCCACTATGCCCAATATAGCCCAAACAATAATTTCAGCAAATAGCAAAAAAATAAAGTCCATCCAAACTAATGCTAGTTGCACCAATCCCAGAAATGCGTGCAATTGCAGGCGTACCAGTGAATGGCCATTGCATAATAAATGCACATACACTGATATTGTCTATGCTTGTACGGTAGCTGAACTAAATATTTCTAAAATGAACCCCAGAGATAACATGAATGCAGTCCCTAATAAAACTCTACAACTGAGTATTATAACTAATTTACACCATAATGATATACCTAATAATTCTAGTATCCCTCTTCCACCTAAGCAAGCCGATAATGATCTTCTAACGGTAGTTAATGATAACGCTAACCAGAATATACAATCAATTAACCAACCTAATCCATATCATGAAAATGCAGTAAACAGAAGTAGACCCGTGAATAGTAATGTAAGTGGTTCAGGAACAATAGCTAACCCTAAGATACACACTTATATTGGGGATACGGTAAATCTAATTAAATCCCGCATATCTATGCATAATTACTCCTTTAATAACGATGTTAGCAACAACAACACTTCACTGACTACTTTAATTAAAAATCTAAGATCCAAAAATATTCCACACAGTATAAAATGGTCCATCTTAAAAAAATCAAACTCTTATAACCCGGGATCTAGATCCTGCAGTCTATGCAATTCAAAGGCCCTGATGATTGCAACAGCACCTACACGCTTAAATTGAATAAACTCTAGAAATGAATTAGTTTCCAAATGCCGCCATAGAAGGAAATTCAAGTATACACAATTCAGCCCACCTCCAACCCACCGTAGGTGCTTGAGTGAGTGTCGGAACCGGGTTCGGAGTATCCAGTCTTGGGGATGTATGTCTTGAATTTTCCCTGCCTATAAAGCTTAGACATTAAATATGCCGTAATATCTCTTTAAATCGCTTTAAATTATTTTAAGTTGCAAAAGCATAGGTTTTTGAATTAAATGTTGTTTATCTATCTGTTTATATTATTAAATTTTGAGTTATTAAATTGGGAGAGGGTCTAGATTTTTTTATTTTTTTATTTTTGAAGCTTTAAATTATTAAATTCTAAATGTGACAAAAACTTCTTAATTATTAATTGCATCAATCTTCTAAATTATATGAGAGGGCTAGATTGCGAATTTGGTTTGTATCAAATAGTATGTTTGGAGGGGGCACATCGAGACCCTGACCTTAATTTAAATATCTGTCTATGTGACCCAGACGTTTAATATTCGAATATATGCATAACTGATTTGACCCAGACATATTAAATCCGGTATACATATAACTGAATATACACATCTGTCACTATACGTGGGCGTCTTCCTTGTTAACAAATGCCATGTAACATCCGTTTGTCCGCGTGTGTTTTGAATTTATTTTCATTCGAGCTGTTATCTCGCTAAGGAGAAGTGTTTGTTTTGGGATCTAACGCTGTCTACTGGGAACGCAAGAGTTTTATTGCCTTTAGAAGTAATTTTCTTTCTTTTGAGTAATTCTATCGGAGCTGGAAGGAAAAAAATGGTCGAATACAATACGCCAGTTAAATTTTATTCGAATTGTATTTGATTCGAATTGCATTTCTTTGGTTTGCGTTATTCCTATCAGCTATTGAAGACTCTGAATTTCGACATTATACTATTCAAAACAACGGGAGTATTCTAGGCTTTTTATATTATTTGTCTTCTCTATGGTTTTTTTAGCAATTTATTAATTTGCATACACCTTGAATACAATTTTCACTATTATCTACTACATCGACAGTAAATGAACATCCCGCCTGGATTACTTTTTTTCGATTTTTTCGCTCTTCGACTACCATTCACCATTTGAATTATTCTTTAACTAACACCTTGGATAGCTTGCCTGGAGCTATTTTAAACTTGTTGACTTGGATGAATTGTATAGTTTCACTAAATAGTATGTTTTGGCCCGATATATTTGATGTTGTATATACATTCATGTATTTTTCTATATATATTTTTTGATATATTTTTAAAAGTTTAATTTTTATTACCTGCAGTAATATCATTGCGGTAATGGTCATCTGAGGAGAAGATTTTCTCTCAAAACTGATGAGTAAAGTACTTTAAAGAACTTTGCCTGAATTTTGAATTGTAATAAAATTTGATTCATACTTAATTTTATTCTTTCACTTCATCTATTGCTATATATATATATATATATATATATATATATATATATATATATATATATATATAATATGTATATATTATATATCTATGTATATATATATGCATATATATATATGATATGTATATATTATCTATCTATGCATATATATTATCTATATATGTATAAAGTATATACATATATATATATATATGCATATATATAATATGTATACATTATCTAAGTATATATATTATCTATATATGTATAATGTATATATATATATATATATCATCTATATATAGTATCTATCAATATATATATATGTATATATGATGTATATATATATTATATATGTACATATATCATGTATATATATTATATATATACATATATATAATATATATATATATTATCTCTCTCTATATATATGTATATATTATATATATATACATGTAACTTGTGTATATATATTATATATACATATATACAATATATATATATATTATCTCTATCTCTCTCTATACATATATTATTTATCAATATATATATATATGTATATATATATATGTGTATCTATATATATATATTATACACATATATTATGTATAGATGTATATATATAAATATACTTATATTATGTATATACATATATATATAATGTATATATATTATCAATATATATATTATCTATAAATATATATATAATGCATATGTATATTGTATATATACATATATATATATAATGTATACATGTATACATATATATTTATATAATTATATATATATGTACATATATATATATATATATATATATATATGTATGTATGTATGTATGTATGTATGTATAGCTGTTTATCTTCCTCCTACTGCGGTAGATGTTACACAAGGTCGTGAAAGTCGGATTTGAAAAGCCAGGGCCAGAGAAGGTATACACCCTGACCTACAAAAAATGCCTGGGCAGCCCCGTCGGCATTTCCCGGATGGGGCGCCTTTGGCAGTAAGCGATAACTTACTTCACCTCAAAGTGTATATATGTATATGAATATATATAACTATATATATGCGTTTTATATATAATGTGTATATATAATGTATATATATATATATATATATATGTGTGTATGATGTACATATATATATATATATATGTACACATATTTTTATATATATATATATATATATATATAAAGCGTATGATTTTTGATAGGTATGTGTGAGTCGGGGGCGATAGGTCTTGACATCTATACTTCTTTTAAATTTTGTGGGATTTGGTAGTTATATTTCTACGTTTTAATTAGTCGGTTTCATGTATTTACGATGTTAGCTACGTCAAAAGGAGATCGGTAATCAACTGATTAAGGTTTTATCCGTGGTGGATGATGGTGGGTAGTGTTGTGATTGGAAGGACTAATGTACTTGTGGTTGTAGTATGTGCAATATATCCGTGGGTGGTTTATAGTACATGACAAATAAGTATCACTTTGGGAGCGTCTTGTGAAGGGTGACTATTTTATATATCTTTTTTAATTGTGTAATTAATTATTTTTTAATGTTGCTATTGATATAATTTCATCGGGTACATTGTCTTTAGGGTACGGTGTGTAAGTTATGTTTATTCGATTTGTCACTTCATTGGGCGAGTAGGAATTATCTCTTGTGAGGGCATTTCTGGACAAAAAGATCAGAAATATGAGTTAAACAAAAACATCAACATTTTCTTCTGATTTAACAAAGTATATATCAATTCATTACAGAATAGAAAAACACGTACATACATTTATAATATTCATACTAATAATCCTGATAATAGTACTACTACTACTGCAGTACTACTACTAATAATAATAGTAATACTAATACTACTACTACAACTACTACTACTACTACCACTACTACTACTACTAATAATAATAATAATAAAATTAAACAAATAATGCGAAAATATTATATGGGTAAACCACCTAAAACTACCTTGGCAGAAGATCGCTCTCATAAAAACAATAAAACATATATTGTCTCATTACACCAGAGGATATATTACATCACCTGCTCCTCCAAAGGATAATGTAATACCTGGGATGATTACGGCACCACTTTAAATAGAAAAAGGTAATGCTTAAGAGGACGTCTAATGATAACAGAACAGATACTACACTATCATCCCTTATGACTTGATAATACAGTGATGAATTAAATCTTGTTTACCTTTATTTAAAAATGGCAAGCCATAAAAAACATTTTAATAATTGAGTGGCCTTTTCGCTGAGCTGAAAGTCCAGTATATGCACTCAATATATGTTATCAGCATGCCAACAACCTCAGACGTTTTACTATCGACGAAAATATTGCGTATATATAAATACGTATGACAATGCAAAGTTACAACTCTATATTACAGAATAGTCATTCATGAGAAGTTTGTTTTATAATAAATATGTAAATGAAGAAGACATGTATGTGTGTGAGGGTATTTTCAGTGTATTATATATACTGTATTTCATACAATTAAATCAACACGCACTCTTTTGGTGTCATATAGTAAGATAGATGAAAACATATTTCGCATTTATATATATATATATATATATATATATATATATATGTGTATGTGTGTAATGAAGTCAGCAGAAACAGCTGTTTCGTCTCTAAAATACATATCAGTTTTATGAGACGAAGCATGCACATCAACAGCACTAGCTTCAAGCTTTATCAATTTTTTTCTGATATTGTCTCCGTATTTTGACTACTGCTCCCTTGAATTTAACTTATCGGAGGACTGTATACATTGAATCGAATATAAGTAGAGTTTTTATTGAAGCCTACTTTACATATTAGATGAACAGCGAAAAGGTTAAAAGTAATAATTTTGAACCGACGTTATATAATTTTTATACATTTCAGTTAAAGAGATACGCAAAAAGATACGCCACAATTCAATGCTAATAATCCCTGGATAAATGTTATTTTACAAAACGTCGTTTGAACTACAGCTAAATAAGTGTACCTATTTGCTAACTTTTTTATTTTGTCTTTTCCTGACCGTTATTGACGTTTAATATTCATGTTTTATGACTTGTGTCAGAAATTATAATTAGAGTAATGTGCCATTGTCGTGAGACAAAACTACTAGAGGGAGAATGTAGTCTGCACAGATGTCATATAGATATGGTTTTATGTTTTTATTTTTTATTTGTTAATATTCTCGTTATTCTGTCCTTTGCGATTTCTTTTTTTTATCGGACATAATCAAGCTTGTTATTTATCGTAATGCACTTTATATGTTTTGTTCGTGCTTATCTTGCGTTCTTCTTTGCTTTTATGCCTATATCTTTTCAAGTCTTGTATTTAGCTGAAGATCGAAAAAAAGTAGCACACTGATAACACGAGATAGAGAGACGAATATTTCGCTCCGATAAATGTATAGGATATGTCCATGCAATGGCGATTAATGATACGATGTCGACTTGTAACAACAACTCTACCGAGAAAAAAAAGCAGTACACAAATAAAACGGAAAGCGTGCATATAACTCATGATTCCTTTATGATAATGATGAAAATGTATATGAAAAATCGAATATACATTATGTATGTCAATATGCTGACCTTTTCCGGTGAAGTAAAGGGTCGTATTGACGAAATTCTCTACAGGATAGGAAAAACGAAAAGGGTTTTAACAATGTACCTTTCAGCAAAAGAACAATACATATCCATATATATATATGAATATATATATATATATAGATAAAATATTTGTTATTGTTTATATATATATATATATATATTAAAAATATTTGTTATTGTTTATATATATATATATATATATATACATATATATATATATATTATTGCTTATTTTGCGGTCATTATCAATATGATGTTATTGGATGGCTACTGCTATTATATGTTACTCATCCCTAATATTCTATTTAAGATCCATATCAAATATAGACCTCATTGATTCAATATGTATTAGTTTAACTTCGGATATTATCATCACTAATAAGATTACTATTATTATTATTATTATTATTATTATTATTATTATTATTATTATTATTATTATTATTATTATTATTATTAGTATTATTATTATTAGTATTATTATTAGTATTATTATTATTATTATTATTATTATTATTATTATTAGCTACGTCATTATTATTATTATAACAATTGTCTTATTATTTTGGGTAGGAGGTTAACATATCAATTAATATCGATATAACTATTATTATCGTTGTTAATATGAATATTAATTGTTTCCTCTATATATTAATACACTAGCGTCTACCTACCTGTGTCACGCTGTATCACCCATTTTTAAGAAGATAGGCTCTTCCCTAGCCGAATATTTATTTAATTAACTTTAGTATGAATAGATGACCTTAATATATATCGAACGGGGGCAGAGTTAGTAGTTACTATTGCAACCAGAGAAAAGAGACAGGGGGTGAAGGGGCGAGCAAGTATACATTGGGGCGAGTGAGAGTGGAGAGTGACCGGATTTGGGGTGATATGAGGGTTGACCGCAGAAGACAAAAGTGTTGCCTCGGGTAACCGGGTAATATAAATAAACATATATACTTCCATCATGCCACGTAAAAGTTAACGAGTGAAATGTGTGCATATTTCTAGCAACCAGATCATAAACAGTAAATTATACAGATTGCTGTAAAAAAGCGTGGAATTTCGACGAGGTCCCACTAGTTTATAATTATTATTAATATTTTTATTTATATAATCACTGTGAACACTGATATAATTACCATTGCTACTACTATTATTGATATAATTATTGGAATTATTAATTTTAACTTTAATAAAATATATATTATTATTATTATTAGTAGTAGTAGTAGTAGTAGTAGTAGTAGTAGTAGTAGTGGTATTAGTAGGAGTAGATGTATTTATATAAACAAATAGTGGAATAAAACATCATATGTCTCATGTGTCGTATGTTATAAGTTTTATATTTTAAATGTGCTTTTTTAATGGTTTTTTATAATTATGAGTGATTATTTAACTCAAATGTATGTTGGTGTTCTAAGTATATGACTCTTACTATATATATATATATATATATATATATATATATATATATATATATATATATATAGAATAGAATAGGAAAAGGATCTCTTAGATATAACCGATTCCTTCGAAAAGAACATTTATTTTTATGCGATTGTCTGACAAGCTTCTCCCGTTCATGACTAGTTTCTTATCGAACCGTGATGTTTGTTTTTAACCTCGTGTCATATGGGCATGCTATTGCGCCGATGTAAATACCTAACCACTAGGGAATAAATAAACTCTTTGTAAAGTTCCATTTAGACTTATAGATTCTACCTGTTATATTTAATAAAAATAGCAATGCTGTTTTTTGATGAACGGAAACTTACTTTAATTGTTGCAAATAACATTACGACTGTGTGTTAAAATCGTTAAGCCTTGTTAATCTATTCACAACGTTTATAAAATTTTAGTAAATAAAAATTATATAAGTTAAACGAATAATAAATTATTCAAAAAATGTTTATGTTTTACTTTATCTCATTCATCAAGTCAGAAACATGAAGTGAATCAGTTTACTTAACATTAAACATCATGAAAAGTTACAAGAAAATATTTGAGGCTAAAACAAGAGTCATGTTATGGGAAAAGATAATTGACGCCTGACGTTGACAGGTGTATTGATCTGTAAATGTATGCAATTTGCGCTGCTCTTCCGCAATTCTTGATTTAACGCGTGTTGGTGATAGTCGAGTAATGTTTTGCCTGATGGTAGTGTGAAAAGGGAAAGGAAATTTGAATGGCATTTCATGTAACCAATGACAAGAGTTGCGTGACAAAGTTCCTCAAATACAAGATGTTGATGTTGCAATGTGTCCAGCACGCATAATATATTACCGTCTATCAATAAAGCAATGGTCAAACCTGAGCAATATGGATTTGATTGGCACACGCTGTTTTGTTATTTCTGTTGCATCATATATTTTCAAACTCATAAATTACTTAGGCGCTTTTGCTATTATGTACAGTAAACTTACCTTATGATTTACATAGTACAACTACATTTATAATAATTATTAGTATAGTGTCTCTCGTCAACTTTACAGATTTTATTCAAGATAGTCTTCAACTGAAAAGAATGCTTGATTCACAGTGTAAAAACTGACCCTTAAGCTTTTTATGCTTTCCGGCTGAAGTGTATCTGCTGACTACTATTGACTTTTAAACAAACACAAGGTTGGTTGGTCAATGCCAGTTGGAAATGACATCCAAATCCGTTTAGTCAAGATATACAGCCACTATTTATATATATATATATATATATATATATATATATATATATATATATATATATATATATATATATATATATATGATATTTATAAATAAATATTGAATTATTAATACCTACAGACGCTAGCGTTTCAAGCGTATTGCTCTCATCAGTGCAGAAAAGTAACAATTTCAGACGGTCGGGAGGCGCTAATCCGATTCAATATATAGATATTTGAACTGCCTTTCAAAAAGGCATAAATATTTTTTTTTAGAAAGTAGATACAAAAAAAAAACACATATTGGAATAAACTTATTATGTTCGAACGCAAAGGTGTTACTTACTTTTGAAAAGATTCAATCAGCTGTTGACATTTCCAAGCGGACATGTGCTATGAAGTTTAACCGGTAAACCGGAAAAAGTAAGGAAACTAATAGAAGCCTATTATGTTTCTCAATTTTTTAGTTGATAATTTGTATAATTTAAAATATTCGTAGAATTGTTCTCATTGTGTGTGTTATTCTCACAATGTTTCGGCCGCTGTTACCTCCGGCCTTCTTCGGGTGATTCTTATCGAAATCCAGAACATTTCTGTTGAACTCGGGAATCTGGACGGAATTTCTAACGGAACTCTTTATTTAATCAACAAGGGTTGCATGCTATCGTTCCGTCAGCCATTTTTTTTGAAAATTATGGAAATAGTTTAACCAATGCTAGTGTATTTGCTTGAGATCAGTGTAGGTTGCTGCAGGTACATACGACGCTTTTAGAAAGTGTAGCAGTAACAAAGGAACCATATACAGAGATAACCAAAAAACGCAGTCAGTCACAGAAACTAGGTACTCGTGATTTCTGGTAAATCTACAATAGTGTGATGACCAAATGGCAATCGATAATTCCTCCGCTATAATTCATAATGATATCCTTTGTACGACAACTGATAACGCTGAACTACTTGCCAGTGTTTTGCCTTACACTCTACTTCAGACTCAGCAAACCCCACTCCTAAAGACCTATTAGGGAATGAAGCCACACTTGAGAACCTGGTCATCACCTTATCTCAGGTCAAATACACCATAAAAAAAACTGGACACCTCCAAAGCCTGTGGGCTTGATCTTATACCTGTAATAGTTATAAAGAAATGCTCTGCTGAGCTGGCCCGTCCTCTCCAAACTATACCACACATGTCTTGCTGAATATTGTTTCTTTCATAGTTGGTAAATTACCTCTGTAATACCAGTCTTCAAGTATTCTGGAGATTGAACTGATCCTCTAAACTACCGCCCAATCAGTTTACTCCTGATTTTTGCTAAAATCATTGAATCATTAATCAATCTATCGATAGTCCGGTACCGTGTCAATGCTCAACTTTTTGTCGATGATCAATACAGATTTAGACAAACACAATCAACCGCAGATATACTAACGGCCATCTCTGACGAATATCACACACTGGGCAAGTCAGGTTAAGCTAGGGCGGTAGCGCTCGATATGTTCAAGGCCTTTGACAAGGTATGGCATGAAAGGCTTCCCCTAAAACTGCACTTATCTGGTATTACTGAACAACTGTTTAGTATAATTAAATGCTTACAGATAAAGAACCAGGTTGCCCTCAATGGTTTTGCATCTAAGCTACAGGACAAAAATGTTGGTGTACCTCAGGGATCCATCCTTGGACCTCTAATGTTCCTGCTTTCCATAAATGACCTGCATAATGTCATTGAGACTGTCTGTAGTAGATTGGTGTAAAATAAATGGATGGTACATTTTAATGCCGCTTAGACAAAGCTACTTTCCTTCAATAACTACAAGAGACCACTTCCACCACTGATTGTAATGGCAAATATACCCTACCTGAAAGTTCATCATTCAAACTCCTCGACCTAACTTTCACAGATTACATGAATTGGAAAAATTCATTGACGCCATTGTCGGGACTGCTGCAAAAAAAGGTAGGCTCAATCTACCGTGCTAGTAAACCTCTCGCACCTGACATGATCCTATATCTCTACAAAGCCACCATCCGACCATGCATAGAATATTGTTATCACATCTGGTCCTTCCCTCTTAGACAAGGTCAGAAACGAGTTGCCTACTTGATAGGGCCCTCACTATCCACCAAGCTGAAGCTCCTGTCTCATCGCTGCAATGCTGCTTCCTTGTGCTTGTTTTACAAGTACTTCAATTGATTGTGCTCTGATGAACTTGCTTCTCTGGTGCCTTACGACGTAAATTCAGTAGACAAAGCCGACAATCTGCCAAATCAAATCCATTCACTATGGAGGTCGAAGAGCTGCCCACTCCGAAATATTCTTTCATCGTGCTGGTGGGCTCTGTAACATCCTCCCTGAAGATAAAGACTGCATTAATATATAAAAAGAGAATTCTATAATATTTAATGTACACTAATTATGAATTGTAACTAAAAAGATGACCACAACAGAGCTGATGGTTTAATGTATGAAATGTAGAGAAAGGTGATCGGTTCATCTCCCACTGCGTAAAGATCTGTCAAACAAGTATTTTCCCATCTATGTATTAAAAGACCACCGAAGAAATTTAAATAATCACATGATCCATTTTAAATAATACACATGTAATGTACAAACCATAGTATCGCGCCAAAGAACCAAAGGACCGGTATATCTACTTTAAGTAACATAATCATTACTTGTGGAGCTACTCAAAGACGGGGGATAGGCATAATATTTTTCATCATTGTGTCGCCCGACGTGAAAGTGTATTATCGCACATTGTTCCGTTTTTTTTCAAATGCATTTGGGACCGATTATTTGCTTGTTGACTTGGTGGCAGAAATAATGCACGAGCTACTTTTCTAAGACATTTTCTAAGACTTTCTTTTTTATCGTTGTTCTTTCTTGTTTTTTAATTTTAACTTTAATTTTTATTTTTTTCCTCTTCTCTTCTTAAGTGACCTCAACTATTGCAACGCCACATTGTGTATTGTCGGCAGTTGAAACCTTTATTCCAGACATTTAGTTTCTCTGATGATCTGCCAAGCAAGTACTTGCTTGGTAGTGAAAACCGTGTAGGAAAAAAACATTGTATTTGAATACATAATATTTGTAAGAAAACATATTTAATGGTGACTATTGGTGTTCTGAAAAGAATGCTTTGGTAAACCTTCATAAAATAGCATATACATGTTCTGTACTTTGTAATCGAGTATCATCGAGCTTGTTTCTATCGAAACAACCCCGGGCTTCACTGAATGATCTATTTTATAAGTGAAAAATCTGAATATATATATATATATATATATATATATATATATATATATATATATATAATAACAATTTAATTTTAATGTTTACCTGCGTAAAACGTCGTTTCAAGCAGAGCAGACAAATAACAAACTTAGACGCACATAGTGCGTGAACCCCTTTTCTCAGATACAGATAAAGAGTAGTATATATATATATATATATATATATATATATATATATATATATATAAATAGTGTTATTGTGTTGTTGTTTCTTGGATATTAATCCAATGGAAGGTTAGTGTTTATGAAATAGAGGTCAGTACGGTTTTTGATTTCTAACGAAACCGCAACGTAAACATGTGTGCTTATATGTAGTCAATAATGAATATATATATATATATATATATATATATATATATATATATTTAAAGGAAACGTATATATATAAATATATATATATGTGTGTGTGTGTGTGTGAGCGTGTGTGCGTGTGTGTGCTTGTACGTATCAATGTGTACGTGTGTACATCAGTAGATGTGGGGAGATATGATCTTTGCAAAGTAGAAACCAACGTTATGAATGTATGGCGTATGTTTTTTTCTTTGACAAACTATTATCTTCAGTCATGTGGTGTATTTCCAATGAAGTACATCGAAGAATAACGCGAAATAAGTACTTTTTTATCATTAAGCTATGTTATAGTCCTTATTCTGACGAATGAAAATACTTTTATAATCCTTTGAACGTGATGACCAACTATTTGTGTGTACTAACATATAATATTCGCTATCTCTCACATTGCACAATCTATCTCCTATCTCATGGTGAAGCGTAGATATAAATCCATTAATGTGTTTGATGTGTGTGTGTGTGTGTGGGTTTGACTTTGTTCGTGTTTGATAATGGGATTTTTAAGCATCTTTATCGACATCAGACCAGACAGTTACAAAGTATTTTGCTTTCATACTTTTTGTTTGACTATCTATTAAATACCGATGTTTTCAGTGAGTGTAGACGGAGAATAAGGACAGAGAATATGTTCTTCCTTTGGTGTAGCGTAGATCCTGATTGTACTGCATGATTCAATTCGTAAATAGAAATTGCCGATTTGAGTAAGTCAATAACTAGAAAAAAGTGTAGTAATGAAATATGTACAAAATAATAAAGGAATGCCATTGTAAAGCTCAACCGAGTAAACAATCGAAGCTCTTCATTGATGTAACATCACAAAGAAATTGCAGATAAAAATGTGTTTATCCTAGATATATTTACTTTACCACTACGATATGTTCATACTATTTATATTCTTATTACTATGCGCCAGGGAACATCTATAACAATATCCAACTATCTATTAATCTTATCGCACTAGATGTTGATAGTAATTCGGTTGTTTGCAACTTCTGTACACCGATACTGAATTTTATTTTCAGTATAAACGTGTGTAGTACAAGGATCCTCCGAGAGATTAAGGGTGATTAATTACCCTAGCATACAATTTAGAAAATCTACCGAGATAATTAAAATGTTTCATTCACACAGTTATGAAAACTGAGCCCGGCGAGAAATGATTGTTCAGATTACGGGTCGGGTAAAAACGCCGTATTCGTAAATATGAATGGGTTACCTGAGGAAAAGTAAAAAAGTGGTCAGCTCAAAAGTTATTATGGTCATAAGTAAAAAATATGCAGGCTGAGAGAAACTGAGTACGCGAGAGATTTCAGCTGCCTTTAATGATTGGCAGATAAGCTAGCGACCAACGTAATAGCGAGCTGGTTGATGTAAGACATTCCATTTTGGCAACACCAAATAGTCTTAGCGTTCTCTATGGAGTGTTGTGCAGAGTTAACTTATCACTGAGTTTTAAATGAGTTGAAAGAGAGAGTCTCGACGTTGAGACGAGTTGAGATTAAAGTCAACGTAACTTAACTCGAGAATAACACATCTACAATATGAAAATCGAACAAACCAGACGCACCCATCTAAAAATAATCTAATTGATTCCTTCGTTGAGGAATCATTTCAGAAATATCCGAGAGCTTAGGAATACACTCGATGATGTAAAATCCTTCTTCTTGGTAAACTCACCAGATATTTTAGTATTATGCGAAACTAATATACACCCCATAATTTATTTTAACCATTTTTACATGCCAGGATACCCCTTACTCCTCCCTAATACTCTGATAAGAATACGCGTTGATACAATGCCTATATCATAACAATCTCTTCTTGGGTAGATAACTAATTCTTGAAACAGATGATTAAGCGTTAGGAATCTATATTTCCTCTACCGTTTTTCTTCGACCCAATCTGTACCGTATTTGAGTATGTCATCGATAGTGTAAACGCAGTAAGTTCCTTAACTCATGTAATAATCTCTAACACACATATTTTATTGTTTTGTCGAACTACACAGACGTAACAGGTAAAGGCACGCATTGTGTCTCCATTTTCCATTCCCTTTCAACAACCATGACTTTCCCGACCCCTCATGAGTTGTGAAGATAAGCTAGCCTCTTATTGGATCTATTCTTGACAGCATTGCCCGTGGCTTTTTTTGCGGATGTACATGCCCCACTCTGGAACACTAGCTACCTTGTAATATTCGTTTATATCACGTTAAACCTCCGATCTAAATCCAACGTGGCGTTACTTCAAATGACGAAAAATTACCAACGGGCTTATTAAAGATTTATCAGACATCTAATAAGAGATGCTTCACGGAGTGATACTTATTAATCCCTGCTGAACAATGCACGAATCTAGTGACATAATGGGTAGAAGAAAGCATAAAAGCGCCTCTCTATAGGCGGAAATATATACAATAAGCCCTACTCTCCCACTTCGACCAGTAAAGCTGCTGTTGCGCATGAGCAGCAAGCATTCCGCTTATTCAACCACCATGAGTGAGTTACAAATAGATAAAAAATGATAGTATTAAGTTACGATAATAAGATGGTAGTTGCCGCAGCAGAGATTTGCACCGTTATGCTGGTATCTATTTTTCCTGATTCCAAAAAAAATGCTTGCCGAATTTTGATTCACTGATAGATGGGAAATTACATGTGTGCTGCTAGTTTGCAAAAAGGAATCTGAAAAGAAACTGACCCGCAAAAGGATCTACCAATCACTCTCCCCCGCTGTTTGCTAAAATATTTTAATCATTAATAAATAGTCGCCACCTCAAAAATATTAAACTTCTCTCTGACCAACAGTGTAGATGCACGCAATTATATTATTTTGTGGATACCTAACCGTTATGCGCGAACGCATATAGCATAGCGTTGGAAAAGTTGGTGAAGCAAGGGCGGAAACGCTTGATATATACACACACTTAAACAAGGCCTAGAATACATTTCTTCTCAAGATAATTAATTTCCACGGTTTTACTGGACTAGCATTTAGCATAATCAGATCCTTGTTATCTAAACAAGATGAACATGAAGATAGAATATAGTTATTTTTAATTTCATTTCTTCATATGTCTGGATAAGTTGGCACTAATAATGACACCACGGACACAATGTATTCACAAATTTAACCAAATATATATATATATATATATATATATATATATATATATATATATGGTAAAATGAAAAAGGAAAACCAAAAACTGGATGTTTTTTTATGTGTACATCAACGTTTCGTCTTTATTTATAAGACTTCATCAGGATGATGATATAGGAAAAAGATATCATGCAAGCACGGATACATGTAGGGTAGACATGTTGGGAAGAAAAATAAAATAAAATGAAAAATAATGGCAGCGTCTAGCTGGACGTCCGTACTTGTTAGAGAATGAAAAATGAGTGGGAGAAAAAAGGGGAAGGGTGGAGGGAGCAAGGACTACTGTGGCTGGCGATGAGAGAAAGAGGTGGGGGATGAGCAGGGGTAAAATGGATGGCAGAGAGAGATTGGAGGAAGAGGGGGAGGGGGTGTTTGACCAGATGGCTGAGGTCGAGATTGAAGGGGAAGAGTGAGTTGGAATGTTTGTGTGTGTGGGGTGTATGCAGGGAAATGGGGATGGGTAGAGAGGGAGGGGGGGGGCTGTGATTTTGGTGGATGGGCGAAAGTTATAGTCTTAGAGAGCGTTTGAAGAAAATGAGGGAATTTAAGAAGAGGTATGGGAGAAAATGGATGAGAGGGGGAAGAGGGAGGATTTGTCGTGATAGGGTGTGAAATATTTGAAATATTTGGAAAATGATAGCAATGAGTGAGGGATTGGAGTGGGTGGGGGAGGGGGGTGATTGAAAGGGTGGGTGAGGAATATATTTAAATATTTGGAAAATGAGAAAGTTTATTTGGACTGTAGTATTAAAAATGTGAGGGAAAAAAATGAGGAAAAATAAGAGAAGATTCAGGGAGAAAAGGGAAGGGTGTGGGTGAATGGAAGAGTGTCATAAGGTTAGAGATGAAAATAAAAGTTAGCCATGATCAGGCAAAAGACTTTGTTCTGTGAGGATGATCTTGCTTATTAAGGGTGATAGGTTAAAGAAACCATTTCGCTGCTTGATAGTAGTGGAGGATGTGATGAGTGCAGTTTCCAATAATCTTCGCCGAGATTTGTTGTGGATGTGTTTAGTGATTTTGGCTTGTTCAAATTTGAATGCATGACCATATTCTAGAGCATGGGAGAAAAGTGCACGATTTACACATACATGTACACTATTTGCAACACTGACATGTCAATAGTATCGATCAACATTTATTATAAACTGAGATCTGATCAAGCAAAGTTAGAATCCGATCTCAACCTTAGATCATATTTGGAAATAACTTTTCCAAATATGATCTAATGTTAAAATCGAATTCAGACTCTGCCTGATGAGATCTCAGTTTATAATAACGGTTGATCGCGATAACATCGACATGCCAGTGTCGTAGATGTTGTACATGTGTGTAAATAAACATAATCATATATAAAATCTCTATGTTACCTGGATTATTATCATTATAATATATATATATATATATATATATATATATATATATATATATATATACATATATATACGTATAGATGTCTATATATATATATATATATATATATATATATATATATATATATATATATATATATATATATATATATATGGGATATAAAAGGGACGGGAAGTTTTCCCTGTAATTTTACATGTAAATAACTGTGATTTCTAATGTACTCTCTAGTATCGTGTGCTGTGTGTCTTTGAAAAGAATCAACACATTATATTTTGAATTTCACTTTCCATATGTTATTTGATGCAAACGTTTGAGTATGTGGCATTGAATTACTAAAAGCATTTCTTCATATGCTTTCTAAGATATCATAAAAAACTTATACATATATAGACATGCATATGCATGCATATATATATATATATATATATATATACACATGTTGTATATAAAAACATGTACATACATGTTATGTATGTATGTCAAGTTAAATATATATGTAGATATACATGTATATTTCATGAAAATGCCAGTATACTGCAATCATATGCCCTTAATAGAGTTAAGATAACATTCCATATATATCAAATGTTCAAAAGCTAGGAAATTCCCAAATTTTTACACTTTTATTGTCATTAAGAGTATACGAGCACAAAAGGGCTATGTATTTTACTGGTAGAATTGTTTCTTCAGCGCACCTCACACACGTAATCCACTCATGTATAGATATTTATAGTGCAGTGATGTGATAAGGAAATGGTTTGATTCTTATGTAGTCATACCCTTAATGACAATAAAAGTGTAAACTTTTGGGAATTTCCTTGCTTTTGTACATTTAGTGTATATACATTTTCATCTTAACCCTATAAGGGCATTTGGTTTAAGTAATCGCATTTTTCACGGAATGTCACTACTTTTGTGAATGCTATGCACTAATACAAAGCCTTCTCTTAAGGTTTTCTGGAAAACTAAGGTATATGGTCAACTGAAATTAAAATGCCATCAACTAGACTCTAGAACCTCTATCTCTGCAAAAATAAGCTGAATCCATTCAATAGTTCATGAGATACAGGGTGGAACATATGTACGTACGTACACCCAGATCACATGATTTCATGAGTATATTTTTGCTGGCTCTTTGTGTTGCCTTGACTAATCATGCTGAAATTCTACACACTTATACAACCTATCAAATACAAATGTTCTGCAAAGTTTTAACTAATTTGGTTTATAGTTATGATTGATCACAGACATGAGATTTCCAGCATAGGCCATTCTTTCAAGTCTATTAAGAGATAGAGCGCTCTCGCACAACCCTTTATATATATATATATATATATATATATATATATATAAATATATATATATACATATATAAATATATATATATATATCGATACGCTTATTTATATATATATATATATATATATATGTATGCACATCAATATTTATATATATATATATATTTACGTATATTATTTTTGTATTGTGTTGTATAAGTATATGCATATTTGTTTACATATGCATATGTATATACTTATATATATATATATATATATATCAATATACATATATATAGTTACATTTATATATATATATGTATATACATGTATACCTATATATACACGTATTTTCATATGTCTATATGTATTTATATTTTCATACATGTATATGCATATATATAGCTTCCCTACACTGCATTTATATCAATGTCAATGTATATATATATATATATATATATATATATATATATTAAAAATTAAAAGATATATATTATATATACATATATATATGTATATATATATATATAAATATATATATATATATATGTACATATAAAAATTAATAAATATACGCATGAATAAATATATGTAGAAATGTTGGTAGATATATATATATATATATATACATATATATATATATATACATATTGAAGTATAGGTATAACTATGTATATAGCAATTTGTATGTATACGTATATGCATACACACATGTTATATATATATATATATATATATAAATATATACCAATGCACACACGCGTGCGTATGTTTAGTCAATTATATATATATGTATATATATATATGTATATATATATATCTATATATATATATATATATATATATATATATATGAGAGATAGAGAGAAAAAACATAAGAGAGAATGATAGAGAGAAAAATTATATTAGATTAATACATTCACCTCTATAAGTGCCTCAATAAATAGAGGCATTCATTCAAAGTCGCTTCGATAAAGACAGTGGTAGGTTACATATTTTCCTATCAGATTAATATAATTATCTTATTCTGAGTAATTTATTGCTCCTTGCAAGAAAACAATTATTAACAAAGTTAATTGTCATTTTTATTTTATTTTTCTCAGTCTCTAAACATGCACATTTAGGAAGTGGGTTAAACACACAACATAATATTGTAAATGTATAGCTGGCAATTTAAACACTATATATTATTTACCTCTAAACGTATATTGTTAATATTGTATTGTTTTGTTTACTCCAATATCAGAAAACAAATGCACAAAATAAAAGAAAACAGAATAAAGACCATCATTCCAACATTTTAAAAATGATAATGCAATAATCTTTGACATAACATGCTGTACAAAATATATATTGCTTTGTAATATTATTTCAGTCAGTTATGTCTTTTGTATGCAGCCGCGTTATTGTAACGTTCATAAATACATATGAAGTGCAAATAAAACAAGATGTCTAACCTTCATAGAAAAGCCAAAAAAGGTCAACCCATGCTTTTTTTAAAATTCAATAAATACTTTCTATGAAAAATATAAAGCCAGATAAATATAAGACGGTGTTTTAACATAGTCTACAGACAACAATTCTGTTCGTCTTCTATGGAGAAAATTAATGCCCATTTTATATTAAAAGCAAACAGACTGCTAAATTGATAATGCTATAATCGCTTTATTATGATATTTATGTGCGAAGTGTATTTAATATTGACGAGAGTATCTTTGGTTCGACATATTTAACTACTTACTAAAGATTTGCGGCATGATCGCGTATATAAGTGTGTATTATTGAGTTCTGAATAATTACTACGTAATTAAATTCACATTTTACGGAATGCAAATGCCAATATATTATCCAGCAGATCATTCACGGAATAAATGCATTTAAATCACATATTTGATATTCATATTTAGGGGTAATGACGTGCTGTGTGTTTTATTTGTCGGCCAGTGGGTAGATGCTGCTGTGGCAGACTGTTATTAATTCATCTGTTGGGGATGTACTACTACTATTAAACATGTTTAAGTGTTATATTTATATTTAGTTTTTAGAGGGTGTCTTATATTTACGTGATGAACCGTATTTTAAATTGTAGTTTATTCGCTAAGTGTGGGTTTAGTGTTCATGAAGGGAGTATTTTTACCAGCCAGTAAAACACGTTTCCTGGGCGAATCAAATCAATGGATAAGTCGATATAGCCTCGCTATCATTGTAATAAGTGTGCTGGTATCTGTATGGCATGTAGGTGTTAGTATTTTTACTAATTTTGTTTAATTTTCCCCAATAAACTTTATGACTCTATCTATGGTACTGTGGTAATCGGTTCCATTTAATTTTAAATCATATATTTTTTCTCTTGCCTTACTCTTGGTTATATATATATATATATATATATATATATATATATATATATATATATATATATATATATATATATTTGTGTTCTTGGTACAGTTATAGCTGACGCGCCAGATTTCCGTGACTTCGCGTCGGCAAGAATCGGGCAAGTCTAGGAAGTATCCGAGAGCTGACAAAGTATTAACCTATCAGGTCGCAGCATTCATTCGCCAAGCAGGCTATACCAAGCAGCCGACAATATTTAGAAGAAAAACAATAATCGCCTTCTATTGCAACAACAGTTAATTATCATCAGGTGTGTCAGGTCGTCAAATTTCCGTAAGGGACTAATTCAAAAGCATAACATTTTCATTTCTTTATTTATGTTAAAAAAAGACATTGACAAAAATGCCCCCCCCCCAAGAAAAAAAACATTATTTTCACAAACGAATCCTCTACACATTTCATTGACAATGGTTTATTTGGGCCACCAAAAAAAAAAATATATATATATTTAGTTACAGTTATTCAGCTACGGTTTGTTCGTTTTCTTTTTATTCTTTTTATCTATGTATTTTTTTAAGCGATTGGCAAGTTTCAGTTTCGTTTTCGTCTTGTCTCGTCTCGCCAGCTCTCGGGTGGTTCCTCGAACTGCCCGATCGACATCTGGCGCGTCGCCTATAACAGTACCATTTTCTTTTGTGTGAAGGTATTCGATAAAGATACTTCCATGTAGTAATCTATTAATGTATTTAATATGTGATAGATAGGTGTTTAGGGGATGCGAGTGTATGGTATATTTTTGTTGGTAGGGTAGTAGTAGAAGTTATTTTATGATATATCTGGGGTAAATAGTGGTGTATATTGCATATAATGAATTTCTTTTGATAATCATTTGAAAATAATTGGGGCAGGTAAGATAGTTAATAGGACTTATTTTGATTTTCCTATTACTTGTATGTTATTTAAAATTATGTGCAGGTATAGTGTTTACCGCGTTATGTGTGTTCGTTTTAGTCTATTCGACCAGTTTAAATCTTCTGTCAGAACGTAGATCTCAGTTTTACATTCATACAGTTTACGGAAGGATTATTAATCAGTGGGGCATAGTGAGCAATTACGCGACGTAAGGCTATACTACCTTTGTGTATTGATGATCTTCTAATTTATATTGATATTTCTAATTTAGTTGACTCCTTGATCGCAGGAATAGTGATAACTAAAGATTAGGTTTTTCGCTTATATTTTAAAGTGTTATTTATTCGTATATTTAAATGTTTTATTACCGGTGCATCATGTCTGAACGTTACTGAAGTAATCTTTTCTTTGTAAGAGTTTACACCGAATATGGCTATTGCTGTCTACTCGATTGATCTGATTATGCAAACTCTTCCAGGTGGGAAAATTTCCCCTCTTCTGCATAACTAGCACGGGGGGAGGGATTGATTAGTTTTCGGTTTTGAGGCTAGTCGCGACCCTACGGAGTGTTTACAACGATTATTTTATTACCGTATTTCAATTTAAGAGTTGTTATAGCTTATTAGATTGTGGAAAGTATTTATATATTCCCTGGGGAAATTGTTTATTATGTTAAATTAACACTGAAAGAATATATGTTAGCACGCCTATATTGCCTCATTCACATTATTTGATACCACTTACAAATGTGTTTCACTGTTAAGGATACACCCCTTTTCATAACAACTGATGTTCTATATATATATATATATATATATATATATATATATATATATATATATATATATATATATAGTCTCGGAAATGTTTTAACCATTAAAATTATATGAAAAAAACATTTTAGTCTCAAGTACTTCGGTGAAAAATTACTTTTCTTGTAGGTATATTTACTTTTAACAGTCACTATGTAAGTATTCTTCATAGAATTTACGCTAGTCTCTACATTATTTAAGGAATCATCAGTTGTTTTATATGTATATATATATTGAAGTAAATTAATGTTCTACTTTTGGAGACATCTTAAACCGAAAATATAATTTTATCTTAAAACTAAATTGATTCAAATATTTTATTTTTACATGAAATATGATGATTTCATTGAAAAAGGTCTACGTTGACCGACTATCTGATGTATTGTATAAATACATCTTAGCATAAATTTGACTTTAAAAAATCATATTTTTCAGTTTACAATGTCGTCATTGTAGAATGTGCATTTACCTCTTGCAAGCGCTACCAGCCGACTCTCTCCTACTTAAATCTTCTGATTTAAACAGCATGAGAGGTCAGGCTACTTCAGCGATCGATGTCGTTTAATCGACAATGAGGGAAAAATGTGTTATTTCCATTGAAAAAGTCATGTGATTTTCGAAATATCTGATTCATTATATAATAAAAACTGTGTCGATTTAGCATTAAATATATATATATATATATATATATATATATATATATATACTCCTGATCAACAATTTAAGGTCACTCGTAAATCTTAAAACAAAACATTTTTGTAAAATATATTTTCAACTCCTCCCACTTAAGGTTACCAATACTACAAGCTAAAAGGTTATGGAAAAAATATCTACATTCCAAACATTTTATTGAGACCTTTAACTTTATATTTTCATAAAATGAGGCATTTTACACTTGATCATAATTATAACACCAGGAGTATAAATTGAAAGATCTAAGGATATTCCAATGTGTCTACTTCAGTTAGAGATTAGAAATCATTGCGTAAAGGTGTCACCATGCGTAAAGCAAGCACACTTACCGAATTATATATATATATATATATATATATAAATATAGGTACATGGATAAATAGTTATTCATGTTTACCTACTCTGATAGTGTGATATTTACTTCTACTCTGTTGAATTACATAACTGATAAAATAAGAATGTTTACATTTGTACATCCACGATAGTATTTAAATTGAACATAAACACGCAGTCGACTGATAGCTAAACAGTTACTTACAGCCTGTGTTTCTTGTAGATAATCGAACTGAACTATGTGTCTTCAGAGGTAGAAAACAGGTTAACACCCTTACCCTCTCTATCCCATTAGAGGATGGGGTAGTGTGTATAGCCAATTGCATGAGGCGCCATTTCTGGAGAATACCGACATGTCTGTTGATGTTTTTTTATACTTTGTTCTTAATGATTAACTTTTAAAACGGATCTCGTGTGACATTTTGTGAGAAGTCAAATGGCTACCTGCTGTCTAGAAACTAGAATGTGTCTGTGAGTAGACGACTTTACAAAAGAATTAATAAAATGATAGAGTAGCCGATCTTATTGCTATCTGGACAAAGAACGACATGTAGAAACATCGATCAAATGTTACGTATCAATTATAGGATTTTATTAATACAGAGACGAAAAATGATCAAAAGAGAACACACAATGAGAAATCCGAGATTAATAGAGGAGTAAAGATATGGATATACTGTTTTGTATAAATAAACATAAATCTCTCTATATAAAACTCAATATATGTGTGTATTGATGTGTATGTGCCCTATAGAAAAAAAGTTAGAGAATCTAAATAAAATCTAAAACTGTATTCTTATGAAAAATACACCAGTGAAGATCATGGTTATATTTCTGATTCTCCATATTCACCCTTAGGGCTATCAGAAATATATCGTCAAGAATGGGGAACGGTTTTCAAGTTATTACCGTCAAATGTCTATTGTATTATGTAATTATAAAAAAAATGTTAAGTCATTACTTACGAAAATTACGTTTTATTTTATTTAACGTTTCTTAATGTTATTTATTTTAAATGGAGTGGATAAGAAACTCGGATAGGGTGTCTTAAGTAGTCATCTGAAGTCATCCTTATTTTTTTTTGCTAGTTTAAATAGCTATTTGTAGGCGTCCTAAAACAGGAGCAATGAATGTAATTGCCATATAGAAATCCAAAAGTGGTCAACATGCTAGATTAAGCATGTGTATTTAAACAGAGCGTTGTCCTGGACAAACACATTCTCTGTCATTTGGTTACTTGATGTTGCCCGGGAATTGTTAAGTGCTATAAATTTATCTAAAATGCTCAGTATTCTAGATAGAGAAGCTTGGTTTAAGTAGTGATCTGGTGACATCCTTAATCTTATGTAGTTCGTTTGAATAGTGTTCTAAATCAGGGAGAATTGGTGGTACAGTGGCAGTGTTGTCAAAAAGAAAGAAGTTATATGTCTTTTGTTAACTCAGTGTTGCCTGGTAAATATATCAGTAAATAGTAAGAGTTAATACAAAGGTCCCAATATCCAAGATAGAGCAGATGTGTTTTCTTTGTGCTGGCCGGGAGTCATCAATACCTTAGATAGAGCAATCCTACATAGAACATGTGTTTTTAAACACTCTGTTACCCGGGACTATTAGTTCCACGGTTGTTTTTTACAGATTCTTTGCGTTGCAAGGCAGTGCTCAATATATTACATAACGCATAGGAGAGTGCAATAATGTTATGTTTGATGGAGAAAGGGAAGATGAGAAACTCAGCGTTGTCTGGGAAATCACAACATAAATATAAAGCGAGATCTTCTTTCGATATATGATCACGTTGACCGACTCAATTGAATTAGTTGACTGAAATATTTTTCATATGATGTGTCACGTGTTAAAATGGATGATCAGCAATTTTACAGAAATCTGTAAGTACTTAGAATTGTTGACATTTATGTGGCTGTAGGCTACGTGGTGAACCCTTAGGAAAGGTTACTAAGTAAGAACCGAAATAAAGTGCCATTCTATTGCCTATATTTGTCATATTAGAGCCGTAGAGTACTGTTTTTAGTTCAGAGAAAACGGAAATTTAAGAGAAATAAAAAATACCTAGGTTTACAGTTCATATTTTTTTTAATTTATGAGATTTAACCTTTTTGTTTAGGGATCTTCAATCTGAATTGTAAAAAATGTATTGTATAGTTGAAAAATACAATAAAAATCGTTTATATATTAAAAAAAAATGGTGAAAGTTGTTAATTCTAATAAATTAAAGGGTGAAACATAAAATTGACTTATATACAACAAGAATACCTTCATTTTCCTTAATACATAACAATGCTGCTAGTGTCGTATGAATAATGGTTCCACTCGGGCGTGATGGATATAGATACTGTAAAGGTAAGTAACATACCAGTTTAAATGTTTATTAGCAATGATTATATTAACAGTGCTAAAATAGTAACAATGTTTATATTTTATATAAGAAAAATTCCCATCAGTTAAATACATAGCCTCGCTGTGTCCGCATACCCTTAATGACAATAACAGTTTAAACATTTGGGAATTTCTTTGCTTTTGTACATTTAGTGTTTACTGCATATAAATTTTCATTTAAACTCTATTAAGGGCATATGATTTCAATATACTGGCATTTTTCATGGAATGTCACTACTTTTGTAAAGTCTATGCCATAATTCAATGGTCGCCCCATTTCATCGCTACTTTCTAATTTTGCCTTTTGCGAAAGCTGTTTCTTCCCCGCCATTCCTCTTACGTTGCCCAGGGCCATAATATGATATATTTCTATAAAAAGTACATCCTTGGTCTGCGCCTTATATATAGGCACTTATCTCATCCCCGGTGTTCATAATATATACGTAACTATCGCGACCCTAGTGCAGATAATACATAAGTACCTATCGCCGCCTGGATACAAATAATATATAAGTACCTATCGTCGCCCTGTACAGAAGCTGAATACGTACCTATCGCCTCGCCAATGCGAATTCTGAATACATACCTATCATCACCCCGGTGCGAATGCTAAATACGTATCTATCGCCGCCCCGTTTCGAATGCTAAATACGCACCTATCGCCGCCCCGGTGCGAATGCTAAATACGTACCTATTGCCGCAACGCTGTGCAAACTACATAAGTACCTATCGCTGCCCCAGTGCGAATACTAAATATGCACATATCGCCGCCCCGGTGCAGATGCTAAATACGTACCTATCGCCACTCAAGTGCTAATGCTAAATACGTGCCTTTCTGCCGCCCGTTGCGCATGCTATATACGCACCTATCTCCGTCCCGGTGCGCGTTATATATACGTACCGATCGCCGCCCTAGAGCCAATGCTAAATGCATACTTATACCCGCCCCGGTACGCACGCTATATGCGTACTTATTGCCGCCCATGTCACATGCTGTATACGTACCTATCGCCACCGCTGAATGCTAAATACATACTATTCGCCGCACTGGTTCGAATGCTAAATACGTACCTATTGCCGCCTCGGCGTGCATTCTACATAAGTACCCAGTGCGAATACTAAATATGTGCATATTGCCGCCCCGGTGCGAATGCTAAATACGTACCTATCGCCGCCCCAGTGCGAATGCTAAATATGTACCTATCGCTGCCCGGTGCGAATGTTAAATACGTACCTTTTGCCACCCCGGTGCGCGTGCTATATACTTACTGAACGCAGTCACGGAACGTGTGCTATATACGTACTGATCGCTGCCCCTGTGCACATGCTATATACGTACCTATCGCCACCCCTATGCCCTACTATATACGTACCCCCCCCCCCCCGGTGCACATACTATATATATATATATATATATATATATATATATATATATATATATATATCGCCGCTCCGGTGCGCATACTATATGCTTACTTATCTTATCAAGGGTGCACATACTATGTATGTACCTATCTCCAGGCCAGTTCGCATACCTAAGAACTCATATTAATGTGCCCCTGTCGTGTCAGAAAACCAAAATAGTGTTAATTCATGTAGTGCCCCTCTCATAAATGGAAATATTTCTAGGTTAAAAAATTAAAAAATACATTTTAGACCCTCCTCAATTTGTTATTTGTATTATCCTCCGTACATTGAAATATTTTTAATTTAAAAAAAAAAAGTTACACCCCAAAAAAAACTTTTTCATCCTTCCCCATACATACATTTTTAATTTAAAAAAAAATGTGCCCCCCCATTTTTTCCCGCCCCATACATAAAATATTTTTAGTTAAAGAAAGAAAACAAAATTTCCGAGGCGCCTCGGTCATATCAAAGAACCATACTGCACAAGCCTCCACGTCCTATCTTGTAGAAGCATACCCGGTTCTGGGTCTGTATACGGTAGAAACACCAGAAGCACCCCTGGTCCGTATACTGCAGATACACGCATGGTCCCTATATTGCAGAAGTCTCCGGGTCATATATTGTAGAAACACCCCCGGTGCTGGGTCCTATACTGTAGAAGCACCCCTGGTCCATATACTGCAGAAGCACCAAATCTCCCTATTCTGCAGAAGCATCCGGTTCCTATATTGTAGAAGCCCCCTCGGTGCTGGGTCATATACTGTAGAAGAACCCCTGGTCCCTATACGGACCAAGAACCTATTGCCTCTATTCTGCAGTAGCCTCCAGGTCCTATATTGTAAAAGCACCCCCAGTGCTCGGGCCTATACTGTAGAAGCACCCATTGCCCCTATACTGTAGAAACACCCATCGCCCATATTCTACAGAAGCCTCCGAGTCCTATATTGTAGAAACCCTTCTAGTGCTAGGTTCTATACTGTAGAAGCACCCATGGCCCCTATACTGCAGAAACACTCATGGTCCTTATTCTGCAGATGCCTCCGGACCTATATTGTAGAAGCACCAGAAGCACCCACTTGCTGATCCCCCGTCCTTTTAATCGCACAGTAGCTCTATCTAGGACATTGATCACTTTTCTCCCAGAGAACACCGAGTACTTAGAAAATAAAGGACGCATCCAGAGTACTACTAAAATCACTCTTACTGATTCCTCCTCCTTTTCATCTGCACAATAATCCGAAAATAAGTGTAGATGCTGTTAAAATAGTATACCCACTCATCACTATAGTAGCTCTATCTAGGACATTGAGCACTTTTCTCCCTGACAAGGCTGAGTACTTAGAAAATCAAGGAAGCATCCACATCACTACTAAAATCACTTTTACTAATTTTCCATCATGTCCATTGCACAATAGTCTGAAGAGAAACGTAGATGGCGTTAAAATATCATCCAAACTTATCACTAGAGTAGCTCTATCTAGGATATTGAGCACTTTTCTCCTGGACACGTCCGAGTACTTAGAAAATCAAGAAGGCCTCATGAGCACTACTGAAATAACTCTTACCGGTTGTCAGGTGCGCGTGTGATTGAGCCAGCCTTGTTTCACTACACACTTTTAACGTAGGCTTCCTATGATGTTTTCGATACATCCAGAAGTTGTGGTATGCCCTGATGCAACCGGACAGAATTAATGGCAAGACCGGGTAAATCCGGCGATGGATTATGGGACCTTTTCAGTTATCTGATTAGTACATGAATACGTTGGATAATAAGGTTTTTTCGATTCTTCTGGAAAACTAAGTTATATGGTAAACTGAAATTAAAATGCCATCAATTAAACCCTAGAACCTCGATCCTAGCCAAATATCAGCTGAATCCATCAAATAGTTGATGAGATACAGGGTGGCGCATACGTACGTACGTACACACGGATACCACAAAATCAAGCCTGACCATTCTGGATCTCTGGGTTGTCTTGACTAATGATGCTCAAATTCTACACACTTATAGAACCTATCAAAAAAAAGGTTTGTGCAAAGTGTTAACTAATTTGGTTCGTTGTTTTTTTAGTTATGTTTGATAAAAAAATGAGATTTCTAGCATAAGCCGTTTTTGAAGTCTATTAAGGGATAGAGCGCTATCGCGCCTCCCTTGATATATGTGGATAATACATATTCGTTCATAGAATTGTTCATTAAAGCTTCGTTAAAGTTACGAACTTTCAGAAAAATATTAAAAGTTTCAAATTTTGAGTTGCTGCGAAAATTATCTCCCGTTGCCACTCGAACACTTTCCGAGACAAAATATATTTGTAAATAAAATATAGAGTTTTTCACCAACATTTAGTATTTAGTATGCTTGTCATGGTGACCGAATAGTTCAGAATGGTGGATTACAGTTGCTCGGCTCAATAGGAATACAGAGATATAAGCCACACCGATGATTTTTAGTAGACATGACCCATAAATGTCTTTTGATAATAAACGTGCATTCAGAAAAAAGTATTTATATATATATATATATATATATATATATATATATATATATATATATATATATAGTAAGCAATGAAAATATATATGGCAATCAAGCTACAGAGAGGCTCCCGTGTTTTATCACCGGGGGGAATCGTACGGCTAAATGCATTTTTATGGGGTGTTTTTATATACATGGCTTGCTAGTTAACCAATCAGATTCTTTGTTGTTCCCTCAGGCAATCGTTGTGCTTCCCGCGAACAAAGCCTTTGTTGGTGCGTATCCTATTTTTTCTTAACAATGGATTTCCTATATCCTGTTTCCTTTTTTTGTCAATACAGTGGGCGAATTTATATTAACACGTAGTTTCTGGTATTTCTATTATAGGTTTTAAATTTTAACTTGTTCAGTTTTTTATTTATTTATTTATTTATTTAATTAATTATTTATTTATTCATTTTTATTTTTTTTATTTTATTTATTATATATCATCCTAAGGTAAATTTATTTCTGTGTAAACAACAGTTTTCTATTTCACTTCTAGAGTTTAATAGGTTTCGGGGATCTTAAAAATCGTTAGATACATACAAACTTATATCTCCTTATAATATTGTATGTGGATACATGAAGTACTAATATATATATATATATATATATATATATATATATATATATATATATATATATATATATATATATATATATATGTATTGTAATCCACGTAAAGTAAACATCTACAAGATAAACATCCAAAGAATTTCAACCGGTTTATAAAAAGTGTTTAATATAAAATAGAGCTTTTATATTAAGTTTTAATTCATGTATATAGACATGCACCTCAGCAGCGACACTGGCATGTCGATATTGTCCCTCTGGCAGCTGTTAGAAACTGATATCTCATCAGGTAAAAGAAACGTGGTCCTTCTTCACGTAATATTTGGAAATAAATTATGACAGGAGGACTAGATTTTCTTTAAAAATGTTATATATATATATATATATATATATATATATATATATATATATATATATATATATATATGTGTATATATATTCCAGATGTATTGTTTGCAGATGGATTAATATCTTAATCAGACATAGATACCCTATATGCCGCCATAAGACACTTGAATTGTTGATCATCTATTTCCATTATGCATGTATGATATGAAGCCATCTGTTATGTAGAATATATTTGATTTGTCATTGCGATTTCTTTTGCTATGTATTAATAGGTACTGCTTTAAATTACTACTCATCGCTATCATTCTATTATAATCTATGATTTGCTCATGTGTTTTTCAAATCTGCATTAAATTTACCCCCCATAAATGTTAAACTATACAATTAAACATGCTCATTCGTAGTATTTTAAAGTTGTTGCTTATATCAAGAAATAATAAAGTATATTTAGTATCAACATATTAGTTAGAGAAAAACTGTGAGGCACAACAATATGCATCGAAAAGCTGAGAAAAAGTAAAATCAGTGAAAATTATCACACTCGCTGGAGAAATATAATGAGGTCGTGTCAATAGAACACCTGTTATGTTTTCGGATTATCTAGCTATGCAAATTAGGTTTATATTACAGTATATATTAAATATAGAATATTCAAATAGTTGCCTATTTACAGGATATGTCTACCTTTACTTCTAAACAAGAGAAATGTCGTGTGTTACGCGTATTCCCTTGGGAGATATATTTTGTTATGTTCTATACTGTAGATAACTTTTCCCTGGCTATAACTCTCGCTACAACAGTACGGATTCACGATCACGAGACAATAGATCGTATCAATGATTCAGAATAGGCAATCAGAAAAAAAACATATGGTTTTGGTTGCTCACTTGCCGTTAGTATAAACATAATACCATCGGATATTCATTTAATTACTTTTCGTGCTTTCATGATTTTTAATTTCACAGGGAGAATAATCATATACAAGCAACTCAGTAAACCGCTAATGTAATTAGGTTGTAAATTGTTGTTGTAGAATATGGCTAAAATTAATTCTCTAAAATAATCCATGGATTATATTTGAATATAGTTAGTCTTATCATTTGAAGATTAGAAAAACAACAAAAATATGTGAAACATCTGACCATTACTTTTTAAGTTTTGCTATGATTCAACAATGTTTATCTTTTTACGGACTATTTTCTCAATAACAGAGCAACTCTTGAAGGTGCATTGTTGTTAATAAAGTGGAACTTCATTTTATATATGCATTCTTTTAGAAAATGTCGCCTTAATTAAGTTGTCTTCAGCGTAAAGTAATCATCATAATTTTATTTTAGAATTTGAATATATTGAGAGTCAAAGAGCTTACAAAGGCAGTTGACAGAAATCAGAATAGTTTCATCGTGTGCTATTACCAATATTGTATAGTGATATTAGATGGACGTAATACCATTTAAGTTATAGAGGGATTTATCGACTTTTTCAGGCGAGAATCTAAGTTTACACGGCTTCTATGAGAACGCGATCTAAATTGAATCATATAGAAATAAAGCAGATAGTACTCAAATTCGGTGTATACTTTAGTCATTAAACACATCACTCACATAAGTTCAGGGCCTGACTCAGAAAGAAACGCTGTTATGAAAAAAATCAACTTTATTCATAAACATAGTCTCTTACAAATGTGATAAACTGATTGCAATGCTCCTTTAACAATATGATTCCTACTTTTGTAAGAAATAGTGTTAGTTCATCTCAAATAAGCTTCCATTGTATATATAACTTCGTCATTGGATACAACCCCTTTTCCATGGATCATCTAGTGTAGGCCTAGAAACAGTCAGTAGTCGACGGAGGAAAGACCAGAAAACAAATCTAGGTGCTGAAGCAATTCCATGTGAAATTTATACGGTGTGCCAATCGATTCGATCGGCTTGTGAAACAATGCATTGTATTGGTGAAACATAATTATTACTGCTTCATCTGTGGTCGTTTTCCTGGCGAGTTTTTCTTTCAAACGCACTTATAATGCTATATAATATTCGCTATTTTTATTCCTCTCTCAAAGTAATCAATAAACCAAATACCTTGAGCATCTTAAAACTTAGGGGCTTGTTCTGCTGATGGTTGCGCCTTTCCTCGCTTTGGTCTGCTTTGATTTGATCCTGTTCGAACAGATGAATTTCAATATCTCTCGTGAATGTAGTGGTGGGTCGATGTTTCATCCATTGTGACATGTTGACATGCAAACCTATTTCTTATTGTGCTGAAACATACAAACATCTATCTCAATATTCGAAGTGATTGTTTTTATATCGACTGTGAGTATACGCGGAAACTACTTTAAACACAGCTTTCACATCGACAAATATTCATATTTCTTAAAGACATTTCTATCTGCCAGAACGTTATGTTACTAGCGGCCGAAACCTGTTGATTGCATTGTTCATGTTATCCCGGACAACTTGGAAATTTCAGATACGTTAACGTTCAGCATAATGTATGTCCTTCCGATTGCATCTGGATTCATCTTACTACCTTTCTGCATTTTTTCTCCGACGGAGCAAGGGTGAATAATGTTTATCAAGAAATTGCACTGATTGAACAATGTTGTTCTAAATAAATAACGCAATGCTTTCTCAACACACAAAATGCAGATATCTCTATTGCTTTTTTAACTGTTTTAAACAGTAGCGCCACTTAAATAATTTAAATACGCAAACTAATAATCCGATTTGCGACAGATTTTAACCATTGTTTTTTTAAATGTCAGAACTTTACATTAATCATGTCGATTTTTTCGTTAGTCAAGCACATCATTCATTTAATGATGTTACACCCCTTAGAAAAGAATCTGTTTTGTCAGAGATCGATCGCTAGTAATGACTCATGTAAATACACATATTACATAGAAATTAAAAGATTTTGTAAATAACATTCATTTATAGTATGAGTTATAGATTATGGTTTACTTGGAATAATTTATTTAAAAGTAATGATGTTTTACTTAATTTACTGTGTCTTTATGAACAGATGAATGTGCAATATTTTTTTAAAAAACATTAGTTTTATTGTGAACACGTTTCAAATATTTACGTAAGTTTGCATGTATTTAATAACACACTATTTCTGAACATTGTGATTCATGAAAAATTAGTGTAATCTTATATAGATACACACGTTCAGTAGTAAGCTGGAAAAAGTGGTGTACACTTTTATTATCTGTTTACAAATATTAAATATACATATATATATATTTATATATGTATATATTCATTTGTATATATATATGCATATATATGTATATATATATATATATATCTACATATCTGCATATATACATATATATACATAGATATACATATTGTTACACCGGCCGTTCTTACACAGGAGAAACTACACCGGTTGTCACTATAAATAGTGTGAGACACACAGAAGACAAAGCACAGTTTTGTAACTGTCTAGCCAATAGCTAGTCAGTTTCTTACTTTATTAATACACTTGTTAAACCAACCCTCGACTTGACTTCCTTTATTTATTATTTACTGTGGAACAACTTCACAACAGATTGACGACGAGGAATCGAAACGATTTCACTGCAAAAAAATCACCCAAAGTGATTCGCAAGATCTTCACGGAAAAAAAACCCATCTTCGTCAGATATTTGGATTCTCAAGGATTAACAGCAAATTAACTACTGAGTAGTTAAGCGAAAAAAATAACACACAAATTAAAAACTTGCTTCCAAAAATCGAAAACTAAAAAACGCGAAAGACATTTTCAATTATTGAAATAATTGAATACACTGACACCTTTATTTTTGTTCTCTTCAAGTTTCACTGACTCGTTAAGATAAATGTTATCCGCGTCAACTATTACAGATATTATGTAAGTTTGTCGTTATTATTAGGACAACATCTGATATTTGAGCAAAATCCGGATTGACTATTTATTAAAACGGTCTACCACAGAAGTGTCGAGAGCAAAGGACGGACAGTGAAAGAAATATATTCGCATAAGTCATTTGTGCTTCTAACAAAGAACTATTAAATAAGCAAGTCGCATTTTTGCAAAATGAAAAGGGTTAAAAAGATTGCGCATAAAACTAGTCTTATTAGGCTTATAGAAAAAAAAAATGTTAGTTTTGTTTTTCAAACTAAAGAACTTGGATTGAATTTTTTTTTATTAAGGAATAATATATTTCTAGTTTTGTGTATTAGTTGAGCAAACTAATTATATTAAGCACGTTGTGGGTAAAACTGATTCGTTTTTACAAGTGTAAATTGTGTGGTGCATAACTTGAATTCTTGAATGATGGACACTGAATTCAAAGATTCTCTTTTTCAATTACTCAAATTCCAAACGGAACAAAATGTTGCGTTACAAAGACAGCAAGTTGAACAACAAATTGAAACTTCAAAGCAAACAAGTTGAAATGTAGGAGAAATTTAAAAGAGAGTTGTTGAAACAGCAAAAAGCCCAAAGAAAAATGCATGCTGAACAAAAAGAGCTGGCGACAACACGAGAAGATAGATTCCAAGAAAAACTGCTACAACAGCAGAAACACTTCGAAGAACTCTTGATAAAAACACAGGAGGAACAGAGAAAATTTTTGGAGGCAACACAGTTAACGAAAGCAAACGAGAATCATAATGCATTCTCCCAGACGGCTGTGTGGAGCGCTATCGAAATTTTCAATTATAATCCGGGAGACGATGTCACTTTTGCTCACTTCTATAGAAGATATGAGGATATTTCTGTATCTGACTGCAGTACATGGACATACTCTAAAACAGTTAGATTTTTGCTAAGAAAATTAGGAGCTGCCAGGCATACACAGTTTGTGAATTTTATCCTTCCAAAAAAGACCAGTGAGTTGAACTTCCAGGAGGCAGTTACTTTACTAACAGAACTGTTTTCTACAAAAACTTCTCTTTTCCACAGGAGATATAAGTGTATAAATGTCACTAGAAGAGAGGAAGACGACTACATTACGTATGCAAGTATAGTATATACACTTTGCGACGATTTTAAATTAGAGGAATTATCATCGGATAATTTTAAATGTTTAATATTATTGCAAGGTCTGGTCTTAAATAAAGACTCTGAAATCAGACGTCGTGTTTTAAATAAACTCGAAAATTAGCCATGTCTAACAATACAAAACTTAGCGGAAGACTGTGAACGTTTTGTTGCGTTGAAACAGGACAGTCGTGACATAGAGGAAAACGGAGTGTCGCACATTAAAAAAATCCATCAGAAGAAAAAATTGACTTCAATGAATAACCAGAGAAAAAAACATGGAAAAGATCCACCTGGACCGTGTTGGAGGTGTGGAGATAACCATTGGTACGATGAGTGTCCCTACATATTCAGACAATGTGAAAACTGCCACCAGAAAGGACATAAGGCATCACGTTGTAGAAAAAAATCTGGTAGAAAGACAGCCATTAAACTGACAAAAATTGAACCTGAAGAACAAAATATCCGGAAATATGTACAGGTAAAAATGCTTAAAAAAAAGTAAGACTACAGCTTGATAGTAGGTCTGACATTTCCATCATTAATGTACAGACATGGAAGAAGCTTGGGAGACCCACTATGATCAAATCTAAAAAAAACGGCGAGAAGCGTCAGTGGTGAAAAAATAACCTTCGAAGGGAATTATTGACGAATATTTCTTTCCAGAATAAGACCGTGAAAGCCAAAATGTTTGTTATGCGAAAATCTAATAACCTTTTTGGAACTGATCTGATTGAAAAGTTTAGCCTATGGGATCTGCCTTTAAGCTCCTTTTGCCAAAAGGTTGAGGATTCGAATGTGGAGGCAGACAAACTCAAGAGGGAATTAAAAGAAAATTTTCCAGACGTATTTTCAGGCGGTCTTGGAAGGTGTACAAAAGCGGTGGCAAAGTTTGAAGTTAAAACAAATGAACTACCTGTGTTCAGAAAGAAAAGAAATGTTCCATACGCCGCTATAGAGCAAATAGACGGTGAATTAGAAATACTCGAGAACATGGCTGTCATTTCAAAAATTGATCACAGTGAGTGGGCTTCACCTACAGTTTATGTTAAGAAAAAGAACAAGGAGATTCGGGTTTGTGCCGATTTTTCCACAGGTTTGAACAAGGCATTAAAAGATCACCATTACCCTCTTCCAAGCCCTGAAGAAATATTTGCGAAACTGAGTGGAGGAAAATATTTTTCAAAAATCGATCTCAGCGACGCTTATCTTCAAATCCCTGTCGATGAAGAGTGTTGAAAACTGCTATGTATCAATACCCATACGGCATTATACAAATTTAACCGACTTCCTTTTGGAGTAAAGGTCGCCCCTGCGATTCTTAAACAAATTATGGACATGATGTTAAATGGGATGGGTTTCGCAGTAGGGTACCTAGACGATGTGTTTATAAACAGCGTTAGCAAAGAACAACACAAGACTCATGTAAACCAAGTATTCAAAAAAATCCAGGATTATGGGTTTAAAATCAAAGATGAGAAATGTACTTTTTTTATGGAAAAAATAAAATACTTAGGACAAATTATCGATGAGCAAGGAAGAACGCCAGACCCAGATAGGCGATACGGAACATGCCTGCTCCAGAAAATATTGCGTCTCTACAAAGTTTTTTAGGGTTGGCGAATTACTACAATGTGTTCGTACCAAACATGCATGAACTAAGATCACCTTTAAATGAACTGTTAAAGAAAGACCAAAAATGTGACTGGACGCAAGAGTGCGAAGAAGCGTTATAGAAAATTAAAGATATCTTAACGTCTGACTTGTTTCTGGCACATTATAATCCCAAACGCGATATTGTAGTTGCAAGCGATGCCAGCAACTATGGTATAGGAACATGAATATTGCACAAAATGGATGATGGAAAATTAAAACCCATAGCCCATGCATCCCGAACACTTCTACCAGCCGAAAAAAAACTACTCTCAAAATGAGAAAGAGGGTCTAAGCATTATTCGCGGTAAAGAAATTTCATCGTTTCCTGCACGGTAGACAATTTCTGTTACAAACAGACCACAAACCCTTATTAACGATTTTCGGATCAGAAAAAGGGACTACAACAACACACTGCGAATAGACTCCAAAGATGGAGTACCATTCTTCTTTACTTCAATTTTCAAATGGAGTATGTACCATCTAAGAAATTTGGTCATGCAGACGGGTTATCAAGGTGTATACCTAAGCAGACAGAACCATTGGAGGATATGGTGATAGCAGCCATTCAAGCGGAAGCTGAAGTAAAAAATTCGTTATGTAACACAATAAGAGAACTTCCAGTAACGCTTGATGAGATTAAGAGTAAGGCAGAGGTGGATGAATTTATCATAAGCACGAACAAAAAAACAACAAAAACGTTCTTTATCCGCAGAGGGGATATTTTCAAAGGGGGGTGTTATACCGGCCGTTCTTACACAGGAGAAACTACACCGGTTGTCACTATAAATAGTGCGAGACACACAGAAGACAAAGCACAGTTTTGTAACTGTCTAGCCAAGAGCTAGTCAGTTTCTTACTTTGTTAAACCAACCCTCGACTTGACTTCCTTTATTTATTATTTACTGTGGAACAACTTCACAACACACACACACATATATATATATATATATATATATGCATATATGCATATATATTTATATATACATAGATATATATATATAAATATATATACATATATGTGTGTATATACATATATATATATATATATATATATATATATATACATATATATATATATGTATATACATATATACATATATATATATACATATATATACATATATAGTGATTTAGATTTTTCACTTATGAAATAGATGATTCAGTGAAGACCAGGGTTGTTCCAATAAAACAAGCTCGATGATAATCGATTACATAGTACAGAGCAGTTATATGCGAGTTTATGAAGGCTTACCAAAGCATTCCTTTCAGGACAACAATGATCACTATTTAAGATTTGTTTTCACAAATATAATTTATTCAAATTAAATGTTTTTCCTACACGTGTTTCACTACCAAGTAGGTACATGCTTGGCAGATCAGAAGGGAAATTAAATGTCTAGAATAAGCTTTTCAACTGCCGACAATACACAATGTGACGTTGCAATAGTTGAGGTCACTTAAGAGAAGAGGAAAAAAATAAAAAATAAAAGTTAAAATTAAAAATAAACAAGAAAGAACAAAGATAAAATAGAAAGGACTAGAAAATGTCTAAGAAAAGTAGCTCGTGCATTTTTCTGCCAGCAAGCCAACAAGCAAATAATCGGTCCAAAATGCATTAAAAAAACTCCAAAAGAAACGGAACAATGTGCGATAATACACTTTCACGTCGGGCGGCACAATGATGCCCCCCCCCCCAAACAAAAACCTAAAACATTCAAGACCGCTCACAAGTTACTATTCCAATCCAATGATTGAATGGGAATTCTACATCTAATTCATCATAAAGAAAGGCAACATAAATGTTCGTCCGGAATGCCAACGGTCAGACGAGCCTTATTTCAAGGGCTGACCTGTTCCCCCTTCGAAATAAACACACGACGAGTTTAACGAACGTCAATCCCGCAGAAACTCTTTTTTATTTTAAGTACAAATCTTAATTAGTATCTTAATTAGTAGATAGAAACTATTTATTCAAAATACTGTATCTAAAAAATTATATTATTAAAAGTATTATTTATAGAAATTAAGTATCTAGTGTCTGGGACGTCATTTTACATCTTGGGAAAATATCTTTAATTTAATTAACTGCCGATTATTATCGTGTTGTTTTTTAACGAAGCGAAATATCCCGCAGAAATTATTTAAAAAAATCATTCCTATATTCAAAATAAAATGTCACTATGAAAAAGTTTTCTACAAAAATCTAGTTATTATTTTAAATGATTTTAAATATTTCCTTAACGGCTGTGTCTGTTTACAACTTTCAGAGGAGAATATTATTCTATGTTCCATAAATAAATAGTACTACAGAATATCGTCCTCAGAAATCTATTTTCTATTAAAAAAAAACATTTTTTAATGGACGTTGTTATTTTTTACCACTTTACGGGGAAATATCACTCTTACTCGTTAAATGACGGGAGACTTTGTTATTACTAATATACACTCCCTGTACAAAATACATTTTTATAAAAATCCATTGTTTCTATCGGCATGCATTATTTTTAATTATTTTTGTCCATACTTATTTTTCTTCTATTCATGTCCCCCATTGTTTTATTTAATTTAATTTAATTAGAAACTAATTTGATTGGATTTAACCTAATTTAATTAAATAGTGATAGCATCCAGGTTGTTATTTCTTATTTTTCACTTATTCCTAGAGTTGATATGTTCCTCTCTTAGTATACATATGCGTGGGCTAGTGAACCCAGTTCAGCAGAAGAACATCTCGAAAGAGTTTATATATCTAATAAATCAAATATATTAATGCCGCTTATTTATTTAACCCCCCTGTAGAGCTGCACATGGCCATTATTACTATTGAGGAATTTTCGGAATGGGTTAATGATCATGATTGACGGGTACCTAGAAATAGGTTGATGACTCCACCGTCCTTCACCCTGATTCTATATAATTGCTAACTTTACTTTAATGCACTAGATGAATTACTTGAAATTCCCAATGCATTTCGTATAATATATCTATTTCTGTGAATAATTGTGATTTATTATTTACTAGCGGGGCTACCCGGCGTTGCTCGGGGTCATAAAAACATAATTGAAGAAAAATTGCGTATGTAACATCTTTATATTAAAACTTCTATTTCTCTCCTTCTCTCTCTATAGCTGTCTCTTTATCTTTCTACTTTTCTCTACCCTGGTCGCTACTTTTAAATTTTGCCTTTTGCGAAAGCTGTTTCTTCCCCACCATTTCATCCTACGTTTCACAGGGCAATAGTATGACTTATTTCTATAAAAAGTACCACCACTGTCTGCGCCTTCTATATAGGTACTTATAACCGCCCCGGTGTTCATACTATATATTTTGAATCCCCTCATGATATCCTTCATCATTTTAACTCCCCTCGTTATATTCATCATTTTCGATCTCCTCATACTATTAATCATTTTCAATCCCCTCATAATATTCTTCATCATTTTCAATCTCCTCATACTATTAATCATTTTCAATCCCCTCATAATATTCTTGCTCATTTTCAATCCTCTCGTAATATTCCTCATCATTTTCAATCCGCTCATGATATTCTTAATAATTTTCAATCCTCTCATGATATTCTTCATTTTTTCAATCCTCTCATGATATTCTTCATTATTTTTAATCCCCTCAATATATTCTTCATCAATTTCAATCCCCTCATGATATTATTCATCATTTTAAATCCCCTCATGGTATTCTTCATCATTTCCAATCCTGTCAGTCTATTCTTCATCATTTTCAATCCTGTCAGTCTATTCTTCATCATTTTCAATCCTCTCATGACATTCTTCATCATTTTCAATCCCCTCATGATAGTCTTCATCATTTTCAATCCCCTCATGATAGTCTTCATCATTTTCAAACCTCTCATGATAGTCTTCATCATTTTCAAACCTCTCATGATAGTCTTCATCATTTTCAAACCTCTCATGATAGTCTTCATCATTTTCAATCCTCTCATGAAAGTCTTCATCCTTTTCAATCCTCTCATGAAAGTCTTCATCCTTTTCAATCCTCTCATGATAGTCTTTATCATAGCTCTATATAGGATATTGAGCACTTTTCTCCCGGACAACGCCGAGTACTTTGAAAATCAAGGAGGCCTCATGAGCACTACTGAAATCACTTACGTATCCTCTCTCCTTCTGATCTGCGAAATAGTCCAAAGGGGAACAAAGATGGCGTTAAAATATTTTCCAAACCTATCACTACAGTAGCTCTATCTAGGACATTGAGCACTTTTCTCCCGGACAACGCCGAGTACTTTAATAATAAAGGAGGCCTCCTGAGGACTACTGAAATCACTTAGGTATCCTCTCTCCTACTGATCTGCGAAATAGTCCAAAGGGAAACGAAGATGGCGTTAAAATATTTTCCAAACCTATCACTACAGTAGGTCTATATAGGACATTGAGCACTTTTCTCCCGAACAACGCCGAGTACTTTGAAAATCAAAGAGGCCTCCTGAGCACTACTGAAACAACTCTTATCGATTACCCCATCCTTTTCAGCGTAGATGCTGTCAAAATATTATCCAAACCTATCACTACAGTAGCTCTATCTAGGACATTGAGCACTTTTTTCCCGGACAACGCCGAGTACTTTGAAAATCAAAGAGGCCTCCTGGGGACTACTGAAATCAGTTAGGTATCTTCCCTCCTTTTCATCTGCAAAATTGTCCAAAGGGAGACGAAGATGGCGTTTAAATATTTTCTAAACCTATCACTACAGTAGCTCTATCTAGGATATTGAGCACTTTTCTCCCGGACAACGCCGAGTACTTTGAAAATCGAGGAGGCTTTATGAGCACTCCTGAAATCCCTTAGGTATCTTCACTCCTTCTGATATTCGAAATAGTCCAAAGGGAAAGGAAGATGGCGTTAAAATATTTTCCAAACCTATCACTACAGTAGCTCTATCTAGGATATTGAGCACTTTTCTCCCGGACAACGCCGAGTACTTTGAAAATCGAGAAGGCTTCATTAACACCCATGAAATACTTTAGGTATCCTCTCTCCTTCTGATCTGCAGAATAGTCCAAAGGAGAACGAAGATGGCTTTAAAATATTTTCCAAAACCTATCACTAAAGTAGCTCTATCTAGGACATTGAGCACTTTTCTCCCGGACAACGCCGAGTACTTTGAAAATCAAGGAGGCCTCATGAGCACTACTGAAATCACTTACGTATCCTCTCTCCTTCTGATCTGCGAAATAGTCCAAAGGGGAACAAAGATGGCGTTAAAATATTTTCCAAACCAATCACTACAGTAGCTCTATCTAGGACATTGAGCACTTTTCTCCCGGACAACGCCGAGTACTTTAATAATAAAGGAGGCCTTCTGAGGACTACTGAAATCACTTAGGAATCCTCTCTCCTACTGATCTGCGAAATAGTCCAAAGGAGAACGAAGATGGCGTTAAAATATTTTCCAAAACCTATCACTACAGTAGCTCTATCTAGGACATTGAGCACTTTTATCCCAGACAACACCGAGTACTTTGATAATCAAGGAGGCCTCCTGGGGACTACTGATATAACTTAGGTATCCTCTCTCCTTCTGATCTGCGAAATAGTCCAAAGGGGAACGAAGATGGCGTTAAAATATTTTCCAAACCTATCACTACAGTAGCTCTATCTAGGATATTGAGCACTTTTCTCCCGGACAACGCCGAGTACTTTGAAAATCGAGAAGGCTTCATGAACACCCATGAAATCCCTTAGGTATCCTCTCTCCTACTGATCTGTGAAATAGTCCAAAGGGGAACGAAGATGGCGTTAAAATATTTTCCAAACCTATCACTACAGTAGTTCTATCTAGGACATTGAGCACTTTTCTCCCGGACAACACCGAGTACTTTGATAATCAAGGAGATTTCCTGGGGACTACTGAAATCACTTAGGTATCCTCTCTCCTTCTGATCTTCGAAATAGTCCAAAGGGGAACGAAGATGGCGTTAAAATATTTTCCAAACCTATCACTACAGTAGTTCTATCTAGGACATTGAGCACTTTTCTCCCGGAAAACACCGAGTACTTTGATAATCAAGGAGATTTCCTGGGGACTACTGAAATCACTTAGGTATCCTCTCTCCTTCTGATCTTCGAAATAGTCCAAAGGGGAACGAAGATGGCGTTAAAATATTTTCCAAACCTATCACTACAGTAGCTCTATCTAGGATATTGAGCACTTTTCTCCCGGACAACGCCGAGTACTTTGAAAATCGAGAAGGCTTCATGAACACCCATGAAATCCCTTAGGTATCCTCTCTCCTTCTTATCTGCGAAATAGTCTAAAGAGGAACGAAGATGGCGTTAAAATATTTTCCAAAACCTATCACTACAGTAGCTCTATCTAGGACATTGAGCACTTTTCTCCCGGACAACGCCGAGTACTTTGATAATCAAGGAGGCCTCCTGGGGACTACTGAAATCACTTAGGTATCCTCTCTCCTTCTGATATGCGAAATAGTCAAAGGAGGAACTAAGATGGTGTTAAAATATTTTCAAAACCTATCACTACAGTAGCTCTATCTAGGATATTGAGCACTTTTATCCCGGACCACGCCGAGTATTTCAAAATCAAATAGGCCTCCTGAGCACTACTGAAATAACTCTTATCGATTACCCCATCCTTTTCAGCGTAGATGCTGTTAAAATATTATCCAAACCTATCACTACAGTAGCTCTATCTAGGACATTGAGCACTTTTTTCCCGGACAACGCCGAGTACTTTGAAAATCGAGGAGGCTTTATGAACACCCATGAAATCCCTTAGGTATCCTGTCTCCTTCTGATCGGCGAAATAGTCCAAAGGGGAACGAAGATGGCGTTAAAATATTTTCCAAAACCTATCACTACAGTAGCTCTATCTAAGACATTGAGCACTTTTCTCCCGGACAACGCCGAGTACTTTGATAATCAAGGAGGCCTCCTGGGGACTACTGAAATCACTTAGGTATCCTCTCTCCTTCTGATCTGCGAAATAGTCCAAAGGGGAACGAAGATGGCGTTAAAATATTTCCAAACCTATCACTAATTATTTCCCCAGATTTAATCAGGAAGGGCCCATCTTGCCTATCTCTGCTGTAAGTTTATACCTCCCCCAATTTTCATCCTACTAGGTTTTTGGCTTGATAACAGGTAACGGTTTCTATGCAGACATCATTGTAGTATTTCCTGCCTAGCGTTCAGTAAATTATCTCTAGATGTCATGATGTGGTACGACTCCAATGCACATATGTTGCATCTCTTCCTTTTGTTCGGTTTATATTTGCTAGCCCTCCCCAAAATGAACCATTTCAGTTCGAAAGGGTCTTGCCTAGCAATGATATTTCTCACAAAACGGCCAATAGAAGTGTTAGGCCTATCTATGTCTTCCCTTTGCCCTTCCCTGACTGAACTTATGTGATTTCTGAATCTATCTTTGAACTCACCCCCGATGGATCCGATATATGATTTCCTACTACACTATTTTATCACATCGCATTTGTAGACAATGGTTGAGACTCTACAGCCCCCCCCCCCCCAGTGGACAGATGTTAGAAGCTCTGCAGTTTAAATCCTCCATGTATAGAAAACCAACGTGTAAGGCTTTTATCTAAATTGGTTTAACTTCGCTGCATAATCATGAAAAATATATAATTCTGTTGTTATCAACTTCCTGTGTCAGTGTGTAGCTGACAACGTTGGCAAGACATCCCAAAGATTACAAATTAGAATATCGCAACACAAGCCACGTGATATTTGCTTTTTCCATGTTTCGAGATCATCCGGGAACTTCCAGGTACAGGAATCAGCCATCAGTAATCACCTAGTCAGTACAAATAGTTGTTCTGACAAGTATTCCGATGGATAGTTTTCTGTTTTACACAGTGACAGGTCGAAGTAACATCTCAATGTTATTGAGGCGTTAGTTATGAACAATTCTCGACCTGACATGTGTAGAAAAAAGATCTGGAAGAATCAGTTGGAGATCTTTAATGATTCAAATCCACCTTAACGTTGAAAGATTTACTTTATTTTCTCAAACGTTTTCTCCAACTAAAACATTTTTCCCCTAATATCTCATTCGATTTTCTAAGTTGTTTTCAATTATCATTCAGACGTTTCCTCTTAGAGTGTCAGAAGATAACACCTTCAGGAAAATGTAAGCAAATTTATTTTTTCCTCACCCGCCCGTTTTTCAATTAAAAAAAGTTTCCTCTGAAATATATATATATATATATATATATATATATATTAACTATCAAGTTCGGACGTTTCAACACGCGGACACGTCTTCTCTACTGCTCGACATTCTAATGTGGAATCAAAAAAGAATTACTTCGAAAAAATCACAGGGTGTGTGCATATCTACTATTGATTGTAATGCTTCTTTTTCTGAAGGTTATATGCCTCGTTCAAGTGGCAGAATATTGAACATGGCGACGAGATGACTATTCGGCTGCCTACACCGACTCATGTTATCTCTATTATAGAACACGCCTATATGTTCCAACACGCAATAGCACACATCTTCTCCTCGAATGAACTACTTTTTTGTGTTATCAGTTCTATGGCTGGACAGCATTGTTTATTATATCTGGAAGTCAGAAAGTAAGATATGTGAAAACATTCTAAAAATGAATAATATAATGGAAAATAAAAAACTTCTTGAACGGGACGCAGAGAGATATCCCACGAGTCTGAAACAAATTAAACGATTAGTATATATAAATCAATATTATTTATCATGTGGAAAAAAAACAGGACCAGTAATGGAAAATATAGATTTATTAACAAGTAAGCTCATGTTTGATGTAGAGTAATAAACGATATAAATCAGTGATGTGTTTACAAGTGGTATATATATATATATATATATATATATATAAATATATATATATATATAGTACATTATTTATTGATCTAACCTAGATGCAAATCCAATTAAACCCCAGTGTATATATATATATATATATATATATATATATATATATATATATATATATTTATATATGACCTAAAACTTACCTAACCTTTGTTCGTGAGAAGACCTACGATTGGCTAAAAGAACAACTAATAATGTGATTGGTTAACTAGCCCACCGACTCCATGCATTTAAGATTCTCCCGGTGATGAAACGCAGGATTGTCGGAGTAGCTTAATTGCCATGAATATATTCTCAAAACTTACTATATATATATATATAATACACGATATATTATAAAATTAAATGCCGTAAATATTGGATGTATGAAAAAGACAAAAGTTAAAACAATAAAAGCACACAAAGAAATAATCAAAACGGGAGATGTACCAGTGTTGTGTGTATCAACAAATGTATTCATGTGTGTAAAGCGTTTTTTCTTTTGTGTTATATATATATATATATATATATATATATATATATATGTATGTATATATATATGAATGTATGTTTATATATATATATATATATGTATATATATATATATATGTATATATTTACATATATGTATGTATATATATGTATATATATAGTTATGTATATATATACATATATATAGTTATATAAATATGCATATATATATATTTATATTTATATAAATATATATAAATAAATATATCTATATATGTATATATATATATATATTTATATATATATAAATATATATGTATATATATATTTGTATACATATATATATATATATATATATATATATATAAATATATATATATATATTATTATTACATGTATCCACTTAAAATTTCATATGGAGATATCATTTTTTTATGTACCAATGATCATTTAAACTCTTGAAGTGAAATAGCAAACAGCTGCTTACACAGAAATAAATTTACCTTAGGCTAACGATAAATAAATAAATAAAAAAATAAAAAAATAAAAAACAAAAAAACAAAACCAAAAAAAACTGAACAATTTAAATATTTCAAAATTAAAAATTAAAATAGAAATACTAGGAACCACGTGTTAAAATAAGTTCACCCATTATATGCACACAGCAAAAGAAAACAGCATATAGGCAAATCTATTAATAACATTACAATAGGGTATAGGGAGTGACACCTACAAAGCTGTTTTTTTGCGGGAAGCTCAACGATTGGCGGAGAGAACAACAAAGAATCTGATCGGTTAACTGGCAAGCCGTGTATATAGAAACACCCGGCAAACGTAACTCCATGCATTTTAGCCTGAAGATTCCCACCGGGGCTGAAACGTGGGAGGCTCTGTGTAGCTTGAGTGCCATAAATATATTTTCATAACTTACTATATACACACATATGTATATTTATGTATATATATTCATGTATGTATATATATATATTTATATATGTGTATATATATATTTATTTGTATATACATATATATATGTATATGTATATATATATATATATATTTATATATGTATATATATATATATGTGTATATATATATGTGTATATATATGTATATATTTATATATGTATATATTAATATATGTATATATATATATTTATATATGTATATATATATATATGTATATATATGTATATATGTATATATTTATATTCATATATATATTAATATATATATATATGTGTATATATTCAGGTATGTATATATATATCTATATATGTATATACGTATATTTATGTATTTTTATTTCCATATATATATATATATATATATATAAATATATATGTATGTATAATTTATTTAGATACTGTATATTACATATTTCAGCAATGTACCGCGGTTTCATCCAAAAGGGCAGATTTAGACATCTTTAGTAAATCTCCGTGCCTAGTGGAATCATCGGCAAGCTCAAACGATTGTAGTCACGGCCCGATAGGGAATGGCGTTTACATGATGACCCCATTCCTTATCGGGCCGTCACTACACTCGTTTCAGCTTGCCGATGATTCCACTGGGCACGGAGATTTGCTAAAGATGTCTAAATCTGCCCTTTTGGATGAAACAACGGTACATTGCTGAAATATGTAATATACAGTGTCTAAATAAATTTTATTAGCTATCTTATATGATCGAGCACTTCATTTGATTTCTTTTCATATACAACCTGACACACGCACTATATATATATATATATATATATATATATATATATATATATATATATATAGTTGAACACATGTATTGGTTTTGCTTGAAAACAAACCTTTGATTCTGAATATGTAATTTTCGTAGGTTCTTGTTGGACTTTGTTTCCTAATATGGATACAATGTTTAGTAAATATATTCAAGAGGATCAGCTAAGGGGAATCGTAAGCTTTTCTTTAGTTTTTTTATGTATATATTTGCTAAAACTAATAAAATGGTGGTATTAGTACACACATACAAAAAAAAGTAAAACTAATACTTCCTGATGAACCTAGGGTTAATACAGATACTCTGGCGCACTATCGCCTCGCACTGTTTGCTATGTGAATTACTTAAAAAGGTATTTAAAATTATGAATATTGTATTCATAACTATGTTATACATACGAAACAAATTAATTTTAATTCATTCACAGACATGAATGAACATTAACATTTTGGTAATTTCGATACACATTTATAAAGCATTTTCTATGTGGCAGTAAATACAATGAAATAAATAGATATGAAGTTGCCCGGGCGATGATGTGTATAGATGTTGCTCCTTGTTTATTAGAAATGATAAATTTATCATAAATTGTTGAAAATCAATCTGCCCATCATAGCAAAAGAACTTCCAACACACATTTTTAACATGTGTTAGGAAATAAAGCAATATTGCAAAACGGTGCTATTACTTATATTAAAATCTAAAACAAATATTGAAAGACTATGCCAAATAATAGTTAATTTATTTCACATCACATTCTCTATAACCAATATATTAGTTAAGTATACTTGAGATCATATAGAACATGCATGGGTAGTATATAAAAAATATGTTTGTTATTGTGAAGAAATTAAATATACTTACAATGGGTCGTTTTGACCCGACTTCATCATTTATATATATAAATATATACATATATATATATATATATATAAATATATACATATATATATATATATATATATATATATATATATATATATATATATACCAACGTCTTAAGAAGAATATAAAGATTTAAATTCATTCGACAACGGTAAAACCATAGAAAAAACAAGAACGCAAGAGACGTCATTGGCGCGCGTTTAACTATTTGCAATAAAAGAAAAGAATATTAAACGCCCGTGCGGAGAGATCTTAAGATGTTGTTCCTTTTAGAACTGTTATCTGTACTCCCCTACAGTTTGGTCTTCCCTGGATTGTTTCTAAGTTTCTTTTTCACTAGCCCAGTTGCCCCCACTACAAAGGGTGTGATGTTTATTTCTTCGATGGACCATGTTATTTTAAATCATTTTTGAGGTCTTGATATTTTGTTATTTTTCTCCGTTCGGCTCTATTGAGGTCATTGTCATTTGGGACGGTTACATCAATTATGAGAGCATTTTTTTCTGGTGTGTTCCAGATGATAATGTCTGGTTTGAGCGCATTGTCGTTTACTATCTGCCCGCCTGTATGTTTTCATCATAGAACACTGTCACTTTTCCATTCGATGTTATGCGTGAGGTTCATGTTCCTAGATGTTCAGTGATCTTTTCAAGCTGCATCTCTCCGCAGATCTTCCAATGTAGGTATTTACATACTTTGTTGTTGCGGGCAGTGTAATTGTAATCAGCCAAAAGGATCTTGCATCAAGCCATTAGGTGGCTTAGACTTTCAATGACAGAGTTGCAGAACCTGCACTGGTCAGTTTTTTGTAGACCAACTATATTCTTAAATCCATTAGTAAGTAGGTATTGGTATTATGCAGCTATTGGTATCCGTTCCTCATCGTACGGGAAGTTGCCACTCTTGAGTCATTGTAGTGAAACGTCCTTTTCGATATAGGTCTGGTTTAATTCTTCAATTAACTTTCCTGCTCTTTTATTATGTCGCCATTCTTCTAGTCTGGTCTACAGCTACTTTTGTGTTTACTCCTCGCTCTTCTTGCTCGCGATCAGAGTTGCTGGGCTGTCATAATCTTCGCTAGTGTTCTCCTGTGTTTTCCACTGACATTATTGCCTAGTTTTGTTGTTGAGGTCTGCTAAGGAAGGTATTTGTTGTGATGTTCATTCACGATTCTCATGTTTTGATCAAATGAGCTCTTTATATATTGTCCCACACTGACCATTGAGGCTCGGTAGGCATGGTTGATCTCAATGAGGCTCAGACCACCTTCTCTTCGATGTAAGTATAGCTAGTCCATACACTGGTGTCGATAAATTACTTTATTTAGGGCAAGCATTTTTCGAGTTTTTGTGTCAAATTTGTTGATGTAGCCTTGTGGCCAATCGACAATGCGGAACCCGTGGCATATATTTTATTTTTTATGAGAGTTCAGATGTGATGATTTTTTCAGGCGCTTAATATATTCTCTCTGTACCGTCTCTCTCAACTTTCGGTGCTCAAGCGTCTCAATCTCTTCTACTCCTAGGTATTTATAGACACCATATTCTCCTAGCTCTTCAATAGAGTCAGTGTTAATTGTAAGATGTTCTAATGCTGTATTTTCCCCTTTCTTTATTGTGCATTCACCACGTTTTTCGAATCCAAACTCCATGAAGATGTGTCCTATGCAATCTTTTACAATTTCTATCAGAGAGATTAGTTTTTCTCAGATTCTGCATAGAGCTTGAAATCGTCCATGAAAAGATTATTTATTTTTTGTATTTTCATCCTCCTTTCTGCCTCTGTGTTAACATAAATAAGCTTTTTAATATCTATTCTATAAGTTGCAAACAACGATACATTATATACTAAGGAGAACGTGGTTAAAAGTACCAAAACATAGCTGTATACTTCAAACATATATACATGGCATTAATTAATTATGCGCATACCAATAAATATTTTAATTTTTCTTATATTAGGTTTTATTCTGATAAATGCTGTAATTTATATCAGAATTAGGTTTCAGCTAACCAGCCCGCGCCTCTTTTCATTTAAATTATTCATTTATTCTCATGTATTTTTCACTATTAAAATATAAACAGCCTGGTTAACCGACATTGCTTTGAGTTAAATACTTGTGTGAAATGTATTTAGTTTAAACTCTTCAAAGTCTCTCTCTCCATCTCTCTCTTTCTCTCTCTCTCTCTCTCTCTCTCTCTCTTTCTCATTATTTCTCTTGATACGTATCTATATCTATTCTTATCTCACCTCTCCTTTCCTATCCTGTCGGCTTCTTTCCGCTATCTCACTGTCGCACCCCTGTCGATATTTTTGTCTATTTCACGTATACAACTTTTAATACTTTATTATTACACCTGCACTATTAGTTGTATCGACCCACTTTGGCTTCGCTATCTACATCTTACTAAATATAAATATGTATAAGAACACAAATCTACTATCTATATGGAATTGAGCAGTTTTAGATTCAGTATATACAATTTAACACATTTAAGTCACTTACTATACTTTTCCGTCTCTTTGTCTTCCTTTATCCCTGCCCTATCCGTCTCTACCACGTCTTAATCCAAACTATGATTCCTGAACTTTCGACCGAACAGATACTACCCTTCGAACACAATATACATCTCCCTTGAATGCTTCACAGTGGATTAGTACAACCAACTACTTTTTCACGGTCTAAAAGAAGTTCAACTTCACTGAATAATTACAGATATATTAATCCATTTAGTCTGACGATTTATGTCTTACACCAATACAGGGAGTCATTTTTATTCATGGATCATAAATTGTCTCGATCATTACTGTCGAATAGACTAATTTAAGTAGGATTCAGGCTCACAAATACTAAATATATTCGCATATATATTAATGTGTGAATGTAGGCTTTGTATAATGTTTATTTTTGTGTAAAGTTCTTCTATACAGGTATATTGTGAAACTCCTATTCTGCAAACCGTAGATAATGTTTACCTCATAGAAGCGACATTATCAGGTGCTAACACCCATAGGGAAAGGAAACGTAGAGGATATTGAAACTAAGCGATAGTTGCAAAACCTACGCAGATGCAAAATACGGATCTTACAAGCGCATCCAGTCTTGTGTCATACACACACGGTTATTTTATTAGTGTTGAACAAAATATGAAAAATACAAAAGATACCGTATATTGCCGTCCAATCAGGTTACGGATTTCTTTTTCCATCATTTATAGATTACATATGTTCTCTTGATGAAGGAAAAGGTTCAATCGCCATTATTTATTTTTACACTTTGTATTACATGATGTCTATAATCTGAGCATTATTTCTAGTAACTAGTGCAACATGGTTTGATTATTTACTCTGCACAATAAGTATATTCTCCTCCCAACATCCTCTTTATAACAAACAATGTGTCACTCATCTTGTTATACTCTATCTTTTTTTATTTTAAATGAAATCAGTCAAACCAGGTTTAACTCTCTGATTTCATGCTGTAAACATTTCAAGCGAAATATCATCTAGCTACAACTGTTATATTATGAGGGGGCCCGTATGCCTAAAAGAGTGTAAGGCCACTAGTTTGTATTGTGAGAAGGGGTGAACTTGGTTCGCGCTCGATGCAGGTCAAATGGACATCCATTTTGGGAAAGATAAATTTGTCATCAGAGTGGGTTATACAAAGAAGTCATAACAACTGGTAAGACTTGGCCAACTTCAAAGGTGAAGTTCAATAAAGATCAACCTAGTTATGGTGATGATCTGTATGATAGGAGCAAGGCCTATGCCGTCACTCCTTCTTTTGTGAGAAACTAAGGTTGAAAAATCAGTTACTAGTTTTGCAGCAAATTGGACGGTCGACCTATCTGAAGTGCTCAGGAAGTGGGAGCGCGGTATCGAGAATGTAATCGCTTGTCATAATGGCTGTATCTCTTGGAGATCCAGCAGTAGTTTTCCGTGCATCGTCGCATCCCCCAGCGAGAAGAATGAATGAGGATCAAAAGAATGAATGGAACCAAAATCCTTTTCGCAAGGCACGAATTAAAAATTGAATCTCTCTGAGGAAAATCGTCTCCGCGTTTCTCTTCTGTCTGTCGATAACATTTATCCACAGATCCAATATCATCAACACCGATCAAAACCAAGGAGACACCACAAAACCGACGGTACCAACGGCGATCACAACCAGGCGACGAGAGAAAATGTAAGGTTACTTTTTTGTGCATAACATTTTGGGTCCTGATTTGTTAAACAGAAAGAAATGAAAATCGAAAGATATGCCTAACAAACAATGTTTAATGAACTGTGTTTAATGAGTAATAATTTTAAAAAAAAAGAACTATGTTTAAAATCCGAAATTTGAAATGTTTAACGAACAGTTGTTTTAACGAGAATTAATGTGTAATAGGTTGACAGTTTAAAGGCTTAAAATCGCACTAATAAAATGTCGCTTGAAAGTGCCTTACGGAAAGTGTTAAAAAAAGATTGAAACCGCTTAATAATCTTCTCATAAACTTTCGTATTGTTTTCGGTTCGGAGAAGTTTTAATTAACACGCGTTATGTAACACATGCCTTTTTGGGGGTGTAACCAGTTGTTTGACTGGTTTAAGAGAACTGCCGCGGTCCAGGCAGGAGTAGTGACTATGTAACAAATCACCTTGTAGTGCTGCGCCCCTTTGAAGGGCTATGTAAAACAACAACTGTAAATTATGTTATTTTCCTCCTTTCTCTATCTACAGTTTAACGTAACTTCTACGAACAGACTTTATTTCCAAGAACTACTCGTTTATGGAACACAATAATGCCAGGATGCTACCTATCTAACTAAAACATGGTCGATTACAAGTCGAATACAACTAAATTATCGCAAGATATTTTCTTAAAACATCATATTCGGATAAGTTGTAACCATTGTCTGCAATCTGCAATGTGTTTGGCCCACCATTCACAACACAAACTATTTGACTCTTAGCCCCGATGGGCGTTTTGTTCTTGATAAGCGATATATCTGGGGGTAGTCTCGGCGTCACATTTTAAGTTAAAATGTAAATTACAGGATATATTATTTATTTATTTTTTGTCTTCGGAACTGCTATGCACTGCTAAGTAAGAATTAGGGTTGGTTTACTGTCTTTTTGAGAAATACGGCATGGTTTGTAGATGCTATTTCGAGTAAGGTGGGGTCGAGAACGCTCGTATGCCTGTTTCTGTTGCACTCGTATTTCATTAGGGCATCCTTTAGTGTGGTACTATTCCATAGTGGTAAAGGAGGGGATAACAAAGGCGTAACATTAAGAGAGAAAGTGTTTTCACGCTTCTCTGATTAAGTAAACAAATTAAGGACACCTACAACTATTGTAAGAAATAAAACTAACCACTTAAATACACTGTACCAAAATACAATAAAGGTATATCTACTTACAGGTCATTCGCGTTTTTAAGTTCAGATTTAAAGAGACATTTTAACCGTTTGTCCACACAACATTCGGACGCTAATCTTTCATCACCACAATGAAGCGTACTTACGTATACATGAAAAAAAGTAAATACCTTTTATTTGTTAAAAGCACTAATGATGCTCGTTATATCGAATAAAATATTAGTATAAAGAATGTTAAACAAGGAATATATTTGTCGTGATTTTTATTTGTTTTAAATATATACGCATCTAACAAATGGGTTTTTAAGTCATTTGGACTCTTTCTTACGTTTTTAATTTCATTGATGTCTAAAAAAATTAACTTTACTAAATGTGTGTATATATATATATATATATATATATATATATATATATATATATATATATATATATATATATGTAAAGCGAGCTCTAGTGTGTATTCTAGAACCAGTCGCATCTCCGGCACAGCGTACACGAGTCACAAAACTGTCTGCATGGGTCGATCTGATTATAGGTGTTATACATGCAATGGCCTAAATCATTACGCGAGAGACTGCGTACAGAGAAAACAGACGATTAATCAACGCTGTTATCAGTGCAACAAGACCGGCCATCTATTCATATATTGTCTTGAAACGAAGTTAGGGACGGGACATTAACGCCAGCTTATTTCCCAGTCATAATGTAAACTCGGCACTACCTATCATTACCGTCTATGTTGACCATGCACCATGCTTTGTTCTCCTTGACACTGGGTACTCACGTTCAATTTTGAGCGCATAGCTATGTTAGTCTTGGTCGATGCACCAGATAGCAGTCACCACGTTTACTGCCACTGCGAAAACCAGCTGCGGAAATAACATTATTAGGATTCGTACAAATACGGGTGACGTTTCAACACACAACAAAAACGGTTATGCAAAGTTAACCTCTTGATTTTGATATGTTAGTTGGCATTGACGTATCAAATAACTCAGTGGCAGTAAAGTGTAGTGTTTGGAGAGACACAACTTATATATGCAGCGCTTCGTATAAACGAAGCCAGCTGTGTTACAAAATTGAACGCGCGGTAGAAAGTGTAGGTAACAGAATCGAAATGCTCATCGTGTCGTGTACCAAAAACGCTTGACACTCAGATTTCTTAATATTTCATGTCTACTGAATTAAGGGGGGGGGGTATATGACCGCGAATTGAAAACCTGAATAAACAAAAGTTGATGGCTGCCATATATTGAACACCTGATGCAGGTCCACAGGGAAAACAAGTTAGGGTTGCGCCGTGTATTGTCTATCATGGATTGCATCCAGAGTGTTCTGTTTACAAATGGAAACTTGTAACTGTTGTCAAGCGACGAGAGTGCACGTATGTAAATGAGCCTTGTTTTGCATGGGCTAATTCTCGTTGTTATAGAAAGAGCAGACACTTTGCTCCGGGGAGCGGTAGAGAAAGGCTGATGTTGTGACTACGTCGAGAGCCGAGTAAGAGAAAAAGAGAGAGAGAGAAAAAATAAATAGAAATAGAAAAAAGAAATTCAATTTGTGACTAGACGTTTGGTTGTAAACACCGTGTGGTTCACATGCGTGTTGGACTGTTGTTGGTGAACAGAACAGAACAAATAATTCGGTGTCCCGTTTGGACTCATTTGTAGACCATTCTCTCAACTCTGAGAAGCAGTTAAAATACATTTTATTTCAGTTTCTTAGCTTTTCGTTACAGGAAAGTTTTGCCCACTCAAAAGACTTATATAACTTGCTTTACAGCGGAGTAATAATAGTTAGATTCGTGCTGTAATAGGCTATCAACACTTAAATACCTATGTTGATAAATTTATTGGCAACGCATATGTCTGCGCTGTTAAAATGCGAAAGTTGAGACAGTAAGGTACAGATGCTCCATTCTTGACATACTTATGTTTATAAATACTTTGGCCGTACCAGACTATGCTGTATAACAGAAGAAGTTATTTTCAAATTAGTGAAGGGTTATACTTGAATGTGGTACTTCTGTTTATACTGGTCGTGCTCAATGCTGTGTTAGCCAATATGAGATGATAAGGAGAGTAACATCAGCGTATATCGATCACATATATTTATTAGAATGCAGTGTCAGCAAAATGTGTGATATCATATAACTGGTTTCTGTTCTGAAATTCAAAGCTGTATATTTTTGTTAAGCAATTGTGTGCTCGCGATCTGTTGGGATAATATTTTCCGTATATTATTAAATAATCGCAAAAATATGGGACAAGTATAGTATAGTTAATCTTGTTAATAGCTGGTTTTTCTGTTTTGATGTTTTAATACACTTAAACTCCACATACTCGAAGCCCTATACATTAAAACAGAAAAACCAGCTATTAACAAGATTAACTATACTATTAGTACTTATATACTCAAATGCCTATAAATATAAATTTAAATTAAGCACAGCCCATAATTTTCCCGTCTAAATAGAATATATATTCACTCCGCGGTTTATGCCTGGTTAACATTGCTCCATTGACGATTGACCTGGAAGGGTCCGAAAGCGCTTTGGGAAGCTATGGCAGTTTTATCAGCCAGTTTTCGTCTGAAACTAAGAACCTAATCAGAAAAACGGAAAGGATCTTAGAAAAAATAACCAGACACAAGATGTCCGTTATTTTTAATGATACTTGTATATATATATATATATATATATATATATATATATATATATATATATATATATATATATATATATATTCTCTAAGCAGTATTATAATTATATATGCAAGCTTCATTGAAAACTACTGAGTGTTTTTTTTATATCTTCTTTGTTATCTTCTCGACGTGAGCGAATTGGCTGGTTTTAACATTATGGCCTCGAAAGTTGTGTCATCGGGCATCACTCAAGCGCTTTCGATCGGGATCATATCCAGAAGTAGTTTTATTTCTCCTGTTCGTGTGTTATTTCTTATAGCATTGCTTCTGCAGTGGCGAGAAAATAGCAAACAAGATAAAAAAGATAACTCTGTAGTATTCAATGAAGACTGCATGTACATACATATATATAAGACACAGCCTTCTGATTATGGACGCAAAACCAAAAGCGCTCGAGAAATGGCACAAAGTACAACGTTAGGCGGCATAATTTACCAATTGGCACCGGCAAACCGACGAATCGCTGTCCGATCGAGAATTTAACAAGAAAGATAGTAAATAAAGAAGACTCCGTGGTATTCAAGGATACATAATATATATATATATATATATATATATATATATATATATATATATATATGTATATATATAGCAATAGATGAAGTGAAAGAATAAAACAAGGTGCGAATCTAATTTTATTACAGTTCAATGTTTAGACAAAATACTTTAAAGTCCTTAACTCATGACTGTTCAAAAAAATATTTTCCTCAGAGGACTATTACCGCAATGACATTACTGCAGGTAATAACAATTAAACTTTGAAAATATATAAAAAAATATATAAAAATACATAAAGCTATATAAACATCAAATATATCGGCCCAAAACATACTTTTTTGTAAACTTATACAGTTCATCCAAGTCAAAAAGTTTAACATAGCCCCAGGAAAAATATCAAAGAGGTTGATTAAAAAATACTACAAGTGGTGAATGGAGGTCCAAAAACAAAGAAAGTTATCCAGGCATGAAATTTGTTTGCTATCGATGCAGTAGATAACAGTGAAAAATATATTCAAGGTGTATGCAAATTAATGAAACGATAGAGAAAGCGATAGATAAAACAACTCCTATGAAAAATTCAGAATACTCACTGTATCATGTATAATTTTAGGAGTCTTATGAGCTGATAGGAGTAATGCAAACCATAACTTCCAGGTTATATGCAAGCTCCGCTAAATCCAATTCGAATGAAATTAAACTGACCTGATGTATTCGGCAATTTTTCTTCCGGATCCGATAAATTATTCCAAAGACAAACATTACATTCGAAGGTAATCAAGCTATCGTAAACCCAGTAGACAGCGTAACGAATCCGAAAACGGACCCTGCCTCTTGATAAGAGAACCACACGAAAGTGATTGAATATCTGCCGAGTCAAATCGCGTGTACAAACAGATGTTACATGTCTGCGTTAACGAAGAGAACGCCCACACATAGTGAGGGATGTGTAAATTCAGTTATATGTATACCGTATGTTATATGTCTGGGTAAAATCAGTTATGTATATATTTGAATATAAAAAAGTATTGGTCACAGAGACGCATTTGTAAATGTAGGTCCTCCAAACTTACTATTTGATCGTCTGCTTTATTTATATAAACCAAATTAACACATCTAGCACTATCATATGTTTTAGAAGATTTATGCAATTAATAATTAAGAAGTTAACACATTTAGAATGTAATAATTAAAAACATTAAACATTAAACAATCTAGATCCCTGCCAATTGATAATTGAAAATTTTAATAATTTAAAAATTTAAAAATTCAAAAATGCAGACTTTTGCAATTTGAAAATTAATTAAAGAGATTTAAAGAGATATTTAGGTATATTCAATATCTAAACATATTAGGCAGGGAAGATTTCACACACACATATAAAAAAGTGGATACTTCGAAGCCGGTTCCAACACTCACTTAAAACAGCTACATTGGGTTTGGTGGTGGGCTGAATTGTGCATACCTAAATTCCCCTGTATGGCGACATTTGGAAACTAATTTATTTCTAGAGTTGATGAAATTTAAACTTTTAGGTGCTGTAGCAATCATCACGCCCTCTGAATTGCATGCACCGCAATATCTAGATCCTGGAGTATAAGAGTTTGATTTTTTCAGGATAGACCATTTCATACTGTGTGGAATATTTTTGGATCTTAGATTTTTAACTAAAGTAGTCAGTGATGTTTTGTTGTTGCTGACATCGTTATTCAAGGAGTAATTATGCATATATATGCGGGTTTTAATTAGATTTGCTCTAGCTTTGATATATATGGGTGTTTCTTAGGGTGTGCTATTGTTCCTGAACCACTTGTATTTCTATTCACGGGTCTACTTCTGTTTACTGTATTTTCATGATATAGATTAGGTTTGTTAATTGATTGTATATTATGGTTAGCGTAATTATTAACTACCGTTGGAAGATCATTATAGGCTTGCTGAGGTAGAGGATTGATAGTAGAATTATAAGGTGTACCATCATGCTGCAAACAAGCCATGATGCTCAGTTGTGGAGTTTGATTAGGGGCTGCATTTATGTGATCTCTATGGTTCATTGTAGAATTATTTAGTTCAGTTACAGTACAAGCATACACAGTGTCAGTGTATGTACATTTATTATCCAATGGGCATTCTCTGGTACGCCTGCAGTTGCACGCATTTTTGGGGTTGGAACAACTGGCATTATATTGGATGATTTAATTTTTTTGCTATTTGCTGAAATTATTGTTTGGGCTATGTTAGGCATAGTCGAGTAGGATATTTTGATTGAGTTTTTATTAAGTATGGAGCTATATTATGTGGGTGGTTCAAGGAGTTTTCAAGTATTTGAAAGAATTCCTTAGGAATATTGGTTTTAACGTTGTTATTAAAAGGTGGGTTAACCCAGATGTTTTTCATTCTAAGGCGTTTACGTGAAGTAGGTATGAAACTATCTATATGTTGCTCATTACCATCAGGTTGGATGCAGTGACTCTGCTGTATATGGCCATTTATATTTCTTTGGGCCCGGCTCCTATTGCTAATTGTCATATTATGCTTAATAATAATAATAATAATAATAATAATAATAATAATAATAATAATAATAATAATAATAATAATAATAATAATAATATATATATATATATATATATATAAATATATATATATATATATATATAAATATATATATATATATTAATATATATATATATATATTTATATATATATGTAAATATACATATATATAAATATACATATTCATATATATATATATATATATATAAATATATACAAATATATATATATATCTATAAAAATATATATAAATATATATATATATATATATATATATATATATATATATATATATATATATATATATAGTAAGCTATGAAAATATATGCATGGCAATTCAACTGCAAAGAGACCCCCGCGTTTCATCTCCGAGGGAATTTGAAGGCTAAAATGCATGGAGTTATTTTTGGCAGGCGCTATAATATACACGGCTAGCTTGTTAACCAATTAGGATCTTTGTTGTTTTCTACGCCAATCGTTGGGCTTCCCACGAACAAAGGTCAGGTTTGTGTTAATTCTTATATCCGGTTCTATTGTTCTGTGTTCTATAGATTTACATATATCCTGTTTCTTTGTTATGGCAATATAATGGGTGAACTTATTGTTCCTTTTATTTTGATTGTAGGTTTTGATTTTTTAAATTGTTAGGTTTTTGGTTAGTTTAGTTTGTTTATTTATTTATTAATGTATCGTTAGGCTAAAGTAAATTTATTTCTGTTATTATAATACCAAAATTAAATATAAAAATACGACACTAATAATTGAAAAAAATCAAACAGAAATGAAAAAAGAAATATATCATGTACTGTGTTGCTTAATTGCCATAACTATATTTTCATAGCTTTCCACCTTGCTCTACTTACGTATTGAGCACTGTTGGGGTAAATACTGAAAATTGATTAATAAAATAATTATATCCTCTCATCAGATTTAATGTCGATACATGAAATATTAACATATATATATATATATATATATATATATATATATATATATATATATATATATATATATATATATGTATATATATATATATATATATATATATATATATATATATATATATATATATATATATATATTGAATACGGGCAATTCTACCCGGGAATAATAAGTAATTTATTTTATAAATAACATTGGGTTTCCTACTGTTGTCACACGCGAGATTAATCTCATGGTAAACACCTAAACAACTACTCAATATAAAACCTACATGAAAATATATCTCAGTCAATGAAAAATACGCGTGTAAATTTCATAAAATAAAAAATATAAAAATATATTTACTTAAAAACAAACAAACTAAACTAACATTTCTCTCTTGAATCTTTAAACAAGCCATCTGTGTGCCCGTGTGTTTGTTCCAAGTTTAGTCACACACTCATATAAATGAGAGTGTTTTGTGTGTCTATTCTAAGTGCAAAAAAGAATTCCCCTTTTTTAATTAACAATTATTAATATCGACCATAAACTTTTCTGCTCCAAAAAATTAAACTTCGATAGGTCATTATTATTCTCTTTATTTATTATTAATTTATTATTATCAGTTATTATTCTGATTACGATTAAGCTTCTCTTCTCTTAAAATAATATATTTGCATACGTGATTATTGAAAGGGGTCGGATACGCGTACGTTCACATTCATTATACAGGAATAAAGCTACTTTTTTGCTGGTGCCTATTTTCAAGTATATAGTAGGATTTATTTGCACTTTGCTATTTCATTCACTGTCTCCTTTTTTTCAATCTAAATCTTCATCATTATTTTATGTCTATCCTTACTCTCTTTATTTCGTTATCTATTGATACTATCTCTTCTTCTATTCGCTTACCTCCCATATTTTGTATTTTCTATTATCTTTTTTTTTGCTTTTAATTATTTACATCATTGTCACGTTTGATTACGCCATTCGCATTTTTTGACATCATCTTGTTTACATTGTGAGATGTTAGAAGCCATATAACAAAGAACTATGATCTACAATTGCGTTAGGATACACAATTACTCGTTAGATCTTGGTTGAGGTTTTTTTTAACATATATATTAAAAATTATATTTATGAAAACCATTGGAAATGGTGAGATATATTTTTGCTACGTCATTCGTTTTTTTTAAATATATATATATATATATATATATATATATATATATATATACATATGTATATTTATTTGACTTATCCGATCAAAATCAAAAACATCAAGTCGATATATTCTTAGACAGCCAGAAAGTGAAGGCGAAACAACAGCAAAAAAGACGAACGATGCGACTGTATTGAAAGAGAAACATATTTAGTTTAACAGACTAAAGATTAGGAAATTTGCCAGATTCATCTATACGGCCATCAAAGTTTATATTCGTGCACCTATTGCTATCTGGAGAGTTCTACAGGCAATGGAGGCCTATTAACACAGCCGGCGACGTGCCGCAGTGAGGTTCTGATTCAACACAGCGGGAAGCACGCGTTTCATTTATATATTGGCTCAACACCAGAGAGTAAAGCTATTCATGCCAAGTGTTTTTTGGTCGCAGTAATGATAAATACATCTACATTGAATGATTTGGTTTAACGATCTGAAATCTTTTTGTAATATATATATATATATATATATATATATATATATATATATATATATATATATATAAATGTAATTATACAATTAAAAAAATATAATTAAAAATAAATGTGTCTGATGAGAAAGATAAGTATTTTGTTGGCTGTATACTCTCTAGATTTTTCTGTAATATATTTTTCTTTAATTGAGATAGAATTATAACACCTTATAGTAAGCGCCACATTTCCGTCGGCTTATACTAGTGACATCTTCTCTGTGATAAGAAGATCGGATTTGCTATTCTATATTAAAGTCCTGGAAACAATATATATTTAGTAGAGTAAACCTCACTATGGTAATGGGGGAATTCCATAACTTTATGTGGTCTACTTGTGACTCCCCCAAGTCGTGTGCTTTACATAAACTGTTACTAACATTTATTTCTACTTGGTATTTTCAGTTTTAATCATAGTGCATGTATTTTACTTCCGCGTAATTACTCTGATGACTGTGGACGAACGCCAGTTTAGTAAATTTACGTAAGTATAACTTTTCACTCTTTTTAAACAATTTTTCCATTCACCCCAAAATGTCACAACTGTCAATGTTCCTTATATATATATATATATATATATATATATATATATATATATATATATATATATGGTAAACAGTTGATGATCCCCGTGTTAATATTAGACGTGTAAGGTCGCCTGTTTTTGCTTTACTGTTAGATACTTAACCCCACTTCTTTTTTTTATTTACTTATTTTCTATTTATTTATGAATTTCCCAACGAATGTTAAGTCTGCAATATCTTGGATTTAGTTAGTTTCTATGGGAATAAAAACTGAATTTTATCTTTGTTTTGTTTGTAAAAATGACGCAAAGCTTCTTTAGACTATATATATATATATATATATATATATATATATATATATATATATATATATATATATATATATAGTGCAAATGTTTATTCATACAAACATTATTGGTTACATATTTTCATACATGTTTCGGTTGAACCCTTCACAGATAGTAAACCTGTTCCGATCAAAATAGGCAAGTAAGTGATATGAATTTGAAAAACTTTCCTATTAAGTACATCTTTTTTAGGTGATAGGATGTGTTTATAATTTTCAACGGCCAAGCTCAGTATCGGATTACATTATTTACTTGTTTACTCTGTCAATTGGTTTATATCTTTTTATCATTTTTATTACCTACCGTTTTTTCTAATTATTTATTTTTCTATTTTCTGTTACCCACTTTGCTTGGAGTCTTTTCTTCTCTACTTAACACTTCGAAGTTATAATATACACACCTACATTTTCAAACATAAATATCTGATCTTCATATGAAATACACTATATAAAATAAAACCAACCCTAATATATACGCATATATCCATACACAAATATACACATATATACACACATACACATACATATCCACATATCCACATATTATATGTACTATATATATATATATATGTATATATATATATATATATATATATATATATATATATATCATCTAAAACTATATACGCTATTTTTATACATTATTCATTGTAAATGTCTTTTAATATTCTAACAAATTCAGACTAGTCAGATCTACAACCTTAAACAGTCACGTTTCACTTCCTTTACTTTCAGAGTTTGTGTCTCACTTTTTGTTATCTTTCTGATGAATTGCAAAACATTCATATTATACAATCACATATAGACAATCACGTATGGATGGATATCTTTCTAACGTTTAAAGGAAACGTATATTTCGTGATCAGAAAATGTAATAGACACATTCAACGAAATATATTTCGATAAAAAAAACAATTGTGATGAACTACATAAATCTATGAAAAAAAAAAGAAAAATCAAAAAGCGAAAAACCAAAAGGAGCATGGGCATTTTACCTTCATGTAAAGAGAGTTTTTAATACAAATTCAAATCAATATTACATATAACACTTATGTGTATTCGCACAAATGATGAAGATATAATAAACATCAATGTATATTGATACTCTACTTCTGTTTTACGAGGCATCTGCTGAGAAGGAATATAGTAATAACCTATACGTCTTGATATAGTTTAATGCATTTTGAATCCAATTAATATAAACTGTATTTATACACATCTAACGATACGGTGTACCGTGGACCACCATTAAATATTTATATCAGTTCCTTTTAATTATGTATGATATTATTAATGATGTATGAACACATATTGAGCTGTTTGTGTGTGCAATATTTACTGTGTTGCTTTGACTAAATTACGATTTCCATAATTTGATACATTGACAGACCAAATTAATTGGTAATCAATGTCTATTAGTAACCTTTATACACTTCACCCTAACTCTATCTAATCGCTTAGGTATAATTATTGCAAGTAACTGTTTTCATTCCCAATATATTTGCGTTATCACAGCAGACACGTACCATTGGTTTTTCGTTGACAACAAATATTGGCCTTATCTTGGATTTGAATGACAATACGTATGTCCCAGTGCTCTTCGGAGGCCTGGTTAGTAATATCCTTCCTCTGTCTTTCCTACTTGACCCGTAACAACTGTTATGTGTGTTATCAGCTGGTGCTGGTTCCATCACTTTTTTGTGGGGAGGAGAAAATGTATTGCAGTTACTGTTCCTTGGGTTCTTGTGGTGCTGTTCATGCCATTTTGTGTTCTTCCTATTGCACCTTTCATGCGATCAGTTATTCTTCGTAGCTTATGTGTAAAGGTCTCCGCATTTAATATTTCAGTTGTTTTTATCATTCTCGCTCGTTGTCTTCATTTGATTCTAATTTCTCCCAGACATTGTTCAAGTTCTTCGGAAATGTTTTTATTGCTCCTACGATTACTGGTATTATATTAACATTTTGGCAAATCTCATATTTTCTTCAGGTATCTGGTGAGTTCAGTGTATTTGTCTTTTTATGTACCATTAGTCTTCACCCTGTGGTCAGCTGGGACTGCTAAATCTACGATTTGGGAGAATTTGGTTTCTTGCTGAATATTATGACATCAAGTTACCTCGCTTGTATGGTTTATTTGTTTGTATCACCATATCCAAGACGACTTTGTGTTTTTCGTTTTCGAATACTGTCTCGGATTAATGTTTGTACCATTTGTCTGAGTGTTCGAAATGCATGTGTTTGCATAGATACCAGTGTAGTGCTTTCCCCATTCAGTCATGCCTAGTTATGTATTACGTTTGGGCCAGTTTTAGGCATTCATTTATGTGATTTAATGTTGCGTCCCTTTGTCAGTACAATCTGCATTTACAATTTTCCTGGGTATTATCTATTATAGCTTTAATGCACTTCGTTCTAATCGCATTGTTTAGTGAAACTGAGGGTAGGAATTCCGTTTCTCCGTTCAGATTTACTTTTTCAGAGCAATGCCGAACAACTTCCGTGAGTCTCTTCTCTTGCTATTCTAATGAAACGTCCATGTAGTTGTTTTTCCCCTATTTGGCTTTTCTTGTATGTTTCTGGTTTCGTTGTTTCCTGAGTTGTTTCTTGGGACGGTGTTTTTTGCTGCGGTGGGCAGCCTTTCTGTGTTCTAGTTTAAGGATTTCCCGAGTTATTTTCTAGTATTCTATACTTACAAGCCCATATATTCCTTTGTTTCTGTTCACGTAAAGATTGTATATATCGTCACAATTAGATACAGTATTCGAAGACAACAACAAAAATTCCTCTGCGATATGGAAGCACTTCATAATTATTATTTTTATAATAATAATTAGTATTATTATAATTATTATTATAATTATTATTATTATTATTATTATTATTATTATTATTATTATTATTATTATTATTATCTTTATTATTATTATCACTATTAAAATCAACAATGAGAGCATCTGTTAAACATTCAGAATTTAAGATCAGTATAAACATAACGTCTATTTTATTGAATAACATTACAACTCATGATGTACTGTAAGTAGAAGAATACTCGCTCAGGTCAGAGTAATTTGTTTATCATTGAACAATATAGGTGTGCCCTATTTGTATGTCTACTTGGCAAAATATCATTGATACAATTCAATTCAAATACAAAGCATTTTTTTTCAAAAGAGAGATTGTTTCGATACGATGCCCCTAAATAGCTTCCAATTTACTCGAAGTAAACTGAAATTTGGAGAATAGATATTAATTGCTAAATGTCTATAAACATTGGATGCATCTGAAATTTCACGAATGTTTCATCCACTTTTAACCTAAGAGAATGAAACTAAAGTGATATATATATATAGCATACGTTTTGATTACTTACGCCTAGCAGCTTTGTTCCGAAACTAATAATGATCGGTTTATTAGAATAAGACCTCGCATTATAAAGATTGTAATGTAATATAGCATACCGTTTCAACAATGCAATTACATATTTATTAACGTATCGTTTATACGACATATGTAAAACAGCCTCTAGCGTGTGCGAACTTTCACTATATGTGTGTGTGTGTGTTTGAGTGAAATTAATTCCAGGCGTTCGTCCGAGTATGAAAGCTTAATGTAATAAACAGGGAACGAATAAAATAAATAAAGTAACACGGAATCACATAATCATCGGTACGATAATTAAGTTCGACCACCGGCCTTTTCAAGCACCCAAAACGAGGCGATTACATGTTCATTAAATGAAAAACAATAATTCACACTCACTATTCAATACGCATATGAAGAGAAGGTAATTAGTCGATTTGCAACGGAATGCATATAGTGAGGGGGTAAGAAAGTGACAACATATTATACATATATGGAGAGAGGGGGCATTGAACAATTTATTACGGAAGGCGTATACTGAGGAAAGAGGGAGTAACATATTTTATAATTAAATAACTATATTCTTCTGAAGATAGTAAATATTATTACCGAAAGCGCTCAAGTAAAAAAAATGTTTTAAAGATAAATAAATAATTTATTTTTAAAAACAATAACTTGCGTTGTGAAGGTTTTCTAAATATTTTATAAAAAGAATATTCTATTTATCTTTAAAAAAAATATATATATATATATATATATATATATATATATATATATATATATATATATATATGTATAGTTATTTTAATGCACACTGACATGTACACATTCTGCGACACTGGCATGTGGATGTTATCAGTCCAGTCAACAGCTGTTATAAACTGATTCTTTCCAAATATAAGCTAAGGTAAAGATCGGATATTAACTTTGCCTGATGAGATATCAGTTTATGACAGCTGTTAATCAATAACATCGGCATACCATTGTCGCAGATTTTAAACATGTCTGCGTAAAAAAAATAATCATATATACAAGTTATATTTGTATATTGAACACTTTTTATAAGGTCGGTACACATTATTTTGATTACTACACTGTGTATGTTTACTTTACTTAGATTATATATATATATATATATATATATATATATATATATATATATATATATATATATATAGAGAGAGAGAGAGAGAGAGAGATTTATTCGTAGGAACAAAGGAACACCACACCTTTTATACGTGGGGTTTAATATAGCAGACACGATGTAGTAGATATTTTCCTGGAGTTCCTTGTCTATTGTGCAGAAGGCCTGATAGCGATGACCCCATATCTTCAGAATCCTGTCTCGAAGTTGTTTACCACGCTGATCACGCGATTTGGGTTTTGAGCTAAATTATTATCTCCCTCATGAATTTCGTGCATTGAAGAACGCACTTCCGGTCAATCATGTTACTGCTACAACCAATAAAACACCCGGAACCTTTATTTAATCTATTATAAGAATGTTCACATAGACCTTCTATTGTTAAACGCAGATCAGTGAGTTCGCTTTTTTCTTAAGTAGCTTTTTTTGGTTTACAATTAAAACATTTCAAACTTGAGTCTTGTCTCTTCATTTTCGTCATCTATTTTACTCGGATTTATAGTTTTACTTTCTTGTAGCAGTCTTGTAATTGATATGCCTATGTATTTATGTATATACACTTGAATTAATACTATAATATATCAATGTCAAACAGAGCCAACTAAATATATTACACGAACGTATATACAACCCTTTAATTAGTTACTAAAATATTACCATTGTTATTACACCGGTTACTGAACTCGTTACAACAATACATTTCCTGGAACATGCGTATATAATCTAATAAGTTACATACCGTATACATTTAAGATTAATATTTCGTGAAATGCATGCTTATATGAATGAAATATGGTTATTAGTAAAGTTTTTTTTTAAATATGTGTTATCGAAATGTAAAGCATGGTAAGGATCTGTATGATGGTTATCTTTTATTAAGTGTATTTTATTGTTACACCTTGCTTTAAGTTTCTAAGAATCATGGGTAAAATGCATGTGCCCTCAAGCATGACTTATGTCTATATATAAATGCACACATAGAGTGAGACTATCTCCTAGCAACATTCACAATTTTTATCTGAAATATTATAGTAATTTAGCTAGTGAAGTAAACACCATACAACACAGTGGAATCTATCGACATTCATATTACCATACAGATGTATCTTAGGCACACATATTACTTACGAATTGTGCATATATTTTATATTACTAGTTATATATCAAATAAATAATATTTTCTGTGTATGTTCCTATTAAACTTATCTCTAAATACAGACAATTGTATATCCAAAGAAACGCGCAGAGACTCATCGTGCAACGGCCACTCTCTTATGAATCCATACACAGAGAGCGGTCCCGTGTTTATTAATATACGCGTCCTGTGGAGACTACGCTAGACAGCACGTGGTGTCCTTCACTACACTACTCTCATACGAAAGTTATTAAATATAGAAACCCGAACACATCCGTAACGCGCTCTCCAATAACTTACTTATCCATGGTTAAACGCACTTCAAGAAAACGTCTATGAAAAATACTGTCTAAAGAGTAACTAGCACTCCCCGTTTCGTTATTATTTTCTTAACATGTGTCGCTTTCTTCCAGATTTAGATGTATATGGATTGAAGCACGCCATATTATATATATATATATATATATATATATATATATATATATATATATATATATTATATATATATATATTTAAAAAAAAAAACTTTTAAAGTATATATATATATATATATAAGACTAAATCTTCATATGTTTTTTTCAGAAATCATGCATTCATGTTGTTACTTAATATATATTATATTTTTCCAGATGAGCATTTTAAAAATAGCGCGGCTTGCATTTTTACTCGGTATAATTTATCTACTCTCACTGCTACCCGTTACACCGGTTATAAAGTTGTAATAGCATACAAATGAAACACACAGCGTTTTATTTCCGAATACTTAACGAATGCTTCACAAACGCATTCATGAAAAACAACACATTTTAGTAAACAGTATAGGCGTCTGATTCAGTAATATTTTCTGAGTATATGCTTTGTTATAGTTACTACTCATCTTTTTTTCTCCGAATTAATACTCTGATATTTGATTTTTTATATAATCAATGTTTTATATGTTCACCCACCAACGCTGACTTATCGTAAAATATCGGATTTGATGTCAAATACACAGAACGCTAAGACACGTTTTGAGTATTCGCGAAATACAAGATTATCAAATTAGTCGTTAGTCGAAATAGGAACGACAAAATATTCTTCATTGATTTCTTACAATTTTTATTTTGCAAATGTCATCAGTCGAGTAAGATATGTGTTTCCCTGACCGAGAACAGAACAAATGACTTATAGTATCAATACAGAGATGTATGAACATTCAACTCAAAAAGGTAACCGTTGTATATTTTACTTCCCCAATTTTACCATAACTAAACTAATAAATACAAATGTCGCTATATACTAATGAAGTAGTCTTTTAAAAAGTTGAATAAATATTTTGTTATAACATTTTTACGAAAGTAGATGTTCTGCTTTCTGAGATATTAAACTATGACAAACTTTTATTGAAGTTTTTTTTCAATATTGCAGTGTGTTCTAAAATAAAGTTGTGCAGTAAAAAAACAAGAATTACATTTTGTGAACATCCGACCGCACACACCGGCCACTCATAAAGCTTTTTTGTCGATTTGTAACAAAACAAAACACATGTACAAAATAAAACTTTAACCAAACGCACAAAAATGTAATCGTCTTTCGATCTACGAAGGTTACTGGTATAATTACTTTTAAAGTGTGTATACATGTATACACTTATTTATAAATAACTATTATTAAAATTGACTCATATACAGATGTGTTTCAGGCCAAAACTGCAATCACCAGTATGGGAGGAGACAAACTCTTCCAGTTAAACGATTCGAACACCGATATGAAACTCATGTTTGACTCAGTACTCGGAGTACTAATCGTTGCATCCAACACGCATTGCCATAGAAATCAGAGAGAAGATTAATATCAACACGAGACAATTCAGCGGGCATATCAGCCAACTGTCATGAACAGAACCTAATCAGCGACATTGCTTTACGTGTTTTATTACTGAATGTCGTTAACAAAATTAAAGTGGTCTATCAAGAGAAAGCTTTGAACCATTATTTATGAATAAATATGTGTTTACATTTACACATATACATGCGTGTTATGCCAATCTTGCAAACATCAGTATGGGAGGAGAAATTAGTTGTGGCATTTACTGTGACAGATATCATTCATTTCCGTGGGAATTGGAGAGCAGATTAACATCTAAATACCCAGTTCAGCGTGTATATCAGCAAGCGGGCGAACAGTATATATATATATATATATATATATATATATATATATATATATATATATAAATATATATAATATATATAATGCATACATATAATATATATATAATATATATATATGATATAAATAATATATATATATAATATATATAGATATATAACTATATAATATATAATATATATATATATAATATATATATATATACATATATATCATATACATATATAATATATATACATATATATAATATATATAAATAAATATGTTATATATATATAAATATATATATATATATAATTTATCTATTTATTTTGGTACAAAAAAAATTACTACAACATTCGTACCGTCGGTTTCAAGAACGGAAAGTATTAGCCATCCGGCTCTCTTCAGCTTCTGTTGTCATCTGTTTCGGAAATGTGAAGTTACATGACACTCTCGTTGGGACGCGTTATTTTCTCAGCCTGTTGTGTATGTTTGTTTGAATTTAAATGTAGTGTAATGAAACTGTTGAGATTTAAAACCGGAGTAGATGTTGAGAGATATAAAAGTATAACATTAACGAGAATAAAAATAAAAATAACAATAAAAATAAAATTAAAAATAAAAATAAAATTTAAAAATAAAACATAAAAAATTAAAACATTTTTTTTTTAAATAAATAAAAAAGTTTCTATGTAATTCCCGTGAGCCAATGTTATGCATGTGTATTATGTGCTGTTACTGTTTTTGGGTTTGAATGTTTGTGTTCTAAAAGAAAAAACCGTTAATTGATATCGTGTTAAAATTCTTTTAGCGAACCCGAAGTAATTTAAATAAGGAGATTGCTGGATCGAAGGGAGGTAACTTTGTTTGAAATATAAAAGTTTGAGGTTGTTTAAATGGATTTGTTAGATTAGTCAAATGACTGATAAATTAATTAAATATTTTTGTGAAAGTCGGCGTGTTTGCTCTTGAAATGTATGTGGATATTAGTTGATGAGGTGTTTGTTCGTATTTTTTGATTTGTTGATATTAGTGATGATGGGAAGGAGAGGGGGAGTAGCTAGACTTATATGAATCGGTCAGCCCAGTTTATGAGTAGTGCTTGTCTTCTGTTGATATATCTCTTAAACATTTCATCGCGGATATTCAAGCAGGCTGTATTCGGATCAATGATTTCCCTTGAAATGTGGTATTTTTCAGCGTCACATAGAGGACACCTGTTTATGGCTGGAGAGAAGGATGGTTTTCTCTCAATTTCTATCCATTTGATGGTGAATGGTGTATTTTCTTCTTTAAGTTGCCATATTCGGGGCTCGAGTGCCGTGTTTGTCTTGTTTTTGTATCTGAAAGCGTCTCTGTGTGCGTATAATCTTTGTTTGAAGTTTCCCTTCGTCATCCCAATGTATTTTTCTGCACTACCGGTATTCTTGTTTGTGATGGTTGCTTCATATATGACTGAATCGATTTTGTAATTTCCCTCTAGGGGGCAGTTGTTTTTGTCTTGGCATGAGCAGCCTGCGTTTGTAATTGCTTTGAGTTCCGCAGAGATAATTTTCCTTATTAAAGGGGCAGTGGAATAGCTGACCTTAACAGAATCTCTGTTAAAAAGGTTGTATAGGTAACTTGTGTGTGGGATATGTTTGTCGAGTAATTTGAGGAAAAGGTGGGCTTTCCTTTGTCTTGGTATTCGTGGAATAGGGTGGAGAAAACCAGATCACTGATCTCCTTCTATTGGGGTCCCCGTGGTTTGTCTCAGGTGGGGGTGCATGAGATCTCTTCTCTGAACCCGATGTCGCGGAGCGCTTTGTTGTAATATATTGCTGCTTGATTGAAAATTACGGGACTGGATGAAAGCTTGTAAATTCCTTGGCTAATATTATTGACTAAATGTTTAAAAGTTATGGTTGGTGGCAGCATCCCTTGTGTATGTATTGAAGTGTTTCATTGGGTTTGTGGAAAGGTTTGGGTGTATTGTTTATAAGATTCAGTGTGGTATCTAGGAAGTTTACTTGGTCTAAATTTGTTTTAACGGTGATTTTGAAACCGAGATTATAGAAGGCGTTTGTTAATTCTTTTCTAAATCTATCTAATGTGTTTCCGTTGTGGTTACGTAAAAGGCAAAGTCCGTCATTTCTATAGAGACCAAAGAAATGGTCTGGGAATTTATTTTGGAGCGTATCTAATATAAGCAAGCCGACTAAGTCGCAGATGTCTGCACTGTCGTAGACGCCCATTGCAACATCAAATGGGCCCTTGGGGTTTGATGTTTTAACTCAAGCCATTCCCTCGAAGAAAAGAAGGGGTTCTCTAGCTTGTAGTATTGTGTCCCTTTCTTGTTAACTGATGCTTGTGTGTGAAAGTGCAAAGGTTAAGGCCTTATCTAGGGTGTCTTTTGTTATGGATAGGTAGAAGTCTACTATGTCTAATCGTATGCATTTGCATCTTTGTTTTTCTTGTATGTTATGAAACCAATTCATGGCTGAATAAGTATTGCCCCACAGACTTAGGGTTGTTTTTACCTTAATTTCATTAACTATATTTTTAACAATGAATTTACTTGCTAGTCCTAGTTCGCTTTTAGCTGGATTGATTAGTCTGCAGGAGGGTTTATTTGTGAAGTTTTCTTTGTGGTCTTTTAAGGTAACAATGCCCTTCCAGTTTTCTAAGTAATTAATTATGTATTCGACACCTAGTCTAGTAGCTATCTCAGTAGTATCATTATTAATAAACTTATATGTATCTGCCTTGGCTAATTGATATTTATCGGTAATGGAGCTTATTTTTAGGTATGTTCTTTTCCTTTTTTATTTTATAACATTTATAAAATGACTTGTGTACCTTAATTTAAGTTACCTGTGATCCGTTTAATGTAAGTAGTTGTGTTGTTCAGACCCTCTAAAATAGTAGCTAAATTTAAGCCATAGACAACTTATAGTTTGAGATAAAATCGAATATGATATTTTTTGTAAAACTGATATTTTGAGATAAGTCGAATATGTTATTTTTTGTAAAACTCGAATGAATATGAAACACCGATCATTAAGGCTTTGGAAAAGGTAATGCAACATTTGTCTTCGAAATAACTTCAGTCTTAAAGTGATTCAGCGATTTGGAGAAGTAAGAGATGACTTTGAAGACGACCGTCGCTTGAAGAGACCAGCCTTACAATGAAATAGGGAACACACTAAGGATACTAAAAATCTCAAATTAAATTGAAGATGATTAGCATATCACTGTTAATCAGATGGACACGTCTCTAGACATTCCTTATGTGTAGGCAAATTCAATTTGGAAATTTTAGAATGAGCAAGCTTTGAGCAGGATGGTTCTTGAAAGCGTGGCAGACTGAGATACAGAATTTTCGAAGTGTTTATCCCTTAACATTATTAAACAAATTTTAGTCGCTACATAGCACTTCTTGGCGAGATTCATAAGCTCGCATTTCGCAGTGAGTCGAAAATAAAGTAGAAGCAATGGCTTTCATGCAGATCTTCAGGACTCATCATGTCCATGTCTCTGAAGTCGGTTCAGAAATGGATGTACACGGTTTTCAGAATTAAAGAGAGATTACCTTGAAAATTAAAGAATAGTAACATAAGTTTATATGTTGAGGTTTTGAATAAGCAAACACTACATCTTAATACAACAAAACATACACAATTTTATGGCGGTGTCCTGTTTCATTATAACAATGCACAATCAACCTCAGTGAAGGTTGTGCAAGATTTATCGATTGGAAGTTCTTCCTCACGGACTATATAGTCGCGATATAGCTTAATCAGAGTTTTAAAAACCAAAAATGAATCCTCAGACAAAAAACATATGTATAAAATAGGAGAAGCAAAAACCTGTCAAACTACTTGGAGACGAAAACGATCTCCAGACTTCTACGAACCTGTACATATCGACTTGAGAAGTGCATTTACCTACATTGTAAGTATGCTTAGAAATTAGCTTGTGTATATATATATATATATATATATATATATATATATATATATATATATATATATTGTTTTAGTTTAATAAATTAGTTTCTTGAAAATGTAACAATCTTTTTTATCCATACTTTTATATATATATATATATATATATATATATATATATATATATATATATATATATATATATATGCCATTTGTTAGCGTCTACTTAGTCCGTGAGTCCACGGGAGATCGTTTCGTGATAACGAAGTAATTAAAAAATTAAGTTATATTTACACTGAAAGCCGGGAGTATAAATATCTAGACAATATATATTTATTTATATATATATATATATATATATATATATATATATATATATGTTGTGAAGTCGTCCAACAGTAAATAATAAATAAAGGAAGTCAAGTCGAGGGTTTGTTTAACAAGGGTATTAACAAAGTAAAAAAGTGACTAGCACTTGGCTAGACAGTTAAAAGACTGTGTTTTGTCTTCTCTGTTTCTCTGGTGACTCGCACTATTTATAGTGACAACCGGTGTTGTTTCTCCTGTGTAAGAACGGCCGGTGTAACAATATATATATATATATATATATATATATATATATATATATATATATCAGGATGCAAATCAGTCATGGTTGAAGGTGAAATATGACCTTGCCGGAAACATTGTGTTTTGCATCACGCACCCATAAGAAATACAGGAAGTATATATTAATGAAACCTTTTGAAGCGGTGTGTCCAAGTGGAGTGAGATCTACCTACGGTGTCGTGAAAATTCAGCAACTTTCATTTAGAGTCATTTTACGGACGACGAGGTAAATCTAAGAAAGCATTTATGTGAAAAATACCGAAGACGTACGTATAACCAATACCTTGACTAGTTACGTTTATTCTTCGTAATAATTTAAACATGTACATGCATGAATGGATTCGAATATGTATTGTTAAGTTAGACATTTAACATCTCACAAAAAAATTGATACATAAGCAGCTGACATATGTTCGTCATCGTTTTTTTGCCAAAAGTGAAACATGATGGTTTTCAAGAAAAAATAATGCATTTCTTCATTAAGCACAATCAATGGGTGATCAGCAATTGCCATGTAAATTGGAACTCAGAGAATTATTAACAATCCTTATATGTAGTATGATGTTCATATAAAAACTAATAGACTCCCAGAAGTAGCAATCCAATATGTACCCCTCATCATCATCAGTATATATATATATATATATATATATATATACATATGTTTATATATACATATATATAAATATATATAAATATATATATGTAAATATATATATATATATAAATATATATATACATATATATATATACATATATAATGTATATACATATGTATCTATCTATCTATCTATCTATCTATATATATATATATATATATATATATATATATAAGGAAATATCATAAAGATAAATGTATGTTTAAATAATTCCTTTCTTGATAAGTAAATGTTCAAAATACAAGATAGAGGATAAATATACAAAAATATCGATAATAATAAAATATTACTTCTATATGCTTTGATTGAACACTTAATAAACATTGCATTTGATCCAATATTTTGTGTTATCATACATTTTCTTATATATATATATATATATATATATATATATATATATACATATATATATACATACACATATATATATACATACATATATATATACATATGTATATATATACATATATATAATTAATTATCGAATACAATATATGTACTTCCATATATCATCAGAGCCTTTTACTTTGTAGTCTCCATTGAAGATTCAGCTCAATGTTTTTCAGTTATTGATAACAGAGCCTAATATAGGAGAGTTTTTATCATATTCCAATAACCATGGTGTGTTTCATCACTTATTATTTAACACACATTCTTAGAGGTGTGTAGTCTGTTGGAATACAACCATGTCGGTGGAGATGATTTGTGGAGTTCTTGTAGATGTTGCTTGTAGTTTTTTTTGCATTCGGGTCTCTTAGTGGATGTATGTTGGTAGACATGTTCATAGATAAGTGTAAGATACGCACAACCTAATATAAAATATAAGCATACAAAATAAGTAGAAGCTGATATGCACAATAGTGCGTTTCGGTATTCGCACGGTAATGCGAATTAATTTTAAAACGTAATCACGAGTAAATCTAGGTATTGACGTCCTTTAATTACATTTTATAAACATTTTATATAAAAAAACAAAATAAAATGAATGAATAAATATTTATTGGCCCCCTTAGATACTTGGAACCATAGTGGTGTTACAGTAGAAAAATAAATAAGGATGGATTAACTCCTATTTTAGTCACGTTAATTATTTGGAGTGAAATGTGATTTGACATTATTCCTAAATAACCTATTTTGTTCACTAAGTCAAGGTTATAGAAGAAAGGGAAACCCCAAGCTTCATCGTAGAAAAATAAACAAGGATGAACTAATTCCTATTTTAGTCACGTTAATTGTATAGAGAGAAATGGGATTTTACATTATTCTTAAACAACCTATGTGCACTTTATTTTTGTTGTATTTTAGGAAACACCAAGCTTCATCGAAGAAAAATTAACAAGGATGAACTAATTCCTATTTTAGTCACGTTAATGGTCTAGAGTTAAATGGGATTTGACATTAATCTTAAACACCTATTTGGACTTAATTTTAGTTTTTAGAAGAAAAAAAAATACTTGTTTTTTATCGTACAATGTTATACCGAACTAATATTTCTATGTGTGTATGTGCGTATATATATATATATATATATATATATATATATATATATGTATCCTGTGTGTGTATATATGTGTGTGTGGTATGAATTTATTGATGGATACTCAACATATTTGTGAATGTATACTGATAAGCTTATTGATACATAAACAGTGGGGAAACACGACTAAATAATTAGGTGTAAGCATTAAACTGAGACTCTAATGTTTACATTCGTAGATTTATTCTAGCAATTCAATTGATAGTACGAATTGGAGTTAAAATGTAGTAAAGATTAATGTTTAGGTACAGTGCCCGTATAACTAATTTTGAATCCTTAAAATACTGTAAGAAATTAAATAAATAAATTAATATGTAATGCCTCTTCGATGGTTCGAAATCGTGGTGTGGCTAACTGGAAGATATATTTCGCCGTGAGTGAACCCCCCTTAATTTAGCATTTTTATCAGTAACTTACTACTTGAGTGATGAATTCTGGGAAGGTAAGCTTATCTTAATATTGTTGGAAAAGGTTTATTAATACATACTATATACATTCCATAAAAAGCACCAATGTAAAATATTTTTTAATAGTTGATTGAATGGACGGTTGACACAATGAGACTAGCTCTATAATGCTCTGCTTAAATGAATTTCGCACCCTAACGACCTAAATAAATATTGATGTAACTTTAGTAAAAAATAAATTATCTTCAAATAAACTGGAACTTTATGAATAAATTATAGTACACATTAAATATTTTAAGAAATATTACCGAATTAAAATTTTTAAATTGTTCGCACTAATTTTTTAGGAGATACTAGCTTTGAACGAAAAAAAAATGGCGAATTAGTTGGATCTCACACGTGTGAGTGTTTGCTCTTAATGTTTTGTTTGTTTTTTTCAGTTTGTTTTCACCCTAAAATTAAACTGATGTATAGTGTAGGTGTTTTCAAGACACTCTAATCCAAGAACTCTTTTATTATTTGTGAACTTTTTCTGATGATTTTGTAGTGTGGCAGAGACGATATTGACATATAAATGTTGTTTGGCACAAAACCAATGAAACGGACCGTTAAATATATCGCACATAAATTTTAAATTTTAGGAAATGTTAAAAAATAAAAATAAAAGTAATAAAACAAACCATGGGTATTGGAATATAATAAAAACTGGCCTATACATATATATATATATATATATATATATATATATATGTATATATATATATATATATATATATATGTGTGGGGGGTGCGTGTGTGTGTGGGTGTGTGTGAAAAGATCACAGACGGAAAACAAGTCAAAGTGCAGGAGAAAGACAAAAACAAGAGATGTTTTGACCGGTTTCGTTCGTGGAGAACGTCTTCAGAAAATGAAGAATACAGAAATAATTTTATTTTATATTGAAGGCACACACATGGGATGAGGGAAAAAATGATCTTATTGGATCATATGAGAAGACATTAAGTGATGTTGGGACATGATAAGTAGGTGACACATCCTTCTAACGCGGTGGGGGGAGGGGGAAAGGCGGCAGCGTATCACACTACGGTAAACAAAAAGGGTGGGCATGAAAGTGATACACTGGAAGTTAGCACCTAGATATTAAAAATAAATAAACAAGGATGGGTCAGCTAATTTGTCAACAATAGGTTTTTAAAGAGTAATTTAAATCACTTTGCGTCATCGCAATAGTCGTTTACTAGTGAATACACGCTAGCAACTATCATTTGGTTCCTCTGATATTTGAATGAAATCTCGATCATTCCCCTCTCTTGACGCTTTACAAAAGTTGAGTTTGCTACTAAACGATGCTGATTTTATCACATGCGTTTGTTTTTCAGTACAAGTTTTTTTTGTTTTTTTTTAAGGAATGGTGAGTTTACTATAATCTGCCCGTTTACTTTTCCTTTAGACTCATGTGATATACTCACTATATGTTATTCTTCTTCTGTTATTATTATTATTATTATTATTATTAGCCTTCTTCATCTTATTATTATTATTATCATTATTATTATTATAATTATTATTATTATTGTTATTATTATAATTATTATAATTATTATTATTATCATTATTATTATTATAAGTATTATTATTATTGTTATTATTATCATTATAATAATTATTATTATTAATATTATTATTATTATAATTATTATTATTATTATTACAATTGTTATTATTATTGTAATTATTATTATTATTATTATCATTATTATAATAATTATTATTATTATTGTTATCATTATTATTGTTATTATTATTATTATTATCATTACTAAGAGTGTGAACACATGTTATTTTAAGTGATTGACTACTGCCAACACACATTGAATGATAATAATGATAATAATAATTATAATAAATATAATAATAATAATAATAATAATAGTAATAATAATAATTATTTGTAGTAGTATTAGTATGTTTATTGTTATTTTTATTATTATTATTATTATTATTATTATTATTTTTATTTCATAGTAGTCCCAACTTTCGGATGTGTTTAGTTTGAGTTTTCACTTTAACATCAACTCAATTCTCTTTGCTTTAGACATTCAACCCCTAGCTTAACACCTTCACTGTTCCTAACAGGCACGTTTTTTGCGGCATTAGAAACTAAATTGGCTTGCGAAACTATTAAAATCATTTATAGTGGGTTTTCGTTATGGTTCCAAGTGTTCCAATTACAACGAGAACCACCATTACTTTTTCACATTCCCATAGTCTTACAAATCCCCATTTTAGATCTTGATATTTTTGTCTGTGTTTTTTCTCCTGCACTTTGGTATCGAAAGGGGCAGACTATATAAATGATTAAGCAAGTTATCTTCTTTTTGTTTAGAAGCATAAAGTCGGCTTTGGAATATTCAAGACCATTATCAGTTTGTATGCGCATGCCCCAAAGAAGTTTGATATTGTCATTCTCCTGTACCAATTATACCTTATACTCATACCACGTCTCATTGTGATAAAATTCCTGAAGTTTTTATATATTGCAGTATAGTACCGGAGCGAATTTGTCGTGTCTCCATTTTTATACATGTCGTGCTAGTATTATACATTCACATACAATATGCGCTAAAATGGCTTCCCTTTCATTACACAATCTGCATATCGGGGATTCTGAAGTTTATTTAATTAAATGCATGATTGACCTAACGCTGGTGGCTTGTCTCTGGACATCTATTAAGGTGCTCTAATAGATCTTTTTAGGATCACCCCTGACTAATCAATTCCAGCTGTAATTATCTCTAAATGTAGTATTCTTAATAAATACACTGTGGTGGCCCCTTTTAAATCATTTAAACAGTATCCCTTGTACACTGTTGAGCTTTTTCACCCTATTTCTTAGTTTGCCTTCACTAGGATGAATCTGATTACTTTACAAAATATATTCATATCGACAACCTTTCTCTATATTCACAACATATTTAACACAAAGTAGACCTCGACCATCCTCTTCTCAAGGTAGATCCAATCGATCCGCATCCTCTATCGTTGCAAAAGCTCCATAAGTTTGAAGCACTTTCCGTATTTCGTATCCAAATTTTAGTTCATTTATATTCCAGTCACGTATACCGGCAGTATATCAAGCTATTTCTCTGGCATTGATAACATAATTATATTTCGAATGTGGAGGTGTGATTTCAGAATAATCATTACCCTTCTGTTGTACTCAGTGTGATCTGTTTATTTTCTTTTCCTTGTTTTTAATTTTATCCGCATTTAGAATTCCCAAGTGTTCGTAGCCCCTCTTACTGTCAACATTCTTTATCAGATTTGTTGTTGGGAATCCGGAGCCATCTAAATGGATAAGTTTACACCTCTTTACAACAACAATGCCACATTTAGTGACGCCAAATTCTATTTGTATTTCGTAACTAAATAATGTTACCGTATTACATTAGGGTATCAAGTTGGGTGTCATTGTTTTCAAAACCCTTAACCTCATCCATAAATACTAGGTTGTTGAATGTAGGAAGTCCTTTTCCAAGTGCATATCCCGCCTTTACATTATGTTAGAGAAGTGTCATTGGGATCATACTTATTAAAAAGGCAAAGAGGAAGACTGCTGCCCTGGAAAATCACTCTCCTGATGTTCACTTTACCCAATGCAACAGCTCCTGGAGTTTAATTGGTTTTCCAATTCGTCATGATCTTCTTTAAAGCTGTTTAACTGGTAGGGGGCTATTCCGAAGGCAGTTGTGTATCCATGAATGAAGGGGCATGTCGAATGCTATCTTATTATTAACTAACCCAATGTCAAGGTTAGAAGTTCTTCGTTGGCATTTTCTCAGAATAACTTCATCAAGCAGAAGCTGATTTTTTGTGCCATGTAATTGTTTCTGGCAGCAAAATAATCATAAATACTTTTAGACAGTGAAAGGTTTCTAAGTAAGTGAGAGGCAAGTAATTGGTCTAAAGTTTGTCACTTCAATGCCTTTCGTATTATCTTTTCTGATCAAAACTGTGGTGCGCTTTGTCTTTAAGCGCCGAAAGGAGTTTAAACCAGTATCCTGGACTCCGTCAGGTTCAGGTGCCTTCCAATTTCAAAGCTGTTTTACTTTCTCTTTAACAGTTACTTGTATATCTGTGTGTCGTTCTACTCTAGAGGGCACATCCCTTTCAATATATTTGATCTAGTTTGTATCATCTTCATGTTTTACTTCTTTTTTCAAAAATGCCTTTCTAGAATGCACTAAGTTGTTCAGAATCAGGAATAACGTCAATCCTTCTTTCAATTCCTTCTAGTTGTTCAAAAATGAGTTTCTGGTTGAACCAAAACAGTCTGTTTTGTCGATGCTGCTCAATTCTGTTGCTGGGAGGGTTAATATTGGCAGTCTTAAATTACACACTTGAAACCTTTTCGGTGTGTGTAAAAACTTACGAATTAGTTTTTTATAGCGCTCAGACTTTTGAGTTTGCCATTATCGACAGCTTGCACTTTACTTAAATCAGTTCTAAGTTTTTTATCTGACCATTTAAATGTTTCCTCAAACAGAAAAGAAAACAAAAGCAAACAAACAAGGGATGTAATTCATGAGCAAAACATCCATAAAGCCGTTGAGAATTATCGTCCATAGGGTCGTATGATCCATGGGATATTTTACAATAGCATCTAACTTTACAATTAGTCTGATGTGATGAGAGAATTCTCCCAGTTTTACAGAATAATTACACGTTAGTTCCGAGATCGAATGTTTACTAGCTATATTTAGAGCGAAATCGCCTTATCTAGCGAAGGAAACCGGTAAATTTGCAACACTATTACTGGTCGTAGTAGCAATGTTGGGAGAAGAGGAAGAGTACATCAGTAGTGGTAGTAGTTGTAGTGGTGGGGGCGTTGATAGAAAACGAAAGAGAAGCGGGGGGGGGGGAAAGAAAGAAGGATCGGCCAAGATAAAAATGAAAGATGGGTGGGCGATAACGGCAGGAGTAGAAGCTGGAACGTGGGAGGCCGCGGCATGAAAATAACTTACGTCACGTTTAGTATTTTAAATTGGTCGCCCGTTCGTATTTTAAGCACACGCAAATTCCGGAATAAGTTTACAAAGTGTGGAAAAGAGTAAGTATTAACGATCGAACAATGCAATATTATGTGGAAAAGGTCGACTATTATTGTGTTTTTGACGTGTATGTATCATCTATAAGATTATGAATAGGTTTATTTGAACAAATGTGGATGTTCTGAGGGTGTTAGATATTGTATATAATGTTAAGGATGGAAGCTGTTCTAAAAAGGTTTCGTGTAGTAACCTGATAAAGGTGAAAGTATCTTCTATGTTCTATTCGGGAATACGTATTTGAGAGAAGTGGAAACCTCAGATCGATTGTAATATTTTTCTTAGAAATGTAAATGTTATTATTTTCTGGTCAAACCCGCAGTAGAAATTGTTGTTGGTGTATATTTGAAATATGTAGCAGTTTATGTGTTTAGTGGCATTTCTGTAATTGTCAAAGGTAGAGGAGCAACACTTCGTCATTTTATATGATAAATTTTAAAAATATAAAGTAGAAATATTTAAGTATATGTTATGTGTATCGACTTATATTATAATATAACATAATATGTTACGCATATGTATTCAGTATTTGCATAAACAGTACTCGCCTCCTAAATAGAGATGAGTAACTACATTGAAATTATCCATGACGAATATTTTAACAGAGATTTTGTGTTTACGTTAACCTGATTTTCTCCCGGGGAATGAAACACAAATAATTATGGGAAGCTTCTTTACAACAAGTATCTCCACTATCTATCTATCTGTATATATAATAAAAAATAGTGTGCAGATATGAAATTTTGACAATATAGATATTGTAAAGTTTTTAAAAAAAATGCTATCCACGAGTATAATACGAGATCTATGATATGCTTACCTAATAACGTTAAAAAATATATTTACTATTTAATATGAGTCATACAATTATGTAAATATCAGTTCTGAGGAAATAAACTATTTTTGTTCAGTTAAATAAATTGTTTCAGACCAATTTTTTAACGATATTTCCGACTATTGCTACGGTGTATTTCCTATCTTTATTTTCAATTTCTCATCTACAAATTCTCGCTATCGGCTAAAACTCATTGTATACAAAAACACAAGATGGCAATGATCAGAATAGTAAAGCTTAGTGATTTATGTACTTAATTATTTATCTTTTTTGCGATATGCACATTAAACGGTCTCAATAAAATCATGGGTGTGATTTTATTCACCGTTTTATAGTTGAAACGTCTTCTTTAAAATCAATAAATACATAAATAATTTACAGACATACTTCAGAAAACTGTTCCTATGTAATTGGTTATCTTCCTCAAGAATACAGAGGTAGGAAAAGGTTAGTATATATCGTGGGGGAAATCAAGCTCCCCAAAAAAAAGCACTGAATTGGAACAAATATAACACTTGCCTTTGTCTAAGATAGGTTCTAAGTCACTGACCGATAGTAAAACTCGTGAAGTGTAGCATCAGTAGAAATGCACCATAGTGCACTTATTTTCAAACTTCGCTTGATAGGAATAAAAACATCTCTAGTAAATCGCGAGATTTCAACTACTCTTACCATATAAAAAAAATATTTCAAATATCCATAATTATCCGTGTTGTTTATTTAAATGTTAGTTAAATTGTAATTTAGGTGATCATTCACATTAATTATATTCATTATTGAAACGGAAATACCGTTGGGAAATCAGTAGAAATATATTTGTAGTGTTTAGCTTCTCATTTGTGACCTATTTGCATTCGAAATTAATATTTAATTTGTAAAATGAGTTATAACCTTTTCCGGCCATAAATGACGGCTCTGAAGAAAAACACATTTTTCACGTTACTAACTGACTGAACAAAAACAGGGAATTCCCTATTCCCGTGGCGAAATCTGTCCATCTAACACTTATCGTTGACTAGTTTTTGACCTTTAAGTATATTGTATACCCCCTTTACTTAAGTGACTTCATGCCTCTCTGGGTCCATTTCTATAAAAAAAAATGATATAGAAAAATTACGATATCGGCCGAAGCGTGTTGAATATAGCGAACAATATGAACACAATATTCACCAAAATCCAAATAAAAAAACAATTTGTTTTGCACTTTTTCATTTCGAAACTGACTGTACACAATCTCACTAAAACAAATGCTCTTTTCTACCTTTTAACGAACTTCTTTAAAAACATAATAATTACATAAATTAATTAATTAAAACCAGTTCCGAATCGTTTCACTGATTATTCATAATGGTTATCTCATTTCATTTTTTCAAAAAAACAACCTTTCCGATGTTTACATGTTTTGAAAATGACAATAATAGTCACAATATCCAACATAGTTAGGATAAATACTAAGATAAACTACTTTGTGTTTTTTCGCAATTGACGGTCCCACAAAAAGCATGGCTCATCTTTGATAGGTGGTTTTATCGTCGAGACGCTATCTTCGGAAACAAGTAATAAATACAATAAAAAACTCTTCAAAATTGTTTTACTGGCTATTGACACTTTTTTTCTAATGTTTATTTAAACATTAAAATACCTTCCTGACATCGGCCGAAATGTTATGAATATAACAGCGATCATGACAGTAGTTGTCAGCATAATCTTAATTGTAAAGATAATGGGCAAAGTACATTATTTTGTTTTTCCATTTCACCTCTTTTTTAGGAAGAGGGGTTAAATTGACTTTTATCGGTGCCACTTCTACCAAGCCTTGAAGTTTGGTATAGCAATTAGAGTATTTTATTAAAAAATATCATATATATATATATATATAGAGAGAGAGAGAGAGAGAGAGAGAGAGAGAGAGAGAGAGAGATGTATGTATGTATATATATATATGTTAATATTTTTAAGTAAATATTTATTAGTATTACCTACAGACATCGATGTTTCATACTTACGTAATATTCAGTGAAGGGCTATTAATTCATGTCAGTCGGAGGGCTTGAAACCCGGTCTCCAAGTCGCCACTATAAATAATCGCACTAAGAAACACAGTTTCATTTCGATCATTTATGATTATACATTTGTATAATTGGTTTATTTTAAATTGTTAAACGCCGTGTGGATAAACAACCCAGAATCAAGGCATATTCAAGAAAGATGTCCATCTAATATAGTATTTTTGAAGATAAAACTCATGTTATTTCGTAGTTCATGTATCAACCCATAAAATGACGTTGAAAGAGAGCAGCTGAACACAGCAAATAAAACAAAAAAACTCACATCAATACTAAAAAAAAATAATTAACTGTAAAAATTTCATTTAATTTCTCGCAGAGTTCAGAGTTTGTAACTGACCACCATAGTGGTTTTATTTGAAAGAAATAATATTTGAAAGAAATAATATTTGAAAAAAATAATATTTAGCATATTGCTTGTCGACCAAGTTATAATATCATTATTTCTACTGAAGATAACAGATTTATATTACTATCAAGTATTACTTGGTAATATAGCATTAGTGTGACTAGTATTTATATCGAATCGACTAGCTATAATGATATAATAATAAATAATCGTGCAAGACAGTTCTCATCAAGATGATGATTTTCGACTTATTTTTGGCAGTGTCAAAAAAGACACCCTTCTCGCTCGATTTTACTTGGAAGAGTCAGTTCAGTAATAATCCTCGGGCGCTCTATCAAAAAGTCATTATTTGTTTGCGCTGTCAATAACGCTGATCCTACGATCATATCTTTTTATTTTCAAAACTGCTCGCAGCATAGCCCACAGTTTTTTTTATCGAATAAATAAAGTATATGCCATACTGGTATAAAACATAATTTTAAATTTGGTATTCCTTTCTTATTGTATTATTCTATTCCTAGATCTAATTTGTTATTTCAATCGCAATACTTCTCGTTTCATTCGTCCTCTGTCTCTCTAAATAGTATTATACATATATATATGTATATATATATATATATATATATATATATATATATATATATATATATGAATGTGTGTGTTTGAAAGGGAATTCAGAATGTAAGTTAATATTTAGTGGCATTTCTTAAGAGACTTCTGTAAGTGATGCTGTGAAAGGCGCTGACGAAAAGCGTTTTCGAATCATCAAACATAAGGAAACATCAAATATTTTCAGAAAATGTTTGACAACGATCGTACGCCTAATCATAGACGGTTTCGGAATAATTTTAAAATGTTATTACTCTAAACTAATTATATATATATATATATATATATATATATATATATATATATATATATATATTGGCGTTTATATACTCTTATGTCTACGGTCCCGTTATCTCTCTCACTGGATGTATATGCCTTATTTATTGATGTTATTTTCAAAGCCAAACAATAAAAAATATGTCGGCTGTTTCTTTATCACAATAATTTAGGGGGCGTTATCTAAATTTCCTATCATTTTCTACTATGATTTCTGTCGAATTGAGGTGTACTGCCTCGCTATCGCGATCCCATTTCCTACATATACTTAGACTCTATATCGAATAAAATTACGAGTGGTTATTATTACCTATAATAAATATATTATGTTCTTAAGAACGCAATTTAGACATATGTGTTCTTTTCTCATAAACTGCATTGTATATATATATATATATACAGTGATTATTTCGATTCACGCATAATAGATTCAGGCGTAATTTGTATTATTTATTTTGCGATTGTAATACAACTATACGAAACAATTCGATATTCATCAGAAACAACAATGGAATGCTGTTATAAAATGTTATATTAAAAACAAAAGAAAGCAGACATAACCCACGCAACCCTCCCGGCAATATGATGATATCATTTCAACACGCCTGCCATATATATATATATATATATATATATATATATATATATATATATATATATATATATATATATATATATATATATATATATATATATGTATATATATATATGTATACGTGTATGTATATGTGTATATATACATATGTGTGTATATATATGTGTATATATATGTATATATATGTATTTATATGTATATGTAGCTATATATATATATATATATATATATATATATATATATATATGTATATATATACATATATATATACATATATATATGTATATGTGTATATATATATGTATATGTATCTGCATATATATTAATGTGTTTATGGATATATATGTATATGTGTATGTATATACATACATATATATCTATATATGCATACACATATATGTAAGTATATGTGTATATGTATATATATATGTATATATATAAATATATACATATATTCATACATATATATATATGTATATATATATATATATATATATATATATATATATATATATATATATATATATATATAAACAGGTGTGTGTGTGTGCGAGTGTGTGCGTGTGGGTGTCTGTGTGTTTGGTGTGCAAGTGCACACAACATGTTTATTTTTTGTTTGTATGTTGGTAGAGTTAATATTAACATAATCCAAAAAACTTCGTCCCGACCTCGTAAAATTGTATAAAAATACCTTAATATGAGTTGTATATTTGATCAGATACTTGGATATTCTCTTATCTGCTCTCACTTGTTTTTACTATATTGATTTGATATATTTCCCTGTCGTTTTACTTTTTAATAGCACTTATTTTAAAACTATTTACATGTACACCCCTCCCTTATTTTCTCTTTTAACAATGCTTGTGTAGTTTTCTTCAGCTTTCGTGCCGACCCTTTGTCCAGATGGAAATGAAGGTAAAATAAGATTAGGTTATGTGTATGTGTGTTTTCGAGTGTGCATGTGCATGTGTGTGTATGTGTGGATACGATATTAAAACTGAACTTAAATTAACCCAACATGAATGTGATTATATACATACTTTTTCGAAAATTTCTAAAAAAATAGTTTCTTAAAAGTCAAACAACAATTTGTATTAAAGCTGTTCAAGAAAATCTACGAACCAATTCATCATGATATTTCCCTTTGGCGTATTATATATATATATATATATATATATATATATATATATATATATATATATATATATATACAAGTCTGAATGAAAATATCAATCTATGTATATAATACGAGATGTGTGTATATGACATGCACGCTACTTTTAAACAAGCACATATTTTTTTTAGATAGAATGTCGAAACGAAACTAATAATATATATTTATTTATATATATGTGTGTGTGTGTGTGTGAGCGTACATGCTTTTTGTCTTAACCTCAATCACGCCTCAAAAGAAATAGCCAAAGGAAGTGCAGTCGAGTGTGGAGAGCGGCCACAAGTCCGGTGACAAGTGGTGAGTAACATTGTTGTCCACCACGCCTGTCACATCTTGGCCATGTGTGCAGAAAATTCGTCCAGCAGTGATCCCGTCCAACAAGGTTTTTCGACGCCCTTCAGCACATCTTGGTATTTCTTATTCGTTTTGTATATAGCGAATGTTGCTGAAAAATCTTGTATATATATATACATGTCTCACTCTCTCTCCTCCTTCTCTCTCTCTCTCTCTCTCTCTCTCTCTCTCTCTCTCTCTCTCTCTCTCTCTGTATATATATATATTTTTTTTTTCTCCTCTTTCTTTTTTTTGGTAGGATTAGGGTATCCTACCGGATGCCAGATATTCACTCACTATATTCCAGCCGAGAGATCCTTTTTAATATTCCAACCGTCCGTTTAAGTACACTTGGTTGCATCTCTCTTGCACTTGGTTAACCAATTATATTCGCCAGATAGTTTTTTTTTTTTCATTAGTCTAGTTGCTCCTACAATTACTGGGATGGTGAAGATCTTCCTCAGATTCCAGTTTGTATTTAACATCGTCCATAAGACCTTGGTATTTCATAATATTTTCCCTTCCAGCTCTGTATAAACCAGCGTTATTAGTGGCACTGACTTCAACTAGAGCTGCTACCTTCTCCCTATTGCCCCATAGCATTATGTCAGGTGTAACAGCTCAGTTTTCTAGATATGTAGCTGTAGGGATTGCATAGTTATAGTAGAAAGTGTACAACTTATTTCCTTCCTACAACAGTCCATGGTTTACCTTTTAAGTCTCTCATGCTCCTAATTGTTTGTGCTGCATATGATAGACATAGATGTAAGCTAATTACGATACACAGAGGCTACTTACATACAGAAAATAGACGCAGACGCTTCTGTGTAGCTACATTTTCATAAATTTATTTTCTTATTTCACTCCTAAGCGCTACTTAAATATTGAGCACGCTTAAAGTAAACACTGAAAATCTATACACGATAGATTATTTCATGTTTTTATTGCATGTGTGCGTAAATGAACTAATTGTACGTATGTATATATCTATATCGATGGGGACTCATTTTTTTATTTTTACTAACTTTTTTATTGTCCTTCATTTTCCGTTTTAGATCAATGCATTGATAGACCAGTGTTAGCCCATTCTTTTTCCGAGTTCTCACGCTGGAGGATAAAAGGGCCATAGTGTGTGAAAGGATTTATTATCAAATAACCTGATTCTGTATCAATGAATGAATAAGACAACGCAGTTCAACTTGGTGTATAGCTGTCAATCAATTTCCTTCGTGGCACTAGCTTAGAAATTATATAACTATTCAACAGACACTGCACTATTGAATATACAATGAAACTGAATTTAAATATATATATATATATATATATATATATATATATATATATATATATATATATATATATATATATATATATGAGGTAAGGTACACGATAATTCATGAAAACGAAATGTCGTGGTGGACAAAATCACTTTTCACACACACACACACACACACACACACATATATATATATATATATATATATATATATATATATGTATATATATATATATATATATATATATATATAGAGAGAGAGAGAGAGAGAGAGAAAGATATGCTGTATCAATGAATGAATCAGACAACGCAGTTCAACTTTGTGTATAGCTGTCAATCAATTTCTTTCGTGGCACTAGCTTAGAAATTTTATAACAATTCAACAGACACGACACAATTGGATATACAATGAAACTGAACGTAAATATATATATATATATATATATATATATATATATATATATATATATATATATATATATACTGTACATGTATTGTATTAGTTTCTGTAAATGTAAATCCGTAGAAACTCAAGTGTTTATAAAAAGTGCTTAATACCAAGTAGAGCTGTTTATAAGTATAAATGTGTATTTATACAAACATTATTGGTTACATATGTGCATACATGTTTCGGTTGCACTTTTCCAAGAAAGTCAACCTCATCAGACCAAGAATTTTCGAGAAATGGATGGATTTGAAGAATTTTCTATCTTAAATAACTCTTTTTGGGATCTAGAATTTTCTATTTCCTATGAATTAGTATCGGATTACCTATTTCACTAGTTGACCTTTGTTTGCCAGTGGTTGTCTCTTTTTTTAATACCCTTTATGGCGTCTCCATTGGCTTTTCTTGTCCTCATGTTATTGCTCTCTGCTTTCTGGCCCACCCAGCTTTACAGACTCACTCAAGTATAAGTATCTTATCTATATATCAAGGATTACACATATATAAACAAACTCTGATACATACCCAAACACACCTAAATCAACAAACAGATAAATAAACTGACATTGATATACATACACATCTAAACATGGACACATACACAGATCCACTATCAATCAAGCATATATTCAGAATACACACGTGCTTATAAATATATTCTAGATGTATATTCCATAAAAAATAAAGAAATAAGAATATTCTAGAAATATATTCAATACATACATCCATACGTCTATACAGACTCAACATATACAGCTATATTCACATATACACGTATATCTATACACACACACCCACACACACATATATGTATACATATACATACAGATACGTGTATACACACGCACATACACATATACATGCACATACGTACAGACACCCATATACACATATATATATATATATATATATATATATATATATATATATATATACACACATACACAAACCGTACATGAGCATATTCGTAACATAGATATACACGCATACACCTACCCATACACTTTTAGTATAAATAGTTCCTAAAAATAGTTCCTAAAAATAAGTACATATATGCACATACATAGATACACACACGCTGACATATATATATATATATATATATATATACACATACACGTGTATATATATATACATACATACCACATATACACATACACACATACACACGCATACACACACATATATACAGGCGCCGGCAGTTCACACCTATACATATATAGGAATACAAACCTATACATGTACATTTATACTAATGCAAAGTACAAACAAATTAATATATACAAGCACATATTTAGAATATACATCAAAGAACTAGACTATGCAAATATACCGACAAATGTATATGTGTATATTCATAGTCAAATATACATACCACAAACACACCACGTATACCTACATAAACATACACACGCACAAGTGCACATACATGCATATACATACACGCATACACATACACACACATATAATAATGTTTGTATAAATAAAAATGTATACTTATATATATATATATATGTATATATATATATATATATATAAATATATATATATATATATATATATATATATATATATATATATTTATGAGTTAAGGTACACGATTATTCATGAAAAAGAAATGTCGTGGTAGAGAAAATCATTTTTCACCCACACACACATATATATATATATATATATATATATATATATATATATATGTATATATATATATATTTAATTTAATTTAAACCATGTAAAATGTAAAGATGAACTGATTCACATTTCGCTAAAATCGGTTTTTAGATTCAACATAGAATTAGTTCGGCTTACCTCGAAGATATTTGTAAAATTCTCCTATATTCGATGCATTTACTTCCTGATGTGGCTTTCTTCAGTGCTCATATATAAAACAAGGAACACCAAAGAAAAACAAGGCAAGAAAAGCCTAGCTTACACTATGTAATATTCATCGTCATCATCATTTACTTTTTTTACAATTTAAGTGTTCTAGTTTTCAAATGTAATTGCCTAAAATGTAGAATCTCATTTTGGTTGGAATGAGTACTATATCTGAGTGTGTTAATCTACAAGAATGCTATTAGTTATGAGTTCTTATATAGTGAAATAAGTCATTTAATTTCTGAAAAGGTACCTTAAAATATAAGTTTAAATATAAAACACGAATTAATAAAAACATGTTAGTAATTAATTAGTTTTCATGAACCCATTTAAAATGTCTTTATAATAGTCTAAAATACAATTACATTTAATATTGACACACTTTTTCAGTCTTTCACGTGTAGTGTCAATGCAAGTAAAATGTAAAAACTAAACTGCCAAATGGTTTCAATAATATTAATAAATACAAATAGTTGTATTACTAGTTTTTGATTTTATTAGCTATTATCTCCATCCAACTCACGTCTCTTAAAATGTTGTTTTACAACCAGCCATGTAACTCCAAAATAATAGAACTGACGACAAAGTGTGTTCACACATGGCGTGAACATTTTTAAATGTATTTATACCTCATTCAACTGAAGACCAATCTGTTGTAAATGTCTAAATGTGTTTTGCATATCCTTGTAAAATGTGGTCATGCTGCTGAGAGTCTGTACAAAGTCCACCGGAGAAAAGTCCACCGAAAAAAAGCTCAGCATATAATAAAAAAACCCTAACAGTAAAATAAATAAATTAAACAGTTTTCATATTTTACTTTTTATCTAATTACCAACGATGTTTGACAGTATGTTCTTGACAAAAGTGTTCTATTTAATTTTAAAACATTTATCAGAACTTTGTAAATTGACTACATAATTTAAAAAAGGTTACCTCGCGAATTTATGCAAAGTTTCATTTTTTGTTTTTGTTACGCAAGTAAAATAGATTTACATCGTATTTTTATATTATTATGATATATAGATTTAAGTGTTAGTAATCGTATAAACACAATAAATATTCATCATTATTCTCAGCAATCGAAAAATTAAGTTGAAAAAATATTGAAAAAATGGTGTTTAAAATCGGAAATCAAGCAAACATATTTCCTATTCCGATACCGATTTTGATAACCCTTCAAGGTTTCGATATTTCAGATTCCTGATTTCAATTCATATTTAACGCCCCAACACCATAGTATTAAGTAAACTCGTTTTTTCTCCTGCCACTGAATTCATTGTAGGTAATTAAACACAAGAGATATATATATAATTCATATATAATCACGATTTATGCAATAATTAATGTTTGTTCTCGGAAATTATCAGCCAGTGTCATTTAATTTATTAATTTCCTACATAAATGCCAGCATACCTGACTCTCTGAGACAGGCCATGAATACAGGAAGTCGGTGTAACTTTTACTCACACGCAGAAAGCTACTACTACCAACAACATTTTACACCAGGACTTTTCCTTGAAAAAGTAAATGTTCAATTCCCATCCGTAACGGTTTTACTTGTTTATTCTATGTTATTGTCTTTAACGCATAAAATATTCCCTAACTAAACACGGATAGCCCACTTGAGCTTATTCTTCCTACTTTTACGGTAGTTTAATTAGCTATCTAAAATCTGATTGTGGAATAATCGAACATAATTGCCGTACAATAAACAACAGTAATCTAAATAAAACATGGCGTCCCTTTTTCCCTCCATTCTGTAACACGCCTTCATTTATAAAAACAATTTTTACTACAATAATTTTCTTTACAGAACATTATTCTTTAAAAAACACTTCATTTCTTCACATAACCACCATGCTCAATCCCTCATACACAAAAAGAAACACCCTCTTACTTTTACTCTTCCAATCGTAATGACCGTATTCTAAGAATAAAGGACTGTTAAAATGTTACAATTTCGTTCGAAGAAAACTATATGATATGTTCTTATTACCCAAAATGTATTTAACATTTGTGATTTAAAATCGACGTTGCTTAGTCTTCCCGATTTTTCCGAGATAGTTATTGTGTTGTTTTGTTTCAGTGCTATGCAACACAGGGGAGAGCTCCCGGGGATCCTACATGAAATTACCAAGGAAGCCTCGAAGAATGAAATCATCATCAGTACACACACTCAATGCTGATAAAAAGGCAACATTTAGCAGACAGTTTTAAATTATGCGACGATGTACTCTTGTACAACCAGGGAGTTGCCATCCGAAAAAATACTACAGATATGAATGCTGACGGATTTCCAAATTGGCTATCCGGGGACAACGACGATACAACGTTTGATTCGCAGCGACGTGTTCTGACCTAAAATAAATCAGGGCATACAGAACATCGTAAATACGTGTGAAGGCTGTGCCTTGGCGGCAAAAGCACCCCATATCAAACATAGTACGTGGGCAATTCTTTTTTCTCTCTTTCATTTATTGTTTTATTCTGTTTAATATCGTTTTGTATAAGAAAATATGTTGTTAAACTTGTCACACCGAAAGGGCACGTTTTGCTAAGAGCCCATAATTTGAGTTTTGTGATTTTCGAAATGCAATGAGAAAATAAATGCCATTTTTATACATAAACAACTTTTTTGTTAAATGTCCTGTGTTCAGCTGCTCTTTGTAGACAATAAATAACTAACGTTTAATGGGACTGTCTATTACCTGTTCTACAATGCAAACGACCAAACGATTATTAGGACTGGCAGACAACGCGAGCTGAAGAAAAGTGTCCTCGCTCCTACAAACGGCGATATAGCCATAATACTACAGTACTTGTTCCATTGCGAAATAGTTATATTAGCGTAGATAAACGCTTTGGACCACGACGGGTAACTGAAATGTCTAGATCGCATAGCTGGCCAAACTCAAGACTTCGGGCGAGATTTACGGAAACTTTTTCCAACCAGGTCTCTATAGGTTGTCCTTTCAGATAGTACTATTTCATTTGAAACGGGATTTAATTATCGCCGATCGCCTGAGACACCCTCATCGAGTATTAAAGACTGTTTTTTTTTCAAATCTCGTTTTGAATCCGCCCATTGTGCTTCTTTCATGAAATCAGGAATCCTAATTGAATAAATCGGTCTAAAGGCATATTAGTCAAAATACTAGTAAATAATCGTATTGCTACATCACAGAGCGATTCCTCATGCACTTTGTTCCCATTTGTATTTAGTTTAGTAAACCTCGTTCTCTATCCTTAATAGATGGCCGAGTGTTCCCTATTATTACCTTTGTTAATCCTAATACACGGAATACAACAACGTTAATATAACTTTACGCACTTATTTAACCGTGTGCCCTCTTTTGTATATCAGTCGTGACGAACTTGATTCAATCAAATTTAATTTAAACAATTGGTGTTAAATTTTTACAATACACCGTTAGCGTCCTTGATATGTATTTCTGGCGAGTATCCGCATATTGAGTGACGACCATAAGAATAATGTATGCAACTGGCTGAGTTATCATGCCTGACCGGAAGAATAACACCCGGTTCTTGACACACAGAGACTTGCGAGAAAACAAGTACATATATATGTTCTGTAAAAAAAATGCAACGCTGGAAGTGACGCAGTTGAAGTTCGAGAGCATTCGTTATTATATTGAGTGAGTAGGTCGAATCCGGGAATGGGGTGATTCTTATCGATCTGAGGGTATCCAAACATCAAGCTTTACTCTTGAATGACCATCTCTAACTATACTTATTAACTATAAACGAACTAAAAAAAGTATACAATTATATTTATATAAATACATTTTTGTCCAACTAATATAACACACATCATCAAGATATCCCAATTGAGATGAATGAAACATTCATTTACAATTGGGTACGAACTCCAAATGCTATATTTAAAAAGCTTCATTATCTATGCTACTATCAATAGTAGTGGTATGTATTAAGCAGTATCACAGCTTACGTTATCATATGTAAGGAACAAGACAGTATGCAGGAATTAAGATCATGTTGTTTATTATGACAAGTATGTATTCTCATGTAAAAATATTCAACTTCATTTTTTATTAAATACATATCATTTAAGTATATGAAAACATTAATTTTAAAGCATCGTTGTATGATATCATATTAGTGAAGTATTGTATTTTATTTGCAACAGTTGGGATAATATAATGTGTGCATTTAACAATATTAACTTCATGATTTATGTTGAATATATTTCACTTGTTCTTTTAACGTCGAACATGTATAATAGAAAAGCTAATTTAAAAAACACAGTTACATCATCAAATTTAAAGGAATATCCTTTTAAAATATATAACATTCTAACTGTATTATTCATGTACTTATAAGTAATGTTTTATTTCAAAATGTTCTACTTATAAAAAGTGTCAAATATTATAAGATCCGTATTTGCTAATATATTGTTTAATAAATTACATTTCTAATGATTAATTAAACGTGCGTTTCTTATCTAAAACATCATACGCTCGGTTATAAAACGATGGCATTTATTCTTATTTATTCATAATTTAATTAACGACAATATATAATATTTGAGGAAACATTTTAGAAAAAAATTCGATATTATTCTTAAATGTCGTTTGTTTACTTGTGTTTTTATTGATTAACATAATAACTGTGATTATATATATATATATATATATATATATATATATATATATATATATTCCATGATAAATGGCAGTATACTTAAATCATATGCCCTTAATAGGGTTAAGATTAAAATTCATATACACTAACTGTACCAAAGCAAAGAAATTCCTAAATTGTTACACTTTTATTGTCATTAAGGGTATGACTACATACTAACCAAACCATTTCATTATCACATCACTACAGTATAAATCTCTATGCATGAGTGGATGAAGTGTGTGAGGTGCGCTACAGAAAAATTCCTACCAGTAAAATACATAGCCCTATTGTGCTCGCATACCCTTAATGACAATAAAAGTGTAAACATTTGGGATTTCCTTGCTTGTGTACATTTAGTGTATATAAATGTTCATCTTAACCCTATTAAAGGCATATGATTTCAGTATAATGGCATTTATCATGGAATGTCACTACTTTAGTTTAGGTTATGTTTCAATACAATGGTTATATTTAAGGGTTTTTGAATTTTCTGGAAAAGTAAGGGGTATGGTAAACTGAAATTAAAATGGCATAAACTAGACACTAGAACCTCTATCTCTGCCAAAAATAAGCTAAATCCATTAAATAGTCGATAAAATACAGAGTGGTACATACGTACGTACGTACACATAGATAACATGATTTCATGATTGAACTTTCTGGATCTCTGGGTTGCCTTGACTAATGATGTTACAATTCCACACACTTATAGAGCCTATCAAATAACAATGCTGTGCAAAGTTTTAATTAATTTTGTTTATTAGTTTTTGAGGTATGATTGATCAAAGAAATGAGATTTCCAGCATAGGCCATTCGTGTGGTCTTTTAAGAGATAGAGCGCTTTCGCGCCTCCCTTGATATATATATATATATATATATATATATATATATATATATATATATATATATATATATATATGTGTGTGTGTATATATATATGTATATATATATATATATATATATATATATATATATATATATATAGTAACTTATGAAAATATTATAATAGCAACTAAGCTACACAGAAGCTTCCGCATTTAATCCCCGTTTGAAATCGTCAAGCTAAAATGCATTTAAGCCTTATAATTCCCTACAGGGATTACACGCGAAAGTCTTTGAGGAGTTTTATTTCCATGGATATATTTTATACTTACTACTAAGATCCATTCCATTTAAAATAACATATATCATAGGCAGGAGCGGTCATTAGTTACATATATATATATATATATATATATATATATATATATATATATATATATATATATATATATATATATATATATATATATATGCATATACACATACACACATATATATATATATATATATATATATATATATATATATGTAACTAATGAACGCTCCTGCCTCTGATCGAAAGTCAGTCAACTCTTAGTATAAAATACACAATTCTTTAAATGTAGTATTAACAAACAAACACTCCATGTATTAGAAACCCTATATATATATATATATATATATATATATATATATATATATATATATATATATATATATATGTATGTATATATATATAAAAACAAAAAAAACTATATAATAGAATTAATTATAAAATCAGTGATATTATTTTAAAATGTTCATAGCTCCAAATCTAGTTTCGTACTTAGTACCTAATTCCCGCCAAACCATTCTATAGATACTAACACATAGTCTACACCTGATTAACCTCATTTCCCCGAAGATGGACCCAGATGGGTTCGAAAGTATTTGGAAGGCACATCCAAACTATGGCAAATTCATCTTCTAATGACCCTCTAAAAGTCAGATCCTTATTCGGACTATTGAAAGAATCTACCAAAAAATATCTAGACACAAGTTGTCTCTTATATTAAAGAATACTTGCTTGCAAGAGAATATGCTGCCTATATATATATATATATATATATATATATATATATATATATATATATATATATATATATATATATATATATATATGTATATATATATGTATGTATATATATATATATATATATATATATATATGTATATATATATGTATGTATATATATATATATATATATATATATATATATATATATATATATATATATATATATGTATATACACATATATGTATATATATGTATTTATACACATATACATATATATGGGAAGAGAAGGATGAAGGTAATCCGACGTGATGGTAAAATGAAAAAGGAAAACCAAAAACTGGATGTTTTTTATGTGTACATCAACATTTCGTCTTTATTTATAAAACTTCATCAGGATGATGATATAGGGAAAAGATATCATGCAAGCACAGATACATGTATCGTAGACATGTTGGGAAGAAAAATAAAATAAACATATATATATATGTGTATATATATTTATGTATATATGGGTACATGAAATACTCTCTCTATATATGTGTATGTATATGTATATATATATATATATATATATATATACATATTTTAATTAATTAATTCATAAAATAATTTATTTGATACAAAACAATAACAAATAATAATTATATATATATATATATATTTATATATATATAGGATAAAGGATAAAATAATCTGACGGTATGAACTAAAAATCCAACAGTGGAAGACCTAAGAACTAAACAATTAGCCTAACTGTTGTATAGGCTTTTTAAAGCGCGAACAATGCGAACGGCGGCAAAGAAAGATAATGTATGTAATGGTGGGAATATATAAAGTGATGATGTTTATAAAATTAAAATTTATATGGACAGGGAATATATGCAGATATGTATATGAACACACATTTATACACATACATTACATATATATATATATATATATATATATATATATATGAATATATATATATATATATATATATATACAAAATGGGTATATGAGTTCTATTGGGGAAAAGGAAAGTATATATTAAATAGCAAAAAGTGGATTTAAAATTGGAAACTAATGTAAAAGCTGGGAATCATTTGGTGTCTAAATATATGTTATTTCTTATATATAGTAGTTTTAGAATGGTTGGGGAGGACACAATTGGTTGTAATTACTCAACCTTTATTTAAACAATACGTAATTAGTTAACGCGTCGAGAAATCGAATGATCTCTTTTAGGCTATTCCACAAATACAAGTACAGATAGAATGCGTCTCTATAATCGACCCGCCAACTTATATATTATATAGAAGCTATGCATTCTCTACTCACAATCGAGTATTCAACGTGTACATTAACATCACCATGGAGAGAATTATGAGGAAAACATTATGCAGACGTAGACACACGGGAAATGATGATATTCAACAGCAAGGTCTGCGAGAATAGATCATTACTAAGGATTTACACTGTTGTTGGTGGAATGCTTACACTAACTACGGAAATATCTTTTGACAACATATACGAGAGAGTAGGTCATCTACAAAGTTTAATCGTGTTGGTATTCAAACTTGAGAGTAGCACTTTATGTCTATAGTTTCTTCTTTTGTATTTATTGGTTGTCAACGATATTAATATACTATTTTGTTTCTAACTGTGTCTCTATTTTTTTAACTATGAATTTACTTAACCCTAATTTCCTATGTGTATTGGAATAGTACAAAATTGTTTGTCACATATGAGAGAGATATATCCTATACATATATTAAAGATTCACGAGGATTAACCCTAACTCATGTTGTTTCCACGTGCGCGGACTTTGTATTTATGAGATTAAACCCAGATTTAGATCATAAGCTTTAGTTGTTCTTTAGTGGAGCGGTCCACCGTCTACAAATATTAGCTCGCTTATTAATTCATTTGAGGTAACAACATAAAGTGGACCCTACAAAAAGACACACAAGATATTGCATTTGAAAGGTAAGCTATTATACTATATTTTAGTAAGTGACTGTATAAGATGTGTCGCATAGATATACACAACAGAACACATCGGGTGATTTAATAAAGTAGCAGGCAACAAATACTGCATTTCATTGAAATTACAAATACATAATTACAATACAAAAATGTAGAAACCACTGACAATTATACGACAGAATTTACCTAGTCAAAATTTTAAAAAAAACATTAAGATATAGAAAAACAATTGTACGAATAGGGAATCTCCCTGAGGAATCAAGACTACAAGAAAATATAAAGAGTAATTATAGAAATGAACTGATTCTTAAAATTATGTGTAAAATTATATAAAAATTTGCAAGAAATATCAATATATTTTTAATACATATACCGAGTTACAACTACATGAATATAAATAAAAACTGTATTACAATAAATAATTATATATCTTGACGTATTAAAGTAAATTCTAATTGGTAATATTATATGTATATTTAGGAAGTTGTTAAGTTGCCGCACTGTTTTATATATAATATTAAATAAGCAGAACAACGTGCAGATAATATATTTAACTAGTGTTATAGAAAGTTCTAGAAAATGCAAAATACACCGAAAATACAATTTCTCTTATGAATAAGGAAACAAAAAAGCACATAGAAAGCAAGTTCAAAATATAATTAATGTCCGAATGGATGGAAATAGCAGAGCATGACGAATGTGATGTTATCTGTCAAATTTCATAATAAAATATAATTAAATTGCACAGGAAACGTTGATGTATTGTTTTTACATGTACAAAGCAGCCTAAACATTTCAGTTTATTTTTTAGACGCAAGCGAAATACTAATGTTAAAACAATTATAACATATCAGAGCTTCTTTAAATCAACTTAAATAGGCTTCTTGTCCGCAATTATTAGGGAAAATGTGTTGAGAATCGATGAGAAACACAATGACGTTGTTTTAATAATTAGATTAATAATGATGTCAGCAGTGATGTATTGCATGAATAATGTCTTCGAAACAAAATAAATAACAATAATATTAACATTGTTTTGATTTATTTTTATTGCGTTGGTTATAATTATTTTCATTGTCTTTTTTGCTTTTACTCGGTTTAAGAATATTGCAATTTCCATTACGGACTGATTAGCTTTAAGCCTCAAACGTGTTTTATGTGTGTGAGCGCGACATAGTTACTTTTAGGGTTGTCCAATTTCAGAATAAACAGCAACGTTTCAAGATGAAGAATTTTTATAAACTGTTACATCACAATATATTTTCATCAAAATGTGTTATTTTAGGAAGAAACGTTAATATATGAAATAAGTATGACGGCTGGCATTACTTTCGTGTAAGATGAAAATATAAGTATGGAAAATTAATACCGAAGCCTGAAGAATGTATAAAGTACATATTTTTTTCATTTTTTAATGTTTTTAACCTAAATGTATATACTCTTCCCAATACACTGAATAAAATGAATACAAGATAATATAGTGTATTTAACTGAATGTAAAATTCAAATAATTACTTAAAATTAACCCTGAATCTATTCAGGCACGACACTACATTATTACCCTTTAACATATTCTGTGTCTCTTGTACAGCAAGATATAGTATCAATCTGTGTTTGCCTGTATTGAAATATACTAATTTCCCTCCATTAATAAGTAAATAACTCATGTGATAGTCTGTTGTTATATTAAATTTATTGTTATTCTTTCTTTTTACATATATTTATTCAAGTGTGTGTTTTTAAGGAAGACCATTTGGTGTTAAGTCATGATATTTTTTTAATTTTATGTTCAAAATAAACATGGAAATATCGATTATTTTCTTTTTCTTGACAATAGCATGCAATATTATTTCTTTTTGGAAATGTAAATGAAATTGTTTGAGTAAAAAGTTGAGTAATGATGTTAGAACACATTCAAGTTTTTCCTCCTTTTAAAATGAAAGGGAACCACCGATTAAAAAATCCAATTCAATATAGTTATTTCCTACTGCATATGTGTCGAAACTTAACATATTGTTCTATTTCTACACAAATATCATAGATACTATTGGTATGATAGAGGTAGGCAACCTTTATTAACCGGTACTCAAGCTGCCCATTATATACTTTTAGAAAAAAATTTGATCGCAAAAAAGTACTCACTGTGTTATATAATGAGGAGCCCAGTTTGAAAAAAGCAGTATTTCATCAAGTATGAATTGTTACCGAGGTCAAAATAATCTAGCTGGCAGCATGTCAGACTGCCACAAAATTTGGGGAAAAGAATATGTGTTCCCACGTATTAGTTGCAGGCTGAAGACCTTACGATAAAATGGAAGAAAGGAGTTGGGCTGGATAAAGGTCAGAATAGATACCGAAAAGCGATGACGTAACTTTGACCCAAAGAAACGATACTTTGGGCAGTTTCTGTCATGAGATTAAAGCGAGCAAAAGTGGGATCATGGGTTGAAACTGTAAGTAAAATCTCGGATTAGACGCAGTAGACCAGTCCCCCTGTGGGACTAGTGTAAAACTGTCCTAGACTTAGCAAGTTAAGGAGTATGATATTTAGATGTCATAGAAGTATAAGATTATTACGCCCTCTCTCCGGTGTGTTTTTTCATAAGACAAACTGAACTCCTCTTTAAACCGATCAAAATACTCGATTATGTCGATAAATGGGAAGATTTGTTCGCAGAGAACCCCACTAGAACGCTCACGCTATAACGAAGACAGAGACGAAAAAGAAATTAACGCGACCACATGAATAATGAAAAAGGAGAATAAATCAGCGCGACGAATGGACGGAGAAAACGAATGCCCACGAAGAAAAAAAACGAAGAAGTAACAAGTAAATTTAGATGTAATGTGTAATGAACATTTTTATACAGGAAGAGAAAAGAGAAAAGTAATTCATAAAAACCCTAACGGAACAGACACGCAGTGAACATATATTAACAATGGTTAAACTCCCAACCTCGCACAGATAATAAAGAGCACTTGATATGTAAAAGAAAAAAGAAAGAAAAGCGAAAGAAAGATACCCATAAAATAACAATGAGCGTATAACGATTAAAACACACTCACCTATTTGTAAATTGTGTAAAACGAGCCACATTATTAGGTATCTGCCGACTCCCGCCCTTTTTAAAGTTATGTGGAGATAAGAAGTATAAAAATAGTTTAGAAAGTTGATAGTAACGCTACACACGTTTCGAACTTTTTCGGACGCGTTACATATAATGTCGATTTAGTAACATTTAAACGAAATAGAGAGTTAAAAGAATGCAATGTTTGAACACTCTCCCGCATACATGATAAAGAAACACGTCTACTCTCACCATCCTGGACGTAATGATAAGATATGCTAAAAAGTGCCGAGAATAACTGTGAAACAAGTAAGAAAAGCCAGTTTAATAGTGTTTAATCATTTAAAAAGTCATAATCTAACTGGTGAGCTACATAACATAACGATATAACTAAAGCTAGATAAACTGTTTCATGTTACTGTTTGGTCGTAAAAGTGTTCATTCTATGGTCTTATGATTATAATGTAAAGCTTAAAATTTTAATTTAAAATCGTCAAACAACGCACATAAATTATAATAACCCATTTCAATGCATTTCTCTCTTTGTGCCTTAATGTTTCTCAGTCATACCACATACACCTTCCAGAAAACAATAGATGATAGTTTTCGTCTGAGCGCAATAATTGTTGATTTTCATTTCTATAACTTTATTTACTGTTTACAATTTAAAAAAAAGTGTATTGTTAATGTTTCCTATTTGTTCGTACACTTTAGCAGACATATTTTATTTCATATACATTTCTCTCATGTAAATGTCTGATTTCTTTAAGTTTATTTACATTTTCATTTGTGTGATCATACCTATTTTAGGTGCGGAGTGATCTTTTCCTATACCTCATACAGTTTACAAAATTAAACTTACAGCTATATATTAAAGTCCGCTTCGTATGTGTTTAGATGAAAAGTACATTTCGTTAACTTTCGTTGATTTTAAATTCAATAAGGTCAGCCGTTTTCTTCCTCAACAATTAATTGCAGAGTAATAAAGAATAAAGAATAAAGAATATAGAATAAAGAATAAAGAATAAAGAATAAAGAATAAAGAATAAAGAATAAAGAATAAAGAATAAAGAATAAAGAATAAAGAATAAAGAATACTGTTTGGCGCAGAGTAGATTATATAACTAATGCATCTATATGGAGGCAAACAACAAATATGTTAAGAGGTATACACACGTAAACACATCTCTAATTGTCGTTCTCTCTCTCTCTCTCTCTGTATATATATATATATATATATATATATATATATATATGTGTTGATATATATATATATATATATATATATATATATATATATGTATATATGTTGATATATATTGATATATATTGATATATATATATATATATCTTGAAATCAATTCAGTTCAAATATTAACAAAATAAACAATACTAATACTTTTCAAAAGTGCTCAATACTTATTAGAGCTTTTAAACTACGTGTATTTTAACATATATATATATATATATATATATATATATATATATATATATATATAACATAGTTTGTGTAACATTGAATGCCCACAATTTTGTAAGTCTGTAATGAATTTTAAAATTTAAATACGCAGATACACATACCAATTATACACATGACATATATATATATATATGTAAATATATATGTAAATATATATATATATATATATATATATATATGTATACATATATATATACTTATGAATATACATTTATTTATATATATATATATATATATATATATATATATATACATATATATTATGTGTATTCGTGGGTATGTATTTCGGTATATATATACATATATTATATATACTTGCAAATATATGCTCCCTCCGGTCGCATATTTTTGCTAGGCTGCCGCGTCAGAAATGAACGCTCAATCGTAAACCTATGGAGACCCAGTCATATTAGTTGGGTGGTTAGACATTGATTTTCTTTGTTTATGACAAAGAATATTTATAGTTGAAAATAAAGAAAATAAATGCTTACCCCACCTCGATTTTTGTTTTACTCTCCCCCATAAATAGACATATTTTTAGTTTAAAAAAAAGAAAAAAAACATTTTCAAACTCCCTTTCAATGTTTTTAATGTTACAATGTTTTTTGTATAAAAATATTTTTACTTAAGAACATTTTTAGTTTATTTTGACTGCCCCCCTCCAATTGTTTTTTATCCTCACCCATACATATAAATATTTTTAATTAAAAAGAAAAAAAAGAAAGGCAGTAAAAAGTCAAATACAGCGAAAACGATTGGTTATTTAAATGTACTAGAGAAGAAGTTTACCTAAATTAAATTCATTAAAGTGTGTGTATGTTTTTTAAATAGTAATTTTTAAATCAATTATTGTTTTAATTAAACAATTAGATCTAATAACATTCTTGAAATTTAGAGTTTAACAAACGAAATACAGCGAACAGTATTTTTCAAATCGAAAAAAAGGTGTACCTAAAATAAAACAATAAACAAATCGGTACTCTTTAAATGTAGGACATGCTTTAACTTTGACCATGACCTAAACCATAACTCTAAAGCCTAACCCTAACCCCCACTTTGACCCTGCCCCTCGGTTTGCTCGGGTCCTACAGTAAAAAAAGCACCAGGAAATCAAATACAGTGAACTCGATTAGTTATCTAAATGCTCTCGGAAAGAAAGTTTACCTAAATTAAATTCATTAGAATATGTCTGTGTTTGTGTTTGTTTAATGACCTTTTTTTAATTAAACAATTTGATTCTAAAACCAGTTGTATAGTTTTCCAGTAGAATGTGTTAGTTTAATTGTTGACAGAAAAGAAGAAAAAAATCACATCCTTTATTTTAATAAATAAAACATGGAATAATAAAAAACAGTTTGTAAATAAAAGCTTAACAGCATAACAGGTAAAAACGAAAAAATAAACACATTTGAGGTCTTGAGAAAATGATAATATTGGATGTTTTTAAAATAGGAAGAAAAGGTGTACCTATAATGAAAGTATTAAAAAATCAAATACAGTAAACACGAATAGTTTTTTAAATGCTCTCGAAAAGAAAAAAGTTTACGTAAACTATATTCATTATAATGTGTGTGTGTTTTAATATAGTAATTTTTAAATCAATTATTATTTTCATTAAATAATTGGATTCAATTAATTTGTGTTTAAAATATAATGGCTAATAAGATTAAAAAATAAAACAAACAGACAGATACATGAGCTCCATTATTGATATATATCTATATATATATATATATATATATATATATATGTGTGTGTGTGTGTGTGTGTGGGTGGGTGGGTGTGTGTGGGTGTGTGTGTGTGTCCGTGTGTGCATTATGTGTGTGCGTGTATGTATGTGTATATTTATGTATATGTTTATAGACACACTGCTAATCACTGACTTTCAGATATAGACCCCTAAAGAGACATTGCGTATAAGACCGACTTAAATCAGCAGATAACTGTATTTATTTTCGAACATTGCTTTCTTTATTCTGTTTTTTCTTTTCTTTTGTTTTCCCCGATGTTCTGTCTCTTTCTCCTCTTTTCCTTCCGGATTTGGTTCCGACAGACTAGCTGCCAGCGTTCAAAGCGACTGCTCCCACACGCACTGATCAGATAGTTTTAACTTAAGAACTCACCACATTTTATTATTCCCTATTTTTCTTGTCATTTCCGTTACATGTGTACTGGTAACAAAACAGAAAACAAGAACCTCCATATATGATTTTGAGAGGTACCCCCTTGTGGCCGGTTAGTGAAATAATAAAAACATCATATTAATTTTAGTTCGCCATGTTCCAGCTTATAGGAGGCTTTAAGAAGAGAATGGTTATCGAAAAAGTCCTACGTATATTAGCCAATAAAACAATAAGAACATCTGAAATAGTGATTTACTGTACTTGGCTTCTCAAATCGTCCAATAAATTCGGAACCAAATTGTAAGTTGCACGTTTATTTATTAATTACCAATTCTCAGTGTTTATTTACTATTGTTATACTTTTTTCAAACTTGTGCGCTCATGAGTGTCTGTTTACTACTTATACTTATACACACACACACATATATATATATGTACATATATACATATACATATATATACACATATATATATATATATATAGACATATATATACACGTATATATACATATATATATATATATTTATGTGTGTGGGGGTGTATGGGTGGGTATTAGGCTATGTCTTCGAAGAAATAAAGTATGAATAGGTATGCATATATAGGTGTATTTGTTTATACACTTTTATATTTTATTTATTTTTGTTGACGTGTAGTAATACAAATATATATATATACATATATATATATATATATATATATATATATATATATATTTATATATATATATATATACAGATTCATAATTGTTTGTTTGCCAATCCCCTTATTGGAAAATGTACACATAGCCTGGAGCTATGAATTTGCTTGCGTGTTGGCAACAAAGTATAACAAATAGTATTTATTGTGTTACCCCTATGAGCTCTTATTCCACAAATATTGTTGTACAAAGAAGCGTGTATATTAAACAATTGTAGTTCATGTATTAGTTTGTTTCAAATATATATAATCACTTCAGATTTTGTAAATCAGGATTATGTAATAACGTATTTAAAATTAACATTGTTCGTGTTTAGTTAAATATAATAATCTGCACACCTTGTTTACAGTATCAGTTTGAATTATCTATTTTATTCAACACTCCATTGTTCGAATTTTTTAGGTAGTTATGATAATAATAATAACGATGATGAAATAATCATTAAAATATACATACATGTTAAATATATATATATACAGGGTGGGCCAAAATAAGGGTCCTATCTTTAAATTTGAATAACTTGAATTTGAATAACTTCCACAAAATAAAAGTTAAACTCACCAAACTTTATGTGTGTGTAGACTGACCCTTCCGACATTTTTTGAAATAAACAAAACAAATTTTAGCCGAAAAACACTTCTTAAAACTTACAAAAACTAAAGTATTGTTTTCTACACTGTTTTGAGTTTCTTAAGCAAAAATAATGTTTTCTAAATGAGGGTACGTTCCTTAGGGCTAATACGGCTCATGCTTGCTTCGGAAGGGGTCCTTTACTTATTCTAAAAAAAATTTTTTTAAATCAATAAATAAAAAAGTTATGAATTTTTAAAAATAGGACCCTTATTTTTGCCCACCCTGTATATATATATATATATATATATATATATATATATATATATATATATATATATATATATATATATATATATATATATACAGAGATGTATAAAAACACACATGCATATACATATATTAATATATATATACATATATATATATATATATATGTATATATATATATATATATATATATATATATATATATATATATATATATATGTATGCTGATGTCTATGCGTATAGGTATGTTATGATAAAATGCACGATATATAATAAAATGCCCTCTCCTGAAAAAACAGTATGTGTACGAAGACACACGGCAAAATCGCATTAAATACATGAATAAATCACCAAGAAATGAGAGAGTTTGCTGATTTCGTACGGATCGACGAACGTCTTCAGAAAAGTGAAGATTTGAAATGTGTTCGATTAGAGTAAACAACTTTACAAAAACAGCAACAGACAATGAGCCGTCATTGTGCGCGTTTAACTATTTGAAAACAGAAAGAATAATAAAACGCGCGTGCGGATAGACATTTAAATGCGTAAAAAGGGGAGGGAAGAAGGAAAACAGTAAATAAATACATTCTCAACATCCTCGATATCGCTCTCTACAACACTCGAAACGGCGTGCGGCAGAGACGTTTAAATGAGAAAAAGCGGGGACAAAGAAAAAAAGAAGAAAATTAATGACAAAAATATGGATGGATGTAATTAAAAAGTAAAGTTATTTTAACAGGGATCGCAGTTATTTAAGCAGTGGTGAGAAACATTGCATTGTTTTTGTGGCTAAAAGTCCTTCTGCGTATGACTAATACGTTACTGGGACTTTTGTGTTTGAGTTTTGTTTTGGTTAGTAAACGCGTGCTTTAATATGTCTGGCCTTTTCACCAAATGTGGTATATTGAATTCCGAATATACGAACCGAGACAGTGTTTAAATTACAACAATCCTACTAAACTGAATTGCATTCTAATGGATTATTTAACTGAATTGCATTGTGGTCGATTAAATTGAAAGTTATCCGTTAATATATAATTATTTGTTATTCAAGTAATGTTTTTATTTTAATATGTGTTGTAATTGAAATTTAAAACTAATTTATGTTGTGTATAATATGGTTCTTTTAAGTAATAGAAGTAATGCATGTATATATAATTTTTAGCAAGTACAGTTTACGTATTTATGAAGATTTTTATGAAAAATCAAGCATCCCAAAATACTTTGCTAAGAAAGCGTAGGACAAAATGAAACTATTCTGAAAATGTTATAAGTGATTATAAAACACATATGCATATACACCTTAAGATTGAAAGTGAAATTAAAAACGAAAGAGATAGCAATGGAATTTAGTTATTAAAACAGTATGAACTGAATTGATGGATGCCATTTTATTTGTTTAATGTAGGTCTCTTACTTAATAACAAACTTGTTCGGGTTAATATATATCAGGTTTGTGTTTGTTGTCATAGAAAGACAATCGAGAGCATGGCTTTGTAGTTATGTATTAGTTTGTTTACGAGATGTTGTACATTCTGAAAAGAATAACTAACTGTATTACTTGCAAAACTTATGTCCGTTGCGTAAAACTGTGACATGTTATTTATCTTTATATTTGTTTTGGGGAAATGTTGGTGTGTTCCATAAGTTATTCGACGTGTGTGTCCAATATATTGAAAAAATACCAAGTGCACAGTCAGAATGATTTAAATGTAAACAATAATCCTCTGCTTAATCGTTGAATTCGAACAGCTTACCTTAACTACGAAGAAGCAATTAATAACGCAGTTTGTTACAATAAACTGATTTTGAAATTAAATCATTATTGTCTAGCACAAGTAAAAAGTATATGCGGTAATGTTTTGTTCGGCGCCCATATACTTTCAAATTATTGAATTTTCTAGATAGTGCTTTATGTCACACATGCATTTCTATGTAAATAAGACTATGTCATTGGTAACTTATTATTTAATAATAGTAAATGCAATACTATACTAGTATGTTTATTTAAAATTAGTAGATAAATGTGCCTCTTAAATGTGTAACTGTGCATTTTACCTAAGAGTTGGTGCTGATAATACGAGGGTACACATATTCCTAGAGTGATGAAGTTTTTTTCAGAAACTTATATAAAAATATAGCATTTTTTTTGTTTCTAAATAAAATAGTTCCACAGGGAACAGAAATAGACTATTAAAAACACACTTAGGTGACAAAATGTACTAAGCGATGAATTATAATTTATAATATAAATAAAGATTGTGTATGTTAGAAGATATACATTGATGAACTGACAAATTGTACTCAATCATGTAGATCATTTATCATTTCAAGTTTACATCATTTGCGTTATTTTGAACCCTGATGCAATCTATATGTAAGACACGATTTGTAAAATTAGTAATTTGTATATTGATACATTAAAAACATATTTGTCTATAATACATTACAGAATATGATTATTTTTCATCTGTGTAATCTTCATACAAATTTTATATATGAAACTTATGCACCGAGATTGCCGCTCGACGTTGGTGAAAGATGATTGCGATTCTAATTGTTACGAAATGTCCGCTGGACCGACATTTCTAATGTACTCAAGTGGATTGTATTTCATGAGCAGAATCATTTATGTAAATAAGTTATTTTTCCATATACATTTTTTTCAGAAATACACTCATTGAAAAGGGTTTAACGTCCGCATATTTCCGTCTGTGAATAGTTTCACAACGTAACACCTGTTTGTGTTGTGAACGTGTGAATATATTTGAGCGGTGTGCAGAAGAACGTATGCGCATCACACGTTTGATGGTAAGATTTAGCGGAAAGATAGCGACCAGGTAACAGCAAATGTCTGATTCCTCTATGATATTGGCGTACACCCGTCCGAAACATATTTTAACCAGGACATGTGTGCGAAAAAAAAATTGCTTAAATATTCGAATGGATATTCTAAGTAATTTAGTGCGTGTGTTAAAACGAAACATACGTTTAGTTTATTTTCTTAGATTGATCGCTTGTGGAAGAACTGAATGAATTAATATCGATTGGATATATTATAATCAAACTTATAAAAGTGTGAGTTAATGTGTTTTAGAACCTTTTAATAATTCCATAACACTGGAACACAATATTTACTACTAAGTGAAAGGTATTCGTAACTCACTGGTGTCGACAGTGTTTGCATTCAGAAAACGAGTTATATATTATTCCAACAGATGTAAACTATGAGTTGTTTTGTTGTAGAAGAAATAGTACTATGTTTCTTCTGCATATATTGAATCGATTGGTAATCAAAATGTATGATACATATTAAATGATTCATTTTTTTACATAATTTAAACTTCGAAACTGATATGATAAAATATATTGAGAATGCATAATGAACACAAATAATGTGTATTCACCAATACTATTCGTTTAACTTAATTCAACTTAGTATTAAATAAACGTAAGTAAGCGTATGTCTAATTCCAGAAACGTGTAATGTATACTACAGTATAAAGCGAAACACATTTAATAAATAACTTAAAGTAAACGGAGCGTCACTTGTTTAGTATATCACATCCAATCGTAAGGTCAAAATATAAAATAATAATAGTGATACCAACGTATGTGTCCGATAAAAGAGAATGTCGTCTCCATATACGCTCGTGACATTTGAATTGACCTGAATGTGGGAATGGCAATTCCTCTGACGCTTGTGCGGGTGATTATCGTAATCTGAATTGTTTAAGATAATAACATAGTAAGTCGATGAATAGGGATTAAGAACATATTTTCAGGAAACACGTTTATATATTTTTTCTTAAATCTATTCCGATGCATACGTACATATTCCGTTGTGTAACAGAACGATATTACGGTTAATGCATAATATAACCAATTAATGTTATTATATAAATATATACATATCTCATATAAATGTACGTATATACATATGTTATATATATATATAATTTATATATATATATATATATATATATATATGCATTATATATATATATATATATGCATTATATATATACATATATATATATATCTGTATATATATATATATATATATATATATGTATATATATATATATATATATATATATATATATATATATATATATATATATATATATATATATGCTATTATGTTCTGACTTGGTACAAGAAAATAAAAGATAATCCTTATTCAGAGAGAAACGAATGTACAGAATTAACAACACCTCAGAAAATAAGAAATCTTACATCATGCATAATCGTGAAGATGAAACATGTATGTCTAATTTAATATGATATGGGGAAACATAATGTATATATATATATATATATATATATATATATATATATATATATATGTGTGTGTATACGTATATGTATATATAAATATATATATAAACACAGATATATATATATATATGTGTGTATATATATATATGATATTATATTAATACAATGAGAAAACATGTAAGTAGGAAGCGAAATACATAATTTACATTAGTTCCATCAGTACATTATCACTTCAATCGAGATTTAAAATATATATTCACGCCTTACATACAGAAACCATTGTCTATGTTAATGTATTAGTAGTCCTACAAGTGTTTCTTGGCGAATAGAACAGAATTACAGTTCGACAGGCTATCCGTCAGTTATCTGGACATACTAGAGTTATAGTCGACTTGATACAACGTATACAGTTTAAATCAGAAGAATACACGGAAAAAAAATGATGAAAAGGCTTTAAAAAGCTTGACGAGTTTCACAACGTAAGATCTGATACAATTCTGATAATTCAGAAGGGCATGAAATAGACTCACGTGAAGGACAATGCAGTAAAGACACAAGATAACCCCCAAAATAAACAATAACATTAAGTATCCAAAAGCAGTCAGACTCTAGTGATATCAGTTTTTAACAAGTCAGATTCCAGGGTATGAGTCAAAGTTCTACATTGAAATTGAAATTCAGTAAAGCTTTAAATGCTAATGTGAAAAATGAATGATAAAAGTTAGTAATTATTAATTAATTATCTGAATGGTGTAAACCAATTTGAGCCAGCATGCGTCTGCACTACAAAAGGCATACATAACTGCAAGGCTGTAACGCCTTACGGATATTCACATCTAGAAGCACTTACAGCGTGTCTTATCAAGCATACACAACTCTAGTCTTGAGGGAAATACACAAAAACTACAAAGTAGCTGGCAACAGTGTCTTTCAATATATTTATGCATCTGTCTATAAGAGTTTTTCTAGAACTAATATAGACAATACTATAAAACTGTATAGTCCTAAATGTCCGAGGTTTCATTTTGAGTACCATAAGGTAGAGTTCAATAACACCCCATCAATTAGGTTAATCACACCATATATGACGGACATAGACATCATAAGTAAGACAACTTATGACATTATGAATAAAACGCATTAAAATATGTAATTGTCATCTGATGAGGTCACAGTTAGTTTTAATAATTTGCAAATTACTAGCCAACACATCTTGATTGTATTTAACATTGCCTGCATCGATGCCTTGATATTCCCTCCTTACGTGATACTACACTCGGTATAGCCACAAAGTAAACTTACATAACTGATCGGGAGATCGACATGAACTATTAAAGAGAACCTTAATGACATATAATTGCAAATTATAGGAACGAAAGCGTAGGGAAAGTATTTTCGATATTATTATGGGGCCCACTGTTCGGCTCATGTAACTTTTCTTAGCGGGGCTTTATATTTGAGTGAGTTACATTTTGCTATATCAGAATACCTATGTAGAGTTGAGTCTTTCTTGTTAACTAGATCGGTAGGAATATAGAGAGAAGAAAAACACTGTTGCATGAATTCTTCAAATGCTTACAGATATAAAATGTTTACAGATATGTAAACTGAGTTTTTTTAGATATTACGCAAGACTTCACCCAGCAATACCTACGAACCCTTCCATAGATTCAACCATAGGTTGTATTATATAGATGAACAGTCTAATTATTCACTTCTGGTAAAGAAATCAATTGTCTGATCCGTATCGATTAGGATTACAAAACTGTCAAAAATGAGCAACTATTTAAAACAATAAGCAGTATAACCATGAATACTTAGCTATATATGACTATTAAATTAAACGAACTATATGAAATCAGACTCGAACACTAACGGGGTTATGGTATTGGGTAGAGGCAGATTTAGAAACTTAGTTTCTCATAATAGGACTATGGGAAAAAAAGAAAAAAACTATAACGTGGGAAACCAAACTAGTCATAAAGGATATCAGAATAATGGAAATTCAGATCCATTAGGGGATACTCAAGTTTTTCAATGAAATAAAAAAAGGGACAACAGAAGGCGCGTAGTTATATTAGCCCAACCCTCAATACAGCTAGAAAATCTGTGCTGACATTCCGAGTACTTTTTATAGTATATCATACACATGTTTCCATTGAAACATTAGCACAGGTATACATTTAAATGAAAATACAGTGAAATAGTTGTTTTCAACATCCAGAAAACTAGTCTTTTAATGCATTAGTTATAATAACACAAAAATACATTATGCGAAAATAAGAATAACGCCGACTCTACTACTAGTGAACAACTCACCAAGGATTCGTAGTCCAACGGTAATTGTAGAAATATTACCGATTGCCCTCAGCGAGGTAGTTTCCTCATTTCTGGCACGCTATATACATGTGATCAACTCACGGGAAATAGTACACGTAGAAACATTTCCACATCCCTAACAAACTTTGTTAGGCGATTAATTAGTAAGAACATTCATTTAAAGTTAAAGTGGGTTATATTGCGTAGGTTAGTAGATACATACTTAATTAAAAGAACAAAATATTCAGTTTAGCATTTTCCAATATTATTATTTTGAAGGATAATTTGTTAAACATTGTACAACACTGTATTCACTGGAAAAAGTATATGCTATAAACATTTAGTCCTAGATTGAAATATGTGAACCAATGATAAACTAAATTACTAATATAGATATTTAATTAAACACTAAAATAGCAAACTAGTGTAGTTTACATTGAACAAGTCCGATCATTTGTTTTCCAAATTATTTCATCTCATAAGTAATTACATCGGGAATTGGGATACGGAGACTTTCAGTGGTGTAATAGTACTTTGAGCTCTGGTTGAGCTTATAAAAATAGCTCGGGTGAGAGAATAATTTTCATATGACTTGCCTACTTTAAATATGCTAATTAAATAAAATGGCGTTTTTCATTGGGATAACTCATTGATATAGGAGGCGTTCATTAGTTCATGATATAGAATAACATTATGCATTAGTTCATTAGGTTGATGATTTTCTTCTTTTCTCGTTTGTTCTTTTTACTTTTTTCCACTTGATTTTGTTTTGTTCACTGGTTGGATACAAACTCTATAGAACTAATATTTATTTGTGGGCATATAGACGAAATAACATTATGGTACTTATCTGGTTTACATAAATACGACTTAGCGACCAACCATACACACCAACTATGTTAGAATGTGAGGAAACTTTGAGTAATGACGTGAATTTATTGTAATAGCTTTTAGCTTCTTGTAATGGGTATCCACTTCGGTCGAAATCGTATTTTAAGCCGTTGTATTGCTTAACAATTACCCCGTTTACTGAGGTGCTCTTCCTCAAACAAGACACCTGATCTTCGCTACTGCATCCAATTACCAATCCCCGTTTATCCATAATAATACGATCTAAATATTGCTTTGGTTTTTTAAAAAAGATTAAAACGAAATGCAATTATAATTAATTAGCTTCAATTCATACGACATATGTTTGCATAATTTGCATTTATTTCAAGGTCTTTTTTTATATTTGAACTGGTATCAGTTACATTTTAAGTATGTGCGCATCACCATCATGCACATCGCTTTTAATACCTTATAATGACCTTATATTTTTCAATAAAAACACTTAAAATACAT
>OY744515.1:214761980-214831980 GCA_963556195.1 Sepiola atlantica | reverse complement strand
TAACAGCTTCTATTTAACAAATAACGAAACCGAAGCATTTTTGGCAAATCGATAAACTGTAGACATACCGCTACTTTGTATGCTAGTACTTTGCTATAAATATCCTTATAATCATTGACTTTAGTAATGTTTCGTCAAGGTGTATTGACGATATTCATAACAAAATGCTTCTTATTAAAACTCCTGATTGTCTGTGTTTCCACAGTCATTAAATTTAATGTGTTTTAATAATGGATATTCTATAAAAATGAAACAATGATTAAAATTAGATTATGGAATGATTTGAGCATTTAACCACGAAAATCACGTCATTAATTAATTTCTTTAAAATTCAAGAGCACCATTATATGATACTTTGCTTGCATTATACAACATTTTCCGTATTACCTTTTTTGCACTAATAAATTATATGTAGAGAATATTCCACAAATATATATCAGAGTATTCCTAAACACAAAATACAAGACTTGTTTTTGCCTTATCTTTTTTTAATGAAATGACTTACTTAAACCAGTTTTACAAAATGTCGACTTTTATACATTCAATCATGCTTACGATGTTGGATATAATTATACAATGCCTTTACAGATATTAATGTGTTTGTTTCCTTCACTTTTATATACATACGTTAGAGATATAAATCGTATGCATTCGTTATTCAATCCTTACGTTTCAACTTAACATCTGACCACAAAATGATGTATGTACTGTATACCTATTTTTAAATAAAACACAACTGAATGTGAAACCGGATAGGGTTACAAGTTTAAACGATACAACTACTGTAAATAATCATATTCACAGCTTACTCATTCGTATTCCATTCCTTTCTCATAATAAATAAATGTTTTGCATATTTATTTCTATGTAACAGAATTCGATTTAATCACGTGTACAGCGGAGTCATATTAAATATACTCATGAGAAGTGCACGTAATATTACATATTTAATTTAGGGTGTTGGTACGATAGCTGGTTAATTCAATGTAGATTTTTCCATAGTTTCCATCGCTTTATAGCTAATACAAAATACACGTATGAGTATAATTTCGTGGGAAAAGTACGCTACTGCATGTTTGTATTAGATAGTAAGTAATTACGATGAATGTATTTATGTAGTTGTTTTATTGGCAAAATTTATGGGGAAATTATGTTTCGAAGGAAAAACAATTAACTTTTAAAAAAAAACGAATAACCGTAACGTATGTTAAAACGTACGTTACGGCTATCCGCTATTTTTCAAAGTATTTAAAAAGAATGATGTTTAGTGTTATGTTAGGTTTATTAACTTAACCTAAATAAAAACAAACTATTGTAAACACACATAAGAATCGAACTTAGGTATTAGCATTAGAGAAAGTACTGTTTTCGTAATGTCTATTTTTCATGTCAACTCTTGTTATGCCACCTAATCACACACACACACACACACATATATATATATATATATATATATATTTATATATATATATATATATATATATATATATATGCATTTTTGCGTACGTGCAGGAAATCTCTAAAACACTAAACATTTTAGTATGAACAGTATTTAGAAAATGATGCGACTATAAATAACATCATCTCTATATAGCTGTATTACCTTTGTACTAAAAATGTGCAAATAAAATGGTAGCATTTACTTTCTCCTTTTTATATTTGTTCTACTTGTCATCTTTTTCTAATGCGTTAATCCGGAGCTACGATGATGCCGGCAATAATGGGGTTTGTTTCCACTTGATACGAACACAGACTTGGTCCGGTTTTATCGAGAGCTTTGTGCAGGGTGTCTACCCATCTTATCATCGTCTTCATCTCGCTCGTTTTCCCCCGACGTCTAGTGCAAATAACATTTCGCGATATGCCGAACACACATGTAGTCATTCCTTCATATTGCTCTCGATCAGTGGGATGCCGTAACGCCTTCGGATATCTACATTGTAGACGTGGTCGATCAGTATAATTCAAACATCCAGCAGAACATGTTGGATTTGATAACGCCTTCCTCGTCGTCAATGATAATTTGGAGCTGTACAAAGCGACGGGTCTCACAACAGAGATAACTTTTTTTTTTCATTTAAGACGGTAGCTAATCTTGTTTTTATAGAAATGTTAGACAGTCGCCTAATCTCCCTTACATTGTTTTTCAAAAAATAAAATACAGCAACATCGTTATAATTTATCATGGTAAATTACAAATTAAATTCTAAAGAAAAAAAACAAATACAATGTAGTATGCCATCAACTGTGGCTTAGCATACAATACTAAAATAAATAGGTACAACATAATTGTAAATAGAGTCACTATTTCCGTACAAGTACTGTAAAGTTGAATTCATAATATATTCTTGTATCGATTTATATGAAAGGTTCCAACTATTGAAAATGGTAATATATTCATTATTAATATCTTTTTCCGTGGTCGTAATCTTTTTCAGCGACCTTTGTTCTTGCAGGTAAAATCTGTATACGAACAACGTAATGTCGGTTATATGAAATAATTTTTTGTAACCGAAAACGCTGATGTAGTTCAGAAGCCATTTTTGTAACAGCCAGCCTTCTCACCTTTCTCCCAGTTATCATCTATAATTTCAAAGATGACAAAAGGTTTTTACAATACACTGTGTATGCGTCAAGAGGGGAACACAAATAATAGTAAAAGTACTCTCGGAAAAACGCCGCGTACGTTTGCTATATAATTTCTTTCAGTCAGAGTTTAATATATTAATAGTGTATACTTTACACATTCAAAACATATTTACTATGATTTAAAATATCGCAACATAGTATTGAAATGCATACTACACATGATATTATCTATATACGTATGTTTCTTAAACAAATGTTCAGTGGTAAAATAACATTTAAGGACATTTTTTCCACATCAGTATATTTAACAATCAATTAATTTTCAATCACTGGTAAAATTATCTGTGTTTACAACAGTAGTTATGAGAACAATTCTGAATAAAAAGAGAATGTCGAATACATCACGCATTTCAACAAATAATTTTCAAATAATATTGACCATAATAGCAATTGACACGAACATTTTTAATATAGTATATGTTATTATTTGTATATTTCTTCATATATTTCTTTGTATCTTTCTTTAATATGTTATTAAAAAGCAGCTACATCAAGCCTGCAATAAATTGTGGTTTACAGGCGGAATCGATACTTTTCTGAAATTATACAGTTAAACATGCAATACATAATCTCCGGACATCAGAAGGTCATGAATAAATTGTTAGATTTAGTATGTAATTCTAATAAGTACATCCTTTATTTGTTTTAAAAAATACAAACTTTTTTTTAAAAAACTGATTAAGGCAAAGATAATTAAAAATCTGATAGTTTATGCGACGGTTCATATTTGGTATTGAAACAGATTTTTAATAAAATATACGTTAAGCGAAAAACACTTTTCTTTAAAGAAGTTCGTTCGAACTGATATTTTTATTTATATTTAAATAAAAAAAGTATTGAGTTGAATCAGCATTCTGGCTTTAACCTTATTAATTCTTTGAAAATCAATAGTATGCATATATACTTGTCAGTGTTAGTAAATTGATCTATTTTAAAATACATCGATGAATAAATGTTTGTACTTTCAGTATCCTCACTATAATTTGATTAATAGAAAATATATTAAAACGTGTATATATGGAAAATAACATGTTACGTATTAATACCCGGAGCACATTTAAGATGATTTGAAGTGTACACTTTTGTTATATGTGTGCATATATATATATATATATATATATATATATATATATATATATATATATATATATATATATATATATACATATTCTTTGTAAGTAAAATAAATATAAGTATGATAACTTTATTAAAAAAATGTTGATATATGTTTATATTTTATTACGTTTTCGTTGACGTATAAGAATACAGGATGTTAAAACAGAACGTTTGGTCGTTTTCCCACATTTTCTACAGTGTAATGAGAGATTCATATATAGGCCAATGATATATCTTTATGTTAGGTTGAATTCATATAGAAATGTATGGATGTTAAATTAACGTAAGAATGATTGTAAAATATGTTATATCTTCTTTGTTCAATTTTCAATTTCCTTATATAGTAACGATAAAAGCAACATATAAACCCCCAAATAGTGTATTTACTGATTCTTTTCATTCAACCGAACGATGATACAGAACCGTAAATGGATTGGGGAAGACTTACTTTTATTCTCATGTTTTTGTCATGCCAAATTCGTCTTCAAAAAAACATTTGAAAATATAAGTTGTCATCTTTACGAAAAATAAGACCATTTAATAATCAGTTGTCGTTCACTGGAATTGCTTCCTGTGTTACTGCGTTGCGCGTGTCTGCTTAATTGAGTTGAAAACGGTCGCGCCGTGTCTTGAATAGACAAATGAGTCCCATTACTCCGAAGCGTTTTCATTGGCTGAAGCAACTCAGATATATTCGCCCAATTAAATTCATAACAGACGAATCCTCCTATACAGAAATATAACCGAAGAAATCCAAATACAATTTCCAGATATGATAATTTCTCAAATGAATGCACACAATATTTTTTTGAAATTGCCAACAAAATAATCGAAATAGACGAAAATACACATTTAAAAGAGAGCAAATAAAATCGCATAGTTTCAATCTGAAGCACTTTGTTATCTTTAACATTCGGTTTGTAATATCTGTTATTTCTATCTGGATTTATAATATAGATTTTACAGAAGCCCAGAAACACAATTGACACACATTTTTCCTCATTTTAATCGGCTTCTGGGTATTCTTCCTAAGTAAAAATAATTAAAGAATACGTGACTTTGACAATATTGAACCCGAATATTTGTAAATACCTTATTATATAACGATTACTCATGGGGGATTACATTTTTTTTCGGTAATTGAGAGAAATACTTACGTGACAATTTCAACATAAGTACGTACAATTCTATTAAAACAATAACTCGCTTTCTCCAATTATAGTATTTTTGTTGTTATAAAACTAGACTTTCTGTTTCAAATGAAAGACAACAATGACATAACAATTCATGACAACAGCATCTAAAAGTTTGCAGAATTATAGATAGAAGAAAAATAGTTTAGCTTATCAGACGCAGAATATTTCTTACAACACTATGTTAGACACAAACATGTGGGTTGATGTATTTAAACATGGCAGGCATTCTCTCTCTTTCTTTCTTTCTTTCTCTCTCTCTCTCTCTCTCTCTCTCTCTCTCTCTTGTGTTGTTAACTTTTTATCTGAACTCTTCGGAATTCTAAAGAACTAAATATTTGTTTTTGTTCCCGCTATTACGTTATTGCATCAAATTGTGTGTAATCTGCTAAGCGGACCATCTTCAGATTGAATTTATTTATCTTATTATATGCAACCCACCATCACTAAAATAGGTTTTTGAGTCTGTAGATATGTTACTAATTAAATCAGATATATATATATATATATATATATGTGTGTGTGTTTGATATATTTTTTTATTTGTAAATTAAGGAGAGACACAAAATAGCCATTACAAATGTAATTGTCATGAGATATAAATCATAGCTTACCGATACAAATTTAAACCAAACGTCGACGAGTATACAACAAACGTTTTATTCGAAGATATACACTGTTTTACTATTAGTGATTATCTATGGAAAGCGTTAAAAAACATGAATAATTTAAACGCTTGAGATTACGAACGCCATTAGATTATCAACATTGATCAATCGTTTGCATTGCGTTTGATTGCTATTAGGCAAATGCGGTGCTATTGGACTTAAATACGACCATCTTGTAATTAGCACAAAAGCGGCCATACCATAATATATTCAATAGATAGGAGAGCTACGCAAAGAAGCTATGTTTATGGAAGTTCCATCTGACGATTAGCATTTGTAGTCACCTCCTTCTTAATACCTCTGAAGTTTACACTTTAAATTTTAGAAATCTTATATAATAAAAATCGTGTAATATAAATGATCAACATTAGAATAATTGTTTCAAAACATAAGGTTTTGTTACGTTACGCCTTGGTTTAAATTTACGTAAAGAGATATAACATGCAATCTGTTTTTGTTTGCGACTGATTTCAAACCCCCTAAAACATGTATTATTAAGATTTATATAAATATTAGATTTCATTGTCCCAACAAACATAAAGTTGTAAACTGTCCTGTGTAGAAGAGTGCCAATCCATTCTAATCAAACAATAAAAGTATCGATTAGGGTTCCTTTATTTTAACGTAGTCTATTCGACAGCATATTTTACAATTCCTATCACTGCAGACAAAAATAGCCATTTTCACCATCGCCTACAAGCAATACTTTCACTCCACTTCGGCTTGAAAGATATCGGTTCTAAATCTATATCTGTAACCTATCGACACACTGATCAGCAACGAGCTCGAGGTTGTCGTAATGCACACTATGATATGCATCGAACTCTGACAAACTTAATTCTGAACCCTGTGAAACGGATAATTCCACTATCGGACTACTGCAATGACAGGATGAATTGCACTTTAGCGGCAACTGTCTGAAAATCAGGTACTTAACAACAACATTTGGAGTCCTAAACAATTTGATTATTCTATTTCAAACAATAGTTTCCAATATAACAGCTATTTTATTTTTGACGCGTTTTTCAACGGCATCTATCCAAACACTACGTTCTCATCTTAACAAAACACTTTTGGTTTTTATTTTGTGTATAATTTTTTCAAGGTTTAATGTTGCCGATATTATTTTTAATTACTTTGTCGGTGCTTTTCAATCCTCTGATGAAAAGTGTTTATTTTTTTAAAAATCCATGGATTCAGGATACGAAGCTTCTTGCTTTGAATTTCTGATGTTCTAATAAAAAGTGTATCTTCACATTTTGTTTCATGTTCAGCTTTCATCTTTAGAATATATATATATATATATATATATATATATATATATATATATATATATATATATATATATATATATATATATGTATATATATATATATATATATATATATGTGTGTGTGTGTGTGTTATATACCATTATTCTTTTGGTGATAGTAGCATTGCATTCTACATTTTCGATTCTTCACATTCTAAGTGATACAGAAGATTCCATAATTAATCGCCTTTATTGTAATAAGACGTATTTGTCGTTAATATATATATATATATATATATATATATATATATATATATATATATATATATATATATATATATATATATATATATATATATATATATATATATAAATAAACATGTCACAGTATGCATGACTTTATATAGAAAATGTGTAATTAAGCTAGTATGATTTGTGACTGAGATCATAATTATCTAGCTGGGTGCAGGACAGTGTGACACACTATTTGGGGAAACAAATCTCTTTCTCACATTTAGTAACTGACAGGTTACCTTAACCTCAAAGGACCAAAGGAGTAAGGGTTAGAATGTAGGCCAATGCATCGAGTGCGGTAACGCGGTGGTTTGTCAGCGGGGACTGATGACGTTATTTTCGTGGTAATCAGAAAAAACGAAAGTGTTCAGAAAGTTCTACGATAGGAATGTAAGCGAGTAGACGGGAAACGATGAGCTGTAAGTTCAGCTTTTAAGTTCCGGGTGAGACAAAGTTGAGAAACTCTGTCTTTCTAGCAAGTATAAATGTGTCCTCCAATTTAATAAATAGTAAGTTAGGCGTTAATAAGTAAGATATTTAGAAGAAAAGATATAACGGGCATTGATAAAATAGAGAATACCATTGTTAAGCTTTCATTGACTCACCTTTTGTCGTAAGAAATAAGTTTGTCTACAGATACGTCTGTGTTATGATCGCGGGCCAGGAGAGAATCGCGATGAAGAAATACGGAAAGTATCAACGGAAAGATATGCTTTAGAAGACGACAAGACGACAACGGCTACTGAGTAATGGCGAAAATGAAGGAGACGAAATAAATAACAGGTAAACTATTACATTGATTTGAAATGAACATTTGTGGGGAAAGGACTTGAGTTCATGAAATGCACGGCACACACACACATTATGATTACACAATACACACATATAGCTTAATAAATAATAATGAAATAAGTATTCATTATAGTGTAAAAGCTTTTATTAACTTTTGAAAAGTTGTATACTTACGCTAAGAAGAATTATTTTATAACGTTAAATCACACCATAAAAACTGCAATGTAACATATGTATGATTATTTATATTGAATGTACGTATAAGTTAGTACTCAGAATAGTATGTGTTTACTTATAGTAATTTTCGAGACATTGTAATACTTCTCGGCCCAAAAATATATCCTAGTATTCGCATGTTTTTATTTTTATTAAAAGTAAATAATAGGTATTAATATATGAGTAATTCTATCATACATTTTTCATCAGAATATAGGTAGATAGCAGTATTAGAGCTACATTTGGGTTTACTACACATTATTATTATACTATACAATACGTCAATTCTTTTTAATGCATCAGAATTAAATATATGCAACACATTTTAGAAATATTAGTTAGTGGTAGAAGTCATAAAATGTAATTTATTCTATTAGGGGTTCTTCTAGAGATCTAATATCAGAGTTGACCCCATCTAAGCTAGTCTTCGAATTTATACACCTGCATGCAAATGTCCATTTATTCTACGTATACAAATCTCTTTTACATCGTTTTGTAAAAAATAGTGTATTTCCATCTAGCTGGAAAGAGTTTTAGCTTATTTGAATCGTGTAAATTAATATTCAAATGATATCTCACTTTCTGATATTAGGATATGTTTATGTTCATATCTATTAGCACATCATATAAAAAGCATTATAATTCGTTTGAAGTATCGTATGTATGATAAAACAGTATGTTTTTTGTCTAGGTGATTAGTTGTATTCTATCTGTTCGTATCAGAAAACTAAATGTGCATATGTTTAATCAGGTCGAGTTATTTTCAATACGGAGTAATTTATTAATAATCTTATTAAATCCAATTGTTATTTTTTAATGCAGACATAGGCGAGCTGTATTTAAATGGATATTGCATTCGGTGCTGATTTATATTTGCAAATTTGATACACCCTTTTTATCATCTAATTTCTATCTCAGCTTGGAACTAGTTTCGTAAGTTTCGTTAACTGTCTGTTCTATTATATAATGTTCACTGAGAGTCATACTGTTCTGCTTGTTTGTTTAACCATAACAATACATTTTACGTTCGGTAAATATATGTCAATGTCTTATATGTCAATGTCTTATATGTCAATGTATTTTATTTGAATTGGAGTGACTAAATTACAGACTATTCCTGTCCCTCCTAGTTTTAGCCTGCATGTTAAGATCTGCTCTCGTTCTGTTCGTCCCCACAGCCCATAAAATAGATATTTAATGTACAAGTGTATTTCAGTGTAACACGATTTTGAGATAGCTGGTGCAATATTCATTGATTAATTATGAAATAATTAATTTAATGAATGTTCCACACACTTGGAAGCGGCAACTGTTTCAACATTTTATAACAGGGTGTTCGTTTATAGATCATATCCTTTGGCGGCACAACGCATAGCGTTCACTTGTGAAATACACGATTTGGATATGTCATGTTTAAATTGTAATTGCGAAAGCGTCTTCGGTGACTGCTGAATAGAAATAGTTATATTAACTTTTAAATGTGTTTTGTTTCTAATATGACACATAGCAACACAATGTATATTTTATATAATGGATTATTTTTATAATATATATATATATATATATATATATATATATATATATATATATATATAAAGATAAAGATAGAATAAATGAGAGTGATAAACATGTTCGAACGACTAAATTAATTTCAAATTTCGATTGTTCAATGCAAGGTGTATTCTGTTATAAACCAGTGTTTAGTATTCTTTCCTTAAGCCAACGCTTTTTAAGGATCGAATTCTTATCATCAGAGGAGAAATACAGATAGATAAGTTGGCTGTAGAAAAGCCAAAGTTCAAATATTGGGAAAAAAAATTAAAAAATGGGGTGAAAAAAATTCGTGTGAAAAGTATATGTGGTTTGTCAAGATGGTAATTGCCCGTTGAAAAGGTGTGCAATGAAAAGGAGATTTTGGAGAAGACGAGAAAAAAAAAGAAATTATAAAAGCCTTGGCTTAAGGAAAGAATAATAAACACTAGTTTATAACAGAATACACCTTGCATTGAACAATCGAAATTTGAAATAAATTTGGACATTCGAACATGTTTATATCTCTTATTTCTTATATGTTTATTATTGCTCTATCTAGTATATTGAGTTTAACCTTTTCACTGAAGGTACTATTTAGTAAGAGTTTACGTTTGGTGTATATTTGTATTATATATATATATATATATATATATATATATATATATATATATATATATATATATATATATCGCATAAGTATTTGTATATATACGAAACATCTACGAATAATGCGATATATATATATATATATATATATATATATATATATATATATATATATATATATATATATATATATATATATACATAACCCCCTTTATAAGCTGCCATCTCGCTCGTACTCCACAGCAAAATATTGTAGAGGGTCCGATCAAATAGAAACACATGTGAATATATTAGATTCCGAGTCTGGAAAGAAAGTCATCAGCCGGTGCCATGCTCAACCGAATACTAAATGGTTGCTGGGAAAGCTCAAAGTAGTTTCAGTGGTTACCGAGTCAATCAGACGTACTAGTAATTTGACAGATTATTTGTCATCTTTTTTTTTTTGTATGTATCCCGTAGAATCTTCAATGTATTTTACATTACAAATATACAGCATTTTACAATAGTTACATTCCAAAATCTTACTGAGCTTATTTCGTACATTTATATGATAACCGCAATTCATTTATCATTTATATACGGCATCAGGCCAGCAAACAGATGTACAATAATACATGTATAGACATCAGCGCAAGTATTCAGCTGGCACTCACAATATATGTCACCGTCTTCACTGATTTACCAGTATAGAACATTAATAATCAGCCCTAATAAATGGCATTATTCGTACTTGCACCATGCGCTATCACGATATATTCATAAACTTACAACACACCTTTATAAAGCAATAAACACGGCGTTTAATATACAGACAACCTCATGATGATTAGTTCAAATTGAATTCGTGAGCAGAATTTTATCAAGAACTGCTAGTAACTCGAAGTACATTCTGGAGTTGATGTATTGGTAAGACGGATTCAATAATGTTGGACAAAGGAAAGTCATGACGTAAACGTTACTTGTTAAGTATTTTTCAATTTAATGTATGTATTACTGTTCAAATTATATATTTAAAGGGTACATTTATGAAATTATCATCATAATTACAATCATGTTTAGTCCCCTGTTAAATTGTATTATCTGGAGGACAAAGCTTTTTTTTTGTTTTCTTCATTAAAACTTCGACGTTTCGGAATAACGTAGTAATACATATGATGTTGCCTGGGAATCTAGGTACGGAGATGGATTTAAACATGTATTTTGTCTCTTGTGGTTAATTCTGACATGTCGCTATTACATACGCGTTCTCTATTACCCACGGAAGATTTGCGTGTTCAGTAATGTTCCATGATAGATTTAAATCTCACCAGAAGAAATGTGAGCCGGCGTTTCGCCATTTTGCCAGAGTTATGGTATTTGACTCAGACGTACAGCAACTTGCAATAAAATAACTTCCTTTAGAATTAGGTGGTAATGCCTGGGTGGTTGGCAATATAGAAATGAATAAACTCATTACTAATTGTAACCATGGTGTCAGGCCCTTTGTGTATCAAAGAGTAGACTCCGAATGTGCCAAGGATTTAACACGTAATATATAAATAAGTATTAATAAAGCGCTTTATTAACTCCCCTTATATGGTAGCAACAATTGAAAAGTAAATTTTATGCGGGGCGAAATAGTTACCCCAAAAAGCACTCTGGAAAAATTAGGAAAATATATGTGAATAGGATCGTCATTCCGCATAAAGAGCGCCTTTGACGACATAATACAACAAATGTACATCAATCCCAAAAAAGTAAGTAGTATCTGTGAGGGCGGTTTGCTTGGACCAAGTGTAACAATACCTTATGTCGGCAAAGAATATTGGCCGGAATGTATAACAAGCAAAACCAAGACCCCGTTTCCATCTCATTTTTTATCTTTACAATAATTTCCGTCATTTTCTGACATTTGTCAAACAATGAACTAGCTTCTTAATGCCTTCTTCAAAACAATTATCTGATTTATGAGAGAAAACCAAATTTAGATTATTCTGAGTTGGTCGTCATCTTCATAAATATTATTGTTTAAACGATGATGCAACGACTGAAAAATATAATAGTCGGATAGAGCAATGTCAGGTGAATAAAGCGGATAAAGCAACGCTTTCCTATTAAAACCCACGAAATTTTCCTGAATGAGTTTTACTGTGTGACGTCTTGCATTATGATGCTGAAGCATTACATCCTTCCGATTGAGTAATGCTGGTTTCTTCGCTTTGATACACCAATTATTAGATCATCTAGCTGCGAATTATATTTTACTGGTGTTATTGTTTGATTAGGTTCTGGTAACTAATAATGAATCAGTCCCCTGATGTCGTACCATAAAGAGAGCATAACCTTATTTAGGTGCAGTCATTGTTTTGGAACATGTTGTGGACGTGGGTTTCGGTATAACCATTGGCTTTTGCAGTAACACTTCTTTGTAAAAATGGTTATCTATGATTTCTGGAAGGCAAAGATGTGTACACAGTCAATATTTGATTCCGTTGAGCGTTGGTCAAATCGTGGGGAACCCAGAGTCCATGTTCTGTAACTGTTTTCTCATTCGTGAAGGCATGACATAATTGCAGTATGGGTTGTATTGAATTGCTGAGCTAATTCTATGCTGGTTATCTTTGGATTGGCCTCAACAGCGTCTTTACTGGCGCTTCATCAATTGATTTTCACCTTCATGAACGTCGCTGATATGATAGGTTACATTCTACAGAAGGACATTTTACAAACCACCGTTGATATTTTCGATCATCTAGAACATTTATCCCATAGACAGTTTAAATATTCCGTGTAGCTTCTGCAGCTGTGTTTCCTTTTTGGAATTCATAGAGCATGCAATGTCTCAGATTCTCTTCACTAATATCTAATGTTAACGGCTGAGACCGTTAAACTTAATATTTTCATACTAATTACTATAGCTGAAAGACTATGCAATTTATTAAGACACGAATTCATCAAAAATCTAGAACTGTGCACAACTTAGGAGGCTGCACACTTATGAAGTAAATCAAGTATGTAAACGTGGGGTCGACTTAGTGTTAGTCCTAGTACTTTCGGTGTGTCCTAAATCAATGCCCGTGATTCGATATAAGTGAAGAGCGGTGCGATCTTGGATATTTGAGTTGACATTAAGAGAATAATTAATAGAGCATTAGTATTATTACATAAATTTAAAGACGTGTTAAAGTGTATTTTATAATCTCAATCGTATTATTAATCTTAACTGTACCGCAAAATATGTACTAATACATTCAAATAATTGACCGATAATTAAGATACGTTTTTAGTCATGTTATCTTGTTTGGGATAAAAAGAGAAACACTCATTTTCTTTCAATAATCATTTAAAGATATAATTCCTGAGATTTGCTCAAGCGTTGCCTTCGTAAATAAACAGACGTGTATGCACTGAAAAGTGACGTCATGCTAGTAGGTAGCACGCGACATCTGCAGGGCAGTCAAACGGTCAGTAACGAATGAGAGCCTTTAAAAAAACATTAGAACACTTTAAGAATGTCATTCAAAAATAAAAGAAAGGAACGCAATTCGAGTTCTATTGAAAGTCACCTTTATTCAATACATGAAATAAAATTAAAATCTAATAATAAAAATAACATTTAAAAAACAACAATCAGATATGAATAGTCCAGTTTTGTTATTACTTTGTTTAATGGGTTTTTATTTACTATATCTATTTACTTGCCTCCCAACGAGAACAAGGCAGAGTTAAATAAAAGTGTTGTTTTAATTTGACAGAAACATAACTCACAAAATGTGACACTCTAGATTAGGCCAAGAAGGCTTTCTCATACATATTTACTGACCGAAGACAGACAAAGAATAAGTGTAGTGCTGGAACATATATTGCATTTTTTTATATAATTGTAAGAAATATACAAATTATAATTTAAATTTAAAACAAATACGGCACAAGAACATTAAAAGTGTGAAGGTTGCAATGGCGTTGGTCATCCTTTGTCTATCATACTCTTTGGTAAAATAATTAGTTGCAACATTAGGGCCAATGTTACGTCGACGTTTATTAAAAATATTTTTCTCATAATAAATCGTCACTTTCTTCAAATGGTCTTAGTATACTGAGGCAGCAGCAGCAGCATCATCATCGTCGTTGTCTAGTGGGCTGCATTTCGTCAGCATCATCATCGTAAGGTGTCTGAAATAAAGTACTTTCATACGCTGAGTGGAAAAATCAAAAAGCGACGAAGATTTGAAACTGGGTTTGAAGAATGAAATTCCCATTTGACTTTGTATTAATTACATCTCGAATTGGTATTAGCTCATCACGGCTTTCCTAAACAGACTGACTAAAATATATTTTTCTTTCACACGATATTGCGACGTCACTGCTGAAGGGGACATCATTTTGTCATAGCACATTTATGTTTTACCTTCTCTTGAACCCAAACCTGTATTAATGTCTGTTGATTTTTCCAGTCCCAGAACGAACTTGTTTTATTTCACATTGTTGTGTCAAGATAATTTGCACTGATTCATCTAGATACGGTATCCATACTACATTATGTAGTCGGTCTTCACATACGTACATCCATTATGTAGCATACCTTTTTTCTCTTATAAAACAACCATCTTTTTTCACACTCATCTTCAGGGCCTGGGCAGAACTACTAACCAAACACGGCTGAACATCTTTACCTCATCGTTTTATTTGGCCGCAGTACCATTTTACTTTCATGACATCATTTATGGGATGTAAGAAAAGTCAATTCACCATTGATCTCGGCTGAATGACCATCTTATGTCATAATCGAGAATCGGGCGCCGTTCCCCTACGTCTAACGGCGCAAACCTTCTAGAGCGACTCATGCTTTCCTGGTGATTCACTACTTACAATACGTCCCCCATAACGGTCTGACAACTTAACCCACAGGGAATTTGCATACGATATTTAGGCACAAATCTTACACCGATATCCCTATTTCAAATGCTACAGTGTTCAACCGATTGCCAATTAATCTAACTTACCCGTATTACTGCGAAATAATGGAAACAAAACACTGAAACATCGTCTTTTAACATGTGTTCTAATATGGCCAGCCAACGAATTGTATATTAGGTGCTGCTCTATCCATAAGTATAACATCTGGACCCTAGGCTCTAGACACCTCAGCACACCCGGTGCGATTCCAGGTGAAAAACATCACACCCCGACTTACACAAAACGCCTTACTTCAGAGAGATCAACAAATCCGGACTCTGTATAATTGACCCGCCCCATGGTCCTAACTACACAGCGATAAAGGGACGTGGTGTCACCTCCGAGACACGCACACATCGGATCCGATCCAGTCCAATTCTTACCCTTACTTTTATCCAAGGCTACTTACACACAACAATTTCATTAAAGTCGATTCCATCCAGAGTTACATTTCCCCCGATGAGCGCACCCAAATACACTCCAACTCTTTTTCAAATTGTAGTCTACGCGTGATTCTATCTACGTGGTTTGTGGTGAATAGTTGTCTCTGCGCACAGGTCAGACAGCATCTAAAATCTAAAAGATTGGACAAAAATTCACAACTTAATTCTAAATTAATTCACACGGTATCTCTGACGTTCAAAAAATCCATGGAATCACCACGACGTTTGTGTGCCCCCCTCACCACCGGTACGCTTATCTGTATGTGGGGACAACCTAGCTCCTTTGCCCTAAGTCGTTAAGTAGAACCGAACCCACGTGTGTGTTACCATACCGCGAACCCATTACTCTTTCACTCCATTGAGCCTGCCTGTAAAATGAGTACCTGAGATTAAACCGATAAGATAAACCCCCATCGGGTATCCCAAATTCAACTCTGACCTCAGCACAAATCTCTTCGCGTTTTATAAAAAAAAAATACAAGTACCGCCTCCAAACTACAGTATAACTTGATTAAATCTACCACTGAAACTTGTGGCGTAGCTGACCCTACTTTAATATCCACGAAGCTTAATTAACTGTTTTCTTGCGTAAAAAAAAAACAAGATAAATAAAACACCAAAATTACATTTTTTCTCATCACAGTAGTAAAAAACCACCAAGCTGAACAAAACCGCCTAATAAAGTACGAAAATACAAATATGCATTTTATTGATGGCATTTGTAGCGACTATTCTCTCTCTCTCTCTCTCTCTCTCTCTCTCACTCTCTCATTTTATTTTATTTTATTTTTCTCTATGTCTTCATTGCCTTCTACTGTCTATAATTACCGGCTTCTTTCGCTAAAAAAAACCGTAACTTAAAACAAAGGATTAAACGAAAACAACGAAAAATACAAAATAGATTACACAATGTCTGTTGGTCCTTCGACACTGTCTCGTTTGCGTTTGCGTTTGTGTGTGTATGTGTGGGTGGGTGTGTTAGGAAACATTGCTGTATTTCAATGCTATCAAAAATAGTATATCTATATATATACATTTGTGTGTGTGTTTTTTTGTTTTTTTTTATAGTTCGTGTGGGGTTTTGCGTATCGTTCTTTCTTTCTGTTTAACTTCTTCAGAGTTCATGTGCGTGTTTCATTCTTTTTCTCCGTCTTTCTTTGCTCTAAGAGTTCGTGCGTGTTTTCGTGTATCGTTCTTTTTTGTGTTTGTGTGTGTATTTTCATATTTTGTCTTCTGTTTCTTTTCTATAATAGTTCGTGTGTGCGTGTGTTTTCGTATGATTTTTTTTACTTCTTAGTTTCAGTCCGCAAAAGTCTTTCAATTAACTATTCTCAATCAGCCAATCATAAAAAACACGAATTCGTTGAGGTCGTTGTATCTCTCTCTCTCTCTCTATCTCTCTCTCTATCTCTCTCTCTCTTTCTCTCTATCTTTTCTTACTCATTTATCTGTCAGTTGCTTATCGGTCTGTTCTATGAGGCTACTTTCTTCATTTTGTTTCTAGGATCGTCGTTGTTTCCGTGGAGCCCATGTCTATTCCTCATCTTGGTGAGGAGAGCTGATCAGCCAACATCATTTCGACAGATGTAAGGTAGTCGTTTATTAAAAACAGTTATTTGCGATTCAATCGTCCCTTACTTCGAATGTTCTCAATATAATCCTTATAATCGTCGTGGGCTGCATTTCGTTGTCATCATCATTATCGTCTAGTGAGCTGCACTCCGACATACTCATCACTGTAGTGCGTCTTACATCAAGTAATTTCATGCACAGAGATAAAACAGCGAAAAGCGACGAATAATTTACACTGGGTCTTTATTTGGGAGAAATTTTCACATTATACGAATGAAAGGCACACATTAACATTAAATTGAGAGAGGCCGGAAATTTTTCTTCTTAACTTAACTACTTAGTTTCAGAGAAAGGAAGAAGGGTGAGCAAACCGGTCGCTGCGAACTCTTTAGAGAATTACATTCCCATTTGACTTTTGATTAATTACATCTCGAATTGACATTTACTCATCACGGCTACTTTAAACAGACTGACCCGATATTGCGACGTCACTGCTGAAGGGGGCATCATTTTGTCATAGCACATCTATGTGTTACCTTTACTGGAACCCCAAACCTGACTTCGCGTGTGTTAATTTTTTTTTAGTCCGAGAGCGAATTGTCATTTTTTAGATGTTCGTGTCAAGATTACTTACACTGGTCTCAATAGGTGTACACTCTATAATACCTCATGTAATCGTTCTTTAAATACGTATATCCCCTATGTAACAGTAAATTCTGACTGTTTAAAATTGAAATTTTATTTTTAAAATATATATTTTAATGAAGGTTTTAATAATATTTCATTCACAACAGATATTTGAGTTGTTTTGGTTATTTTTCCACACATAAAAATAGTGTTGACACAAAAAAGTGTATTTATACAAAATAACCAAGTTTGAACCGAATTTCTCGTTGATATTCTTTTATCACAGTCGACGGATAAGCATAAAAGTTAATTTGTATCAGAACCAAACATATTTTATGTTACTGTGTAAAACTATTTAAAATTTTAGACAAAAGCAAGTATGTTTTATTCAATCTATTTCTATCAACCATCCTGTCAACTATCTTGAATTATAGTCAATGAGTTATTTTGAATAGGTTTACCTTCAAATCACTATGCAATTTCCTACAACAAAAACGACATGAACAAAACCATCGGTATCCTTTTTGAAATACCAAACAATTACAAGAGAACATATCAAACACTTTCAGATATAAATGACCGTGCGCACGTGTTGGCGTGTAATAACCTTTTTCTTCGAAGCGTATTGTTTTTATGTGGGGCCACTTCAGCTCCAAAAATGGAGATTTCGGGATTTGTACAAAGATTTAAATTGGCTCAGTCTAGAATGGTGTCTCAGCCACTGACCGAGGCAGATAAAATGAATGTATATCAGTAAATATACTACACTTTACAGTTTTTACTCAATTTCTTGTCGATAATATTTTATTGCTAACAAATAGTTAAAAAATAGTGTCGACACGGGGCCATAAAAGTGAAATATTATATACGTTCAAAATTCGATAAGCATTTTTTTTCAGAACAAACAAAACATTTCATATCATTATGATTTGGTATTGTTTAAAAATACTTAAAACTTTTGGTGAAACAAGCAAGTATTTATTTTTTATTTTATATTTTTGTATCTAAGAGAGGTTTGTCATAGATCTTGAATTTGAGTCATAACGATTTTTCCTTCGTAGATTAACCTTAAAATTGCGATCACAATTCCATCTGAAAAATTACATGAACAAACCATCAGTGCTCTTTTTTAAATATCTAACACTTATTAGGTAAAAGATTATGTACTTGAAAAGAGAAATTACCACAGTTATATGTCTAGATGTAGTGTGTAAGCGTTCTCTTGTAAATGTCTTGTTTATCTTCTTAATATCGGCCACTGTGACGTCAACAGAAATACTTTACGACCGCCACATCTCAACCCCTTCTTTATTATGTTGTCTTACTAAAAAAGCATTATAAATTATCCGATGACTTCATATGAGCTGGCGTTATTCTTATTTTTACAGTCATACGGGTACACGGTTTCAAAGCTAACCTTATGATCTCAACAGACAATACTTCGCGGTTTTTAAATCGTTGAAGAGTGTCTCTGTTTCTTACAGCTGCATTTATATATATATATATATATATATATATATATATATATATATACAATTTTTATGTATGCGTGAATGTGTGTTAAAAGAATAAAAATGAAACGTTTTATCTAAGAGCGAAACTAATATATATATATATATATATATATATATATATATATATATGTATAATGTATAATAAGAACAGTATAACTACAGTCAGATACGTCGTTTCTGATATATATATATATATATATATATATATATATATATATATATATATACACTTTACCATTTTAGAAACCAGAAAACTTTACGCGAGGTTTTGTCAAATAAATTAAATATTCATTAAATCAATAAGTTAATGGATTTAAACAAAATAATAAAAACATGATTTAATGAATATTTCATTTATTATACAACATCGCGCGTCAAGTTGCCTGGTTTGCACCGTAAAATGGTAGTAGTAACACAGCGTAGCGTCACTTGCTTTATATGCATCGTTCCTTCACTTATAGAAGTTTGAATGCCTCTTCGCTTCGCCGCCGTTAACGTGTTAAAATTATCATTGTTTATAAGCTGTTCAGAACTGGCCTAGCGGTATGCGACGTTGGACGGGAGTTGGAAAATACTTGTAGTCCAGGGTTTCGAATCGTGTGACCGGTGATGAATAGTCGTACTTCTATGCTGATGAGTCTTGATTGAAAAAAGACGAAACGTATACGTCCATAGATATAAACAATAACAAATATATATATATATATATATATATATATATATATATATATATATATATATATATATATATATATATATATATATATATATATATATATATATATATATATATATATCGTTTAGCTAAACAGAGTAGTTTTATTTGTTCTATGAAATATGATCCGGTCAGACAATTTTATCAATAACTGATATTTATAAGAAACTGGATGTTGGGAAAATAGAATCATTGTATGACGCACATTATAAAGGCAAGATCCTCTGTGATTCGATCAAGAAAATAGCCGAAATCATTTTGTCTTTGATTGATCGACTGGCAATGCTATTTGTCGTATCAAGCTTTTGACATTTCCCCCTTCATTATTTTTGCGCTGTATATCCGCCATGCCGTGCTTGCTTGATATATCTTAGCGATGGCTTATATCTCCAGTAATTTTCATGACTTCTGCCTTGAGGCGAGGGATTTTGATTGCAATGTAGCCGACCATCAATATGACAGATATTATTATGCGAAAGTCAAATGAGAACAGTCTGTGGAAATTATATCGAGTAAACTCAAACTGGCGCGGAGCCGGACGTGATTCACAGCGGATTTTGATCGAATTTGTGGTGTTCCTCTTTCGGATTTCTATAAGGGGGATGTCGATTGCGTTCAGATAAGTAGATGCAGGGTTCGTAAAACAGGTAATATCGTGAAGGGAAAGTTAACACACACACATGCACATCCAGACCCATACACACGCTGATGTATATATATATATATATATATATATATATATATATATATATATATATATATATATATATATATACGAGCCTTGTCCAAAAACTATCCGACCGTAGGCCAGAAAAATATTTTAAATACGTGACAAAGTTGGGACCCTAATCTATTTTTAAAGTAGGTCCCTTGTGCTTGCACACACTTAGCTCACCGATCCATCCACTGCCGGAAACACATATTTAAGTCTTCTTTTGGAATGGTGTTCATCTCCGCCGTCGCGTTAGATTCAGCAGGTTTTTGGAGAAAATGCGATGAGTAACACAAATTAAGTCGTGGTTCAACCGATTCAAAATGGGCGTACATCAGTGGAGAGTGGGCAGCGTTCTTCGAATCCAGAAACTACTCGGAGTGCAGCTGTTTTTGTAAGGGTGCGAAAAAAGACGACGGAGATGAACGCTGTTCTAAAATAAAACTTCTAGAGGTGTTTCCGACAGTTGATGGATCGGTGGGCAAAGTGTGTGCAAGCACAAGGACCCTACTTTAAGAGGATGGTTGTCCTAACTTCGTCACATATAAGAAATATTTTTTATCTGGTATGTTTTAGACATGCCTCGTATATATAAAGCGCGACATCGAATGTTTAATGACTCTAATAAATTGCTCGATCGAAAGAATGTTTGAGTTAAAATACACATATGTTTTTATAAACTTTACGTTTCATATTCTATAGATGCACCATTGTTTTATGATCATGAACACATCTCTACTGTTAAGATAATGACCTTATAAGTTTTCCCAAATTTTCGGCGACTCACGAAATGAAAAAAGTTCGAAAAGTAAGATACGACGATCACCGGTTTCATCGCGCCGTGAATTCGCTCAAGTTTCTCTTTTGGTGAAAATAATGAATTTACCATGTGTTTATATACACACACGCACCCACACGCACCCACACACACGCACGCACACACAAACACACACACATATATATATATATATATATATATATATATATATATATATATATATATATATATAAATATATTATATTAAGTTATTTTTTAAATATGTTACATACGTACGGTATCGTTTCGAATGTACGGCTCTCATCTGCGCAAGGAAATAACAATCTCAGACGGGCACAGGTCGCCAACGCGGTTAACAGAGACACCTATATATATATATATATATATATATATATATATATATATATATATATATATATGTGTGTGTGTATATGTATATGTATATGTATATATGATTACTTTTATTTACACAGGCAAGTAAAAACTCTGAGACAATGGCATGTCGATGTTATCGATCGGATTCTTACTCTCCCTGAGGAGATCTAAGATTATAATAGCTGTTGCTCGAAAACATCGACATGCCAGTGTCACAGATTGTGTACGTCTGTGTAAATAAAACTAATTATATATAAACGCTAGATTTGATATTGAGCACTTTATTAAACCCGGTTGATATTCTTTGGAGTACTACTCTGTGGATGTTTTACCTGGATTATTATTATTATCATATATATATATATATATATATATATATATATATATATATATATATATATATATATATATATATTGATTATTATTATTATCATATATATATATATGTATATTGATATATATATATATATATATATATATATATATATATATATATTTATATATACATATATATATATGAGGTAACAGAGGTGTTACCTTGAGAAGAAGAAGAAATAGTAATTTAAAATACTATGGCTAAACGTACGCTAAAAAACAATTACTATCGACAATTTAATTATAAACTATACAAAATAAGCATGTACGCTTCAGTACAATTATTGAAAAGAAGATGACAATTTTTGATTAAGTGTTCTTTATTAATGAGAGTAGAAAGAGTTCGTGTACGTTCTGCAGTAAGTAAGACTGCAAATAATTCAGTACACCGCTTTGTTTTTGGTGGCGCCGTGTTATTTTACTTTTGTGTTAATTGATAAGAAACAATTATATGTAATTCTATTCGCAGATATCATTGGAATTGAACAAATTTATGTGCGGACATTTCGTGTGTGTATGTACTTTGTACCTGCGTTCGTTTAACAGCGTGTATGCATTTTGTGGTGTCATTTTCAGTAGTCCGTGAACATCTCTTGTGCGTCTGTCAAACCTAATGCCGCACGTCGTGTTTAGTTAACCTTTTAGTGCTGGTATTTTTGATCGATACTAAAGTTCTGCCTTGTAAAACTGTCGCTCAGGTGCGACGAAATTCTAACCTTTGGTGAGTAAAAAGTGAATAATGCGCTGTGCTTTTAGCGATGTGTTTTTTTGCTGGGTCTACAGAGTATTTTGTTTGAAAATTAGATCATCGCAAGTTCGAACAAAAAGAACAAACAATTCAAACTATAATTATTCGCCATGTAAAATAGCAATGAATATAAGAATTGAGTTTCATAATGATATACACATTTTTATTACAAAACATACAAAGCAAACTAATTTGTTTGTCAACGAACAGTTAGAAACATATCTTTAGTTAACTGTATAGTTACTTGATTTATTTTGTTACGCATAAGTACACATATATTTAATTAAATATAACTTTACGTAAATTAGGTTTTATATTAAAATAATACTTTTAAGAAACAAAGGACACTTTAAAAATATATTTAATTACATATACATTTTTGATTCAACACAATACGAACCAAAGTACACCGTTTTTTGGCAAATTAAACGAAAAATTACTTGATTGTTATTTTATGATTAGGGTAAGGTTTACAATAAGTTTAGACGTTACATAATTTAGCTTACACAATTGTGAGATTTGTAAACACATATCATTAAATGCATCGCTCTATGTGCCACCGTTCTATTATATTGTTTGTATCCGATAGCGCTCAATCAACTTCATAAAGAATATGCTTTTTTTCCGACACAAAAAAAATGTCAATCATAGATATGGTGTTTTACTCTGCTATCGTGGGGAGGCAAAGTAATATGCACATTTTCAGTGAAATACAAAATAATATAAGGATAAAATTAAACTAAAAATGTAGACATTAGTACATTTTGAATTTCCTCCGGTGTTAGTTTTCGCCTCTACATAATTTAGACATATTACATTAAAATTAATTGTATGTACTGTTTATCAAATATTAAAGAATAGACATGACAAATGAATGTCGTTCTACAGAATTTGAACCGAATTTACTTAACCACTTCATGATATGTTATATCTAAAGATTATGATGGACTGTTTTATTTTATAATAGTCACGTGCTGAATAAATATCCGAAACTTTCCTTCGACACGATATATTCCACGATTCTAATTGACGGTACTATTCTTCAGCTTACTAAAATACAATATATTATAATAGTATAGCCATGTAGTTTTAATATCGATGTTTTAAATTATTTTAGTTCAGTTAGTTTGAAGAGATTAATAGCATCCTTCTTGCGGCTTACACTTAATTTCACCATGAGTTTAATTTATATCTGAGACATCTCTTGAAGATAGATAATATCCCTTTTTAGGGCTTCTATCTGTACTTCGATACAGGTTGGTTTTCAAGCTATTGTATCTAAGTACTTTATTAGATTTCTGTTATCAGACCAGTTGCTCCATACATCAAACCGGTATGATGTTCATTTCTGGCAGGGATTATTTTATATTTAAGTCATTTTTAGTTCGTTATATTTGGTTATTTTCTGTTTAAATATTATTTAAAACTATTTAACAATATATATTTTGTAACATGCATTCTCTATTTTTTTCAGCTATGATATTCTAATTTCGATATATTTCAGTCTAACCGTTATTACAATATCTCTTTTAATTGAAAATAACATATTTGTTATACTTGTTATTTATTGATTTTGTTTAACGCCGCCTTCATGATGTCGTAAATCTATGCATTACAATATACTGTTTCATTTAAAGGTACTGGCGTGCAAAGTCAATTTGAATTTAGAAATATCAGTACTTTCTAAATAGAAGATTGTACCCATATAATGCCACCTAAACCGTTTTTAAACACTCGAAAGAAACTGAAATCTGAGAATTGAGTATTAAATGACGTGTTATTCTTAATCAACAAAAATGTACAACATTAGAGGGTTCGTTATTTTCAAAGAGGGAGATTACTACCATGTTTCGCCTTTGTATATAGAATTAATTATAGCCTAGATAACGACCCCTCACACATACAGAGTTGTTGCAATCACACTTCATGCGGAACAGATTACAGTTATTAACATTTGAATAATTGTCGTGTTTTTAATTATAATATACAAGAATATTTATTTACTTATTCATATGTACTGGCTTACAAAATGTGCGTCTTGGTGTGGAATTTATAAAACAACCAATGACAGATGTATTATTGAAATTGTGTCTTTATTTTCATTGGGAAGTACATCATGCGGACATCGTTTAACTTTGTATTTTTAGAACCATCGTAGTTTTTTTTTTTAAATATTCGATTATTTCCAAAACAATTCATGTTTCACTACATGAGTTAAAACACGTATTAACTTAAAATAGTTATAAACAAGTGTAATACCGAAATGTACATTGTTTTTGTTCAGAATATTATTTAAAAATAGTATATATATATATACTACTAATATATATATATATATATATATATATATATATATATATATCAATTGTATTACATTGTTCCCGCCAACACAATCAGAATAATGTTTAGCAATACATCGTCTTTATTCGATACGCATCCCTAAAAAAAATATGCGGAAATAAACCGATAGTACCAGGGTATAAACGAGTACGACAACTTTCTTTGCCAATTGAGGCCTGAAACGCTTGGTCTAAATTTGGTTTAATGAGAATTTGGAAACCAATTTAGACCAATTAAACTTCCTAGACACCACACTGAACCTTAATAAGAATACGCACACACCTTTCCACAAACCTAAATGAAACACTCCAATACATACACAAGGATTCCGTCCACGCCCACCATCTTTAAACATTTATTCAATAGTATTAGCCAAAGAATTTCAAACCTCTCATCCAGTCCCGAAATTTGCAATAAAGCAGCACCATGTTACAACAAAGCGCTTCGAGACAGCGGGTTTATAGAAGAGATTTCATACACCCCCAACCGACCAACCACGGGGGACCCGCAATCGGTGATCTGGTTTCCCCCACCCTATTCCACCAATACAAAGAAAAAATTAGGCCACTTTTTCCTCAAATTACTCGACAAACAATTCCCACCCACAAGTGACCTATACAAACATTTTAACAGAAATTCTGTTACGGTCAGTTATTCCACTGCTCCTTCAATAAGAACAATTATCTCTGCGGAACCCAAAGTAATTACAAACGCAGGTTGCTCATGCCAAGACAAAAACAACTGCCCCCTAGACGGAAATTGCAAACTCGATTCAATCATATATGAAGCAACCGTCACAAACGAGAATACCGATAGTGCAGAAAAATACGTTGGGATGATGCAGGGAAAATTCAAACAAAGATTATACGCATACAGAAACTCGTTCAGATACAAAAACAATACAAATACGACACTCGCGACCCGAGTATGACATCTTAAAGAAGAAAATACACCCTTCACCATCAAATGGAAAATAATTGAGAGAAAAAAAACATGCTTCTCCCATGCCATAAACAGATGCCCTCTATGTGACGCTGAAAAATTCCACATTTCAAGGGCCATCATTGATCCGAATACAGCCTGTTTGCATATCCGCGATGAAATCTTTATGGGAGGTATCCAGAAGAGACAAACCCTACTCATAAACTGGACACACCGATTCGCATAAGTATAACTAGCCCCCTCTGCTCCCAATCATTACTAATATTAACAAATTTAAAAAATACGAACAAACACATCTTGAACCCATATCCACATAAATTTCAAGAGCAAAAACTTCGACTTTCACAAAAATATTTAATTCATTTATCAGTGATTAGACTAATCTTACAAAGCTATTTAAACGACCTAAAACTTTTATATTTCAAACAAAGTAACCTCCCTTAGATCAAGCAATTTAGTTAATAAAATTACTTCGGGTTGTCTAAAAGAATTTTAACACGATATTAATTAACGGTTTTCTCTTTAACCTCTTTTTTCTTTTTTCTTTTTATCCCTCCCTTTGGCTCATGGGAATTACATAGAAACTTTTTTTATTTTTTATTTTTTATTTTATTTTTTATTTTTTTATTTTTTCTGTTTTATTTTACAATTTTTATTTTTTATTTAATTTAATTTTTTTTCATTCTCTTTAATTTTAGATTCTTATATCTCTCCAAATCTCTTCCGGTTTTAAATCTCGACAGTTTCATCACACTAAATTTAAATTTAAACAAACATAAACAACACGCTGAGCAAATAACGCGTCTCAACGAGAGTCTCATGTGATTTCACATTTCCAAAACAGATGACAACAGAAGCTGAAGAGAGCCGGATGGCTAATACTTTCCGTGCTTGAAACCGACGGTACGAATGTTTACTAAGTTTTCTGTACCAAAATAAATATATATATATATATATTTTTTGCAGCATTACTTTAAGACATATTTCAAGAAATCGTCCCGATAACTTTTGTTAACGTTCGTGTTTCATGCCTGAATTTGCAAACAAAGTTGCCGTACTCGTTAATACCCTAATACTTTCGGTTTATTTGCGCATAATTTTTTAGTGATGAGTATCGAATAAAGACGACGTATTTCTAAACATTTTTCTGGTGGTTTTGGCGGGAACAATGTAATACATATTTCTGATAGATCATGACAATAATGGATTACCCACATCAACGTATATAAAACCTATCCATAAAAACTGTTGTAGATTTAACTTTAAAAGAGATGTCCTTTTCAATACAAGACTATGTATACCCTAAGCAAGGATCTAATCCTTGATGATAATGTATCTAGTCTGATGCTTTACCATCAAGCCATGACGCATTAAATATGCACGATTTAAATCGTCTATCATGTTACGTACTTTTGTTGTTGTTATACTGGCGAGAGAACAGCGTTGTTTTTAGTATGTTTAAACTTCGTAAGCGGGTAAAATAAGAAAAATATTGCATTCAGTTTCTCTTAATCTGACGTGTCATTAGTTTTATTTTATATTAACATTTATTAATTAATGTAACGCACATAAAATAAATCCATGGGCACGTGTTTAGGAAGTTGGCAAACACTACAAAAAACACTGTTCTTTCACCAGTAAAGACAATAACGAAAATACGCGCATATATATATATATATATATATATATATATATATATATATATATATATATGTATATATATATTTATTTTTTTATATTTATTTTTTTCCCCTATATTTCTTATACCGCTCCCCGTCGACCCAGGACTGTACTCTGCTAAACTCTGTCTCTGAAAGCATAGATAGAGCACTCTTGATTGACTCGAATGCCCAGATACATGTATTTGGGGATTGTAATGCCCACCACCGCGACTGGTTGGCATTCTCTAGCCTTACTGACGTAGCCGGCAACTCTACATATAATTTCTCCCTAGCTCACTCCCTTTCGAGACTGTCGATTTTCCGACCCGCATCCCCGATCGAGTAGACCAGCAAGCCTCACTTCAAGACCTCTTCTTAACCTCAATGCCCGAAGCTTGTGTAACGAAAGCTAATAGCCCACTCGGGAATGCTGATCACATTGTGCTAATGATACATATCACCCTAACAATGTCGTCCAAAAGCTGATGAACCATTGCTCACATCACATCAGTGACGCCCTATGAAGAGAAACTTTCTCACTACCTGCAAACCAGTGACCAAACGAATTAACTTAATGGGTCAAAGCAGGCATTGAAGCCTATGTCCCCATGCGAAAATTATTTAGCAAGCCTCACTCTCCTCAATGGTTAACTTCAGAGTGTGCAGCTGCCATTTCTTAGAGGCAACAAGCATTCCGTAAATTTAGCCGCCATAACTCAGCTACTAATAGACATACATCTATAGAGTCAAGAAATAATTGCAAGGCCGTTATAGGCGAAGCAAAGAGAAGGTATTATGAGTTAACAAAAAGACACATCCACTCACAAAAACTAGGTACTCGCGATTTCTGGAAAATCTACAATAGTATAGTGAATAATGGTCAATCAACGATTCCCCCACTATCAAACCATAATGAAAGCGTTTGGCTTCTAACTCTACTTTAGACTCAGACAGCCACCCCCTCCTGAATTCCTATTGCGGACCGAAGTCACACTTGATAACCTAGTCATCACCCCATCCCAGGTCAGAGACCTCATAAAAGATCTTGACACCTCAAAAACTTGTGGGATTGGTCTTATACCTGTAATAGTAATAAAGAAATGTTCTGCTTAACTGGCCCTTGCCCTCTCCAAACTCTTCAATAAATGCCTAGCTGAATCTTGCTTCCCCGATAGCTGGAAAATTGCCTCTTTCGTACCTGTCTACAAGAGTTCTGGGAATCGAACCGACCCGCAGAACATCCGCCCAATCAGTCTACTGCAGATCTTTGCCAACATCTTTGAATCCTAAATCAATCTAGCGATAGTACGGCACTTAGTTAATGCTAAACTTCTATCTGACCTCCAGTACTGATTTAGACAAGCACGATCTACTGCAGACATCCTAACGGTCATCTCTGAACACATGTATCATACACTCGACTAGGCAAGTGAAGCTAGGGCAGTAGCGCTTGATATATCCAAAGCCTTTGACAAGGTTTGGCATAAAGGGCTTCTCCTGAAAATACGCTCATACGGTATTATTGGGCAACTACTTAATATAAGTAGATCCTTCCTAAACAAAAGAAAAATCCAGGTTGTCCTCGATGGCCGTTCATCTGAGTAACATGACATACATGCAGGTGTACCCCAGAGATCTATCCTTGGACCTTTGTTATCCCTGATCTATATAAACGATCTCCCTGAGGACATAGAGTCAGAGATTGGTTTATTTGCTAACGACACAACGCTTTACTCTCGCCATGTTGGTAAAACTGACTCGACCATATCCGAGGCAATGGCTGAATCTTTAGAAAATGACCTCCAGGCTGTAGTGGATTGAGGTCATAAATGCTTGCTAACTTTTAATGCCGCAAAGACAAAGCCTCTTTCCTTCAAAGACTACAAGACACCTCTTCAACTACCGATTGCCATGGCAAATAACACCCTACCTGTGAGTTCATCATTCAAACTCCTTGGTCTAACCTTCACAGGTAACATGAATTGGAACAAATACATTGAAGACATTGTCAAGGCTGCCTCAAAGAAGGTTGGCTCCCTTAACCGTACTAGCAAACTCCTCACACCTGACATTATCCTGTAGCTGTACAAGGCCACCATCCGTCCATGCATGGGGTATTGTTGCCACATCCGGGTTGGTGCATCATCTACTAGTCTCTCCCTACTTGACAAGGTCCAAAACGAGTCGCCAACCTAATAGGTCCCTCACTATCAACCAAGCTCCAGTCCCTGTCCCATCTCCGCAATGTAGCAACCTTATGTTTGTTTTACAAATACTTCAATGGATTATGCGCCGATAAATTGGCTTCTCTGGTGCCCCCTCGACGTAAATTCACTAGACCAACTCGACAATCAGCTAAATCTCATTCATTAACTGTGGAGGTCCCCAGATGCCGGAGAGCCTTCTACTCAAATAGCTTCTTTCCTCGTGCTGCTGACCTCTGGAACTCCCTCCCTTCCCCCTGTTTCCCCGACAGTACTGACATGCAGAAATTTAAAACTAATGTGAACAGACATCTCGCTGCGCAGATCACAATATTGGCTGACCCCCAACCTTCTACTTTTTTCTTTTTTCTCAGTAGCCCCTTACGTCTACAGTGGCGGCCCGCCTTATTTGGGGTGAACCATGTTAAAAAATAAATTAAAAAAAACAAAACCTATTCTCTACAACAAAACTAGTTTCTCCCTTACGAAATATATTTCCATACTTATATAATCATCATACTATTATCAAATTAGGGTGGGTTATCAACATTATAGAAAGACACTCTCGATATCTTAATAAAATGTTCTACAAAAACATTAATAAAGGTAACCCCCACTAATTAAATGCATATCATTATCTATTAAAGAATCAACTACATAATAGTTATTTAATATATTAACGCATATCAAACTTTTGATAAATTAACCACAGTTTTCGATAAAACAAACCACGTATATCAATTGATATATCTCTCGGGTGACTGTATTTTACAATAAAAAAGCACGTATGCTACAACTGGCTACTACAACTCTGCGAGACGTATAAATATGTTACTAAATAACACTAATATAACCAATAATAGAAAAAAACTACCACATATATCCTCGCTCTCAACTTCGAAAAATTCTTGTAGAAAATACATGTATATGAGAATATGAAAATAATATAAGTAAGACTATTTATTATAAACTCTACGTATGAAAAATAAAAGTCCACAATAATAAGATTACTTTCGGTAATAGTGAACACAACCGTTAACTGCTTTTAACACCAACTCCGCTACTCTATTAAGAGTACAAATAATCCCATGATTCTATCACAGAACCATCAGAAAACATAAAATAATAATGTTATTCGCCCGATATAATCGTATAAAACAATAAATCGCTCCGGAGAAAAGCGATAGTAAAATGCTACCTTGACAATTTTCTGTGCCAGTTCCAGTATTAAACCTGAACAGTTATGAGACATCTGGAAATGATCCACGAAGAAATATGCAGATATAAGTCAGCGATAAATTTTAACAAATTATATATATATATATATATATATATATATATATATATATATATATATATATATATATATATATATATACATATATATATATATATGTGTGTATGTATATATATATATATATATATATATATATATATGTATATCCATATATATATATATATATATATATGTATATATATATATATATATATATATATATATATATATATATAGATATATATATGTATTCTAGCAAAAATACCCGCTCTTCGGGCGACAGTTACTGACGCTGAAGTCTTTATTACAGAAATCAAAGAAGTAATTTTCGTTTTAAATATTTGTTAGTTTGAGTACATTTAATAAAACGAAAAAATTATGATGCTTGTAATGTTATTTGACATGTTTCAATACAAGGGAAATATAATGTGCATGCAAATCGTAAAAATAAGTTTTTTTAGGAAAAAACAACAGAATGTCCATTGATATGGTTTTTAAGATATTGAAAGTCGATAATTTTTATTTTGTTTAAGCATGTACATTTTACTGAATTCAACATCAAAACTGGTTATATACTGAAATGAATAACCATAAAAGTTGGAATGTCAATTGGTAAAAGAGTCAATGTTCATATTACTGAGTAATTCGAAATAGGTACTTTGTTAACTTTTTGCTTTTATTATAACATAGAGAAAAACATGTAAAGAATATCAGAGAAAAAACACCTTTTTTGTAATTTAGAAGTATTTTCTATAATCATCATCATGATCATCATCATCTCTACCAACATGGTGGTAACTCCTTGGCTTTTAGTCTAAGAACAAAATGTAGTATGTAGTATCTATCTATCTATCTATATATCTATCTATCTATCTATGTATGTATGTATGTATATATATATATATATATATATATATATATATATATATATATATATATATAGTAGTCAAGGTAGAGTAAAAATCTACAGGGAATACATCCAAAGGGAATAACACCGGGATTACAAAAGAGTGCTCAATAAAGATATAGAGCTGTATTGTGAATGCTTTTATTCGAACATGTACAAGGTCTGCTACACTGGCATGTCGATGTTATCGATCTACAGCTATCGAGATCTGAGGTATCATCAGGCAGAAAGTGTTTCCTTTATCCGGCCCGGTCGGTGAAGTCCAGAAAAAATGGAGTCAAGCAAAGAAGAAGAAGAAGAAGAAATAATAATAAGGTGGCCAATTTAAAAAATATATATATATATAAACCGTTAGAAAATTTTAATTTACAGTAATTCATAATTTTATTTTTATCCGACGCTGAGCTGGGGTAGAGAGGGGCCGAAGGAAAAGAAAAGAAAAGGAAAGAGAAGCGAAAGAAAGAGAGACATGAAGGGTGTTAGGGTGGGTGTCTGTAGCCATTTAAATATTGTCGTGGTCTGATGTGTCTAGCTAGGATCCATGGTACGCGACCGATATTTGACAGGTGTTGTGTTGAGAGGATGTTTCAACTTCCTTAATGCAGACGTCTACATTATCGCAGCAAAAAGCTTGGAGTGATATTTAGTTTAAATTATTACTGGTGATAAATACATTTAATGTTGTGTAGTATTTGACAATTAATTAATAAAATATAATGGTGATTATTTCTAGTAAAAAACGTTTATAGATTTATGACATTAGTATTAATACATTTTACCGTTATATCTTGATCAATTGATATTTAGTTTTAATTATTTTGATGGATAAATAAATTTATTTTAATTCTAAGTAATATTTTGTAGGTAATTAATAAAACATATCGGTAATTGCTTTTATTTTTAGTAAGAGTCATATATGAAATTAATGGCAGTGGTATTGATGAATTTAATTCCAGATAATATTTGATAATGAGTTAATAAAATATAATGGGGCTTATTTTTAGTAAGAATCGTATAAAAATTTTTGACATTGGTATTAATGAATTATACTATTATATTTGGTTTTAATTATTTTGGACTATAAATAAATGTATTTTGATTCTAAATAATAGTTAGTAATGAATTAATAAAACATAGTGGTAATTACTTTAATTTTTGTGAAAGTCGTATATGAATTAATGGCATTGTTATTATTAGATTGTATTATTCGTTGTGATTGTATAAATAATGGTGGGGTTTAAACCTGTTAAAAGATTAAAGATAATATTGGCGGTAGGGTGTTTTAGTTAAAGTTGTTAAAATAATGTATTGTCCATGAGTGGGGGGAATAGAAATGTTGGGGGACAGTACTTTTGGGTAAAGTAATCAATCTATAATTTATAAGATGGGTTTTGTAATATGTGGTTGGCTTTTGTGGGGTTTCGTAAATTAAATATTAAATAAGTATGGCCAATGTTAAGTATATTTTTTAAAAAATTGGTCACATGATTATCATTTGTTTCTCTTCTTCTTCTTTGCTTGACTCAATTCTTCCTGGACTTCACCGACCGCGTAGGATCAAGGAAACACTTTCTGCCTGATGAGACCTCAGCTCTCGATAGCTGTAGATCGATAAAATCGACATGCCAGTGTAGCAGACCTTGTACATGTTCGAATAAAAGCATTCATAATACAGCTCTATATCTTTATTGAGCACTCTTTCGTAAGCTCGGTTTGATTCCCTTTGGATTTCTACTCTGTGGATTTTTATTCTACTTGGATTACTATTTGCTCCATGGATTGTCGAGCACTCTCTTAACACATTTTATTTAACCAACATGGATAAAACCAATTTCAGCACCTCCCTTAAGAACATTCCAATCAGAAACAAACGGAATTATCTTCTTATATTAACAATAAAGATGGAGGAACTATTGAGAAGAATGAAGTGGAAAACAAACTTCTTCCTAAATGGACCTACAAGCAACCAAAACAGAGAACACTACGGCTTCAAAAAACGAATATACGGCACCGCGTATCGAATTAATTGATAATTTTGAAAATGACTTACTTAAAATTGTAAAAGACATTAAATTCAACAACAAAACAAACCATTACAAAAAAACTAGACATAATAGTCAACGAAATTAACAACTCAAAACACATATTAGTTAAAACAGACAAAACTCAAAACTTCTATGAACTCACAAAATCAGAATACTTTACACTACTCGAAAACAATATAACTAAAAATTACAAAAAATCCAACATTGATTAGTCCAAAACATAAATATTGATAGCAAGGAAATTACTGACAAATTTGAGATTTGTGATATGGTTAGTTAATTAAAGGTGAAGGAAGCATACATACTCATTAAAGACCACAAACCTGTCTTTCAAACAAAGCCCACGACCAGATTAATTAACCCCACAAAACAAGAAACCGGAAAAATCAGCAAAATTATTCTACAAAATTCAACAAAAATATTAAATCAACATACAAACTCAACCAATGGATTTACACTACATATACAATTAATTGGTTCTACAAGATAAAAAACAAGATAAATTGTTCCTTCATCCAATTCGATTTAGTTAACTACTATCACTCGATTTCTAATGGAATCTTTTAAAACGTCATGGAATTTGCTACTCTTCTCTCAGATATATCTTAAGAAGAGATTAACATTGTGAGAAAATGTAGGAAAACAGTGTTAATTAGTAAACAAGATCAATGGACAAAGAGCAACCAATCTGGCTCCTTTGATGTTTCGATTGGTTCGTTCGACTCTGCAGAAATCACCGACCTAGTTGGCCTATACATCCTTTACAACTCAACTAAAGATATAGATATTGAAGACATTCGACTATATAGAGATGATGGACTATTAGTAGTCAGAAATTGTAATGGGCAAAAGTGCGAAAATATTAAAAAGATTATCATTAGAGAGGTGAAAAGGATGTGTCTTAAGGTTGAAATAACTTCTAACATTAAAATAGTAAATTTTCTAGATGTAGCTCTCAACTTGACTCAGGGAACATATGAAGCATACAATAAAGAAAACTTAAACCAAATCTACGTACACCCCCTCTCCAACCACCCCAAAACTATCATTGAGCACACCCCTAAATATATCCAACAAAGGATAAGCAATAACTCCTCAAATAAAACAATCTTTAACAAACATAAAGAATTGTATAATAAAGCCATACACACAGTGGGTATAAGAATACACAAATTGAATTTACCAAACCCACAGCAACAAACAATAAACAGAATAAAACAAGAAAAAGAATATAATATGGTTTACACCCTCCTTTAATCAAGCAGTTAACACCAAACTTGGTCAAAAATTCTTAGACCTTATCAACACACAGTTCTCCCCAAACAACATCTTACATAAAATATTCAACAAAAATTCACTTAAACTAAGTTACAGTTGCAGTGAAAACTTAGAAATTATAATTAAAAAACACAATAATAAAAGTCTAAACAGAAACCTAAACCCTGTATCAGATTAGAAAAAACAACTAAAGTAAATTCCTGTAACTGCATGAATAAAAATGAATGCCCTTTGCAACAAAAGTGTTTAATAACAAAAACTATTTAGCAAGCCACAATCTCGACGAAGGAAAACACAGATATAAATAAATACTACATAGGTATGGCAGGTAATACTTTCAAAGAAAGATGCACCGGTCATAAATGTTCCTTCAACAACCCAAACTACCAAAATAGAACTTTACTCTAAAGTTACCACTGGGAACTAACAAATAGAAATAAATCACCAACTGTAATCTGGAACACTATCAGAAAAACTAGCATATGTAGCTCCCTAAACTCACCATGCTATTTATGCCTTCGCGAAAAATTTGAAATAATTAAATTTACCGATAGAGGAAAGCTCTTAAGCAAAAAACAGGTAACATCGATCAATTGTAGGCATAACAGATCACATCTGCTTAGTAATTTGTACAATACCCCTTAAATAATACTATTAAAACAAAAAAAAATCCCAATACCCACCAACCCTCTTAAATTAACACTTATAAACATCTCTCAACCAGATAACTTTAAACCTCAACTAAAAGTATAATATAATTACCCCCCTTTTTTGGAATAACTATTAGAACACCTTCAAGTAGAACTTTTTGATATCTATGTGTGGGTGTATTATGTGGATGTATGTATATGCATGTATGTGAAAATATAAATATGTAACTATTTGTATGTTTATGTGCTTGTATATGTATGTATGTGCGTGTGTATGTGTACGTATGTATATGTATCTATGGGTTCATTTATATATGTATGCATATGAGTGCATGTACGAGTGGCCATGTAATGCATTCATATATGTATATGTATGTATATATGAGTGCGTGTATGCGTCTATATGTGGGTATAGGCATTCCCCATATACTTAACCTTTGCCATAATTATTTAATATTTAATTTACGAAACCCCACAAAAGCCAACCACATATTACTAAAATCATCTTTTAAAATTATAGATTGATTACTTTACCCAAAAGTATTGGCCCACAACATTTATAGTCCCCCCCCACTCATGGACAATAACTTATGTTAACAACTTTAACTAAAACACCCTACCGCCAATATTATCTTAAATCTTCCGACAGGTTTAAACCGCACCATTTTTAATACAATCACAACGAATAATAAAATCTATTAATACCAATGCCATTAATTCATATACGACTTTCACTAAAAAATAAAAGTAATTACCACTATGTTTTATTAATTCATTAATAACTATTATTTAGACTCAAAACACATTTATTTATACTCCAAAATAATTAATACCAAATATAATAGTATAATTCAGCAATACCAATGTCATAAATTTCTATACGATTCTTACTAAAAATAAGCCCCATTATATTTTATTAACTCATTATCAAATATTATCTAGAATTAAATTCATCAATACCAATGCCATTAATTCATATACGACTTTCACTAAAAAATAAAAGTAATTACCACTATGTTTTATTAATTCATTAATAACTATTATTTAGACTCAAAACACATTTATTTATACTCCAAAATAATTAATACCAAATATAATAGTATAATTCAGCAATACCAATGTCATAAATTTCTATACGATTCTTACTAAAAATAAGCCCCATTATATTTTATTAACTCATTATCAAATATTATCTGGAATTAAATTCATCAATACCACTGCCATTAATTTCATATACGACTCTTACTAAACATAAAAGCAATTACCGATATGTTTTATTAATTAACTACTAAATATTACTTAGAATTAAAATAAATTTATTTATCCATCAAAATAATTAAAACTAAATATCAATTGATCAAGATATAACGGTAAAATTTATTAATACTAATTTCATAAATCTATATACGTTTTTTACTAGAAATAATCACCATTATATTTTATTAATTCATTGTCAACTACTACACAAAATTAAATGTATTCATCATCAGTAATAATTTAAACTAAATATCAATCCAAGCTTTTTGCCGCGATAATGTAGACGTCTTCATTAAAGAAGTTGACACATCCCCTCAACACAACACCTGTCAAATATTGGTCGCGTGCCGGTAATCCTAGCTAGACACATCAGACCACGACAACGTATAAATGGCTAAAGACACCCACCCTAACACCCTCCATACCTCTCTTTCTTTCGCTTCTCTTTCCTTTTCTTTTCTTTTCCCTCGGCCCCTCTCTACCCCAGCTCAGCGTTTGATAAAATAAAATTATGAATTACTGGAAATCAAACTTTTCTAACGGCACATAAATATATATTTTTTTTAAATTGGTCACATGATTAATATTTCTTCCGTATCTTCTTATTTGCTTGACTCAATTCTTCCTGGACTTCACCGACCGGGTGGAATCCAGGAAACACTTTCTGCCTGAGGAGACATCAGATCTCGATAGCTGTAGATCGATAACATCGACATGCCAGTGTAGCAGACCTTGTACTTGTTCGAATAAAAGCATTTACTATATATATATATATATATATAAATATATATGTGTGGTGATAGTAGAATTTTTCGCAACTTTCTGTGACGTAAGAGATATTAATACTAAGTATATGCAGTTCTAAGTAATAGCATTCTTGAAGTTATAGTTCCAATCATCATTACGGTCGATTCTAGAATACAATGTGGAATTATTTTAACTGTTTAGCTCGCCATTCTGACCGAACAAGAGTAAGCTAGCTACATCAAATAAATAAAGAGTCATGTTTGAAATTTATTTACAGTTTTCTTGAGTTTGAAATAACTATTCTCCGGATTCGACGAGGCAAACCTGCAGGAGCACGAAGGTTTCATTAGCCGAAATTATATGAGATAACACACATGATAAGAACAGTTTTCGGAATGAACCAAATAATACAAAAAATCAATTGTATTTATTTATTCCACAACTGTTAGCACAACTGCTCAGTTAACTCATTGTTTCAGGGTGTCAATATTATGCGCAATGTGCGTGTAAAATAGAAGACACAATATTCAGTCTCGCCTAGGTAGAGTGTGTGGGTTGTTTAGTCATTTGATCTAATCGTGTTGATTTTTAATGTTTTATTTTTATAAATTACTATATACTATAACAAATCAATTTTGATAAATGATCTATTAAAATAAGCATTTTCTGTCATAAAATTAACTCTATTTATAAGGTATGTTTATGTTGTTGTACACTAATTATACATTAATTTAATGTAAAAGCTAGCAGTTAAACCTGCTCACACAATTGTAATAGGGGTGGGTGAAATAGAATGTATACGTTGCATTCAACAGATAATGATGTTTTGCGCCCCATATCATGCATCTATTATGTACCGTTATGTAGATTATAACGATCAGAATTTGTTTATAAAAAATATATAATTTGCAGTAATATTATGGTCAATCGATTTTTAGTATTGCTGTTTTGTTTTTGTATAGCAGGGTTGCTTTTGATCAGCTTTGGCTAATATTTTTTCTGAACTTTTTATTTCCTTAACTATTTTGTTAAGTTTTCTCTGAAATGTTTTTTGTGCCAGAACCTGATGTCTCTAACTATATCTATTAAGTTATTTTCAAGCCCGTCAAGTTGTTCAATTGACCGCTTCAAACAGGGCAATACTAATGCCCCTATTATATGAAAACAGAATATTTATCTATCCACTAACTAAAAAAAAATAACATAGTTATCCTATTATTATAATATATATATTATAATATCATATATTAAATCATCGGTGGTATAATTATTACATTAACTTATTCTATTATTATTTTTATAATCATGATTACAATACATTATTACCGTTGTTATTAATGCCATACATATTATTATCAATTGTGGATCATTATTTTGTGTACTCATAAAGGGTTCTCACCCAGGTTATCAGTGATTGCTCACAGACAACCGGTGGCATTCCCTGGAGTATGAGTGATCCCACGTCTACCCAGATGTCCTGTATTCTCCACCACTTTTCGATAGCCACCGCAAATAACGTTGCAGTATCGCAACAACCGTTTACCTTTGATTCTCGTTAGTGAGGACCAATGGTCTTCCCTTGGAGTTGGATGACAATAAGCCTCCTCAAGGTCCCATCACTCTCTACAGTGCCAGTGGAGGTCTGGTTTGTTCTGCCCCTTCTTGGTCGTCTCATTTTCTTGACCCTATGCAAATATTTTGTATGGTCAGCCTAAGCTGGTACAACTATTCTTCTTCTTCTTCTTCTTCTTCTTCTTCTTATTATTATTATTATTATTATTATTATTATTATTATTATTATTATTTACTCACTATGAGTTTTCACACTGGTCATCGTCAGTGATACCCCACTGCCGACAACCTATGGTATTCCCTGGATTCTGAGTGACAACAAGTCTCCTCAGACTTCCAGTATGCTCTACCTCTTTTCGTTCATCACCGCTGATGACCTTGGGGTAATCGCAACAGCCACCTACCAACGATTTCCCGCTGATAAGGGTCATGGCCCCCCTCTGAGGCCCGAGTGGCAACAAGCCTTCCCAGTTGAAGTCTGGTTTGCGCTTTCCCTCCTCGACCCTCTGTCCATAATGTTCGTGGTGTCAGCCTGTGCTTGCGCCTCTCTCGTGCGGTTGTATTTCCCCTGGTTCTGTTGTTTTGTGCTTCCATGTGTTTGTTCTCCATTCGTTGCTTATGTGGGTTGGTTTCCGCATTCGAGGACATTTCTCAGGATTGTAGCTGTTTTGATCATTACTGTCCTTTGAATGGTCTCAGTTATCCCTTTGATTCCTATTTCTCCTAGTCTTTTATCCATGTTTTTGGGGACTGTTCCTAATGCTCCTATGATTATTGGTGTTATACTGACTTTCTTCATGTTCCATATTCCTTTCAATTCTCTGGCAAGTTCAGTATATTTGCTTCTTTTTTCCGTCTCTTTGATCTTCACTCTGTGGTCTGCTAGAACGGCAAAGTCCACGATTTTGCAGGATTTTTCTTTCTTGTTGATTATTATCATATCCGGTCTCCTTGCTGTTATGGGTTTGTCTGTTTGTACATTCATATCCCATATGAATTTGTGTTTTTCGTTTTCTAGTACAGATTCTGGTTTGTGTTTGTACCGTTTTTTTGCATATTCGAAATTCAGTTGTTTGCACATTTCCCGGTGTACTTCTCTCCCCACGCTGTCATGTCTGTTCTTGTATTCCTTTTGGGCTAGCTTGCTGCATTCCCTTATTATATGATTTATCGTTTCGTCTCTTTGTCCACACAATCGGCATTTGCTGTTTTCCTGGGTTTTATCTATCTTTGCTTTAATAAAGTTTGTCCTAATCGCATTGTTCTGTGCGGTCGTCAGCAGAGATTCCGTTTCTCTGTCCAGGGGTCCTTTTCTTAGCCATGCCCAGCTGTTTTCATTGGCTTCATCGCTTGCTAGTCTTAGAAAGCGTCCATGTAGCTGGTTTTCTTCCCACTTTTCCTTTCTTGTCTTTTTGTTTCTGGGTTCAGTGCTTCCGGAGTTGTTTGTTGGGCTAGTGTCTCTTGCTGTGGTGATCACTCTTTCCGTGTTCTGGGTTACATATTTCTCCAGCTCTTTGTTGGTGTCTTCCACACAGTCTTCTATACTTACCAGTCCTCTACCTCCTTCATTTCTTTTCATGTAGAGTCTGTCCGTATCGTCGTTTGGGTGCAATGCAGTGTGCATAGTCATTAGTTTTCTAGTACTTTGGCCAAGGTGCATGAGTACTTCTTTGGTCCAGCCTATGAATGGTCCAGAGTATCTTATTAGTAATACAGCCCATGTGTGTACCCTTTTACTAGGTTTCTGCTATATAGTTTAGTTTCTAAGAGTTTCCTTGTTCTTCGTAGGTATTCTTTTCCAATCTTTTCTTTCATTTCTGTATATTTGATTGTGTTTGCTTCCAGAACTCCCAGGTATTTATAACTCTCTTATTCTCCTAGCGCCCTCATCTCATATTGGTTGGGGAGTTCTATTCCGGCTGTCGTCTCCAGTTTTCCTCTTTTGATCTCTAGCAGTGCACATTTTTCTATTCCAAACTCCATTTGGATATCCTGGCTGAATATTATGGTTGTGTTTATCAGCTTTTCCAGTTCTTTTTTGTTTTTTTGCAAACAGTTTAAGGTCATCCATGTACATCAGGTGGTTTATTCTTTGTTCTGTATCCGTAAACCTGTATCCGGCATCACACTTTCTGAGTATGTAGTTGAGTGGCATCATGGCTATTATAAACAGTAGTGGTGATAGAGAGTCTCCTTGAAAAATGCCTCTCTGTATTTTCATCTCAGACATGTATTGTCCTCCGGCTGTCAGTTTTAGTCTCCATGTTTCCATTGTTTTCGGGATGAGATTAATAGTCCTGTCTGGTATCTTGTATATTTTTAAGCATTCAATTATCCATGTTTGGGGGATTCTGTCGTAGGCTTTCTTGTAGTCAATCCATGCCATGGTTATGTTCTTTTGTCTTCTCCTCACCTCCTTCAGGGTCTTTTGATCAATGTATAGTAGATCATGTGCCCCTCTTTGTCCTTTCCGGAATCTTTTTTGTTCCACGGGGAGCAGTCCACGTTTGTCCAGGGATTGGAAGATTTGTTCTCTCAGTTGTGCTGTGAGAATGTTCCACATTATTGGTAGACATGTTATCGGTCTGTAGTTGCTGGGGGTCGTTCCCTTTTTGGGATATTTTTGTATTAGTGTTGTTCTTCCTTCCGTTATACATTCTGGCACGTCTGTTTTGCGGATACATCCACTCAGTTTCTGCGCTATTCTTTCATGCAGGGTCGTGAATTTTTAAAACCAGTAGGCATGTATTCCATCGTGGCCTGGTGCTCTCAAGTTTGCCATTTTTCTTAGGTTTTCTTGATCGTTTCTTTGTTGATTTCTGTTTCGCTTCCTTCTTCGATTTCCTGCAGTTCATATCTCATGTTTTTCAACCATTGGGCATTCTTGTTGTGCTTTTTTGGTCTTTCCCATATCTTGCTCCAGAATTGTTTTGTTTCTTTTGGGTTCGGTTGCTCTGTTGTTGTTTTCTCTCCATTTATGTTTTTGTAGAACTGGCTTTCATTGTTTTCAAAGGTTCTGTTCTGTTTGCTCTGTTCTGATTTGTACCTGTATCGTCTCAGTCTTCCTTCTATTGCTGTTACCCTTTGTTTTATTTCCTCATGTTTCTCATTTAGTTTTTCCTTGCGTTTCTGATTTTTGCTTCTTAATCGTTTCATGTCCTTCTCTTCACAGTTTTAGCTTCTTTCCGAAGTTTGGTGATCTGGGTTTCCAGTCTTATTTCCCATCCAAGTTTTGTCGGTCCTCTCTTTTGTCCATTCTCTTCGTTTCTTAGTTTCATACTTACCGATTTTGCCTCTGCATATATCAGGTTATTTAGGTCTGTAATAGTTTCTGTTGGGATGTGTGTGAGGAGTCTTTTTACTCTTTCTGTTTCTGCGTGTAACTTCTTCGCTACTTTATTCCTGAGAGATGGGAGTTTTGTTTTGATTTCTAACATGGATCGTCTAATGTTCTCCACTTAACTTGCTTCTTTTTCTTTAAGTTCTATCTCAGCAGGTTCTGTGGGTCCGCAATCTTCTATCTCCCCTGGTTCTGTGATTCTGTAGTCTTGAATCTCTTCAGTCCCTTCAGTCTCTTGAATTATTATTATTATTATTATTATTATTATTATTATTATTATTATTATTATTATTATTATTATTTCTCATGTATACTTTTATTCCCCCATCATTGTCATCACAATTATTTTTCACCATGATAATTATTTCTATCCCTATAATATTATAATCATTTCCTTAAAATGATTATTAATACTACTATTAGTAGTACCATTATTATGATTATTATTATTATTATTATTATTAATACTACTACTTATAATAATAATAATAATAATAATAATAATAATAATAATAATAATAATAATAATAATAATAATAATAATAATAATAATAATAATAATAATAATAATAATAATGATAATAGTATTATTGTTACAATTACCATCCTAATATTATGTCAATTAACTTTAGTACATTTTTAGTTATGTTGGTTAATTTTACTTTATTTTCTTTAAGGTAGCATCATTATTATTTTATCGCCGTCAATTTAAAGATACTAAAATATGACATGAAAAATAGAATTAAGAATTATAAACCGCAATAAAAAATGAAACAAATGAAAGAAACATTTAAAATCAACACGATTAGATCTAAATGACTTTACACTCCTACTCAACCTAAGATTAAGGCCAGACTGAGGACTGTGTTATACTTCCCACTATCACATTGCACATAGTATTGAAACGGTGAAACAACTCTTAAAATATATCCTGAGATAAACATCCGTTAAAATATTACACGGACATTTGACCCATTTTTTTTTCTCTTTTCTCCATCATCAACATAAGTTTATTTTATATTTTATTTTTGACGCTTTCAAACATGTTGATGTGACTTTCAAATCTTCATTTTTAATTTTTAATTCCGTTTCTATGGCCTCTTCTTTTCCCTACATTCTTTCAAAATATGATATGAGACAATGACCAGATTTTATTTTGCCCTCTATTTTGATTTCAGTTTCTTACAGTTGTTGTTCGATAACATCGACAAGTCAGTGTCGCATATTATGTACACGCCTGTATGAATAACAATAATCACATATATTAAAACACTATTTGTTATTGAGCACTCGTTATATGCCCTCTTGACATTATTTAGATTTTTATCCTGTGGATATTTTCTTTACCTGGATTACTGTATATATATATATATATATATATATATATATATATATATATATATATATATATATATATATACATATGCGGATACTTGAATTTGTATATGATTACTACAATTGTAATATGAAAACCGTAAATTTCGCATAGTTTGTGCAGAATGAGTTTTGGGTTTCAATCTTGCTTTAGAGGTAAGATATTGAACAAATTAAATTGAAATATACAGTAGTAAGATTTCGCGCACAACATATGGCTTATGTCTTTTTCTACCGTTCATTATTTCTTAAATTGTGTTTTCTTTCCTCTTTTTATCTATATTTTGTCGGGATATCCCTCTATAACAATAAACAAATTAAAGTTTCGCGTGAAAAAGCTGGTTTCTCCACAACATAATGCTATCCCTTTCCTGTTTTACTGTAAATATTTACTAATAAATTCTTATTTTCTTATTTATAAAAGTATCCATGTACTTTAAAATATAAGTCACTTCTTCATGATTTATTTTAAATGTCTTTCATTCTTTCTTTCTTCATTATGTAGCTATACAGGTTTATATACTCACCTTGTCGATATTGTGAGTGTGTATCATTGCTTATTTCATATTCAATGATATTCCATGTTGTATTTTCTGTGTGTTGTGTTTTATTCCTCATTCGTGACTTTCTTTCATGTTAGTCTTATTGTTCCTCTTTTTCCGTTGTATCTTTGCACACATGTTTATTGTTTTTTCATGTGATTTCTTCTTCTTTTCTAACTTAGTTATTTACTTCTAACTTCCTTTCATCTGTTTTGCAGTATTTGTTTTAACTTAACCTGCCTGTTATTCATGATTCTTTTATGTGAATATTTTATTTGCTTTTTTAATCAAGTCGAGTGAGGTCGAATCGATTGTTCACCCCCGCTATACTCTCCCATCATCGCTAACTTTCGTCTTGATTAGAAACGGGAAATGCTCTAAAAACGGTGTATAAAGAAGTATACAAAAGTACCGCGTCTGCTTCAACGAACATATGCAAAGTTAGATTGATATTAACGCAAAACTCAGACTTCATCCCTTTTGATCCTGCCTTACAACTTTACTTGATTATTTGCACCTTAGCCGTAAAAAAATCAGTAGCTAAATTCAATCATGAAGCCGACAACGAACTACTGATTAAAACAAGCCAACATATATTGATTTTTCAAAAAAAATCAAGTGGGTTGTTTATTTTTCTGTTTCATATTTATATTCTCGCAATATCACTTTTTGTCACACTATAACAGGTATATCTATCTATCTATCTATCTATCTATCTATCTATCTAAATTCATCTCTCTCCTTCCTTTCCCTATCTATCTATCTATCTATCTATCTATCTATCTTTCTATCTATCTGTCTATCTATCTATCTATCTATCTATCTATCTATCTATCTATCTATCTATCTATCTATCTATCTATATATATATATATATATATATATATATATATATATATATATATATATATATATATATATATATATATATATATATATATATATATATAAAGCAAGCGTTGTTTAAGGACACATACTATTCGTGTTATTGATTATTTTAGTAATATACAGATCATCCGCCGAGCAAGCTTTCTGGTCTTCGGTTGTAGTCGATATAATATGGCTCCAAGTGATCTTGATTCGGCTATCCCTCCAGACCCTTTCGACTTTCGTTTTCGTCATAAAAATAGGTGTTTATTTTAAAGGACGTATAGCTGAAACAAGAACGCTCGGAGCAATATTATACCGGCTACAGCTGGTGACTGGCAATCTTGCTCGACGAATTGAGAATATCAATACAAAAAATTAACAAACGTGAATAGTCCGTTCCATTCAACAACGTTTTGTTTTAAATAATAACATACCCACTAAATATATATATATATATATATATATATATATATATATATATATATATATATATATATATATATATACATCGATGTTATCGATCAACAGCTGATATACACAGAGTAAACCTCCGATCTTAACCTTAGATCATATTTGGAAAGAATGAAATCGAGAAAAAAGAAAATAAATTTAAACTTTAAATTTGGAAATGCACGTGGTTAATACAGTTAAGAATGAAAATGTATTTATTATTAATATTATTTTTATTATCATTATTATTGTTTTATTTATTTATTTTCATTACTACTTTGGCTACCATTACACCTATTATCATAACCACTTCTATTATTATTATTAGTTTTCTAATTGTTATTATTATTATTATTATTATTATTATTATTATTATTATTATTATTATTATTGTTTATAAATATCATTACTTGATATTACTGATATTATTTTTTTAAAACTTTTATTATCATAATTATCATTGAGGGTAGCAGTAGCAATAGCAATATAACTATATGTTATTGTTATTATTATTGTTAACATTATCCCTATAACCATAGTTAATCTCATCTAGTGTGTACTACTATTGTTATTATTAGTGTTAGGTAACAATGACAGTATTACCATTAGTGATGTTGTCATTATTACTATTATTATGATTATTATTATTATTATTATTATTATTATTATTATTATTATTATTATTATTATTATCATTATTATAATTATTATTATTATTATTATTATTATTATTATTATTATTATTATTACCACTTATTTTGTAAACTCAATTAATTTGTTAGTGAATGTGTTGAATTAATTTATTAATTAATGATAATTGAATAAGATTAAAAAACAGTAAACACTAAGAATTAAAAAACTAAATCAGTAGCCCAATGTATTAATGACCCTCACCCCCAACACACACGCTACCAGCATCATCGTTCCTTGACCCTAGACTGATTTTGACACGTCCCATCGCATTCTTTACCACCCCTTATATATCACCCACTTCTGTCTCTATCTTAAATAATATTATTTTATCACGTACCATTTTATTTTATTATATTTTATTTTATTTCATTTTCTCCCTCTCTCTCCCTCTCTCTCTCTCTTTTTATCTATCTATCTATCTATTTATTATCTCTCTCTTTTTATTTTATTTTATTTTATTTCATCTTATTTAATTTAATTTTATCTTATTTTATTCTATATTTCATATTTTTAATTTCATATTAATATTTGTTCTTATTTTTGTTATCATTATTTTTTGATTTTGATTCTTAACGGTCCCAACCATGTTATTTTTTGATTTAAATGTTAAATTCATGTTATTTTTTCTCAATTTCATTGTTGCAATATATGATCTAATGTTTACATCGGAGTTTAACCCTTGCTGATCAGGTGTAAGTTTATAACAGTTGTTGATCGATGGCATCGACATGCCAGCATCGCAAATGTTGTACATGTATGTGTAAATAAAAATAATCGTATATAAAAACTCTATTTGATAGCAGGCCCTTTTTATAAACTTGGTTGAAATTCTTTGGAGTACTATCCTGTGGATGTTTACCTTGCCTGGATTATTTATATATATATATATATATATATATATATATATATATATATATATATATATATATATATATGGGAGATAAAAAAGAAAAAAACAAGAGATATTTTTATATATTCATCAACGTTTCGTCTTTATAGTAAGACTTCCTCAGGATAATAATTTGAAGAAACATGTCATGCAAGTACATCGACATTTTGGGTTGATATGATTGGGCGATATAGAAAAGTAGTAAGGATGGCTACTGTGAGCGCTGGAGGGGTGCACAGGCTGCGAGTAGTCAGTAATGGCGAAGAATGAAATGAATATGGAAAGCTTTGAGTGGGTACCATTAAGGCCGCAGTGAAAAAGGGAAGGTGAGAGTATTAGTGAATTTGCCTTAAGGTGGGACAGAGGAAAGGGGGCGTCTTAGGATGGTGTCGTAGTAAGGTGTGGCATGGATCTTGAGAGGCTGAGGAAAGAGCAGGGAAGGGAGATCTGTGTGTTTAGCATGTAGGTGGCATTATAGTTTTAGAAAAAAGATTTGAAGAAATGAACATAACTTGAAAATGGGCGGGGAGGGGGTAAAAGTGTGAAGGAAATAGTAAAAAGGCTGAGATAAGTGAGAGGACAGATTTTTGTTGTAGTCATGTGTGAAATGTGTTTTTGAGGCTAGAGGGAGAGTGGAGGGAGGGTATTTATGAGGTGACTATGTCAGGAATGTGTGAGTATGAGTGTGTTTGAAAGAATGTGTAGAAGTGTTCTGTGAGCATAACAAGAAAGAAAAATTATTTTAATTTTAGGGGGATAAGTATAATGTGTTTTCGTTCAGGATGTGTCGATCGTTTTAGACTAAATACATAGCAAAAAGGGTTAAAATATCTAAATATTTGTAAGGATGTGTAGAGTGTGTTAATATGTAAGGCTGTTATTTGTTGTTAAGTAGTTTAGATTCGTAGTGGGTGATTCATGAGTATGTGACTGAATATATATATATGTGCGGAGGAGTCAGTACGTAAGTGTGTATGTGGGGAGTTGTATATACGTACAATGTAGAACGATAGGAAGAAGGGTTAGCCATGATTAGATTATGTTTTTGTTCGGTCAGAATAATTTACCTTATAAAGGTGGATAGGTTGTAGAAACCATTACGTCGTCAAATGGTGTTAGAGTCTGTGATGTGTGGTGTTTCAAGTAGTCTTCGCCGAGCTTTGTTATCAATGTGTTTGATCCGTTTGGCCTGTTCAAACTGGAAAGCATGATCGTGTTCGAATACGTGAGGCAAATTGCACTGAGAGAGTTATTGTTTTGTTATGTCCCTTTTTTGTTCGCTCAATCTTTTTTTCAATTCACGTTGCGTTTTCGCCACGTGAATTTGATGGCAGTTTTTACATGGAAAATATATGAGCCGGTATGGGATGTGTTTTTTTCGGAAATGGCTTGCTGTGTTTAATGTTTGTTTTATGGTTTGTGATGTGGTTCGTACTGTTGGAATGCCTTATTTGTTAAGTGGGTTGCAGATGGATGTGTTATTGGAATGCGTAGGTAAGAGATGAGGTCGTTCGATGAGAGAGGTGTTTAGGTATTTGATGTGTTGTGTATTGTTTTTTGAGAATATTTGAAAGGCTTTCTTCTTAGCATTTAGTATGAAATGTATGGGGGATTGCAATGCTTTTAAGGAATTACTGATGTGTTTGATTTATTCATTTATATATTGCCGACGAAATTAGGAAAAACGCCTATTATCATACCTGTTTTTATCTTGTTATTATGGTAAGATTAGGGCTGTATATAGTCGTTTGGGTTATTGTTTTCGCGGTGTACTTTGAATGCTTGGTTGTTGTTTGACTTTACTATAAGTGTGTGTTTAAAAATGGTATCGAGCTGTTTGTCTCAGTTTCATGTGTGAATTTTATGGAGAGATCTACTGTGTTTAGTTTGTCTTTGAGGTTATTAATTTGTATGTCTTCGGGGAGGAAAATAAGAATATTGTCAATGTATCTGAAATATTCGATGTTAGGGGTAGTCTAAATTTGAAAGGGCCGGATTCTATAAATGTTAAGAAAAGGCAGGCCAATAAACCGCTTAGAGGGTTGCCTAGAGCGAGTCTGTAGAATGTGGATTCCCTATTGGCAACCCTTATGGGCTGTTTAAATAGTGTGTATAAAACAAATAGAAAAACAAGTATGGAGATTGGCTTAACTTGAAACAGGTACATAATTTAATTTATAGAATCAGCTAGCAAAGCAATGTTGAACTATAAGTTGTCTTGTGTAGGGATTTCTCCCGGAAAATCAAATAACCCTGGAAGTCATGATCTTATCTTAGAAGTATATATCAATATTTCCGCAATTAGTGTTTAGCTATACATATCGATCGCAGTATTATATAAGTATTGACTTACACAATTACATTTAAATGTTATAACAATTCCATAACGAGGAAAGATCGTCTGCGAAGCAACCCATTTATGTAGAAGCGAACGTTTTCTTAAGAACGCGAATAAAGTAAGTTAGTATATACACAGACACAGTGAGGTAATATTTCATGAGAATTGAAAGATACATCTTCATCAGAAACCTTATGATCGACCCTAAATCAGGGTGCAAATAAGAAAAAAACGCGAGAGTGCGCGCATTAAACAGTATAAACGACCGTTAAAATGTAATGTTGCTTAACAATTCTTGCTTGATCCCATCAACAAACAACAAACTCTCGTGCATAAGAGTGGATCATGCAATATATCACCACAATTCAACCATTGGTGATAATGCCTCAGAGGATGGCCTCTCGTTACCTTAGAAGTTTTGATGTGTTCTAAATAATACACAATCATGTTTTTTTAATCCTAAAATGAACCCTTATTATGGGTTGCAATACCAAATACACGAAGTGGTGCGTACACCAGTGGAGTTAAATAATAGTCTACAAGACAGATGAAACTCGATATTTCACAGAGAAAAAATGTCACTATTGGATCTATTAGTACTCCAGCATGGATACGATGAACACAGATGGAAGGCAATAAATTACTATATTCTAAAAGAGGTCGACTCTTCTTTATTTTGAAAGTGATAATGAATTGGAAATAATAGTAAGTCGATGTATGTTTTTAAATCTTATAAGTAATTGTCACTACTGGTTGCATTATAAAAAAGAAAAAATAACACGAAATGATTGCACGCAGTAGGCATAACATAACCGTTCAAATCAATTACTATTGTACGAGATAAACGTTAAGTTTTCCCGACTATGCATCGTTGTCTCCGTAGGCATTGCCTTTAAAAGTGCTGCGAACGTCGCAACTGTTAATTCCTGTGAGAATGGGCTCCAGTTACCTCTTCACGTTCTGGTAAATTGGATATAACATAACAGATATATGATTCGTCATACTCAAGGATTTGCCCTTTTGGCTAAGATCAAGGTGTAGTATCTGTTCCGATGGATACTGCACCCCATAGACTGGTATTGTCTTGACCTTCGGGGTTTGATTTACGCCGGTCTATGGGTTTGTCCTGTGCAGTTCTAGGGTGTCCACCCTCCCAGGCTTCGCCTCCCTTCTTTGGGGAGGAGTAAGTTTATTGCTTACTACCTGAGGCGCCCCTACCAGGGAATGACGACGGGGCTGCCCAGGCAATTTTAAACCACACTTTCCCGACCCGACATTGAGTCACATCTTACTTGTGGGAGTAAAATAAAAACTGGCCTTGTGCCTTACTCCTGGAGTGAAGTTAATCAGTACTCTGGGAGTAACCTTATTCCGGTTTGCAAAATAAGACTAAGAAAAAAGGAAATTACTCCAGAACTGTACAATTACTCCGGAAATCATACCGGAACTGTGAAAAATTAATTCTAGTCTAAAGAACAGATACAATATATTTTACCAGAAAATATCTTGCTTGGCGTCAGCGTCTATCCTTCACAGAAAAAAAAACTCAGTATCGAGGACTCATTTATACCTCGACAAAACATTCATGTGAGCGGTGTGATATATCAAGTACATCATTTATTTTAAGAAAGTATTGAAAAGGTAGTAAAATTCAGTCGTCGATAACAATATTCTAGCTAAATCGTTGTGATTATAAGTGCAAAAGTTTATCGGCTACAGTATATATAACCATTGCCACAAGCTAAAATGCATGATCTTATCGAGAGAATTGTCCTTACGTACAGTTAACCGTCACATGTTATAAGGATATATATATATATATATATATATATATATATATATATATATATATATATATATATATATATATATATATATATATATATATATATATATATATATATATATATATATATATATATATATAACTCGTTCTAGAATCGGTGCTTTATAAAGCTAGAAATAGTAAATAAAATAGTTAATGCATTGCACGTTGGCCGCAACTCAAAAGGTCGTTATTTATTTCAACTATTTATTACCATAAAGAGCATATATCAAATCAATATAGTGTATATATTTCAAAATGCAAGCAAAAGTGCGTTGCCATTCATGTTATTGACTTGTAAGCTAGGTAATACTTAAAAATATCAATCTGCTAATAATAGATTGAACATTTTTTTTATGAAATGCAATTATACGTTTTACCTACGTATGTGTAGTATCTATAACCATTAAACATCATCAATAGAAAGGAATAAAAGAAAGCTACGTAATTAGCGGGCAGATCTAGAATTATTTTAAACATAGATTATTTTGTTAAAAAATATGTTATATGTAATCCATCAATAGGCAATGAAGATTAAAATTAAGACCAGTGGAATAACTATTTATAAATAATCAGCCAAATATGCTAATCGTCTATCCAGTTACAGGGTCAGTCATTAATGCAAAATAACATATTTGGAATAGTTTATAAGTGTCGGTGTTAGTAGTGGCCACTATTTAGTTTGATAAATTTGATTTTAAACAGAAAATTGCACGATAGTAAAAATATGAAAAATGAACGGAGTCACAAGAAAATATTGATCTATGAAGTACATTTGTATGTGGGTGTGTTTGTAGTGCGCATACAAATTCTTCTGACTTTCTGTATGAAAGACAATTAAACGAATATCCTCTCAATTGGTAAATAGGTAAACATTATATAAAAAAAACGAAACAAATGCATATTCTTTTATAGTATAGATCGAATACAGATTCAAATAAGCCGGTTTGCGATACAATTCTATAATCGTCAATGAAATGAGGGCGTACACCTTCACATTATCATACAGGTTAAACTATTACGATACTCTGAGTGTGTTTCCTGGTTTAAATACAATTAATGGGAATTTAAGTTACTTTCATATGCTAATATAACTGAGTCACGAATGAACTTTGGCTGCATACGTGAGTGTAATTAACACTGTGTCTAGTATGGTGTTTATTACTAAATGTAAATAGATATTGACACGAATATTACTTTGTATTAGTAGTAATGTGTAGATAATTATACGTGTGTTGGAATGCTGTATAATAGTTTTTTTTATCTTCTGGCATATTTAATTCATCAACAAACTTAAAAAGCTCGTAAAGTATGTAAGACACAATAACTAATAATTAGTAATATTTCATGACGTTACTAACTATTTTCTGATACCTTTTTTATTTGGATTATCATAACTATACTTCTCATTCTGGATCGTATTACAACAATGTGCTGCTGACATTTGTCAGGCGCGTCTTGTAAAACTTAATAATTATCATATTCAACTCGAGAATGTGCACGGAATTAATATCGTTGTAGGTTGCTCTCCTTCCGTCAGCCACGAATTGACATATACTAATGGTTGAACTTTCGAGCTACAAAAGCCATTATGATGCAAGAAGTGCATCTAAGATTAAGAAAGTAATTCGAATAATACAAATCATACATATCATGAAGCTCTCTCTAACACATTCCGAAACGTAATTATTTATACAATTTGATAGCGGTTTTCATTTTGATGGCTCGATTTGAATATCTCCAGTCATTGTAAACCAATGCAAGACGATTAGATAAAAAACTATTTCAAACTGCTTGATTAATATGTTCACAAAAAAACACGCGTTTGTTAATGCCGGAGAGACGTATACACACTCTCCATTAATAATATATAATATCAATGCAATACATATAATAGGTATTAATAAATCAATACATCGATAACCTCTTATACATTATCTATTGAAAGGACATTTTCATTTTTTGACTTGTTTTAAAAGAAACACATATACATGGTTTCGTACACTTTATTTATTTTAGAATGAAACACATTTAAAATAGTCTATGAACACATACATCGAAATGTGCTTATTTTTAAGATTTTCTATTTAAGTTTTATATTGTATATTAATTAGTCTCTATCTGTTCGGTCAAACATTTCATATTTCTTCGGGGATGTTTGTTAGTGTAGCATTGTCATTGATGGATAGTGGCACACTGTTTGATGTTGGTCTTATTTTGAAATGTTGTTCGTAAAGTAAATACTACAACAAGCTAGTGTTCGTACTCTGATTCTATTACTATTACTCACTCTGGAAACATAATGACCAGGAAGCTGTGCGTCCCAAAGCGATACGCCTCAAACAAACATAAGAAAGTTTGTGGACGCATTAGACGTCCCGGGTTCTCACTAATAAGAAGTTGAAATCTCCATATCATATGGAGCTCGAAATGACGACTTACTGGTAACTGAAAGGTCGTTAGTTCAGATCAGCTTCAATGCATGATACGTTTGTATATTTAACACCTAAATGCATTACACTTCTTACTGGTTGAGGCTTTTAAGTATGCCACAAGCGCTTGTGGGTCGATACCTTCGAGGGAATCGCCTTTACTCATTACGCCTTTTGGCTAAGATCAAAGTGTAGTATCTGTTCCGATGGATACTGCACCCCATAGACTGGTATTGTCTTGGCCTTCGGGTCTTGATTTACGCCTGTCTATGGGTCTGTCCTGTGCAGTTCTAGGAGGTGCACCCTCCCAGGCTTCGCCTCCCCTCTTTGGGGAGGAGTAAGTTTATTGCTAACTGCCTGAGGCGCCCCTACCGGGGAATGCCAACGGGGCTGCCCAGGCAATTTTTAAATCCCACTTTCCCGACCTGACCTTGGGTCACATCTTACTTGTGGGAGTAAGATAAAAACTGGCGTTGTGCCTAACTCCTGGAGAGGAGTAAATCAATACTCATTACTACTACATGGGTGATCTTACAAGAACTTGAAAGGCAAACCATCTTCATGATTTTATTTCTATAAAAATATATTTCCCAGTATTGTAAATGTAAGTGATACATCAGGCGTAAGAACATCGGAACGCAGGACAAAACAGACTCAGCCTGCGGGGGTGGCAAATCCACCGCATGCTTGTATATAGGAGATTATTTTATGCACTCAATACACGAATTGGTGATGGGACTATTTCGAAAATATTCCCAATCCCGATACACTTACCGATTCGGTTCTAAGTCCTTGATACCGATACAATTCGATTCTGACTCTTTTTCAATTTCTTAATATTCAATTAGACATTTGTTGCTTTTAAACATTTCAAATAAATATTACACCATAGTGCAATGTCCGCATATATTTTGCTAACGTAAAATATACACAATAGCGGGGGCATATATTACAATGTTAACCTATTCTAAATATCATTTTCCCAAATATGTCCCTTGTAATTGATTAGAAAATTGTTAAACGAATAAATATTCATTTATCTTTTAAAACAACCCTGATTTGCAATATTCCGCCGTTAGCTGACACCATGCTCTTTAATTTGTTCATAAACAATTCAAAATAGTCGAGGATTGGTATGTAAAATAGGAACACCATGTAACAATAGAATATCTGACGAAGGCACTCCTCATGTCTGGAATACGTTTCTAAATTATATTGTTATAATTAAGAATACCCTTCTTCAGATATATAGGACGGGGGAGGTGTGTTAACTATTGTGTGCTTTCCTTTTATCAAGGAATATTCTATATTTGTATCCTAATTATAAAGTGTTATTCGGTTATCTTTGCTGTCAATTTAACAGATAATTAGCAAATTGATTTGTTCTATTGTTTAACTAAAAACAAGATAGAAATAATAATAACAATATTTATACTACAACACATAATAATGGCAATGTTGTATATTCACACCCTCAGCTTACCCCCTCTTAATAAATGAGATTTTTCTTTTTAGGTGATTATGTTTGAATACATTGAAAAATTTGGTGGATAGAAAAAACATTGTTTAAGAATTTAGAGCGGGATATCAGTTACGTGTATCAATCTTAGTTTAACTGGTGATTATTTCGAGACTACTCTAACATTTTAGGGATGTTCTCGTAAAATAAGAAAAACAACAATAAATCAGTTTTGTATATCAAAATTGTAAATAGTAAATACTTTTCGGATTAGAGAGAGTTTTAAAAACATGCAACCAATTATGTTATTTTAAAAATTTCTTTATCATGTAAATCTCCTCAATCAAACTTTTAAATAAAATATGTCATTGTTAAAAGGCATGTAAAAGTCCCCCTCTCGAGCTAATATTAACTCTAAGTTCGCATGTTAATACACAAATGAAGCAATTAGATGTAGTTTTATGACTTTGCCGGTCGGACTTGAGGTTCGTGGTAAATCATATAGTCAACTAAAAAATATTAGAATAGCCGAAATATGGAAGATAATTTTACGTTAAATTTATATGCGAAACTAATTATTCAGTCTTAATTATAAGACAATTGGGTTTTTTTTCAGTGTGCTTACACATACTCGTCCCAGAAATGTTAAATCTTATTTTTTGATTACTTGCTAGAAAACCTTAGTGATCAAAAATATATAAAACAATAATAAATCGTTTTTGCATAGATAATTCATGTAAAACGATCGCCTTTTTCGGACCAGACAGCGTTTCATGGGCATATAAAAAATTATATTTGTTCGTTTATCAGTCATATCTTTCATCATACTGTAATATGAAATATGTCATTGTTTAATGTCTTCAAACAACGAGTCAACTAACTACTAACACTTAGTTCGAGTTGTAATACAACAAATACACCGATTACGTGTGGTTTCATTACTTTGACGGTCTGACTAAGCGTTAGTAGTAAACTATGTTGTTTACTGACCTAAAAAGTAGGAATACCTCTGAAATAAGGTACCATGTTACGTTAAATGTATATGCAAAACACACTCTTCACTATAAATTAATTGTTTTTTGTCAGTGTGTCCACACGTAATCGCCGGAAGAAAGTAGCATCTCATTTTCGGGTAATGAACGTATTTTTAAATTTAGATAGCATTTCTTTTTTAATGTGACACCTTATAAATGTTTCCCTTTTACATATACGATTTTGATAATCTCATTGTGAAATTCTAATATATAGTTTTTACTTGTTCACACTTTAATTATTTATCCATTGCACTATTATTACCGGTACTATTTTAACATAAATCAAGTGAATATATCTATTTTAAAGTTAGTTTAGCAGTCGTACACTTTCGAGTTGTAATTTAAAAGCGTAATAAGCATTAGGTTTTAAAGAATTTCAAACCGAAACTAAAAACAATAAAACATTGATTAGTTAATGGGGTATTGATGCGGTGGCCAGACAGTGCGGGCATGGCTAAATATAAAAATAACTCGTCCCTGCGTTTTTTATACTCAACTGTGAACTCTCTGGGAAGCGTCATATAGACGTTTAGAAAATAAGTGCGCAAACAAATGTCATCATTTCTTAGTGTTTCATAATGAAGTAGCCATAAGTGAATTATTGTGTATTTACTTTGTTTACCATAATTTACCAATTAAACAATTGAGTTAGACTCGAATAATCAATGCTAAATCTTGGAATACAATTCCTAACTTGCGGGTTTGTTGCCCTTAGTTTTATGTTGTATATACATTATCTGCTAATAAATAAATACATCGTGTGTGTTTATTTTTTTATTGTCAAGAAAAAAAAGAAAGTAATTGTTTTGGGCATGAGCAATACGGTTCCAATTGTTACGATTCTGATATTGATACGCTACCCCAAAAAGTTCCGTTTTTTTTATTCACGACTCCGATTACAATTAATGACCTAACACTAATGCGAATGTTATTTTGTTTCTTTCATTGATGGCTAGTTCGATTTAACGAAAAAAAATCGCCATCACACTATTTAAGTTTAGTGAGATTAAAGTTCAGTTTTGAAGAATCGGTGTTTGAAACATAGAGTAAGTCTTCTTTAAAAATTGATCTACATCGATGTAGATGCTATTTGGTACCCTGGTGTTTAAATGTTTACAAAACTTTTTTCCTGAGAATTACAATAACTTGACAATGACAATTGGGAGTGCTTAACTTAACTACCGGAGAAGTTTTTAAACTTTTGACCGGAAAGTATACGGGAATACGGTGATCGACATATAAGAGAAAAAGCTATCTAACTCTGACTATGTTTGTGCATACGTGACTATGTTAATTCATAAGTACATATAATAAGAGACTATAAATTTTTCACAGCTTTTCCTTTAGTGTTCAATTTTCTCAGGAAATAACTATATACACAAATATATATATATATATATATATATATATATATATATATATATATATATATATATATATATATATATATATATATATAGTAAAAAAAAGTGTGGTAAATAAACTACCATCAAAGCTGGTAATAGATGCAATATTTATTTTATTTAAAAGAAAAGACAAAATCGAAACCGATTTTCTTTCTTTTTTTTTCCTATAAACTGTCATTATTTTTTTATAGTTTATAGTTATACATATATTTCGCTAATAATATTAGCCTCATAAGTGTGTTTTAAATTCCGATGTAACTGGGAAGCCAGCTTCAGTTGGTGTGAGCCGGCGAGTGGGATGTTTTTTGTTTTTTTTTTCACTCTCGTATGAAAGCACGCCAGCACGTGGAAATGTTATATTTTGAAAGGTTCATACTTTTTTTAAGCATCTGAATTAAATTTAGTAAAAAAGGAGTGTGGTAAATAAACTACCATCAAAGCTGGTAATAGATGCAATATTTATTTTATTTAAAAGAAAAGACCAAATCGAAAAAGCACAACAGAAAGTAAGATTCCAGTAACCACGCTTCTATTCATTATTAAAAAAAAGACCCAACTCTTTCCGGACAGTTTGCTCATCACGTAGACAACCAACCTAAAGATATATATATATATATATATATATATATATATATATATATATATTTGATTTTCTAAAATTGTATAAGTGTATCTCAGTAATTAATTAATTATAGGGAAATTGCAATGAATAATTAGTAGTTGAAACCAGTAGGGGTAACTCTGAATTAAAAATATTGAGGGTTGCTTGACTTAGTTTTCTAAATTAAATACCTTATATTTATAAGTATTTCTGTCATCATACGTTTTTTTTCGTATTATTGTTTAATCTTTCACACTTTCTTCACACTTTCTTCTCTTTACGTGTTTTTATTAATTTTCTATGTACTCATATTCTACTTTTTTGTAATTGTAGCAGTTTTTACGGCTTAATTTAAAATTGCCACATTACGGAAATGTATACGTAGTTTAGTAGCTTTGTTTGTGTAACATTTGGTGCTCATAAAGTTAATAGAAACTAATGTCTATAATGAACCTACACATTTACATACTTTAATAATGTGAGTTTTAATAATTTATTTCCTTATTTGCTCATGGTTTTGGACACGCTCTTAGCTGTTCCTTCTGATCGGTAACACTCATAGAACATCTAAGATGCATAACTCTGTATTCTGGTTGTTTAAGTGATGTCGTTACGATCAGTCAAGAACTGGATCTTTCAACCCCGGAATGGAAACAGGGTTATTAGAACTTTCTCAAAATTGAAAGACAATCAGAATCATCATAAATAATGAAGTTGAACTTGCATCTCTTAGAGGATATTTTGCCTCATCGAAGTAACTTGATGAGACCGTTCTTTATACTGAGCATGTACCTGGAGTAATACGGCATTCACGGTTACCTTCCTGGTAATAAACTCATCCAGGCGGTATGGTTCAACACATTATTTCCCATAGGTTATAATCAGAAAGAGTTGGTTGGACATATGTTTGAATTGCTGAAGTCTTGGAAGTTCTTAGATAGCCACTTAGCTGTATCCACGCAGGCGTGACATAGAAACGAAGTCGGTTGCTACAGGTATGCCTTTATCTCACCCAGCGTTTTACATCAGTAGAGAGTTCTTCAATATAACTGTTTGGATTGTGTTCAATTCACTTATTGAATATATAGAGCAAAACGACGCAGCTTAGGTTGGAAACATACTCGAATTTATTCACAATTTGGGTAAAATTGTTTTTTATTACTCCCATGTATAGTGTACATTTGTAACCTATATTTCTGCGCACTGTGACACTAGCCATGGCAGAGGTTCTAATTGTGTATTAGATATTAGTTTTCCCGGCTTGGGCGGTGGGTAGGTGCCCCTTGCGACTTTTGTATGTGATATACTTTAAGAGTCACCAGTCCAACGCCAAACTCTTGCACCAAGATATGCATTGCCTAGCCTAGATCTTGTCCAAAATATTATAGCTAATCAACCTTTCCGCAAATGGAAGATCGAAATGAATCTGTTAATGTCACTTGGAAAAATGTGTCTTGTTAAATTCTTGTAAAAGGGTGTATTGATGTTTACTGATATCCAGCGTGAACGCATATTTACGATATGTTTCTAAAACTTCAATAGAAAAGTACAATTATGAACTTTTATTTCTGAACTAATCTTATATTTATCTTCTAAAATTATATACCAAAATCTGATAAACACCCGTGTTTTTGGTTTTAGAGTCTAACATTGAACAATGTATCATAGTGCATTTTATTTGGTAATATTTTAAAAATAATGTTTCATTACTTTACCTTATTTAATTTTTAATTATAATACCTATTCGAGTTGTATGAAAACAATAATTTAATAAGTACGAAACGTATGTTTGTAAACAGAAATGCAAACTTAGCGTACGCTTATAATGGTAAAAATAGAGGTAATGTTTAATTTTGTTTTCAAATATCGTGTTAGTAACAATAATAAAATGAATCTCGCTTATATGATTATTTTGGTTGCTTCTCTTTCCTTATATATATATATATATATATATATATATATATATATAGTGCAGAGTTGAATAATTTCGATGGGGAACTGAGTAAGAGAGCTTAATGCACTTGTTAACAGGGCAGGCATAGATTTAAAGGAAATGAACCTAAAACACATAAGGGATGTCCGCATTTAAAATTATTTCGACCTAGATGGGTCTCATCAGACGCGTACATAGCCACATTTCAGAACTGAATGATGAGAAAGTACGTTAAACACCATCTTATAAAAATGGAGTAAAAAAAGAAATTCCCGTTAATAATTAGTCGCTTGTTAGAAAAGAGAGAAGGGGGAGTATAAGCCAATGTTAGCTTAAAAAGCCACAATGTCTAGTCGTTGTTTTCTGTAATGGTAATCGTAAAACGGAAGAGATGCTGCTGAGTTGTAGATGGGTATTTTGTGGATTTCGTCGAATTCTACGCATTATAATTTCTGAACTGCAACATATTCCGCAGTTTCATAATCTCTTTTGTTAATTAAGTTTTAATCGAACTTCTCGTCGTGTAAATCTTTAATTCCTACCGACATTTAAAATATACTTCACTTAAAAATGGTGGGTAATCTATTTTCCCAACTATTAATAACAAAACAAAATGGTAACTTGTAAATATACTTTTTGTAAATTCGTCTCATTCTACGAATTCTAATCTTCGCACTGTAACATATTCCACATTTTTCGCTTCATAATTATTTTGCTCCATTGAATTTAAATCGTAATTTTAAGCGCCAATATTTTTAAAGGTCCTTTTAACATTTAAAATAGACTTTGCATTTAAAAGGGGTTAATTTCTTTTTATAATCCTCTTCTCTTTTCCTTCCTTCCTTTTTGATGATTACAATTACAGAAAACTACGACTGGACATTGTGACATTAGGACATTCGCTCTTACTTTCACCTTCTCTTCTTTCTCCCAAGCGTCTGATTATTAACAAGATTTTCTCTTCTTTTAGCTCCATTTTTTATAAGAAGGTATACAGGTTTTTTTCTCATGATTACAATTATTAAATGTGGCTTTGCATGTGGCTGATGAGACACATCTAGGTCGAAATAATGTATAATGTGCACAGCCCTAATGTGTGTGATAGGTTATTTTCTTTAATTATATATATATATATATATATATATATATATATATATATATATATATATATATATATATATATGTATATATATCTGTATATATACGTATATTTTAATACAACTCAAACTGGTTAGCCCTTAGTTGAAAGCACGTATGCGTGCTATATAAATACAAGCGATAGCATTTGAAGGTGTGTTTCAAACATGTCAGACACAATTGAGCATAAGACAAAAGGCAAACGCACATGGTTAACAGAATCGTCCCCCGAACAAGTCACTTAAAACAAAATAAACAATTCTGACAAGCATTTTAACTTTCTCACAGTGTCGTTAACTACCTCATAAAAAATTATGAAAAGAAGGACAAACCGAAACTGAAAAAGCCATAAAAGCCACACAGAAAGCTTTTACTAAACTTACAATTTACAGATTATTGATGAGCTGCTTAGGTTAAATGTCCAAATCACATTTCGTCGCCATTGGTGTTGTCAGTATCGCTCTGGGAAAGTTTTATATCAGAGGAACCTTTAAAAGTGATTACATATATTTTACATGTTAATTATTATTTTTTTTAAATACATAAATGCTTGTTTCAATCCACGACAACCGAATAGTTATTTTGTAAATTCATTTGTTCTTTGTATTAAATATGAATTATTATGTTTGTATTATAAAATAAATGCAAATATGCTTAATCGCTTTATCATTTGGGAATGATTTCTTTTCAGTTGATTCTTATAACAGAGCCCACGGTTGCGTTTAACTGGCAAATTTCCAGCGTTTGTAAAAGTAAAGGCGGTAACACTTTCTTACTGTAAGGGGATATACTCTCCTACGTCTTCTATGTTTCAATATGAAATAACTCCAATATAAAATCGAATAACCTAAATACAAATACATTTTTGATATGTAAACACATTGCTGGATGTTTGGCATGTTTCGTGGCGAGACAGGATTCTCACTGGAGTCTCATTTAATACAGGCGATGGCCTATTTGATATAAGAAATTGAATAATCTGAGATCGTGATTTCTTCTCATATTTTAATATATTTATTTATCCCATTAAAAACTAAACTTAATTTTTGACATACACAGAGCACATATAGACACACACACCCACTATACACTTATATATATATATATATATATATATATATATATATATATATATATATATATATATATATATATATATATATATACATATCAATGGGGAAAATAAAATATATTTACATGTGTATGTTCATATAGGTTTGATCATAAACATATGTACATATATGCATGTGTGTGTAATAGCAACTGTTAAATAATATATATATATACATATATATATATATATATAAATATATATATGCATATGAATATATATATATATGAATATATATATATGTATATATTTATATATATGAATATATATATGAATATATATATATATATATATGGGTGTATATATATATATATATATATATATATATATATATATATATATATATGAATCTATATATATATATTTTATTGATCAACATGTGTATTTATACATTTATATATATAGAGAGAGATACATATATATATATAGATACATATATATATATATATATATACACGCATATATATATATATATATATATATATATATATATATCAAGATGATATAGCTTCCCGATCTACTCTAGTGTACTCATCAGACAGGCTATACTTTTCTATGAATCTGACATTTACCTCAAAGGGATGAAACCGAGAAACATGACACATCATTTCCTAACTTTATTGTAGCATTCACTTGAATCAGTTGTTGTTGATACCTCGGGCAAATCTTAATCTACATTTAATTACTTGCTGAGTTTTCGTAATAATTCATATTCAGACTGCATATATTCATTCCTCAAATAACGTATACGTTAATATATATATATATATATATATATATATATATATATATATATATACATATATATATATACATATATATATATATACATATATATATATATATATATATATATATATATATATATATATATATATATGTATAGCTATCATTAACTCACATAAGACAAAATGAAAGGAACAGCCATTTTAGAGACATAAATACACATAATTGAAATATTGGATCGTTTTTAAATAATCAACCACTTGAAGTCATGACAAGCCGGGAAAACGTTGTGTCTATTCGAACGTTATCTCGTAGCGTGTAAATAATAGTGATTCAAACAAAAGAGTTTGCTCTCCTGTTGTGGCAAATAAATATGAAATACAGTTTATTTATTCCTTGCCATATTTCACGTGTTGATGCTGAATTAATTTGAATGCCAATTTTTAGAGAATGTATTTATTTATCTATGTTAAATATGAAAGTCTATCCCCTATAGGTAAGGACTCTAAACTGATCTATTTCTTAATAATTAATGAGAATCTAAGTAATGATAGCCATTCTATCGGCAATCTACATATATTAGTTTAAATTAAACATATAATAATACGTGTAGTTGTTTGCTGGAAATATAGCGAGTAAATGAAGTCATTTTAGCTATACGGCTATTTGCAATGCGGTGGAGGTAAATTGATGCAAGCTAAGAAGATCACACATGAATGAGTGCTGACATTACAGGTTCTTATTTAATAAATATTACTAATTCACGTTTCAATATTCTCTATATTTTTAGTTATTTTTGTTGTATAGATCTGTAAAGATGGACGTTATCTTTTTTGATTATATAAAGAGATATACTTCTATTTTCAGTAAACCGAATGTTGTTATCGTTTGTTGTCGAAAAACGTCAACATTACATTGTAATGAGGCAGAAATGTAACGTGTATGTATTTTAATATTGTAATTATCTATTGATTTCATTTATCTACATGGTCGAAATATAATGAGTAACTAATTGTCTTAGGAAAACCATTCTTCAATTATTCCGAATTAATCAGAGAAGAGCACTCCACATTATGAAGTTACATATTAGCCACTTCATCTGATATTTACTAGTCAGTTTTTTTAAATAAATGGTTACTATTAATCTGATAAGTGTGTGTTTAATTCATTTGAGTATGAAAATATTGAGATTTTCCAACTGCATTTAAAACGTTATTAAAATATATTTAAGAGCAGTGGATGTGTTTATTATTTAAAACTATAATCGGGCGCCTTTTCCGTCCCCACGAATATTTTATTCACTTTAATTTTTGTAATTTGTAAACAATAAATCATAGTATTATTGAAATGTTAACCATGCGATTTTAGAGATCAGCACTTTATAAATACTAGGGATTCTTAATTGTTTTAGACAAGGTACTAACTGGGATATGTGGTATATATATATATATATATATATATATATATATATATATAAAGCAAGAGAGAGAGATAGAGAGAGTATAAAATAAATAGTGAAAATAAAAATGTGATACAATACAATATTTATTAATTCATACAGTATTCAATTAAGAACTATTTCTCTTTAATCAATGGACTTTCAAAAATATATTTTTTTTCATTTTATATCCCTTGTAAAAATACTAGATAAATTAATAAATATTTGTATTTTATTTAATTTGTATTTCTACTATCCATTTTCTTATATTCTTGCTGTATGTTGTATATCGTGCATTGAGTTTTTACGATAGGATATAATGTAAAGTATAAGATATGTCGTTATTGTTTAATTTTGAATATATATATATATATATATATATATATATATATATATATATATATTCGGTAACCTGTCACACACAGTAACCATTTAGCCAACAATGTTCACCTTACAACCTGAATATTCTCTCCCACGGCACGATTGCATCGAAAGCGCTTTCGCCAAACCATAAGCTTGTATGTTCTTAACAAAACATCTGGCAAAAAATGCACTTAAACAACAGAATATAACCCAGTTATTGCAATGTTTACAGTTATTTATCAATATTTCGAGTTTGTCTCTTTTGTTCTTATTTTAATTTTATTTCCTTTCAAATTAACGTCTTTTTTGAATGCGCTGTATATTTTTAAATAGATACTACGTTCCATAAAATTATGGTTTGCCTCAATATATATATATATATATATATGTATATATATATATATATATATCAAAATTGGTATAATTGTGCAGTATTCTTTATTTTATACATGTTTTACTAAACAGGAGTGCCGGCTTCTGCTGATTTAGGTTTTGATCCTTTTTTTCTAGTCTTCGTACGCGGATTTGATGGTGCAATCCAAGGAGTGTAAAAAATCTCCGTATTTTGTGCGATCATCGGTCGTCATCAGGCGGTTACAGATTGAAATAATTTGGTGAATCTATCAAGAGGGCGCTCTATTAAATTATTTCAACAGCAATACACATTCACATCCTCATAACTGGAATGGTTGATGTTTGGTTTATTAATGCGTATAAACAATGCTTCCGTTGTGGGGAGGCGAACACTGCAACCCGAAACCGCCAGAATGGATGTGTTATTTGTTAAAATGTTCCTAAATTCGTTCTTTTGGGTGCCATGCTTTATACAATGTTGATAAATTGGGCTTTGAGGGGAGGTGAGATTGCAAGTAAGTCGGCGTGATATGGTAGTCCTAATCATGCCGATATACGTGCTGTTTACAGAGACACATTCTCCAATAGGGCATTTAACACGTATATGGTATTACTAGTTTTAAGTAAGCCACTATCAACCGAGCTATTTTTTATTTACTAGTTTTTGACTTTTTGTAATATACGGAGATTTATTACACTCCTTGGATTATAACATCAAATATTTCGTACGAAGACTAGCAAACACGGATTAAAAGCTAAATAAGCAGCAATTGGCAATCCTGTTTACTCTAACATGTATAACATATACATCTCCCGGCACTTGCAATGTTTACATTGAGATATTACTTATATTCAGTCATTGTCGTATGATAGCATTTAAGTTTCAATCCCGGCTTGAGGCACCAACTGGTCTAGCCGCACTGATGAGATGTGGCACAGCAACACGGTATGTAAGTGTATGACTATATATATATATATATATATATATATATATATATATATATATATATATATATATAAGGAGGCATTGAAAGATAAATATTTTTATTTACAGATAATGAGAGCGCGTAAAAAAGTATTACTGAGATATTCGCTGCGCCACTTTATAAGTGTACATTCACATAACTCAATATATCCGTGTATATGTGTCTGTGTGTTCGTAAGCGTGTGACACCATCATTTAAAACCACGATCGTTGTGACATTTCGTGAATTTTGATTGCCACAATTCTGTCGGCGAATACTGTTATTTTGATACCAGGTACGTCAGTGTAACACATGTGCATGACGACTGTCATGTCTAACGCAACTCTCAAACCTAAAAAGGTAACAACGAAACTATATGTATTTATATAATTCTGATTAATGGCATTAATGAATTAGGAACAAATTGGGATAGCAAAATAACACCGTCTCGTTTACTCTGTTTGTCTCTCTCTCTCTCTCTCTCTCTCTCTATCTATATATATATATATATATATATATATATATACATATTGATATATATATATATAAGTAAAAAAAAATACATGTATGGAAATTAAGCTACACAGGAGCGTCCGCGTTTCATCCTGTAGGGAAACTTTCAGGCATGGATAAAACGCAGAGCCTTGGTGTAGTTTAATTTCATAACTTACTACTTAGGTATACTAATCTATTAAGGACTGTTGATGTAAATACATAAACTCGATACATAAAATATCATATAACCTTATATAATTGTATGTGTATACATAAAATAATATATATATATATATATATATATATATATATATATATATATATATATTAATTTTTACAATTACTTCTCTATAACAAAAACGAAATCTGTGAAGTGTACGGTTCTATTTTTTCATCCCGTACAGTGTAAAAAGGTAAGATGACAGTTGTTTTATTTTCAGAGATAACTAAAGAAAGTCATTCGAATATATCAGAATATTGCGTTTAGGTATTCGCATCGATTAATTCCTAGGCAACAAGAAAATACCTACAAAACAGCGGATACGTTTTGATGAGAATAGAAGGGGTCATTATATGTGGGGCGATTTTCCGATTAAAATAGCCCATCTATGTTTATGTTTGAACAGTTTATCATATGAAGACACTAATTGAGGTAACTTAAATATGAATAGCATCTTTATAATATAACGGAACAGAATACTGTCATGCCTGCAGGGCTGTTAGATGTGCACGTGTTATTATATATAGGGACGATCGAAGAAAAAAAAAGTGTACTTGAAGAGAGGGGGGTCGGTGTTCCACTACTAAGTGGGTAAGGTAAGAAAAAAGAGCGGGCGAATAATAATTTAAAGTGAAAGTAAGAGTGTCTCTTCAATTATGTGACCGGAGTGTTGATGCGTCGAGTCGTTTCGTAGGATATACTTTATGTATCAAGTAGACACTTGACCGGATATTGATGAAGGTGATTATTGTTGGATATTTATTCTTTTAAATGATTTTATTTTAGTGGCAATGAGCCTTCTTAACCTCCTAGTACTCATCGCACCTTTTCACGGTTGGCCTAGTTGCTTATCTTTCTTCTGATTATTTCAATCTTCTATGACACTTTCCGACAGGTGTGTAATAAGGGTGCGGTTTTATATACTTCTCTGTTATTTCTAGCATTCTTTGTTTATTGGGCACGTGTACTATTCTTTTTTACTATTCGGTACTATGTCTATTTCAACTGAAATGTGGTTGTTTAACATTTGTTTGTTATGTGGGTTTCTGCTATCGATAATTTTCCTTGGAATGTATGCTGTTTTTATCATTATGGTATGTTGTATGCTTCAAATCGTCCATTCATGACACTTTTCTTTTTTTTTCAGAATTTAATTCAGAAGAAGTCGCAGGCTTTACAATTGTGAGTAGTGTAATGATTTGTTTCACTTACCTGACAAGATTAATTAACTTGCTATCTACCCTGTAGACTGCGGTTTATTATTAAGGACGACTAAATCGAAAAATTACAGTATATTTCTCAAGGAACCTTTTTATATTTATAATATATTTCGTTTTTATATAGTTATAATAACATTATAATTAGGAAGTGGCACGGCGGTAACCGTAGTAAACGCCGCGGACAGAGAACCTGCGTGTGCCGAATATGAATGTCAGTTCGTTCCAAAGAAACACTTTCATTAAAACCCACAGAGTGCCTTCTTTCTTACCTCCTGGGTACAGGGAAATAAAATACTTTTAATGAAATGTCTTACAATGTATATATATATATATATATATATATATATATATATATATATATATATATATATATATATATATATATATATATATATATATTGAGTGTGTATGTGTAGTCATCTTTAAACAGTATGTTTCCTATATCATGCGACTTCGTAGAAAACCCGATGGGATGAGGCGAGATAAATAGAACAACCTACAATATTGAAAGATTCACTAATTTTCGGAAAAAATTTACTTACCGAAGTAGTCTGTCAAATAAGGAGTGTATCCATGTAGCTGTTATTCGAATTTTCGAAGTATGCATTAGAACAATGTAATCTCGGATTATGTGTGTTTTGAGCGAAAGTCGAAAGTAAATAGGGATTGTTACATTAGATCCGTAAAAATAGCTAGTTACTCTCGAAGATATAGATTGTGAGTTGGCATCTATATATATATATATATATATATATATATATATATATATATATATATATATATATATATATAC
>OY744515.1:214686980-214754480 GCA_963556195.1 Sepiola atlantica | reverse complement strand
CAATCTTACCAACTTGCAAAGACTACACAACGAAGCCTCTTTTTCCACATGTCTATCGTTAGACATTATCGATATGAAACCACTGAATGTATGAGTAAAATCCCATCTTATGAGAATGAGTAGGTTAAATGAACACAAAAGTACCCCCATTAACTTTACTATATATATTTATATACAACGAATAACGTGTCGCTTTGGAAAATTTATTTGATTTATTTCATACGATAATTACCTGGGAATCTCTCTTTAAAAAGCGCATGTTCCTTTTCAAAATTATCAGGAAAAATAGTAGACAGCTTCATGTCTACCTACTATTTACTTCTAATGCCTAACTTTACTTTAAATAACAAGGTCTAAGCAGAACATTCTAACTCCGGGGAGATGTGGAGACGTTTTAATTTAAATGATATTAATTTTGCCAGTAATATTAACAGAGTGAGTTTTTTTTTTAATGCAATTCGTGAGTGAAATGTAGATACATACAGGTCAAGCTTTGAAAAATCAGTGTTATTGATCTTTCTAATATATAAAGTAGAGACGTTTTTTCCCCTGTACCTTCTCGGAGAATAGGAAAATAACCACATGCATCACAGGTACTAAACTCACCATTACATTACACTTATTTACTCGAGCGTGTTTTAGTAAATGTGTTATTCTTTATTTCAAACTAACACTGAATATTACATTCGACCCGGCCGCCACAACTCTCCGAAATACCAACTCCATATAGGTGGTAGTAAAAACTTTTCTCCCTAACAATTCTGTACTGTGACTACACTCATCAACACCGGGAACAAATAAACACAGTATAATTTTCACAAAACACCCATTGTTATTTCGTATTTGTCTGGCATTATTTTACTACATAATATTAGGCAATACGCAAAAACTTAACAACCGCTCCCTTACACTCCGATAATTATTCGCGAATATCAGATTACGTTACTTGTAATTCTACCTATAACTTCTACATTTACATTCATTCCGGAATTAACCGAATGAAATTAACGAACACAGTGCAAGCGAGATGTAATCATTCAAGATGGCACCTAGAATTTCTTGATCGAATCGACTTCCTACTTAATTGAATAAGCGCCAACATACTGGTAGACCCCTAAATATTTACATTTTCCAAATCATACACCTACAAGACGCATATTATAGAAATATTGACCAACTCCTTTACTTCATGCACCAAATGCCGTAAACTCTGTCGTTGTAGAACTTTATATTAATTGGGTTATTTCCACACAGATTTTAAACTGGAAACATTGGGGCAATGGTTTAGAACTTAGGTGTCTTAATCTGCAGTTTCAGCGTTCGATCCCAATCTACGCTACGACTTTTTTCTTTTTCGCTACAACATTTTTTTTTAATTTAAAACATTCCCCAACACGGTAGATGAACAATAAGCCGTTTCTTTTTTATTCCACGTCATGCAATAGGTAGTACTTTCTCCCGTGCAACGCCGGGCGACGGGTTCCGCTAGTTGATTATAAAATTCTGCAGTGGATAACAAAGGAAAAAGCAGTAAGACTAACTAGGAAGTATTTTCAGCTCAAGTTCACAAGTTAACCCTGAAAATATACAGAAGCTTAAAACCAGACTTCATTTCCATACACAGTTATTGTAGTGTGTTATCTTGGGTATGTAAAACTGTGTAGACGCAAAAATAGGTGCTCGTCCTCAATTTTAAATGAGTGTTGCGAGCGAAAAACGTAATAACCTAGCTTATTATCGACTAAGACCTCTATCTCTCTGTATCTATCTCTTTCTAACTCTCTCTTTCTCTCTCGCTTTATATATATATATATATATATATATATATATATATATATATATATATATATATATATATATATATATATTAAACCAGTGAATGACTGTATGTATTACTTTCTCTCTATGCATCTCTATCTCTTTAAACTTTCTCTAATTGTATTTATACTTCATCAGAAATATGTCGTGTGTGCATCTTTTAATCGATCGAGAGTGAAGACGAGACAACACGTTAGTTCAAGCGACAGGGTGTATAATTGTTAATACACGCATAAAAGAAAATATTCAAATCGACCAACCAAAACAAATAGAAAATTCAATTATAATTAAATCTTATTGTTCTGTGATTTATATTATTCCAGTAAATTATATCTTGGAGTTTTAAGGTTTCCATGATATCCATTTGTTTTAATTATTCTGTATTGATTAAGCAAAGATAAAAGCTGAACAATAACAAACACATTACTTTCTTTTTTTCTAATGATTTTAATGCATTCAACAATTTCTTTAAATACATAAATCAGCCAAGGTTTAAATTATCCTGGTGTAAACGTTTATTTCACTGGGGAATTTATTATCATTATTTGATTTCATGCCGTATTGATGAATTTTTAAAGCCAAGTCTTAAGTCTTAGACAAATACTGTGCCAAACGTACACAGTCTAAATATATAGTACGATTTCTAGAAAAAAAGGCGTTACAGTTAACAACGAATAAAGGAGTAAACACAAACACATCTTTAAAAAAAAAAATTGTTGCCAGAGTCAATAAAATTACGGTTCTACCTTCTCTCAATTTTATATGGGTACTATTAAGTGTTTCGCTGTTTTTTTTTTATTACAATATAAGATTCCGTACAAAACGTCTGTCGCTAGAGTCACATTACATCATGCCGATACTAGCGCAAGTAAGAAATCACCGAAGTTTGATGAGTGTTTTCGTCGTTTTGTCGTTTAATTTAGATAGAAAAATGAATTCTACTGCGTTTTAAAAAAGTTCTTTGTTGTATATGTGTGGTGTTATTGTTCCAATAAAGATAATATATCCATTCAGCAACGTTCGCTGATGTTCGCCATTTGCCGGTGCCGCCATCATTCAATCAACTCTAACAAGAAACAATTCAAGCAATGTCTTATATTCAAATAAAACAAAGTGCTTGATTAGCTTTGTTTACAATTACTTTTGAAATATTTGTTTATTTACTCCGGTTCTGTACTTAACTACAATGTACTCTTTTGAAATAAGTGTATCTGAATAGTAATACTATATTCATTTCCCATTGTTGATTATAATGCACTTTTAAAACCTTTTTTTGATATGTCGTTTCTTAAATAAATTAATAATTCATCTATTTACTATTATTACTAAATTTCTTTAAATGTGTCTTTAAAATATTCTACGCTATCGGTGTTCTTAATCTGGTTATACTATTTGTTTAAAATGTATTGTTAGTTTAAGGAGAGTAGAAAGTGAGCGTTGGGTTTACTTTCGCCAACCTCGTAACTTTCGCTTCCCTTATTCTGTCTTATACGTGTCCACATTCTATGAGCGATGTTTCTGATAAAAGGGGGAAATATTACTGTTTTCTAGGACGGATAACAATTATAGTTAGCTTGTTTTTTACCCCCAAAGAAGTATTTTTCAGCTCCTTACATCACGTGAGTGTATGACTTGTCTGAAGCGATTTTCATAAATCATGGGAATTTAATAAAACGGATGATGCATAAACGCGCACTGGATCAACAGGAGTATTTATTTACTTCTCTCCAGGAGTTAGGCACAATACCAGTTTTTATCTTACTCGCACAAGTAAGATTTGACCCAAGGTCGGGTCGGGAAAGTGGAGTTTAAAACTTGCCTGAGCAGCCCTGTCGGCATTCCCCGGTAAAGGCGCCTCAGACAGTAAGCAATAAACTTACTCCTCCCCAAAGAGGAGAGGGTGCACCTCCTAGAAATGCAACGGACAGACCCATAGACCGGCGTAAATCAAGGCCCGAAGGGCAAGACAATACCAGTCTATGGGGTGCAGTATCCATCGGAACAGATACTACACTTTGATCTTAGCCAAAAGACCAAGAATATTTCGTTGATAGTTTGTTGTTTTTGTTGTAGCTGTGCGTGTAGGAAGCTTCATAGTGAAACAAACAAAATATACTCAACTGAAACATTTAATAATTTTGTTTTATATTACCTTTCCAGACGCTGCTGTAATGAGACTTTTACCAGCAGGTATGTGTGTGTATGTGTTTACGTATATAGTTGTCACAATTCGCCACACAACATGTGCGTGTCTAGGGGTCGTTTAGTCGCCTCGAAGCCGACAACACACTCTATATATCTGATACTCTCAATTTGGTTATCTGTCTATTTCTGTCATCGCTTTTGAAAATATTTCGCAGCCATATATTGTGTTCTGTTCAAGTAATTTTTGTAAATTCCTTTCGAAATAATAAGGAAAATCTCATCTCATATGTTACTACACTCAGAAATGTATAGTTGTTATGTGTTGTATCTAACTAACAAAATTTTAATCGAAATTTTAATTTTGTACAGCTTCGATATTTTTCTTTGTGTCACATTGAATTGTAAACATTTGTGATCAGATTCCTTACTTCAAAAAATACATGTTTCAGGATTTAATTATTTAATTCGCAATTGTTTTTTTAATTTTTTATCATCATGATAACATTTTCATCCGCCATCTTTCTTTGTTGTTGTGTGTCCTAGATCACAATGTTACACTATTAGTTTATTAGCAAAACACAATTTGTTAATCGATCAAGTTTAGAAATATCAGTTGACAATAATATTCCATATCTGGGAGGAATAATTTAAAATATATTAACTAAACATAATGCGTCAAATCTGTCCACGTGACAGATAATTTCGGTAATTATTTTTGGCTCTAAATGTTGTATGCTCTTGATATTTATATTATATTGCATTTTTTTATGTAATCTGTTACTTTTGTATCATTACTACGGTTGACCTTATTTGATATATGAGGTTCGTACTAATACTTTACAACTATGCTAGAAACGTAAGACTAAAATACGATGAATAGTAAATCATACAAATAACATCATAAAGATAGTAGGATGGTAAGTAAAGATAAGACCGCGACTCGAACGAATTTTACTAAGAATCCCGGTCACTATAAGTCACGATCAATTTGTACAAGAAAGTATAAGCGTAATTTTATATCTTTAAAAACAAACCCACGAATAAAAGTATATTAAATGCAACACAATATCATATTAGAGTGTGATTTATATAATTTTGCATTTCTTAAAATGTGTGTATATATATATATATATATATATATATATATATATATATATATATATATATATATACCATCAAATAAGTGTAGTGCATCACCCTTAATATACTGCGATTGCCAATACTCAAAAAAAGCTAACTAATAAAAACAACATTTAATATTTATAAATATACTGCGATGCCCCATAGTTTATGATTACTATACTAAAATAGAAATACAAATAATATCTATTCGTGCACTGACAAACGTCTGGGTGGTTATACTATGGGAACGGGAGTATTTAGGGGCAATCTTTCTATTTCTCAAAAGGGGGCATAAGAAACTATGTGATATGCTTTGATAAGAGGAATGAATATGTGAACAATAGTTGCAAGGCTTAATATGCATATATTTTTACGTAAATGTTTTTTAGGAACACGCAAGAAGATAGTTTAAAAACGTTTTTAAGATGTTGCCAACTGTTATTTAACTAAACCATTGTGTCGTTTTTTTATCATATTGAGGAACAATTATTTTTTAAAAAATTAAAACCTATCTATTTAACAATGATGAGCATACATTCATAAAAATAATTGACCACTCCGATAAGAAAACTTGAGTTTATTCCGTACAATTATATAGCTTTCGAATATTAGTAAAATAATAATTTGCTAATGTCAGTTTTCAGTTTTAACCCTACTGACCGGGCAAATCCTTGTTTCGATGGTCTTTCCGGTCAAATGAAAAAGAGAATTGGGCATAAAAAGACGCTTAAAATACGAAAAAAAGAAGGTGTTACTACATATTAAAGGATACCCCATTTTTGCCCATCATTCTTAGATAAATAGTGTCTTCGTTTTTACCGAGTAATTTTAAAACTGGCCCGACTACAAACTTGGTTGCCTACACGTGGCACTTTAAATTGAATATATTCGCCAATGTTCAGCTAAGTGTTTGTACCTGCTTTAAGGAAAACTGAATTTGTATTTATTTTTTCTTGTTATCTTATTTAATTGTATTTATTGTCTATGTTTTAATTGTATTTGTGTTTTATTACGTTAACCTTTGTTATAAACAGTGAATTATTTCCACTCCCAGGTGTCTCTAAGTTTTCACTTTACTGGTCGAATAAATGCATGTGTTGATGTGTTTGTGGTTGAATAACAAATTCATGGAAGCCAATAGGTAGCTTAAAATATGAGGAAAAAAGTCTTAACCCCCATAGAAAGATATTCCCTTCGTCTCATGTTAGAAAAATAGTATATTCGTTGTTACCGGATAACTTGTAAACTGGTCGGCCTACAAATCAGGCTGTCATCACATAGCACACACATTAAATATATTCGCCAAAGTTAAGCCTACTTTTCCCTGCATGCCTTTAATATGAGTGTAATATTTATTAATTTTAACTTGTTATATAATTTATTTAGATTAATTTTCTATATTTTTATTTTATTTTTGTTTTATTCCGTGTGGATTTTATTTATAACATGCTGGACCCGACTCCCGGCGTTGCTCGTAATAAATATAAAAGAATGAATAAACATTTGTCAACATCCGACGGAAAACAAATAGGTCACATCGAACAACTTTAATGTTTAGAATAATTGTCGGTTTGGAATTGTTCAAGTCTAGAAGGAGGAATAAAGGAATAAAGAAAAAACAAGGACGCGGTTGTAGGAGTAGTCTTGCCCACCCCATGATATCGGTGTTTACCAAACACCACCTCTATCTATGACAATGGGCACTAAAAAAATTTAAGCAGATTACATCACCCTATTAAGTGCAATTCCTCCTGTTATATTTGTATAGACATTTTTTTCAGAAAAGAAAAAAAGAAAACAGAAAAATGAGTATGCCCCTTAAACACTAATGAAATGAACACATATCACTTAGGGAGCCTGCAGAGCACTAATACACCATGTGTGCTCAAGGTTAAATTATGATATTCACAATAGTTAAAGTACTACATATTACATTAATTTCCTTTAAAATTACTACATAATAGCGTTCAGTTTTTAAAAAAATCCGGCCAATAGTCATTTTTTCTGCCCCTCTCTCGTAGACAAAAGTTTAACAATGTATAAAAATGGATTACTTCAGTTGACTGGGATCGAACTCTAACTCGCTTGGTCTTTTATCTACGGCGATAACCACTTAGAAACGAAAACGATAAGGATATTTATTGAAAAATATGTCAGTTCCCATAAAAGTGTAGCTGTAACTAGGTGTATATTATAATTCGCCAGAAGGCGACCACATGTAGGGCCCACCAGTCACACTTTTCGGTCATTTCTATGCGAATAAATCGATGTTTTTTTACTTCAGTTTGTTTGATATGATGTGTGTGAAAGATGTAGAATTCAGGAAATATCTACTGTCAGTAGAATAGCTTGATGTATATGGACTAAATTCAGAATTCTTGTCGGTGAAGAAATTGTAGCCGCCATGTTTAATTAGGGCACACTGCAAGGAAATATGTTCGTCAATTGCATTCTCTAAAAACCTTATAAATATATACCTAAAAGATATACATAACGTAATTCGATATTCTCGAATAACAGCGGAATTAGCAAGAGCGCTCATTAAATGTGTGAGTTACGTTTTGTATTATGAAGTAAATTTATAGCAGAAAGATTGTAAATATTAACCGACACTTTTTTGAAAAGTAGACGCTGTTTATTAGTTCCCGTTGTCGAGGGGGTGGCAGTACTAAAGTGTCAGAGGAACTGTGTATGCTACCACCTGTATATACTATGTTTTGATGAAAGTCTAAAATCGTGGGCTAAGAGTAATGTGTAGTGTTAGCTGGATAAAAAATAATGAAAAATTTACTTAAACACGGTCGAGTGAAAAACCGTAATATCGGTGTACGTTTGATGGCCTGTGATGCATGTGGTTATTTACCTATTTTCAAAAACGTACGTGGAAAACATCGCTTAAACTTTATATATTAGATTAATAAATGATTTCCTCTTCCATGTCTCTTTAGTCCTGATCGACAATCTTCCTAGAGCTACCAGTCTCGAACACAATATGCAGTTTGCAAACCAACATTTGTTTAAGGCGTAAGTCGGCTCTGCCTATCGCCCGACCTTTTTATTTCCTTCTTAATATATAAGCTAGGCGTGGATGTACTAGCGCAGGGACACTTCAAAGACACCCACTATTTCCCTTTGTTTCCTGACCGAGACAATTAACGTCGTTTTTCTTTCTCTCTGCATAGACTAATTAGGGAACACTTTTAGTCACTACGTCTCGCATGACTAGTATGGGTCGCTCCTGTTCCGATATGTTAAGGGTACAGTTAAGACAGCTAGTCTGGCTGCTGTTTCCGACTAGTAGTACAGCTGTTTCATCGCTAAGGGCGGCTGCTCTATAAACAGTTGTATAATATTGTGAATAACTGTACGTGCACTCTCGCGTATGAAATGGTACCCTACAGTTTCCCCCAGTGGACTCTTACGAGGCTCCCCTGGGATACAGTTTCGACTAATATCCTGAGTGTGTGAGCTTATTGGAATGAAACAAGCATACAATTTGCTCTTCTTACTCTATCATAAACTAAAATGGCAATACAAAGAAAAATACACCAAACTAAACCAGTCATTCAGCAAAAAAACAAACTGTCTCTGTTCTTGTAACCAGCATTCACAAATATCAAAAAGCGTAGAGTCAGGAGTCGTAGAAACCTTTATCCGAGTAAATTTCCCGGATATCCTCGCACTAAATTAAACACAGTAACAATATTGCATCTCCTAACATCATTGTGCCATCAGTGAATATATTACAATCTACCGTACAGATACTGGCAAATATATACACTGGCTAGTAGTTGATGTTCAGGACATACTCCCCTGTAAGAGAGAACATATGATTAAAAAAGATGATCCAGCCTTCATGTGTGTAGATAAACCTTACAGCACAGCGTTAGTTATTTATATTTCATATACCGTCTTCGTTCACCTCAGGACTTTGACCTGCGAAACTCTGTCTTTCAAAACACAGATACAGTTCTCGCACTTTTCTCGCGTATCCGAATGCATGTATTTATATATTTTAATGTAATATCCGTGACTGGCTTGAATTATCCAGCTATACAGATGCAGCTGGACACTCCACGTAGAGTTTCTAAATAGCGTACTCCGTTTACACAATCTCATATTCCCGGCTCGCCTCTCTAATTGTGTGGGCCAGCAAGTCCTATTTCTCGATCTTTAATTGACTTCACTATCAGAGGCGTTTGCGACGATTGCCAATAGCCATCCCAGGAACACATATATCCTTGTGGTAATGCTTGATATCATCGGAAAATATTGGCCCGAACCGGTGACGTTTCTGAAAACAGCGAGATAATACATGCGAGCTGATTAGGATCCCATCAGAGATCACATCAAAGATGCCCCATAGAGTTTCTCATTGCTGATCAGTATGAAAATGGGGTAACTGAATGGGTCAAAGCAGGCATTTTACAGCAGACCATTCTCTCCACAACAGTCTACGTCAAAATGTGCAGATGCTATTACCCCAAAAGAGCAACCATTCCGAAAAGTCAACTGCCACATCTCAACTACAAATGAAAGAAAGTTATAGCGTCATTGTCAGATTGTAATCGATGAAGCAAAGATTAGGTATACAGATATGACTAAAAAACGCATTCAGTCATAGTAACTAGGTACTCGCGATTTCGGGAAAATCTTCAATAGTGTGCTGAATGATGTGAAATCTACAATCTTCTCGCCATCCAACCACAATGGTGTTATTTGTACGGCAAATGATAAGGCTAAACTACTTGCACAACCTTATCACCTTAAACTCGACTTTGCACTCCGCAAACAAATCCCTCCAATATTAGATTTGCGGACTGAATCATAACTTAATAGTCTTAAATCACAACATCCTCTGTGAGGGACATAACAAAAAAACCGTGACACCTCCAAAGTAATGTAGGATTGATCTTATATTAGTAATATTAATAAAGAAATGCTTTGCTGAATCACGCCAGAGTGCAACCATTATTCATACGACACTAGCAGCATTATTATGTATTAAGGAAAATGAAGGTATTCTTGTTGTATATAAGTCAATCTTATGTTTCAAACTTTAATTTATTAGAATTAACATTTTTCACCATTTATTTTAATATATGAAAATTTTTTACTGTATTTTTTCAACAATACAATACATTTTTTTTACAATTCAGATTGAAGACTCTCAAACAAGAATTTTAAATCTTCTAAATTAAAAAATGTGAACTGTAAACGTTGGTATTTTTCATTTCTCTTAAATGTTCGTTTTCGCTGAAGAAAAAACAGTACTCTACGGCTCTAATATCACAAATATAGGCAATAGAATGGAACTTTATTTCGGTTTGTAACTTACTTTGTAACCTTGCCTTGGGGTGCTACATATAGCCTACAGCCAAAGTCTAAGTTCTTACTGGGTCGAGGTAAGCCCAGTCGATATTAGGTATCTTCCATGAGAACATCAGATCGATCAGAACGTTTGTCAATAAAAGAAGACGATGTGTTCCAGCCGAATTCCATTCGGAAAAGCCCAAGAGATTTTGTATAAACGACTAATACTTGTTCGATATTTTGCCCTGAAAAAAAATCCCACCAGTTAAATGCATAGCCCTGTTGTGCTCGCATACCCTTAATTAAAATAAAAGTGTACAAATATGGGAATTTCTTTGCTTTTGTACATTTAGTGTTTAGTGTATATGAGTGTTCATCTTAACTCTATTTATGGCATATGATTTCAGTATACTGGCATTTTTCATGGAATGTCACTACTTTTGTAAAGGATATGCTTCAATAGAATGGTCGCCCTATTTCACCGCTACTTTCTAATTTTGCCTTTTGCGAAAGCTGTTTCTTCCCCACCATTCTTCCTACGTTGCCCAGAGCAATTGTATGACATATTTCTATAAAAAGTACCACATCTGTCTGCGCCTTCTATATAGGTACTTATCTCAGCCCCGGTGTTCATACTATATACGTAACTTTCGCCGCCCCAGTGCAGATAATATATAAGTACCTATCGCCGTCTGGGTTCAGATACTATATAAGTACCTATCACCGCCCTGTTCAGAAGCTGAATACGTACCTATCGCCGCCCCGGTGCGAATGCTGAATATATACCTATCGCAACCCCGGTGCGAATGCTAAATACGTACCTATCGCTGCCCCAGTGCGAATGCTAAATACGTACCTATCGCCGCCCCGGTGCGAATGCTAAATACGTACTTATTACCGCCACGGTGTGCAAACTACATAAGTACCTATCGTAGCCTCAGTGCGAATACTAAATATGCAGACATAGCCACCCCGTTGCGAATGCTAAATAGGTACAAATCGCCGCTCCGGTGCAAATGCTAAATACGTACATTTCTGCCGCCTTGGTGTGCATGCTATATACGTATCTATCGCCGTCCCGGTGCGCGTGCTATATACGTACATATCGAGGTCCCGGAATGATTGCTAAATACATACCTATCACCGCCCCGGTACGCATGCTATATGCGTACTTATTGCTGCCCATGTGCACATGCTGTATACGTACCTATCGCCACCCCTGATGCTAAATACATACTTATCGTCGCCCCGGTGCGAATGCTAAATATGCACATATTCCCGACCCGGTGGGAATGCTAAATACGTACCTATCGCCGGCCCAGTGCGAATGCTAAATACGTACCTATCGCCACTCCGGTGCGAATGCTGAATACGTACCTATCTTTGCCCCGGTGCGCATGCTATATACGCACTGATCGCAGCCCCAGAACGTGTGCTATATGGGTACTGATCACGGCCCCGGTGCGCATGCTATATAGTACTTATTGCCGCCCCTGTGCGCATGCTATATACGTACATATATATCCACCCCTATGCACTTCTATATATGCACCTATTGTCACCCCGGTGCACATACTATATACCTATCGCCGCTCTAGTGCGCATACTATATACTTACCGATCTCTGCCGGGGTGTACAAACTATATATGCACCTATCTCCAGGCCAGTTTGCATACCTAAGAACTCATATTAATGTGCCCCTGTCGTGTCAGAAAAACAAAATAGTGTTCATTCATGTAGTGTCACTATCATAAATGGAAATATTTTAAGGTTAAAAAAAAGAAAGTTCCTCCCCTTTCAATTTGTTTTGTGTCCATACATAGAAATATTTTTTTAAAAAAATGTAAAAAAATTAAGAACATTTTTGACCCCCCCCCCAATATTTTTAATTAAAAAAAAATGTTTACCCCAACCCCCCAATTTTTTTTCATCCTCCCTCATACATATAAACATTTTTTTAATTAAAAAGAAAAAAAAAAGAAAATGTTTGACCCCCCGAAATTTTTTTTACCCTCCCCATAGATAGAAATATTTTTAGTTTAAAACAAAAAAAAAATTACGCCCCATCCCCGCCAAAAAATGTTTTTCATCCTCCCCATACATATATTTTTAATTAAAAAAAATGGACCCCCCTCATTTTTTTACTCTCCCCCATACATAGAAATATTTTTAGTTCAAGAAAGAAAAAAAAATCCGTGGCACCTCGGTCATATCAAAGAACCATACTGCAGAAGCCTCCGGGTCCTATATTGTAGAAGCACCCCCGCTGCTGGGTCCGTATACTGTAGAGGCACCAGAAGCACCCCCGGTCCGTATACTGCAGAAGCACCCATGGTCCCTATATTGCAGAAGCCTCCGGGTCCTATATTGTAGAAGCACCCCCGGTGCTGGGTCCTATACTGTAGAAGAACCCCTGGTCTCTATACTGCAGAACCACCCATGATCCCTATTCTGCAGAAGCCTCCGTGTCCTATATTGTAGAAGCACCTCCAGTGCTGGGTCCTATACTGTAGAAGCACCCCTGGTCCCTATACTGCAGAAGCACCCATGGTCAATATCGTGCAGAAGCATCCGAGTTCTATATTGTAGAAACACCCCCGGTGCTAGGTCCTATACTGTAGAAGCATCCTTGGCCCCTATACTGCAGAAACACCCATGGTCTATATTCTGCAGAAGCCTCCGGGTCTTATATTGTAGAAGCACAAGAAGCACCGCCTTACTGACCCCCCTCCTGTTCATCTGTACAGTAGCTCTATGTAGGACATTAAACACTTTTCTCTTGGACAACACCGAGTACTTAGAAAATCAAGGAGGCATCCAGAGTACTATTACAATCACTCTTACTGATTCATCCTCCTTTTCATCTGCACAATAGTCCGAAAAGAAGCGTACATGCTGTTAAAATATTATACAAACATATCGCTACAGTAGCTCTATCTAGGACATTTAGCACTTTTCTCCTACAAATCTATCCCTACAGCAGCTCTATCTAGAATATTGAGCATTTTTCTCCCGGACAACGCCGAGTACTTAGTAAATCAAGGAGGCATCCATCGCACTACTAACATCACTCTTACAAATTTCCCCTCATTTCCATGTGCACAATAGTCTGAAGAAAAACGTAGATGGCGTTAAAATATTATTTAAACTTATCACTACAGTAGCTCTATCTAGGATTTTGAGCACTTTCCTCCTGGACAACGCCGAGTACTTAGAAAATCAAGGAGGCATCCAGCGCACTACTAAAATCACCCTTACTGAATTCCCTCTCATTTCAATGTGCACAACAGTCTAAAGAGAAACGTAGATGGAGTTTTAATAGTATACAAATTATAACTACAGTAGCTCTATCTAGGATATTGAGCACTTTTCTCTTGGATAACGCCAAGGACTTAGATTTTCATCTGCACACTCTTAACGTAGCTTTCCTATGATGTTATTGATACATTCGGACAGAAGTTATGGTATGCCCTGATGCAAACGGACAGAATTCATGGCAAGACCCGGTACATCCGGCAAGGGATTACGGGACGTTTTCAGTGACTCAACATTTTTATCGGATTAGTACATGCATACGTTGGATAATAAGGTTTTTCGGAATTTTCTGGAAAACTACGTTATATGGTAAACTGAAATTTAAATGGCATTAACTAGACCCTAGACCCTCTATCTCTGCCAAAAATCAGCTGAATCCATTAAATAGTTGATGAGATACAGGGTGGCACATACGTACACACAGATAACACAACATCATGGCTGACCTTTCTGGATCTCTGGGTTGCCTTGACTAATGATGCTGAAATTCTACACACTTATAGAACCTATAAAAAAGAGTTTGTGCAAAGTTTTAACTAATTTAGTTCATTGGTGTTTGAGTTATGATTGATCAAAGAAATGAAGTTTCTAGCATAGGCCGTTTTTTAAGTCTATTAATAGATAGAGAATGATCGCGCCTCCCTTGATTTAACGTTTCTAAGCGTCAATTCTATGTACATGGGGGGGTCAAAAAACTACGCCACGGTCCGCCACTAGCCGCCAGTGCCCGCCACTCTGTACGTACATAAATACATGTACATTTTATAATATCTTAAATAAGAAAAGTGTTCAGTGTTGTTCTGCAAATAATACCTCAAGTTCATAAAACAATTTATGGTTTTTAATGAAATTTATTTGTTAGATGCTGGCTAAGGAAGATCGATAACTCACGTTTAAAAACACAATTTAGGTTTTTAAAACAAGTTTAGAGAATATACAAAACATAGAAAATTGTATTCTCATGTAAAATACACAGAGTAAGATAATGAGAGTATTCCCGAATCTATAAACCCACCCCTTAGGGGTCCATGGGACATATTTCACTAAGGAGGGGAGGGGGACTTTTCAGTTATCTTTCATTATATTTTATAGTAATTTGAAATTGCTGACTCATATTGTAATTTAATTAAATAATACCTCAAGTTCATAAAACAATTCATAGTTTTTAATGAAATTTATTTGTTAGAGGATAGCTAAGGAAGAACTATAACTCACGTTTAAAAACACAATTTAGGTTTTTAAAACAAAGTTAGAGAATATAAATAACATATAAAAGTGTATTCTTATGTAAAATTCACAGAGTAAGATAATGAGAGAATGCTCAATTTTATAAACCCACCCCTTAGGGGTCCATGGGGTGTATTTCATCAGGGAGAGTGGGCCTTTTCAGTCATTTTTCATTATATTTTATAGTAATTTGAAATTGCTGAGTCATATTTTTCTTTAGTTACGTAATGCTTTGAGATAACTTGATTTTATTTAACGTAGCTTAGCGTCAATTCTATTTGCATAGAGGGGGTAAGAAATATTCAAAGGTCCGCCACTGCCCGCCACTCTATACGTATACATGTACATGTACATTTTATAATATCTTATACAAGAACAGCATTCGGCGTTGTCCGGCAAATTATACCTCAAGTACATGAAACAATTTATGTTTTTTAGTGAAATTTATTTGTAAGAGGATCGCTAAGGAAGAACGATAACTCACGTTTAAAAACACAATTTAGGTTTGTTTAAAAAAGGTTAGAGAATATAGATGACATATAAAAGTGCATTCTCATGTAATATTCACAGAGTAAGGTGATGGAAGTATTCCCGAATCTATAAACCAACTCATTAGGGGTTTATGGAGCATATTTCAGTTATATTTCATCATATTTTATAGTAATTTAAAACCATGAGTCATATTTTAATTTAATTACCTAATAATTTGAAATATTTTAAAGTGTTATTGAACGTTTCATAGCGCCAGGGACGCGCCTTTAAATTTTCAGTTTTTTGGTATTGTTTTTTTTTAATTAAGCGACAAACGCTAATCAAACTATTGCTACTATTTTACAAAAGACAATTATAGGAAATTACAACATGGCCGCCAGCGATTAAGTAATTACATTCAAGTTCGATTTTTAAGTCTTTAAAAAATAAAATATAATTTTATTTCGGGATCAATAATACAATGTTAGAATAATTAAAAACTTTCGTCCAAAATGTTTGTTTGTTACATAACATATTTCTTTTAGAAAATCCACAGTTACATAAAATACATATTTAGTAAAGAGAATTTACGTGAATTACATTATTATTAGTTTTTAACACATTTAAAGAAGAGAAGACTGATATGAGAAAAAGGGAAATAGAGGGTTGAATGAGGGAGGGAAATAATGAGGACCAGGGAATGAGAGACAGCTTAAGAAAGTAGAGAGATTGAAGTTTTTATATAAAGATGTTACACACACTTTTTAATTTCTACTACTTTGATTTTCATCGCCCCGGGCAACGCCGGGTAGACCTGCTAGTATATGATATAAAGTATAAAAACATATTCCGACGTAATAGAAACTTAAATAAGGAAAACCAAAATTAGAATTGTATATCCATTTACTTTTAATGCTTATAAGAAAATTTCATCATGTCGTGAGGTTCGAAAAAAAAATGCAACAACAAGTACCAAAGTCTGAGAAAATAATATAAGAAACCCACAGCATTTCGAACGCTGAGAAATGTGCTACGGCATATGTACCGTTGACATCTGTACGCTCACTTTTCAAACTTTTACTGGCTGTCTGTTGTAGAGTTCGAAGCATTTTCTTATTACTATACTAGTTAAATAACAGACACACATGGTTTGAAAGTGTCAAGGATTTTTTATGTGTGGCTTCAGTCCGCAATGGAACATTTACGAGGGAGTAGTTTGCATAGTGAAAAGTGATGTTTAATGCAAAACGCTAGGCAACTAGTTAAGCCGTGCTAACGATATCATTGTGGTTGGATACCGAGGGAATTGTTGATTGTCCATTATTTACCACACTATGGAAGTGTATTTCTAGAAATCGCAAGTACATCGTTTTTTTTTTATTTTGACTGAATGCGTTTTCTGGTCATCTCTGAATAATTTCTCTTTGCTTCATCTATTACAGTCTTACAGTGGTTTATCGGCGCTATAATATTATGTATATTTGTAGTTTACTCATGGCGGCCGCATTTACGGAATGCTTTCTGCCTCTGAGTAATAGTAGCTACACAGTTCGAGGGTAACTATTCAAGAGAGTGTGGTATTAATGCTTCTGGAGATACTAACAGACATATAACATTACTCATAGACTCAAGATAAATTAACTTAATATATATTACACATTTAAAATACAAATGTTATACTAATAACGGGTTAGAAGTCAGTTTTTATGTTCAGACGGTTAGCATCATATGGGTTATGTACATACAAATACCAGTGACCTTCGAATAAATGCCTTTTTCGGTAATTTTTTTTAATTTCTTATTTTGACTGTAATTTCGATTGGATTTGTTTACTGTCATGGAAAACCACTCTCCGAGGAACGCCTCTTGATTGGAACACAATTATAGTTACTTAAATTTAGAAGGATTTCTCTATCACTTATGAGAACATGCCATATGAAGTAGAGAATAACGCGCAAATACAATGAAAAAATAGTTTTAGATTGTAGTTTAATTTTACTGCCATTTTTATTACACATGTTCATTTAGCCCAAAATAGTATTTGACAACAATCATAGCGAAACGTTAACAAGCATTACTTATTCGCACGATTTTGTTCGAAAATTATGCAAATATCAACACCAATAATGAACTATGAGAGATATGCCAGTACTCTCATTGCTACGATTGACCCTTTTCTCTTTCTGCCGTCCCTCTTTCTCTCTCATATATCATATTTTTACGTTTTGTCCTATGTTTTTGTCGTCACCTGATGCTTTGCTCACGCAACGACAAGACATTCAGGACACGGTTCAAATATGTAAATAACACAAAAATGAATTAGTAATACTAATATGCTGAGAAAATTCTAGAAACTTTCCTTGTACACTTAAATACCGTAAAAAACATTCCACTTGAGTTAAAAGTTAATATATTCACTTGTAAAATCAAATTACCTATTTCGTTTTTTATTGTTGAAATAGAAACGCTCACAATAATTTCCTGTTTTTTTACTTACTTAAACATGGTTTGGGAAAAAGGTTATTTGATAATAAATACGATACCCATTTCATTTCAAATATTTTTAAAAGCTATGAATGGATATAGATGGTTAAATCTGATATAGTACTTTAATTTAAGGGTTTTCATGAATGTAAAATAGCCATAAACTAGTGCAAAATAGCTCAAATTAGCCAACATCCTTCGTTAAGCTACTTTATTGGTTCCTAAGCCTCTACAATAGTTATGAATGGGTGTAGATAGTTGAAACCATTGTAGTGTCGAAACCATTGCATTGTATCATATTCAAGCAGTTTAATAACAATTATTTTCTTTTGTTTTCAGTTCAGTTCAGTTTAGTTGAGAAGATAGGATGAGTGGAACGAAGTACTAGTACGATGATTGGGATTTCACTTTGCTTGAAAACCTCCCAACTCTACATGAGTGCGTTTTGGACATAGTTCTATCATGCTCCAACTCATGGATCTACAAAACAGATAGAGCATCTCTATCAATGTTCTCTGTGTCTGCTGGCTCACTGGCAAAGAGAATTTGGAAGATACATTAAACTAACAACAATAAAAGGAGTGAAAGATAAACTTAATCGATACTTGAGAGAGTACAATAGCAAGGTTAAGAAGGGCCATGGATCGAAGAGGTAATACTTGATTCAATGGAAGACAACAATTACATTCTTTTCAATATTCTGGGAAAGGGTGTTGACGTGGAGACGTTTGATGCAAATGAGAAACAGTTTTTCTTTGATCAAGTTCTACTCAACCAGGGGGTCATAATTGGCAACATGCATATCGATAAAGAACATGATTCAATGGTTGTTGAGACGGAGGAAACGGAGTGACACAAAGATGAAAATAAATTCGGGAATACTTCTTTCTGGTGACCAGAATGAAGATGCAGACGACGAAGTTTTATTTCCAGATGAAAACTCTATTCTGCTTTCTTGCACGACAGATAATGATAATAATGAAGGCGTTGATACTGAGGAAGATGTTGAAATCCTAAAAGAGTATGATGATAATCCTCTGAATGAACCTTGTGTTGCAGTTTGAGACACTCCACTTGGAAGAAATTGGTACATCGGAATGACTAGAAAAAAGGTTGACGAGAACAACTACATGGTTGAGTATCTGGAATGTTTCAACCGTGATTCTGCAAGGCGTTCATGGAGATACCTCTAGATAGATGATGAACAGAACACGGATATAATTCAGATCATTCCATGCAATGTGCTCGGTGCTTGGGACATAAGTACACGCCAAACCAAGTTCGAAGTCGAGAATTGGGTATCATTGAAGGTTTATTTCAGTCGATGTATAAGTAATTGGCTGATCTTCTGTGCAGTTCCCCATGGATGTCCACAACTTTAATTGAATATTTCATGACATTTCATAGCCGTTAAGGATGTTTTATTAAATTGACTGCAGTATCCACTTTTCGGTTTATGATTCCAGCTGTGTCATTTAGATACGTAGTTTGAGGTGCATTTTAAGCCATTTTGGCTGAAATTCGACCCCCATTTCTACCTTGGGGGCTCATAAAACCCCAATACTGATGTTAAACCATAGTGTTTTGTCAGTCTCAACTATCTACAGCCATGCATACCCATTGTAGAGGCTTGGGAACAAATTAGGTAGCTTAAAAGAGGATTTTGGGAAAGTCTGGACAATTTTGGCTATTTTTCACGAGTTTTTGCTATTCTACCTGGCTGTAGATAGTTGACACTGACAAGACACTAACGGTTATGTTTGGCCTGCACCTTCTGAATTTTTCAAAATTTTCAAAATGTTTGATTGTTTAGTGTTATTTATGTATAAATGAACACAAAAAATACTAATCGCATGAATCTGAAATGTTCACCAATTACGTCCCACCCCTAATACAAACCCTTCTTTTTTAAAAATATAAATGAGAGGGGCAAATTTTACATTTCAAAAGTTTTCAATTTTACTCAGGCGGTACTGTTTTTAAAATCCTGAAATTAGCCACCACTTGACAAGAAAGTCTATATGAGAAAACATATCCCTGTTTTACTAAGTAAAAGTGACGTTCATGGACTTTACCGACCAATCTACACAAATAAGAACTGTTGTTTTTTTACTCTAACCTAAACCTAACATAGCCCTAAAATACCATAAACTAACCCCATCCAAACCCTAAATTAACCCTTAAACTAAGTTTTAGTTTACGTTTGCTACGTCGGTTAAGTTCGGTTGGTACTGGGTAACGCATCAGAACTTTATTCGGCTTTTATTGAAATTCGTAAATGTTTACGTCACAAGGGTAAATTTTTGGATACCTATTCTTAAAAAACACTAAAAAATGTCCCTCCATTGACACACAAAAACAAATTGAGTTGGTACAGAAAGTAAACGTTTCTCATAACATTATATATTTTTTGCACTTTATGTTATTGAAAAAAAAAAGAAATGCAATAACAATATACCCTTAGTTAACACACACATACCACTGTCTAGCATCAATTTTATTTCTCATGAATATGGTTAAACAAGTTTATTTTAGATGGCATCATGTTACTGCTAAATGGGCCGAAAGTTTGGGGTTATTTCACGGGAAATGTATGTAGAGGAAGGTGATCCACCACTTTTAAAGCTAAACTATTAGACCAAATAAAAATTCCTATTTTACTGACATTCTGTTTCATAGTAAAATCATTATTTTTAACTTTCCCCCCGAGCAACGCCGGAATACGGTTCATGCTAGTTTCACGATAACTCATTGAATTTCCGCTAGCGTTACTTATTTTCATTTCACGATCCCTTCAGGTAATTTTATATTAAATCTTAATAAGTATTATTTACAAAGTAAATTGAAGCATAGTAACATCACACTTATATTTTTATTGTACAATGGTACATATTGTTCGAGATCAGGTTATTGTGATCGGTCTTGCAACTACTGATGGACATAAGACAATAATATACAATGACAAAGAAAGAATGAGACTCACACATGAGAACTGTGTAAAAGATTGGTAGCGTTAATTAACTCATAAGCAAGAATAACATAACTAAAAGTGTTTTTCCTAATTCTTATACTTTGATGAATACGTGTAAGTGTAGCGGAGTAGTCTGAAAGAAAAACGTGCATGACTAGAAGATTGATGTTAGACAGTTTACTCTAGTAAATCTAGATGTCACATTAAGCATGATCGTCAGGAGGGCGTAGCCATGACATTAACGTGGATGTCATTGAAGATAGTGTGGTTCCGCAGGTAAGTTCTTTCTCAGAAGGTGTAATGCATAGCTGGATCATCATAAATATTTTACCAGGATGCAAAGGAAGCCAAAACGTGTTTATATAAATATTGATTGGTTTACATACGACGAAAATTATGGAAAAGTAGACATACACATACATTAAATAGACATACGTACACTATCGGAAAGCCAGCACAACACTTGTGCGCGGAAACGTAGGAAAACGCTTACCCGTCTAATATGAAACGCAACAATTGCTAAGAAATTTTCTGTAATCTTATTAAACAAGAATCGGTTTAGATGAAGAACTGATAAATGATAACGTAATTTACGAACCAGTCATTTAAATGATGAGAATAAGTTCCTGAAATAACAAGGAGTTTCCGTTTTGTTATTTTATTTTATCGTCGAAATTAAATATTATATTTAAAAAATTATAACAGGATAAACTATTTAATTTAACTTATTACCACTTTCGTTATATGCGTTTAATAGTTTTGTCGATACAAACATTTCTGATCAAAACACATTATTTTCACGATATGCTGCCTTCTATGCATCGCTTTTTAAATTTACACACGGTTAAATTGAAATGTGTTTGCTTAATCATATCGAATAATATACCCCCATCAATATAAACACATTAGATTTACGTAGTTCTACGCCGACATTGTGTATATATGCACATATACATGTTACTGTACATGTGTGTCCTGCTAAGGTGTATACAATAATATATATATATATATATATATATATATATAGTGTGCGTCAAGTTATATTGAAAAACATTGCTCGATCGCAGAAAAGTAAGAGCTGATACAAATACTTTATTTAAAATATATATAATACATATTTCAAAATCGTACTGCAGTTTCACCGACATAGGCTGACTTTTTACTTTTTTTAAAAGTTTATACCCAAAGTGAATCGTCAGCGTACTGAAACAAGAGTAAATAAAACAATGAGATATCGCGTTCGTATTCATCGTTAGAAAAACGGTGCATCACTAAAGCATCTCTTTGAAAGAAGTATATGTATTGGCATTCATTGAGTTTTATTGAATTTATTATTTATAGTTTTGTGTTTTAAAAATGTTTTTTAGAAATTGATTCTACTAATTGTTTTATATATTTATTATTTGTAGTTTGGTATTTTTATTTTAAAAGGTTTGCAATTTGAAGATCGTATATCGCCGCAGGTAGTCTTCAGCGTCTGGGAAATAAAAAAAGAAAGGAGTGAATTCATCGTTTAACACATTGTATTACATAAGCCATCATTTTTAGAAGTTACCGGAAAAACTTTTAACATAATAAATGTCATAAACCACCCAATTAAACATCTAGAAATATAACTATTGACCACAACTGAATGAAATACATTATTGAGGCTTGTAACATAAAGCAACTCCGAGTAACGCAGGCCCTATAAAAGTCCCATATTTGTTATTAGATGAAGCTAAATTAATTTACTAAATACATACACCTCACAGAAATGCATATTGTCATGATAGTTAAAACATAACATATTCCTTAGATGTACCCTTACACTTAAAAAATAAAGCCTCCGTCAATACCAAACCACTACATAACTATAAATCGACTCAAATACAGATCTCCCATATATACAACAATATCATGAAAATATTTATAAAAGTCATTTTTTTTAAATACACAAAACTATAAATAATGAGAAATATTGTATAAATAAATACTCATCTTAATAAATCCTTACTAGCGCCTACTCAATAAACTATGCCGCACAATTATCCATAAAAATAAATACACGTCTGCAGACATAAACCACACACCATTAATAATAACATTAATGTTAATAAGAATAATTACGATTAAGACCGATATATTATGTTTAACATTTACACAGTATTTCCGTAAAAAGGGGCCCGTCAACAATGCACAGTTTCTGAACGAAGAATTTAGACACCATATATTTTCGGGTTTTTTTCGGGACGATCTTTAAAGTAGGAAACTACTTATGAATAAATAAGTAAATAAAAGACTATATAAAATACAACATTTTAAGGAAACTAAATAATAAATAAAATAAGACTAAATAAATCCCGTCAACACATAAAATTACCTCGTGTTTACTTCAAAAGAAGACTTCAGTAATACACGGTTTAAAACGATGAACTCACACCCTATGTTTTTTTAAATTTTATTCCCGCAGTCTATAGAAGATTTTACAATGTTAACCCTTTTGAAAATAAAAATACCAAACTACAAATAAATAATGAAATAACACACTAAGTAGAATTAAATAAACAGATTTTTAAAACACCAAACTATTAATAATGCACAAACTAAAACTCAAGGAATCCTAACCAATACACTTTTTTCAAAGCGACACTTCAATGATGCATCGTAATTTAACGATGAATAAAAACGCCATTTCGCATTGTATGTTTTATCTCGTTTCAGTACGCTGATCATTCCTCTTTGGTATTGCCATTTTAAAAAGTTAAAATATCAGCCCATCTGGATAAACTCGCTATACAATTCTGAAATATTTAACATATAGTTTACTAAACATTTTTGTATGTATACACACACACACACACACACACACACATATATATATATATATATATATATGTATATATATCAAGGTGTTGTACTTTGGGACATTACATACGGATATTATTAACACAAGCATTAATAGAATGTATATATGCTGTAAGACAATACTGATGTGTATTAATGAGCAGTGGATGAACAAAAAATATACCGATTCATTTGATGTAAAGATGGATTCACTGGTTTGGGTTTAATGTCGGATTTGGTAAGAATCTTGATTGTTTATAAATTTACTGAATTAGGTGTGATTCACGTTAAAGATATAGAACGGTATATCAATAACGGGATGGCTATAATGTGAAATACTATTAGCTCATAACCGAAAATAATTCAACAGTTTATACACGAAACTAATAAAAATGATAGACTCATAATCAAGATCACAGCCAGAATTAATATTAACAATTCCCTAGATGTTGCGTTAACCCTTCACTAGTACACAGATAAACGAGACATGTAAGAGAACTATGGCCCAATATATGTAAATCCTAAGTCAAAACATCCCATTCTATAAGGAACCACATACTTATATCAATTGGCCATAGAATTAGCGATACTTTTTCTACTGAAATAAAGTTTAAATACTATAGTTTCACATACAACAACTGTTTCCAAGGCAGTGGTTAAGTAAACACTAATATAGTAAAATAAATAAATCAGCTATACTTTATAAGTTATACGATAAACATGTATGATAACTATAGTGTTGGGTTCACTTAATACGATAAAACATTACATACCGCTTCATAATCTGTTATATTTTATTGCCTTATATTGGTCTGCAGCAACGTAAATGTCATCATATACAGGAGTTTCTTTGTCATAAATATAATAGCACTCGCTCTCAGAATCAGAATTGTGATTGTGACTGTTTTCACAAGTTGGGGTTTCACTTTACACATTTGCTAATTTGTACTCCTTTACCAATATGTCATATATATTGTCAACACGGTTATGTTTATGATGTCTTCACACAAATAGGCCATTACCAAGAAGGAAACATCGGTTACAAAAGAAATAAAAACAATAGTTAACGAAACCTATACTTGTTTTTTTAAACTTCAATCATCCTTTTTTATCCTCGGCCTAGCCGAGAAACGGGTCCGAATCTCTCTCTCGTTCTCTCTCACTCTCTCTCTTTCTCTCACTCTCTGTATATATATATATATATATATATATATATATATATATATATATAATTGTTTAATTATACTTGTTTTATTTGTTTTACATTTTTCTGATGGTCCTGTTTGGCATTACAATAGAAAAGAATAATAAATGTTCCAAATATTTCACAGGTTTTACGAATGTTTTCGATATTTCGTCGAATAATCCTTAGGTATCAATACACCTATGCTTTTTATACATATTGCGATTTCCTACGTTCACATTTTGTACGAAACTATTCTGTATTGAAATAGACCTTTCGCGTAGCTCCATGTCCCGGCGACAGATAAAAGCATCATATATATATACACATATATATATATATATATATATATATATATATATATAAAATTTATTTGCAATTACATGTAAACAGCTTGCAAAATGTCAAAAAAAAGGAAATAGCAAACAACATTAAATATTTTAGATTTTCCTATATAAATTCAACGAATAATGAGCACCTACTTTCTGTCTATTTAGCGGTAAATCCACATATAACACCGAGTTATTTCCATATTCAAGGCAAGAAAATTGAGGAGGGCCATTTTTTTTGTTCATTTTAATTATTAATTTGTTTTTTCTAAATAGAAATGGGGGAATTATACTTTTCAAAACTTTCGATATGTGTTACTTTCTGTGTAGGGTATATCAATGGTAGCATTTGCGAGCACTTTACAAAAAACGAAACATGAAAGAAAGTACCTTTGTTTGGCTAAGTAAAAGTGACGATAATGAACTTAACCGAACGATCTACAAATACGACCCGAACTGTTTTTTCTTTCATTATTACCCTAGGCTAACCCAAACTTATCCTAAACTAGGTATTAGTGTTTGTTTGCAAAGTCGTTTCAGTACGGTGTGTATTGTGTAGACACATCTGAACTTTGTTTATCTTTCTCTGGGAAGCTTAAACTTCTTACGTCAGGGCTACAAATTTCGGGATACGTATTCCTTAAAAGCACAAAAAAGCATTCGGAGAGCCAGAAACTACATTGTTTTTTAGTATACATATGTTAATTACTTTTTAACGAACCAATAAATATGAATAAATAATGACTTGCACAAATGTGAATATGTCACAAATCCGACAATGGCAACAATGTAATGTTCTACTAAACTGAAGGCGTAACCATACTCGTTCTCGGATAATCTTAGTAGGGATAAAAGAGTAATATCATGTTTAAAAATAAGTAAATGTCAGATTTTTAAATTAAGAGTAAATAAATAGTATAACGTGTAATGAAAAAGTGTAAAAGTTTGACAACGCTTAAATTGAAAAATACAACTTACAAACAACAGGGAAACGACACCACGTATGGAATCTGAACAAGAAACACTCATAAAATGAATAAATATGCTAAGTGGGAAACAGATAATGTTTTATATATATATATATATATATATATATATATATATATATATATATATATATATATATATATATATATTATATTATATGCGATTGGTTTTAATAAAATTAGTTAATTATAAGTTAAATAATGTGTGAATTCAATAAGATACCTAAACAAATAAATGATGTTTTTTACTTGTGCGATACGGAATAAAGTCAGTGAAGTTATAGCGAATTGCGCATATGTTTAGATGAAACGTGATTACTGGCTTATGTTTTGTTTTATATTTAAAAATAAAAATAAAATATTATTTCATGAGGTTTAAGTAAACAGTTACTTACGAAGAATCACGGGGAAAGGCTAGGACGTCATTTGAATATGATATGCGGGGTACTGTAATCTATTCCAACATTCTGAATGATAATTAAAAAGATTAGGAATACACAGACTACACTACAACCATTCTGATATCCCATTTATCCTCGAATTGATTTAGGACGCCACGTAAAATGTAAGCGATATGAAAGGAGCGCCTTTTATTTATTTTTGAACTCAAGTTAACTCTCTAGGAAAGAGTATGTGTTACAAAGTGAAGTAATAACGGTGGCTGAATAATACGTTTAGCTCTTAAGGAAATAACCTGGTTACTGTGAGTTTCGTGGTAGGACTTAACTGTAAGTGACCGAACGTAGTTGCTACCCTCTTTGTGCGAGAACATATTTTAAGGAAGTAGTTTATTCGGAATAAACGTAATAATTTGTAAACAACACAGGCGAACTGTACGCATAGTTTCGTGGAACACGCTTTAGGAATTACTGTAAGTTGAGATATAAAATATTTGTATAGGAAGTGTTCGTTTTTTTTCTTATTACTACTGTACTTTCAGGAGAAAGCCGATATTAAGTTGTATATATATATATATATATATATATATATATATATATATATATATATACATATATATATATATATATTTATATATATATATAATTTCATATATATAGTATATATTGTTCAAAGGTTGTGCATTTCGTAATGTTCCTTCTACTGCTGTTGCCGTTTTATAGATCGGTCGGTTTATTGATAATTCGGAAGACTGTATGACAATTGCGCCTTACATCTCAAAGGCGTTCGACAGAGTGCGGCATTTTGATCTTCTACGCAAACTGCAGGGTTATGGTGTGAGGGTAACATTATTGGGTCTATTTATTCTGATCAAACCTTGGGAGTTACTCTTGATCGAGTATATTCATTCTATTTTGCAATCGATGCTGGTGTTCCGCATGGCTTTATTATATTTCCAACACGGTTTCCTCATTTATAGCAATATTTTTCTATAGAATATTAATCCAAAAGTTAACAGCTATGCTGAAGATACCACTACCTACTCTGGTGTTACTTCTCACTGATCTCCCTGTCAAAATATGTAGCTGATGAAGTTGATGTGGGCTCGCTTGTGGATTGGAGTACACAGTGAGATGCTTAGTCGTATCCTGTGAAGACGCAGCTGGTGTATTTCAATATTACGCGTGGATGATTTTGTTCTTAAAGAGAAATCGACTTAGACACTGATTGGTCTTTCTTTTTCGTAAAATCATTCATTCGTCAAATCGTTCATACAATAACTAAGGCAACTGTTGTGTGTTGCTTCTCGTTTATTCGGCTCTTACCATCGCTTAAGAAACTTTCTCCCACCTGAAGATTTTCTATCTATCCCTACAAATCTACAATCACACTATACACATAGTACTGTTGTTATATGTTAGGGTAACATTCGTCCCAATTTGATAGTGCTTCATAAATTGCTGAACTGTATCTGTAATTTTATTGACACCACCTTTTCTTTTTTCGGCAATCTCTCTCTCATAGGCGTTATATTGTTTGTCTCAGATGTTTCTATTAATACTATCATGTCTCTGTTTATTCCTTGATTACTTTTTCCCAGGTTGTTTTACTCGTGGGTCTTGTTGTCTGCATCGATTTGCGGTTTGCATACGTCATTGTAATATCACTTTTTATTCAAGTAGTTTCTTTTTTAAGTGGATCTCTCTTCCAGCTTACTGTTTTCTCCTATACTTTATCTTTTCAAAACTTAGGTGAAACAGCATGAAACTAAAATCAAACTATGGATAACTGCTTTTCCGATAGTCGATTAACGAATAAGAACGGCAGATATTTTCTGATAATCAACGAAAGAAAGCGAACTTTACCTTAAAGCGAAGTCGACATTGTTCAGTAGAAATTGTCATTAATTGTAGTAATTCGTTGTTTAGAAAGTGAATATTATAGAAAATAGTATTAAATCAAATACATTTCAATATCGTTTTCACGCGGTGAAACAAAGTAAATGGAGCAGAGAATATAATTATTACGCGTTTTTTTTACAAATTGTTAAGTGTTTAATATTGTGAACCTTTATCAAAATGTTATATAGTAAGTTAAGATTATTTGTATTATTTTTTTAAAGATACATCTTAAAATTAATAATTTAAAATAAAATGTAACTCATTACTTGGAGGAAGGAAGGGACACATATGTGTTTTACCTGTACTATATTATCATACCTCTCGTCAATTCCCTAAAGGGTTCATCACAACATTATACGAAAAGTCTAATTATCGGCATCAATAATATATGAATATACATATTTAAGTTTCATATTAAAGTTAAATATTTAAATGTAATCAACAATTATGCTATATTATATCACATTTCTAATTGAGTAACTTTATCATATAACTTCAGAATATTCGTAGAGAATCTAGCGCAAAGTTAATTAACAATAATTTAATCTAATATTGTGTTTGATTTCCCCGGCAAAACATCTCCAAAACGTAGTATTTCCACTATTAATACGCTTTAATCTGTTTTACAAAATTTATTTGGTGTTTTTTGGTTAATAAGATTTATATTCTAAATCATGATCAGGATCTAGTGAATTTGTATATATTTTCTTATTTATATAAAATTAATATTATCGCCAATACAAAAATAACACGGTGACAAAACAGTCAAACATATTTGGAAGGAGATAATTAATACTGATGAAAGAGTAAGATACGATGGTTTATCTTGTATATAAAGTAAAGACAGTTTTCTCACTTCAAAACTAGTTCGAAATAGACTATTTAACCGATGCATCATTGGCATCGAAACACATCACTTTAGTGGTGTAGTATCGCCATCCATGCTTCCAGAAAATTAAACAGTTGTACAAAATTAACCACCACTCTTAGCTTTTAATCCCTCTCACAGACTCTCCCAAATAAGTCTGCCACAGAGCTGATAGCAAAGTGTGTTCCTGTGAAGGAAATAAGTATCCCCATCGTCCTTATTAACACCGAAACTAACAAGAAAAACACACTGTTTTCAGAATTATGTAACCAGCCAATTTACTATGACTAAGAATCGTCCATTACTCTTACAACGCCTCGTGACCTAAATAATATTTCACGGACTACTACTAATAAAACTACACAGATAATTCTGCTTTTCATTTATCTTATATATAAAGTAAAGACGTTTTTTCCCCTGTACCTTCGCGTCAAATGGGAAAATAAACTCGAACTCAATAGGTTACTACAATCACTACAACATCAAGCTTATTCGCTCGAGCGTGTTCTTAGCAAACTCTAAACTATTACACCCACCTCGGGCAAATTACTACTTTCGTTCCTCCATCAGTCACTCTCCCCAAAACAGACACCATACAGGTAGTAGCAAGAACATTTCCCTCTAACATTTACTCCTCCCACGCTACCAGTCGACACCGGGCACAACTACACCAAGGGTACTTTACACATTTTACACCCTTATTATTTATGTTACGTTCGTCTACTCATTACAACACAGTAACATACGTTGCACAGAAAACATAACAGACGCTCCCTTCAATACATGTGCCTACGTCACTTCCGTTAAATACGCTTACGCAATCTCATACTCACAGCCCCGAACAGCGTATACAGTTCACGAAACACCTGCCTCATTCGGTACGCTTAAACAGTTATGCCGATTTACCTTACCGATCTACGACTACTTCAGGTAATAGTCCGTTCCTGTTCTGTTATTTACATTATACATCTAACATAAACACCATTACGTTTTCCTTACTTAAAAACAAAAACTTCTACAGAATTTGAACCAATGGAATCCGTTAAGAAAAAAAAAACGGTTACAGAATAACCGAATAACATTCCCTAATTCTTGCTTCGCACGGATTCTCCCATTCTTTTAATGTCTATTCATTTAAATGATAACTTTTCATTTCCAAAAATAACTGTTGACTATTTGGAGAAACTTTTAATTCGTACAATAAAAAACAAACAAATATTATTTTTGGAATCCGTTAAGAAAAAAAAACAGTTAAAGAATAACCGAATAACATTCCCTAATTCTTGCTTCGCACGGATTCTTCCCATTCTTTTAATGTTTATTCATTTAAATGATAACTTTTCATTTCCAAAAATAACTGTTGACTATTTGGAGAAACTTTTAATTCGTACAATAAAAAAGAAACAAATATTATTTTTATAAATTATTACTAACTAAAATACAATAACAATTGCTTTTTTGGGAAAAGTTCCCTAACCGTTAAATACTTTGAGAAAATAAACAAAACATAAACAAACCGAATAGATACATTTTTAAAACATGAACAAACCGATTACATTTATTCTTTACGTTTTTCACATTACCTTATATAAACGACACCAATTACATAACAAATACATAACATTTCATCTCTAAAAAATAAAATAAAAAACTTACGTTTTCCTTACTAAAACAAAACAAATAAATTTACTTCTACAGATTTTGACCCACCGTAATACTTTACGAAAAAAAACCCCAACGGATTACGTTAAGAAAAAAACACGGTTACAGAATAACCGAATAACATTCCATAATTCTTGCTTCGCACGGATTCTCCCCATTCTTTTAATGTCTATTCATTTAAATGATAACTTTTCATTTCCAAAAACACCTGTTGACTATTTGGAGAAACTTTTAATTCGTACAATAAAAAACAAACAAATATTATTTTTATAAATTATTACTAACTAAAATACAATAACAATTGCTTTTTTGGGAAAAGTCTCCTAACCGTTAAATACTTTGAGAAAATAAACCAAACATAAACAAACCGAATAGATACATTTTTAAAACATAAACAAACTGATTACATTTATTCTTTACGTTTTTCACATTACCTTACATAAACGACACCAATTACATAAATACATAACATTTCATCTCTAAAAAATAAAATAAAAAACTTACGTTTTCCTTACTAAAACAAAACAAATAAATTTACTTCTACAGATTTTGACCCACCGTAATACTTTACGAAAAAAAAAACCAACGGATTACGTTAAGAAAAAAAACACGGTTACAGAATAACCGAATAACATTCCCTAATTCTTGCTTCGCACGGATTCTTCCCATTCTTTTAATGTCTATTCATTTAAATGATAACTTTTCATTTCCAAAAATAACTGTTGACTATTTGGAGAAACTTTTAATTCGTACAATAAAGAACAAACAAATATTATTTTTATAAATTATTACTAACTAAAATACAATAACAATTGCTTCTTTGGGAAAAGTTCCCTATCCGTTAAATACTTTGAGAAAATAAACAAAACATAAACAAACCAAATAGATACATTTTTCCTGTACGTTTTTCTCATTATTACACTTAAAGGACATCGATTACATAATAACAAAAATGAAAAATTTCAACTATAAAAAGTAAGATAAAAAAATTACGTTTTTACTTACTAAAAAAAAACAAAAAACTTTACTTCTACAGAATTTGACCCAACGTAATACGTTCGGAAAAAAAAGGTTATAGATTAGCCGAACGACATTCCATACTTCTTCCTTCGCACGTATTTTTCCCATTCTTTTAATGGCTATTCATTTAAATGATAACTTTTTATTTTCAAAATAACTGTTCACTATTTTGATACAGTTTATTTCATACAATAAAAATAAATATTATTATTTTTATAAATTATTAATAAATAAATTACACTAACAATTGCTTCCTTGTGAAAACTTCCCTCAACGTTAAATACTTTGAGAAAATTACTAAAACATACACAAACAGAATAGATACATTTTTTTTTAATCCAATGTTGGGGGGTGCAAATTGAAATCTCAGCGATTAATTAAATAGGCCCACAGAGCCCCATTAAAATCACCCCACCCCCCATTATCTTTGTACAGAAATTCCATTTCTGTTGGCTGAAAACACAAATGGAAAATGAGCACCACTGAAACACACACATAATTAATGTAACCTGCAGAGCATTACAAATGATCTTCGGATGGTCGGGGGGAAATAAAATGACGATTATATGATTATTTTCAATAAAGAAGATTATTCGCTATTTTTTTTAATTGACTGCAATTGAGTGACATGAGTCAAATGCCTAGCAGCGGGGTGTGGCGGGATTGATAGGTTGATGTGGTGGATCTGTTTTGAAAAGTAACAAAATATAAATAAACCGAAAAGAAAAATATAGTATTCGAGGGGGGGGAGTAAACACCGAATTGTACAATATATTTAAATCGACAGAAGACTCAGGAATGTGCGGAAAATCCATCAACGTTAATTATACTATTTCGAAAAGTAAAACAAATAAAACTAAACCGAAATAAAAAAAAACATGTATTGGGAGGGGGGATTGCCTATTATATGATTATTTATAATAATAAAGACTATTCTATATTTTTAAATGACTGCGATTGAGTCACATGAGCCAAATGCCTGGTGGCGGACGATAGTGGCCGTGAAAAGTGCTGCCCGTTTTATGTTACGATTCACCTTCTGGCGAGCAAATGTATGGGGCGATTTGATATAACTCTTTCTCAAACACTAAATTAGATATTGTTCTTGCATTGCAAAGCATGCTTCACAGTGAAAATGTATATATCCAACAATTTCAGATGGCGATGGAGCATAATGGAGGTGCAACACAAATTGAGATCCTCTGACATAGATTTAGTTTTCAGTGTGGAAATTCCGGATCCAGTAGCAGATCCGCATTTACATGATATCATTAGGCACCATATGATTCATGGACAATGTGGAAACATTAACAGATGTTCACTCTGTCTCAAAGATGGACACTGCAGTAAGAGATATCCCAGACACTTCTTGAGTGAAACTCAATCGGATACAAATGGCTACCCACAATATCGACGACTATCTCCTTTAGCTGGAGGTTTTGAGATGACAGTTACCCTACCTGGCAACATAACAGTTCCTGTAGACAGCCGATGCGTTGTACCACATAATACACTGCTTTGTAAGATTTTTAATGCACATATCAATGTTGAATATTGCAACAGCGTGAAATCAATAAAATACATTTGTAAATATGTAAATAAAGGTAGTGATCAAGATACCTTCACAATTGAAAGTAATGCTCATGATGAAGTTAAGAAATACGATACGGGACGTTACATATCAACAAAGGAAACCATTTGGAGAATACTTAACGTTCACATACATGTATATCATCCCCCAGTTATTCACCTATCAGTTCATCTAGAAAATGGACAGCGGATATACTCTACTGAAAGTACTGCGGCAGATAGAGTTGCAAATCCACCTTCAACAACTCTAACAGCTTTCTTCAAATTGTGTCAAACAGATTTTTTACATGTACACTTTTGTACTCAGAAGTTCCACTTTATTATACCTGGGACACAAAAACTAAGGTATTCAAGCAACGATTACAGGGTAAGCCAGTTCCAGGCTATCCGTGCGTTAATAAAACAGAAGTTTTGGGCAGGGTATGCACCGTGCATCAAAATCAATTTCACTGCTTCTGTTTGAGACTGCTTCTACACCATGTTAGAGGTACACAGAACTCTAATGACCTAAAAACGATCAATGGTAAAGTTATGACTACATTCAGGGATGCATGTAGTGCACCGGGACTACTTGAAGAAGATAACGACTGGGATGCTACACTAAAGGAAGCATCTATATCTGATTCTGCAAACAATTTGAGACATTTGTTTGCGATCATGTGCAGTGTCTCATCCAAATCGACTTTGGGATGTACACAAAGAAGCTTTAACGGAAGATTTCCTTCTTAGGAAACGCAATCAACAGCCTCAAGTTGATATAAAACTTTCGGACGACATCTTTAATATGGCTTTAGTACATATAGAAAGTATGACTTATAGGGTGAATGGTAAAACACTGACAAAATTGGGTCTTACCTCACCTAATCGATCTAATACACATCCGGTCATTACTGCATGGACGCGTGAAATTAGTTATCAAACTCATGAGCAAGCATCAATTGTTCGAGATGGTATCGCACAACTAAATAATGAGCAAATTCATATTGCAACCACTCTTCTTCCTGGTGGTAGGAAAGCTCACTCCACATTTAAGTTGCCATTATCCTTAACAAAAGATGCTGATCCAATTTGTCAAATAGAAAGAGGATCAGATCCAGCTAAAGTTTTACAGAATTGTTCCTTGATCGTATGGGATGAATGTACAATGGCACATAAACAAGCGTTCGAGGCTCTAGATAAAACATTGCGGCATAACACTTTTATTATCAGGTGACTTCCGACAAACGCTTCCTATTGTTCCATATGGAAGTCCCGCTGACGAGCTTAATGCTTGCATTAAATTGTCATATTTGTGGAAGTACATTAAGACTGTAACGTTATTTACAAACATGCGTGTACATCTCAATAGTGATCCAATGGCTGATGAGTTCGCCTCCCTACTCCTAAAAATAGGTGATGGCAAACTTGCAACAACCAACAATGGCACGATTGTTATTACTCCAGGTATTGGCTCAATTGTTTCATCACTCACAGAACTTAGTAGCAAAGTTTATCCAAATATAGCCGAAAACTATGTGCATCCTGAATGGCTAACGGAGAGAGCAATTCTAGCTACTAAATATCACATGGTACATGTCATCAATCAACAACTGCTTGATGAAATTCCAGGTGATGAACAAACTTTCACTTCTGTGGATTCTTCTCTCGATGACGACCAGGCTGTACAATACCCTACATAATTTTTAAATTCATTAGAATTGCTTGGTATGCCAACACACAAATTAAAGCTGAAAGCTGGATGCCCAATTATGTTACTCCGGAATATTGATGTTCCAAGGCTATGTAATGGAACGAGACTGTGTGTTAAACGCATGAAACCTTATGTGATAGAAGCTGTAATACTAACTGGTGTGGCAAGGAGCAAACTGACATCCCTTCCCAGAATACCCATTATTCCGTCGGATTCTGCAATAGAATTTAAAAGGCTTCAGTTCCCAGTTAAATTGTGTTTTGCCATGACAATTAACAAGTCCCAAGGACAATCATTGGCAGTGATTGGTCTAAACTGGACTTCACCTTGCTTTAGCCATGGGCAGTTTTATGTAGGATGTTCAAGGGTAGGCTCCTATTTTAATTACTTAAATTACTTCCAGTGAAATGGTTTATTTTCTGAATCTATTTATTTAACTTAAAAATTAACATCAGGCTGTTATATTTCCCCGGGCAACCCCGGGACACGGGTCCTGCTCGTTCATAATAAAACCAATCGTATTCCTACATATTTATAATTAACTGCAAACATTAAAATACTTCTGCGTTTATTATTTTCGTAACCGCAAGTTGTTCTTCGATTTACTACAGACTTGGAACACAGCTATTCATTTTTTTGGTTTTTATAACAATTAGCTTTCAACCTAAAAACAAATAGAAGCAAACTACACAAATAATTGATGATTATATTTACCATTATATCTGCTATGCAGGTTTTTGATTTCCGATTACATGTTGATCCCAAGAAGTAAATGTTCTGCTTAATATTATTAACAGAATAACAAATATAATATAGCTTATATAATATTATTGTTTTCTATTAATGTTAACATGCCATAAAACGCTGCATTGTGTATTAAATGATTTTAGTTTTCCTAATGAAAACATCAACGTTAATCATGTGTTTTTACATATTTACCGACATTTAGCAAGGATACCCGAAATTGGACCCCTATTTTAAAGGTTTATATACTTTGATATTAGTCCGAACTTACTATTCCGATTAGAACCCGAAAACGTCGAATTTGCTGAATCTATCCTCACTCTTTCCTTCTCTATGTTTATAAATGCGTATATATTTATATAAAAAATTACTACCATATAATATAATTACGACATGAATAAACATCAGAACTTCATGAAACATGGAAGTTGTTTTACATACCCATAACTATTGTTGGCTCTTACTACATACATATTTCCTCTAGAAATCACAAGCATTATAAAAGACTATGCGTCTCATAACATTGTCTCCGAATTCAAGGTTAGAGGTTGACTGTACCGAGGGAGTAAAAGAAAACCCCATGGACGGAAGTCAGCAGAATCAATTTTCTTACTTTTTCGTACGACGACATTGCGAGAAAAAAAGACGCGAATGGATTCTTTCTTCATTTAGCTCACTTTTAGATGAAGTGGTCACTCAACGTATGTTCATCCCTATTTCTAACACGAAGTAACCCGTGTTTTAAAATTATCAGGCTATATCTCTGGCATTCTTGAAACTGTTCTATGCTGTTAATAACTTGTATATAAAATTGAGTTTGCCTTTCGTGTGTAATATCTGAGACATTGTTACAATGAACGGGTATTGTAACATATCCATTCCTGTGCAACTCATTGAATACAATTAATTATGTTACATTTACTTCAACCACATGCACTAAACAGCACTGGAGACCCGATTTGAAACCTTACAATTCAATGCAAAATATTTCAGTGTTATCTTGTAAACATTTATGTAACGCCATAGCTCATCAATTACAGCGAAGTATCATCGAAACAAAAGTCCAATATTAATGAAACTTTCTCAACTGTGTTGCCTTTATTTGGTTTTGGTTTACCCGTATACATTCTTAGCATCTATATTATGTTTTAATAAATATTTCTCCCATTTAACAATTGGCATTTTTTTTAATATTTTCGTAGGTTGGTACAAACAATGAGAATCCCACCTTATAGGAATACTCATATTTCGAATTGGGTGCAGCAAAATAATTAATTGTGTTTTTATATTTAACATTCGAAGTGCCTCTGATCTGCCGTGAAATATATTGCTTCATGTCGATTAGCAATACAACATTTCAAAAATGCAAAGTATAATTTGGATTGTAAATATCACTAATAAAACTACACATCTGAATCTAGATGGCCCACTACATACTTTAATGTATATATATATATATATATATATATATATATATATATATATATATATATATATATAAACACATATTTGATGTATTATTTTTTTACAAAATTGCCAATCTTGCCGTTGCTCAGGATACACTCATGCGAAAACAATTCATTTATTGCCGAAATTCTACAGTGGAATTTACTCAAATCTCATCGAAGCTGTCGATATTACAAAACGTTACACTGACATTATGATAGGCCCACGAGAGTATAATATATATGCATATATATATATATATATATATATATATATATATATATACATATATATATATATATATATATATACATATATATATATATATATATATGTTTGTATATGTGTAACTATATGTATATAAATATATATATAGTTAATATATTTATATATACATATATATATAGTTATATGTTACTATGTGTATATAAATATATATAGTTAATATATTCATATACCTATATATATACACACATATATACACATATATAGATATATAAATATCTATATAGATGTATATATATATATAAATCTATATATATACATATATATATACCTATCTATATATAAATATATTTATATATATATAAATATATATAAATATATTAATATATATACATATATATATAAACATATATATAAATATATATTATATATGAAATACATATCTCTATATGTATATATGTATATAAATAGTACATATATATATATATATATATATATATATATATATATATATATATAATTATTAAAAGGAAAAGCTATACACACATTAAAGTTGTATACATTGTAAATTATGTTGACCCTTTAATCAGACGTTGTATTTTTGACGTGGTGGTTTATACGTCTCTGAAGACCCTATTTAAGTGTCAAAATAATTTATGATGTATACAACCTTAATGTGTGTATAATTGTTCCTTTTTAAGAATCTTGTGTTGCACTGTTTAAAGGTGCATTAAGCTGTTTTTTTCGGATTCTCAACGCAATATTGAAGTCTACACTATATATATATATATATATATATATATGTATATATATATACATACATATTTATATATATATATACATATATATATATATATATATATATATATATATATATATATATATATATATAGGTAAACACCCACATAGTAGTAATCCGAAAAATTTCAATCTGGTTTATAAAAAGTGCTCAATATCAAAAAGAGCATTTATATATGAGTGTTTATATTTACACAGACATGTAACAAAATCTGCAGCGCTGGCATGTCGATCTATAGATCAACAGCTATTATAAACTCATATCTCATTAGGCAGAGTTAGAATCCGATCTTACCCTTAGATCATATTTTGAAAAAAACATTGTTTTCACATATTATCTAAGGTTAAGTTTGGATTCTAACTCTGCCCGGTAAGATCTTTGTTCATAATAGTTGCTGATCGAAACCATCGACATGCATGTGTCGCGAATTTTTCACATGTCTGTGTAAATCAAAATAAATAAATAAATATATATATATATATATATATATATATATATATATTTACATATATATATATATTTACATTGGATCTTCTGTGATAGATGAAATTGAAGGTTCAGACTTAACCTACGTTGCTTGGTTATCTACTCATAAGTTATTTAACAAGTGTCAGCATTTCATTACTTTTGTTTACATTTAAAATACAATAGTTTTTGTCTCGCCTCTCAAAGCGCTATTGTCAATACTTGCATCCGGGGTTCGAATCGTCCGGCCGACAGTTCGGTTGTATAATCTATATTGACGAGCGTTCAAGAACAAATTATATATTTGTCTGGGTATTAAACATATGTATTTATTATCAAAAATGATATATATAGAAAGAGGTAGATATATTGACCGACATTATAAATAATACCTAAATATATATTCAGAAATATCTTGATAACTTCACAATAACATAATACATGCATAAGATTTCATATAAAACATTTATATATAGTTAATAAAAACAAATATATTTTAAAGAAATGAACATATGTATTACCCTTTTTTTATTCAGCTAATCCATTGACGTTTTTTATGTTCGACCTTTGTTTAAATAATTATTTTATAAAATTTTTAAGATACACTTTTATATGATGAAAAAAAGCTTCAAATATATTTGGAAATTTAAACAAGTTATTCAGAAGTTTTAAGAAAGGCTATGATAAATTCTTTTTAAAATAAATTTAGAAACGTAATATTTCCCTCTGATCATGTAAAAGCTTTAAATAGGATCAGAAACATATTTAGGTGTAAGGATAGTTTAAAATTGATATACGAGGTTTGTCTAAAAATTATCAGACCTTAGCTAGAAATATATTCCAAATACGTGACGAGGTTGGGACCCTAATCACCTTCAAAGTTGACCTCTTGTTCTTGCGCACACTAAGTCCGCCGATCCATCCACTGTCTACAACACCTATGGAAGTGGTCTTTTGGAATATTATTTACTTCCGCCGTCCCGTTCAGTATGATCTCTTCTTTAGTCTAAAAACAAAATCTGATGCAATACCTTTGCTCAACACGTTCAGTCATGTTGAGATGATCTGTAATCTGACGAGCACGGTGTGTAGCACCTCACTCAGCGACCAAAATTGAAGACGCCACTGTAATGTTCTCGTTTTGAGACCAGTTAAGATATAATGGGAACGCAACAGCGAAGACTGACATCAGTCCAAGAGAAGACTTCCAGAGGTGGTTCTGGCAGTCGATGGATCAGTGGACTGTGTGTGCAAGCACAAGCGGCTTACTTTTAAGGTGAGTAGGGTCTCAACCCCGCCTAGTATTTGAAATATTTTTTCTGGCCTAAAGTCGGATAAGTATTTAGAAAGCTCTCATATATATATATATATATATATATATATATATATATATATATATATATATAGAGAGAGAGATAGATAGATAGATAGATGGAGCGATGGTGCGATGGAGCGGCGTTCACAGATCAACGATTAACGACATATTTAAATGTAAATAAAAATGGTAAACAGGATAATATATTAAATTTTATACCAAAAAAGATAATAAACATAGGTTCACGATATGTACTAAAGATTTAAAACTATCTATGTTAATTCTGATGCATACAATGGTGTTCTTCTTGCTGATGAATCATAGATGGAAGTTAAGAATGGTGTATACGTAACGGCACCTCACTGTTTATATAAACAAGTTGTATGTAGAATTAGCACGGCAAAGAACTGAACTCAAAACTAGGATCGGTATTCTGAATGGAAAATTATACTTCTATATATATATTAATTGTAACTGCAATTTAAAAAATACTTGTCAGTAGAAAAAATACGTTAAAAATTTGAATGGACGAAATAAATGAGTTTGTTATAAAATTATAAAGAAGGTAATAAAAGAGTATTTGAGAGAAACATTATTTAGCTGCATTAGAGTGTTTGACACGTATGTGGTTGGTGTTATTTTACTGCATAGTCAATATATAGTTTGTGTTATAGTTTAGTTTATAATGATCATCTAGTCGTTGTGTTGTTACAAATCTACCTCACTCTCTACGCCATCTCACTATTACCTCCATAACAGGTGTTAGGTCTTCATAGGTGCATTGTGTGTATTGTCTTAGTTGTTTGATGAATGTTCTGTTCGATCTACTGACTTAGCCACATCCCTGTTTTGGGAGCCACAGAAGAACATCGCTGCTGATGTCATATTTAGCCGTCTAGCAATGCCAGCAAATCAAATTATTCCTTCTCTCCCTGATATGGGCAAGGCTCTGAGATAGGTGTCCATAGAGTTGCACTCTCGTGGGTATTATCTCCATGAGATCTTCAGAGCAGGTCTTAGTATTTTCGTTCATACGCCATAAATGTTCTTCTCTAATCTTTTGCGAGTACCGATGCAACAATGGCTTCAAACAAGTCACGTTTCATCGTTGTAGGAATAATTGACTTCTATATCGCTTTCATCTTGACCACTATTATCTATAGTTTAAGTGAAAGAACTATGTAAATGTTATATGTGCGAACTAAATAATTGCTATAGAATAAAATATAAGTTCATAAATTATGAGTCAAGGGTAGTTATATTCTAAGAGATATGATTCAGCTAAATAAGAGTGTTTCAATTTATATGATAGGTGATTATTCTATATTCTAAGTTTTACATAGTGTGTGTTATATATTTTAGATTACATACAAACAAAGAACATTAATTTAAGAGTAATAAGCGGAATATATCAGATTTAAAATAAATAAACACATACCTAATAGATGAATACACAGATAATGGAAAGAATGATGATGCTGGTTAACAAGCTAAATAAATAACTGAAATTACTCTGACCACAGCAAAAATATAAAATCCGGAATGATCAATGGATCGTTTCTCAGAGCTCTGGGAATTTGCAACCCCTCCCATCTCTACAATGAAGAATTCTATATTCAAAAAACCTACCAAGCTCTTAAATACCCTCATTACTTCATCATTAACGCTAAAAAAAGCTTCCAACATCTATAAAAAAGACCGACCCCACAAAAATATCTCCTCACAAAATAACGACAGAAAGCAAATCTTACTCAGTTCTCCCCAATAACTCGATATCTATCTCCCTACAGAAACAACTCAAACCCGACATAAATGTAGTAACATCCACCTACAAAACTATTAAATACCTACTAAATACGAAACCCCGTTCCCAACCACCCCCCAAATATACCTCTCACTCTGCTGGCATCTACAAGATAAAATGCGCCGTATGTCCGATGTTCTACATTAGGGAAACATCCAGAAACCTGAGATCTCGCATTTACGAACACAAGCGGGACCTCAAACACGACATTTTCACTAATGCTCTTGTGATAAACAGGAACATTCTCTCTCAAAATTTAACTTTTCAGACTGCACTTTCCTCAAGAACGAACACTCACTCTCACGTCGCAAATGCATTGAAAGCGCGACTATTCTTCTTTCATCACCGTTAAACTTCAACTTAAGGCACGGATCCATTACTCTAAGCAGACACTTAGCTAAAGTTGCACTAAAACAATGATATATATCACACCACTGCGCCCCTGACTAAGTATATATATATATATATATATATATATATATATATATATATATATATATCGTACATGTATTGTATTAGTTTCTGTAAATGTAAATCTGTAGAAACTCAAGTGTTTATAAAAAGTGCTCAATAACAAGTAGAGCTGTTTATAAGTATACATTTTTAGTTATATAAACATTATTGGTTACATATGTGCATAAATGTTTCGGTTGCACTTTTCCCAGAAAGTCAACATCATCAAACCAAGAATTTTCTCGAAAATTCTTGGTATGATGAGGTTGACTTTCTGGGAAAAGTGCAACCGAAACATGTATGCACATATGTAACCAATAATGTTTGTATAAATAAAAATGTATACTTATATATATATATATATATATATATATATATATATATATATATATATATATATTGGAAAATGTGTTTTGTATGTATGTATATGTATCGATATATACACACATATGTGTGTATATCTTTACATATACACATGTGCGTGTGTGTGTGTTTATATATTTTTATATGTTTGTGATGTTTGCAAGCTCTCATTTATAAGCTACTTTTTTAATACATCTCTCCTTAACCCTTATTTTTTCTATTTTTAAATCCCATTTATATTTTTGTTTTTCTCCTAACCTTAAACTTGTACTTTCCATTTTGTTTTCTTTTTTCACACATTTTCTAACTCAGTTTTTCATTGTCATGATTTTTGCTCTTTAAAAACGTTTTGTTGACAAATTAGTTGACCCATCTCTGTATTTTTCTTTTTAATCTTTAGGTGCTAACTTCCAGTGTATCAATTCCACACCCTTTTTGTTCACCGTAGTTTGATTCTCTGCCGCCTTTTTTCCCCTCCCCCATCGCCTTAGAAGAATGTATCACCTACTTCATCATGTCCCACCATCACTTAATGTTTTCTCATATGATCAAATAAGTCATTTTCCCTCATCCTATGTGTGTGCCTTCAATATAAAATAAACTTATTTCTGTATACTTCATTTGCTGAAGACGTTTCCCACGAAGGAAACCGGTCAAAAAATCTCTTGTTTTTGTTTTTCTCCTGCACTTTGACGTGTTCCCGTCTCTCATCTTTCCACACACACACATACCCCCCCCACACACACACATATATATATATATATATATATATATATATAATGGTAATAATCCAGGTAAAAAATATCCACAGGGTGGTAATCCAGAGAATTTGAACCGGATTTATAAAAAGTGCTCAATATCAAAATAGAGCTTTATATATTTTTTCTTTTTCTTCTCTTCCTTTATGTGTCTACCTTCCTATCACTTTTCCCTTCATTATATGCCTTTCTTTCCAATTTATTTTTTATTTATTTATTTATTTGTCCTGTTTGTTTCAGATTTTTGATTTTAGATTTATTAGATTTTTTGTTTTTTGTTTTTCGTTTTTAGATTTTTTAGATTTTTTAGTTGTGATTTTAATGGGCCCCAATTTTTTAAATGTTTAATTTCTTTTCTTCTACTTCTTTTTCTTTATCTCTCCATTTCATTCTCTCAAAATATGATCTGAGGTAAAGATCGGATTCTAACTCTGCCAGATGAGATCTCAGTTTATAGTAACTGTTGATCGATAACATCGACATGCCAGTGTCGCAGATTTTGTACATGTATGTGTAAATAAAATTATTTTGTGATTCAACCCGGTCGATGAAATCCAAAAAGAACTGAGCTAAGCAAAAAGAAGGAGTAATTCTAGTCATGTGACCAATCATTTGAACAAAATTGGCCGTTAGAAATGTGTAATTTTACAATAATTCATATTTTTATATTTATTAAACGCAAAGCTTGGTCAGGGGGGCCGAGGGAAAGAAAAACGAGGGAAACGGAGAAGAGAAAAGAGAGGTGTTAGGGGTGGGTGTCTATAGCTATTTAAAAGTTGTTGGGAGCAGGAGGGGGTTATGTGTCTAGCCCGACGTCATGATACGTGACAGATATTTTTTAAGTGGAATTTTGTCGCGTGTCAAAGGAATGCTGATATTTCGACCGATTACATATGGACGGCTAAATTCAACGATAAAAACGTAAAGTAATATTTAGTGTAAATAATTAATGGTGGTAAATAAATGTATTTTAATTCTAGATAATATTTAATAAAATATAGTGGTGATTATTTTTGGTAAAAGTTGTATATAGATTTATAACAATAGTATTAATACATTATAGTATTATATTTCGACCGATTAACATTTAGTTTTTATTATTTTAGGTTATAAATATATGCATGTAAATTCTAAGTAATATTTAGTAATGAATTAATAACACATAGTGGTAATTACTTTTATTTTTAGTAAAAGTCATATATGAATTACTGGCAGTGGTATTAATACATTTTATTATTAGTTGTAATTGTATTAATACTTGTCAGAAGATTAAAGATAATATTGGCGGTAAGGTGTTTTAGTTAAAATTGTTAACAAAAAATGATGGTCCATGGGTTGGGGGACTAGAAATGGTGGGAACAGTAATTTTGAGTAATGTAAGCAATATATAATTTTAAAGATGATTTTGGTAATATGTAGTTGACTTTTGTGGGATTTTGTAAATAAAATATAAACTATTGTTGGCCAAGATTAAATATATGGGGAATATCTATACACACATACAAACGCATACACGCACATACATATACATATATATATATATATATATATATATATATATATATATATATATACGTATATATGTATATGCATACATAGATATTCACACATGCACCCATATGCATATACATATACATGAGCATACAGATACATATACATACATACCCATACATACATACACATATATACATACATATACTTACAAATTTCATATTTTCACACACATACATACACATGTATCAACAAACATACCTACACATACATGTCCAGATGTTCCACCTTATATATATATATATATATATATATATATATATATATATATATTAAATTCAAAAATAAGTGCACGTCCTATTGAAAAAATGCGACGTAATGCAATATTTTTTATCCTTAGAAAGTGGGGAAATACTAAGACAACCACACTGTGGTAGTCAATCTGTAAATAGAAAAAAGTGTCATGCTCTACCAACTGGCCATACCCAGATAAGCAACAGTTTAAGCTCTACACCTTTGTCTTCCAACTGGAAATCAACAATTCAACAAAGGTTTTCTAGCTCCAAGACATTCTCTTCCAACGTTACTCTGTACTTATAAGAGCTCTTCATCTCCATGAAAAAATTGTGCGGTTTTTATTCAGCTCGACCCACAGCCTCTGCAAATTGACCATAAACTAGAGCCGTATAGCTTTTGAATACTCCAAACAGCCAATCTGCAACGGGAGGATGACTCAATTAAACCTCTAACCCACATCCCTTCTTGATCTTAAAGATCAACAATTGATGTCATACTACGCCATCCAGGCCGACCCTCGTCGTTCATATTACGAACTTTGTATGGCTTCTTTTGGAGAACTTCAATAACCTCTTAATTTGATGATAGAGACAATCTACGTATATCTAATATCTGGCGATGGCATTCCGTTTACTGACACGCTGTTTTTATATAGTACATCAGTTATTGTTCCTCTTCCCCAGCGGGTTGGGCATCTGACATTGAGAGGTTTCAACTGCACCTACTGACCCATCGTAATGTTCGTTTGCCCTTTTTCACCGTCTCCTTTATTACCAGTGGGCGTCGCCATTGATTCGTGAAACTGACGCACTGGCGTTTCGTATTGGCTAGTTTTGGGCGCTAAGTTATACCAATAGAATAGACTTGCTACTACAGTTTTTATAGCCGTATGCTGGCTGTCAATGATTCCATTGTCGCTTGGGCTTAACACTGATCTACACTATTGCCACACGCCTCACTTATCACACATCTCTCAAAATACCTCCGAGCAAAAGGATGTACCATTGTCCAGTAAGACCTATTCTACTGTCTCCTATCCATAAACGCCTCTCCAACAACTCTGTTTAGATTTTCGCGTATCTCTGTCATCAATTGTTGCCACATTGCTACTCTCCCAGGTCCACAGTCAACCATGGCTAAATACAGTTAATGACTATAATGCGTGATATCAATAGTCAGTCGCCTCAAATTGTCTGTTACATGTAGTTCCCCTTATCCATGGCTGGATTGCGCATATTCAGTAAATTGACATTCGTATAGTACTCAACTACATCCTGAACATCTTCCATTGTGATATTTGGATTCAGTTTGATCGCCAGATATAAATTACTTTCTTTTCCTAAATGATGCATATTATGTAGGTTATTTAATCTTAGGTCTTTCATCGTCTACTGTACAGCACACCGGAACAACATCTTATTCTCACGTAGTCAAGTATTAAGTACTCTAGTCATTACGTGTGCCGTATCTTTCAATGATTGTATCAATGTGACGGTTATTTTAAGTTTGAATTATCTTATCAAGTCTCCGACTTCCCATCTTACGTAATCCACGATACTACTGTTGCCGAGTATGGTCTAATGTTTACTGCTCGTAGCCCCCATTTTAAAGCCAGGTTGATGCACTTCATCGTGGCTTCGAGTTCTGCAACTTTTATATAGACGCACTCATTCTTCTTTCGCAGTCAAGACGCATCCTCAACAGTTACTCCACATGTGTCTAATAACGCTCCTTATGCCGAGCTGCTAGCGTTACTCTATATTACTCTTTTCATGTTCCCTTTAAAAAGCTCCCCCTCTTTTCAATTGTGCAATTACCCCCCTCGTATCCTGCGCAACACCTCTTGGTAAATTACATCATCCGATCGGTCCGTACCGGTCTGCCTGTTAATACAGCGGCACGCAGTCCGCAACCATCCGACTATAGAGTAATGACACACGAACTTCCCGCACACCGAGCACAGTTCTCGCTTTGTTAGAAAGTCCGTCATTTTAGGGATTTCCTTTCTCTTTCCAATCATCAACTTTCCTGCCTTAAATCCCTGCAATTTCTAGCGACTCAGATGGTTTTGTTTTCAGTCCATATGTTTGACATGGTTTATCACCCTTTCTGAAATCACGTCTGTTTCTTCCACTAGTACATCATCGATATAAGAACACGTGGCTCTTCTCACTGCACCGTCTATTGACAACATAGTTTTAAGAACTGCTGTCATTATTATAAAATCGTAGTTTACTGCAGCAATCAATCTGACCTTTATATTCGACAACGCGGTAGCTTCTTGTCCACATGAATATTAAGGGAGGCAAATTTTATGCCCACTATTTTGGTTGCTCGCCTCCTTTTCTTCCACTCCCTTATGACTTCTTCACATACGTAGATTCCGTTTTTTGCGTGGCAGGTCACGTAAATGTCCAACTCCCGGAAGTCCAATACTGAGCCGACTTACTTCTTGGTAGGCTGAACCACTGCCATGAGTGGCAGCATTAGTTCAACCTTCTTTAATTATGATATAAAAATGCCTTCTCGCACTAAGCAATGGTAGCTCCGCCCAGCAAGTTGATAACATCCAGGCCTTTGTTACCAAAGGTCTCTCATCAGTTAGAGCCCCTGCCATCTTAAGCATTTTCCAATAAATGTACCTCTCCTCACTAGCTGTGACACTAAATTCTCACATGTTTTTTTCAGTATTAAAAGGGTAACTACTGGAGCAATATCTATCATTATTCGTTTCCCTGAAGATGGGCATAGTTTACTAATGTGGCCAACTTGGCAACACCACAATCAGATAGAATGCAAGCGCATTTCCTTCCAAATACATTCGAATAAATGTGGCTATGCCATCGATCTTTTTCAGCTTTGCAACCAGCCTCAGGTTATTAAGCGACGCGATAATATCGCCTTCTCCTTTAAACGGCCTCAATATGTGACTGTGTAATTTCACTCGTTCGTGAATTTTCGCCGGAATAGTTTGTAGCCTATCCGTAAAAAAAAAGTATGATACTCTACTAACTTGCAATCCACGGTTACACAAAGGCTATTTAGCTCCACAACTTTTCTGCCAACTGGCACTCCACAGGTTTTGTTTTTTCATTCCATGGCTTTCTATGAAAAACTAAGTATTAATTTATAAATACAAATATTTATAAAATTCGGCGCAAAGGCAAAAAGGTGGCGGCGAAGTGTTTGGTCTTGACTAATTTATGTTTACTATGTTAACTTAGCTGGCTTAATTACGAACCATTATTTACCAAATACCGCATTTATATTATACCATACTTAAAACCCATATACGAGAAATATGCAACGGGGTTATGGTAATAAAACTTGCATGTATAATATATATATATATATATATATATATATATATATATATATATATATATATATATATATATATATATATATATACAAATAAGGTTTACAATGAAAAAAGCAAGTATGTAAAAAGACATCCCATTACTGAACTGTAAGCGAAATCTAAAATCTAAAAACAAGGGTTGATGCAGAGTCCAATTGTTTATTATCTAACACCACCTTCGAATATATCGAACGACCTCATGAGTCTCTTACACATCAAGCGCTCTGTCACTTAGTTTTTTGCGGGATTGCGAAATTTTAATTAAAATGAGAGCGAAAAAAATGGGGGAAGTAAAGTATCATAATGAAAACATAGTAACACTAGCTAAGTTATGAACTAAAGTACACAAAATCATTTATTCTAGTAAACTTTAAACGGGCAATGATCGATGTTCGTTTTCGCAACCCAATATCCTGTACCATAGGTACGTCTAAATACCACTCCAATCAAGCTACCTCCACTAAACACAGTCGTTTACCTCTCACCCACCTTTCACCACAATCTGCTGCAGAGAGCCTCACACTTTTGGCACTAATGTATTAAAGGTAATATTTGAACATTCCAATAAGGTCGAGAGAAGTGTAGGGCTCACCTTCGTAGACTGCCTTCCTACGAGTTTTCTATATCGCGTCTCCCATAACTACTAGGGTGCTTAAGAACACAACACCTGTCTGCCTATCTGTTGTCGGAGTCCAGTTGCTACATACATTGATAGGTTGCAGGTCAAAAGACGATACGTTAAGTATGCGAACATGAGACCTGCAACAATCCTAATCAGCAGAACAACGATGCTGCAATAATAGAAGGCGTGACTCACGGGCTCATCTTCGTCACCGCATCTAACACAAGTCGGTGAATTCACAAAGCCAGCTAAATGACGCTTCTTGCCGACCCAGAGTGCATTTCAGGTAAGAGTTGCCTCGTCGTTATCGAAGCACTATTACCCACGCGCCTTAGACCAGATTGAGCGTAGCTCGCCCCTCACCAAAGCGAGTCTCTCAAACTAATAACCTCAAACGATCCTTTATTAGTATATTCCTTCCAGAATGCACTGTTAATATTAGTTTATTAACTAATTCGATCTAGGTACAATAGCTGTGGAGTAGGACGTTGGATCTCGACGTTTGCAATAACCAGACCTCCTTAAAAAAGTTGTAGATAACAAATCTTTCGAAGAATCATACACACTTGTAAAAGGGACGCTGCATCTCAAGCAGCGTATCTGATGAGAGTAGAAATACTGATAAACGATATATAGGGATCAGATAAATGTAATGGCAACACACCTCCGCATTTTCCTTTGATGAAAAGTTTCTATGGATCCACAGATGCGGTCTGAATCGTTTTTAAAACATCCGACCAATAACACCCCGTTATTTTCCGCTGTTAGGTTAGTAATAGCTTTTTTCCGGTAGCTTGTCACATCGAAAAACGAAGTGTGGAGTTTCCAGTTACAATCCAATCAAGGCGTAGGTCGATCTAATTTTACAGGAACTTGAACATGTCTATGCTCCGAGTAAAGTATATCATAAAAATTGGCCGTTCTAATAATTATACGTCGATCTCCTAATAAAGAGCCGGTCAATATGACTCTAAAGCCGTAATGAACCGAGGTCGTGCATAGATGGACAGACCCACAATCTATCATGGGGATTCTCATTCCGGAATTCATCGATAAGATTAAACGAAATGTCTCATCATCCCTATTGTTGTTTGTTCTCATAGCCCGATTTCGATCTATATCGGGATACAGGACTGCGTTCCAGTCACCCTCTAAAACAAACGGCTGATTTGTATTGATAAACTGCTCGATATGTCGAAAGAATGCGCCCAACCCAGCATGGTGATTGGGCGCATACACCCCAGTGAGTCAGAATGACTTATCTTTCATGGCAACATCCAGAACGTACATCTTTCTATCCGTTTCAATGTATCAAGTGTTACACGACTCACCTAAATGCTTATTTACTAGCCAGGAAACACCCATCGGACGAGGATCAAACGTACGCTAAGTAGAGGTGAACACCCTTAGCAAGCGCACCCAAATAGTTGTCGTGAATTAAGAGGCTTTTCTGAGGAAGACATATATTCACTCAAAGGTGCTGAAGATCAGTAGCAACTAGACATTTACGAGAGTCGGCCCTCAGCCATGGACATTTACGCTCGCTTGCTAGAGAGCCATTGAGATATCTTAAGGTTGGGTTCCAGAAACAAACATCAATAAAGTCACGATGCCAACGGCTTTCCCAAGAGAAAGTGTAGTCATTTGAATATTGAGTTACCCGTCACCCGTTACCCATCCAAGGGAAATGTTCGTTTGGCTATTCTATAAAGGGAAGGGGGCAAACGAACAGAGACCCTCATAACACTATACTTTTCTCTCATAGTTCAATTTGTCATGTTCTAAATAATGACATGGTAGGCCATACATTAAAGTGTTCATTGGGTTCCTCCATCATTTGCAATAGTACTTTAACTTTCTGTCGTGTTCTTACTACAGTAAGAAGTCTTGGTGTCTTGGTGAAGTTAAGGCGATGTTCTACTCATCAGTTGCCTACTTCCTTAAACGATCGTATATTTTTTTAAAAAATCAGACAGTTGATGGTGCTTTACTATATCTCCTTGCGTTTATTGACTACACATAAGTTCTTACCAGGGAGAAAAGCAGTGTTTAACATCTTATTTTTAAAGAATGGCTTCCCTGCCTTTTTTTACTTGAGATGGATGCGGAGATGGAGGTGGCACGTTTTCTTTCATTGGTGAGTGGGAAAAGGGTGCTAGTACTTTTTGCAGCAAGGGTAAGACGGGAGAGAGTTTATCTGATTTTCAGGGGAGGCAGTGGTAGTAATTTGTTGCTGTTTGCTGGTGAGACGAAAATGGAAGGCTTTAGAGACAAAACGTTCTTCACTTTTTTTAGACTAAGAGGGATTAGCTTATATTCCCTTTCTTTCAAGGGAGCGGTGATCGGTGGGGTATAGCTTTCGAGAGTGAACTTGGTTTTGTAAGGGTGGGACTGGAGAAAAAAGGGCTCGCTTTTTGACCTAGGGATTTGACAGGTGAATGTGGGCTTCAATTTTGCAGGGGTTTCAGACTTGCTGTAAATTTCTCTTTAACCAGATTTATCTTAAGGTCACACATTTCGACATTTTGTTTGTTTTTCTAGATCCTTAAATAGCATCTGCTCTTAGCTCGTTTGGTCCAGAGACAGAAGACCATATATTTTTCCCCTGGACCAATATACATGCATTGTTTCCGTGTCTTCCAAGTTTACTCAGATCAGGGAGAACGGGGTAGTCATCATCGGTTGATTTCGGGAGAATTTTATAAGCATCCCGACTATTTGGATCATCGGCACCCCTAAATGTAGGCACACTCCTGTCTTCGTAATTGTGGGTTTTCTTAGTGGGCATTCCATAGTAGGGGTTACCAATTTCCTCACAAGCCCAATAAACAAGCGTCCTTCCGGCTACAATTATAGCGGGGTTTCTCGTCCAATTGCCATATAATACCGCATGTTATCGAATGTAGCCTGATCTAAAAGTATATCGAATGACCATATTCCTGGGGGGACGTGATATCCCCATATTTTAGGAAGAAAGCGCTAACATTTTCCCTGTCCACATGCAACTTGACGTTAAAAATGGGCGCAGCTGTTCTCCTTTTGCCCATGTATTCGATCCAAAGAATATAGATTTGTGTGATAGTTTCTGTCTGAGATAGTTTCAAACAGTTTCTTTTCTTATTCGGAACGAAAGTGTCTCAAGTATTGTTGATTTTACAACGAATTATACGTTGTAGTCTATAACCTGCTGTTGCTAGTAAGTTACACATTACATCTATCGACGCTCTGATTTCCTTTTTAGGCTTTTTGTCTACGACTAACAAAACTATACTCCTCTTTTTATTCTCCTCTAACTTTGGAATAACAATTAGTAGACTCTTTTCTGCTACTTAATGTAAACACTTTTTCGTTTTCTCAATAGATTCATTAGCATGTATTATGAATTTAGGAGGCTTTCTCCGGTCAAAAACTCCAGGTGCAGCCTCAGCCGTTCCCATCCTCTCGGTAACATAAATAATGTATGTTGGACTCATGCTAATAATAGCCGTCACCATGGCAAGTTATCAAGACTGATGACCAAAATTATGCAACTCAACGAAAAACAATTCCAAGTCAATAACACAAACAGCAATCCAACAAAAATAACGACAGCAACGAAGGTAATACTCCAAGGCAACAAGACAAAATGAGCCAATACTTAACGCTTTATCAATATGGGGATCTCATAAGATCTGTTCACCTCAATATAAAATAGTACAGTTTTATACAGCTCAACCCACAACCTATGCAAATTGGCTATCAACAAGTGACATATAGCTTTTAAATACTCCAAACATGTGATCTGGAAATGGAGGGATAACTCAATGTTAACACTGAACCACATATTTTCTATCGCCAGTAAAAACGATAACAAAGACCACGTAAAATGATGGCGATAAAAATTGTACATTTTTCAATAAAGGGGTGTATGGTCTTGTGGTAAAACGCAAAACTGAAAATAGCTATATCGTAGGTTAGATCCTTATCCATTTTCGCCATGCTGATGACACCCGATAACAAGAAATACATGCCCATAGATTTACTTTAATATGTACGTAGAAATGAATACATATATATATATATATATATATATATATATATATATATATATATATATATATACATAATACAAACATAAGTGCTTGTCCAAATAAGAAAGGCAACTTAATTCAATGTTTTTATATCGTTAGAAAGTAGGAAAATGCTGAGACCACCGCAGAATTTCTATCGCAATTAAAAAAAAACCAATACAAATGCCTACGTAATATGGCGGTACAAAATCGATCATTTTTCGATAAAGTGGTTGTGGTCTTGTAGTAAAACACAAGACTGCAAACAGTAATATCATAGGTTCGATCGTTGCACAGGTTAGTAATGCTAATGACGTCTGATAGTCAAAAACACGTTCCCATATATTACATTTTATATGTACGTACACATTAATGAATAAATATATATATTAAATAAAATAAATTATTACACGTCTTATTATAAAGTGGCGGCTTAATTTAATGCTGTTTACCGCTTATTAAGTGGAATAATACTTAGGTATTTCATTAAAAAGTAGAGAGATGCATGCATGGTATCAACTTAAAGGGAGGTACCGTATATGTTATATATGTAATTTATAGTAGAGTGGACCTGGTTTGCTTATCATATATGTTGAGGTTGGGTGTTAGAATTAACCTTTCACCTTTTTAGCGTGCTGTGTTATAACCATGGGATGGGATTCGTTACCATGAAACGCGTTGCCAGTTAGAAAAACAGGTAATAGTTCTCCTGAATTCGTACCGCGAGTGATGATGTGTCAAAGACGCATGCTCCAAATGTAGTAATTATGTATGTAAAATTAATGGCTGACCACACAGACATTACAAGAAGACGATTTTCTGTTTTGTTTTTCTCTTGTATAGAAATAATATCCGCAAGTTATATTATTTGGCAATCTGCCAAATATCGATGTAGTAGAGAAAGATATGGATGTGTGCTGAATGCCTACGGCATATATAGGGACTATCCGGAGCAGAGGGTCATGCCGTGAGTAAACAATGAAAATGCAGGTTTGTACTATGATGCGATTGGAAGTTATGCGCAGTGGGGCGATGGCAAATGGCGCCCTGTAATCGGATAAGGACATAGGGTGGTCATTTATGCCGATTTCTTCGTAAGAGAAGGTTGTTTACACTCCGGAAACAAATGAAGCTACACCGATGAAGAATACCGGTCAGTTATACACCTGAGGGTATGGTAATAGAGCTGACCAACCAAGTGTAGTCCAAGTAGAGTTCATCTTGCCCGGCTCCGGGGTGTGAAAAATAAAGAAAGAGTGTAAACCCTGAGATTGCTTTTTATTAAAGGCGTAAATGCGGACGTATGTTATATTATGATAAATCTTTATTTGAAAAAAGGTGTACTTCAACTAGCATAAATTGTGACCAAGCTCAGAATTATCAAGCTGAGTGCATGTCAGATTGACACAAATTTAGTGAAAAGGAATCTGTTTTCCCACGTATAAATAAGGAGCAGATGACTTTAATATCAAAGGATTTGGGATCAATATAAATCAGAATGCAGACCGACAATTCGAGACGCGGTAACGTATCTAGTTGATCAAACAAACACAAACGATACATTTAAACAATTCTGCTATGAGGTTTGAAGCGAGTAAACGTGGAATGATGAGCTGAAACTAAATAAGGGTAACTCCTGTGTCTATTTAGCAATATGAATTCGTTAGCAGTTTAACATATATAGATATTAAGCAGTAAACGATCGACACGATCCCTCTCTGAGACGTTGTTATAACGGAAAAAATCAGTAAACTCCTATTTAAACCTCTCAAAATGTGTTTTCGACTCCTTTATTGTCGATTAAGAAGTTGTTCTTCATAGAGAGACACTGCTACGACGGCCACACAAGAGACAAGAGGGAAAGGCGAGAAACAAAGCAAACACGTCGGCGATCACGGCATGTAACAGAAAAGAAGGGATAACGACGAACACTCAACAACAGTGGAAGAAGTGATAGAGAAGACGAATCACAATGAGGAAAGAAACGAAGAACATAAGAGGTAAATTGGATTTGGTTAGCAATGAACATTTTTATACGATGAGAAAAAGGAAAAAAGTTAAAACATGGCACACTCAGCCATTAATACACGTGAAAATAATGCAATGAATAACCACTTCGCCTGCATCGGTTAAGTGTAAAGTATGCACGCATTATAGAACACCAACACTCGGCAACGTTACATTAAAATGTGTCTTTAAAACTTTGGTCAGTCTTCCAGCTTTTCGATGTTGCGGAATTGTTATATATTAGATAAATTAGGCTTATAATAACATTTATTAACTAACAAGTAAAAATTGTTGGTATACTGAAGATAGGCTTGTATATGTGAATTATATAAGTAAGATGTCTAACTAGTTTTCTCTATAAACACTTATTTAATTATTACTATTATTTTAATTAAATTTTAGTTATCTAATATTTAACAGTTAAAATATGTATAAATATTACACAAATAAAACGTAAAGAGATTTGAAGGTAGTCTTCTTTAAACCAGACTTCGGAATGTATATGCACCCACTATATATATATATATATATATATATATATATATATATATATATATATATATATAAATATATATATATACATATATATATACATATATATATATACATATATATATATATATATACATATATATATACATATATATATACATATATATATATATACATGTATATAGACATATATATGTAAATATATATATATATATACATATATATATATATATATACATATATATATATATATACATGTATATAGACATATATATGTAAATATATATATACATATATATACATGTATATATATATATATACATGTATATATATACATATATATATACATGTATATACACATATATATATATACATGTATATATACATATATATACATACGCATATATATATATACATGTATATATACATATATATATATATACATGTATACATACATATATATATATACATGTATATATACATATATATATATATATATATATATATATATATATATATATATATATATATAAGATTGCGGATTTCTCCAAAGGTCTACATTCAGACAATTTGGAAACAATCTCATGTTGATATATTCACCTTGGGATTCCCTTTTTCAATTAGCAAGACAAAATGCAGTTTGAAGTTGTAAAGTGTTTGATGCCAGAGACGTCATCTATCATGTAGAGGTTTTTTGACATGGCACATTTTATTTTTCAGTGACTAAGAATTAAAGCGTCTTTTCTATTTAATTAAGTAAGCCAAGCAATTATGCGAACAAGTGATGGGAAAATCGTTCTTATGTCGTAAGTCTTAAAAACTAATACTATTTGATGATTATTCTTCCGATAATACTAAGTAAAATAAAAATACATTTAGACAACATTGATATACATTAACGTGTCTTCTTGTAGAATGGGATTTGTAATATTTTTATGTATTCTCAAAGTGAAGGCTTAGTAAATATCAGAAGTTAGTTGATGTCATATAGCAATCAAATCATTCACAATTTTTATTTCCCCTGCTTCGTAATTCTAACTGCAACACATTTTTATCAATGAGGAGTGTTTTCCAATGATGTAACTATAATACATCGACGAGTTGTCAGATATGGTAACTTCTTATTGTTTTAAATATTCACTATATTTTACATATCGCCAACATTTCAAGGGCATTTATATTATAAATGATAGAATTACAAGTGTATATATTCCATGTTTATGATTTAGACTCTACACAACTTAAGCGATATTTTACATTTGTCAAAATATGTTATATTTGAAGATCACAGTTGTGTAGCAAATATCACTCCACTTCAATAATGAATGTCACGAAGTTCTACCTGGGGGAATAAGGAATATGTTTGTGATAATAATTATCGTTGGCATGGCTGTGTAACTGAAGATGTGAAAAATGCAAGTAACATAATCTGGGTTAACGTTGGAATTAAGTTAAGAATGTGTTGTTTATATTCACATATGGTGGGAGAATATTGTGAGGTGTCGGCATTTGTAAAGTCAACAAAAGTGGTTGATGGATTTGTAGAGAAATATATCAACAGAAAATAGTTAATTAAATACTAGCGGTTGAATGAAAACGCCTGAGCAGATTTGCTCACCCCATTACGTGGAGTAACGATTGTTTTTAATCGAGGAATTGTCCTCACATCCTCCATTGGACACAACTATAATTGTATAAGACATGGATGGTGTCGACGTTGTAACATGAAACAAGATGACGATGAAAATGCTATTCTTTATTTTCTGAGTATTCACTAGTAACCGAGATGTGTCGACATTACTAATTAACTCTGCCCACACTCCAGACAAAATATATAATAGTGTTCCGAGTTGTCGGGTCCTTCTATGTCCACGATAAAGTAAGTGAAGACTATTCCAAAATCTTAAATCGCAACTGATCTCTAGCGACAGTGAGGGTGTGGTCTAACGTTCGGTTTCACCTCCAGGGAAGAAATGTTCTGATTTATTTAATCATAGGAGATTTTATTGGGCACGTTTAAATCTATCAATACACTACTAGTATCAGACGGATAAGTTGGTTAACTCGACTTCAAGTACATTGGCTGCTCACTATATCCTGTGTCACATTCATCATTCTTTTTTATAATCTATCCAGTTACTTGTCTGGATGTGGCATACATGTACACGTAGATTTTAACCTAAACATGTTGATGTTTTACCCTCGTCCAGGACTGTTCTGTTACTGTGAACGGGTCCACAGTGGGCTGCAAGGACACTAGAAGTAGAAGGCTTCAACTTCGATCTATTGAGGCTTACTTTCTTAATTTCAGTGGCAAATTTATTGATTCATGGTACAAGGAGCTAACATGTACATCAACAGGTTATAACGATAATGAAATTTAGCACGTATCAATACTTCCAGACGAGTCTACTGTGCTCTGAATCGTCGTTTTTTATAGTGTAATTAAATGCTTCCGAGCACAAATGTTGGGATTAAGCATGATCTGACACGTACTATCCTTTGGTACGTAAGTGAAATTTGGCCACTGCGACAGAAACGTATTCAGGTCAAACTCTGCGTAAGGACGGTTAGTTGAAAATAAGGTTCCTGACAGTCACCGCAGACAATGTAACTATGGATGATTGTCATGTATCCGGTCACGTATATTCGACAAATCAATGGCTCAAAACTATCATCAACGCTTCCACGAACCAGAGACATTGGAACTCACCGATTAGATATTTGCTGAACCTCCAAAATGTCGATTCAGTCAATTGTGTTAACAACCGATTTACGTACAGGTAAGAGATACGATACACATGTAGCGGCGCTATTGACATCAGAGATTTTCCTTGGGTTTTAACGTTTTGGCAGTAGATAAACTTACAACATACCTATTTTTTCGGGCTTCAATTGTTTTAACGTTTCTGTGCCTGCGTTCTACAATGCTATTCGCAGTCGATATTTCCCTAACTCGCTTGCAGATTAATTGCAAGCTAATAAATAGTCACTGACTTGGTGGGAGGCCTCATTTATAAAAAAAATGTTCCTAGATGGTTTAATCTTACAGTTGACATTTTCGCCATATTACGAGACTGGAGAATCCACACTTGATTAGCGTCGAAAACGTAATTTAGCAGGTCTCATTCTATTTTTATTTACTTCCATCACTATAAAATCTCCCATTTTCGAATTCATTGGTGTTGGGTCCATCGATTGGCAGGTTTTACACGCTTTGCCAGACGATTTGATGAGTTCTTAAGACACGGTCGTGTACACAGACCTATCACAATACGGTGTTCATTTAAAGCGTGTTCACTCACTCTGTTGCTATTGGTGTTCATATAATTTAGTCGTCTTAGTTGTGCGATCAGTTTCCCCTGCTCTTTGTGCATATCTTCACACATTTGTGGCATTTACTGACATTTCTGTTTCGACAGCATTTTACCCGCATCACGTCCAGCATTAGTGCATTTTCTTCCGATAAATTTCGTAGTTTTCATATGGGCTTATTAAGCAACATTTCCCCAGCTACCGTGGTGTTTAATGTAAACGTGTCTGACACCCTACGATGCACGTATGTAAAATCGGTGATTACATGCAACATTGGCGCTAATCTTATGAAGGCCAGTTGAACACTTTCAATCCCTGCAGCAAGTTCGATTAGATTGATCATACAGATACCAAACATTGTTCCCATTTTTTCTATTGACTTCAACTGCAACTCAACTATCGACGGAATTTGCTGAAACCTAAACTTTTATACCGTTGGCATTGCGGCATGAGTTAGCCGCGGGCACGATTTACTTTGAATACTCTTGCGACATTTTTTGTCAGCATGCGACATGAACCCATCTTGCATCATCGTCTCATGCTCTGGTCAACCAGCCGCACACAGGGCAATGACGCACCACTTTCTCGCACACAGTAATACATATGTACATAGATCACTTTTTGAATGATATTCTGAATATGATTTCCATATTTCCGTCGGAGGAATTAACTCTCCTTGCAGGTTTTCAGATACAGGATATTTGATCCTTCTCTTGGTCGATCCGGATTCTAAAAGATAATCTCTTATCTGAGAATTGCTGTCACACGCGCGCAGCAAACAGTAAACCTGTGTTAATAAAATGTCGACGACCTAAGCTTACATGAAACTCTTGCTGATTCTGACAATCGGCTCTACATTAAGCCACAAAAGAAGTCGCGTTGTGAAAAATATTTACAATTTGATGATTCTTTATCATAGGGGACATTTTAGGGGGCATAGCGCATTTTCGATGTGGATGTGAGAGTATCTATTTCCCAGATACAAAATCAATATCTCGGTTACTTGTCACCGTTATTCCTTCTGTATTTTCGCGCACAACTCTGCGTCAGCAGTTAAAGCCGAAACAAAGCCGTTAAATTCTCGATAGTTGAGTAGCGGTCGGACCCTCCGTTTGTGCTCTGGTAAGCAGCTTATTAGATTAGACACATTTTCTCAGGATATGGTAATTGTAAGCTGTTGCGCTTCCACATTGCAAGTCCTTCATCGTACGCACTGTGTAGATGTTTGCTTGTTTGCTAGTCCAGCGCTTCGATGATGAAGATGCTGATTCAATCCTCTGAAGAACGTTACGCTGAAGTCAGGTTCGTCAATCGTGATGGTGGCACAGCTGATTAGGTTTTCGAAAAGCGCTTTCACAAATTAATTTATGTGCACGCGTCCAAGTTCATTCGTCTTATCAATATCGAATAAATATAAATTCTAGCCATCGGCTGTCAACAACCAGGAAATCAAGATTAGCGGGCTTAACTTTCTCGAGGACTAAACTGATTTAGCCACACACATGACACTTTCGGGTCCTCTGTAGGTTTTCAATACTCTCATGTCTTCCCCAGTAAAAACAAACACGCTCTAAGTCATTGAGTATCCGCAATTCACCAGAGATATCCATACTCGTCGGTTGTTAATACTTTTACAGTCAGCTATTATAGGTGTACTAGTTTTTCTTTAAATCGCTCCAGACAAAGCATGAAGTCGTTTTATGTAAGGAGCTAACCCAACTGAAAGAGGATTATCGCAAAGTAAGAACATGCCTGTTTGCTTTAGTCTTCAAAAGACAAAGGCTAGAGGTAAAAGGTAAACCGTTAGGAACAAGGGAGTTCGACAAATTGTCAGCTGTTGAAAATAGACTACTGAAAAAAACAGCTGTGTAAAAACGGGGTATCAAAATAGCGAATTAATACAGATCACCATACCGACGAGTAAAACACGCTGGAACCAGAAAAGCAGGGTATTAATACGACAATTCTGAACAACACATGCTATTATATTATTTATAGAAAAAACTGAGACTAGCAACATAACGTATGTAAGAGAGAGAGAGAGAGAGAGAGAGAGAGAGAGAGAGAGAGAAGGCACGCTGCGAAGAAAAAACGGTAAGGGCAATCACATTATAGATACGGTTCTTAACTTTGTTAAGGGGCATTAAATAGAACAGAGATTCACCAGCCCAAATATTACTACAGTACTCGATAATGGTCTGAGGGTATATCTGTAGAGATAGATACTCGCCTCAAGTGTGAGAAAGTGTTTACAACGAGAGACATAGAGAACAGACTTTACGAGAGTCAGAATCAGCGATTAATGTTATGTATTAACTCTAAGAAATATTTTATGAAAATTTTAGATCAAGAAGTGTATGTTTCTTAACCAAAAGCAGAACTATCCATGAGAATCTCAAAAAGAAAACAAGCACGTTTACGATTGAAAGACATGAGCTGAGAATTTACATAATTACACAGATCAAGCCATTTCGAAACACAATTCACAGGCTAACCCACGTACACTTAAAAATAAGCTGTATATTTAAACTAATTACAGGAAGAAGGGCAGGAAGCAACATCAGAATCAAGAGTGATATCATTAGCATAGATGTGCATGATCTGAATAATGATTCCAAGAAGATAATAGATATATTGAAGAAACATCGTTGGCCTTTGAATAGAGTCCTCAGTAGCAGCAACATTAATAAGAAAAAGGGAATATAGAGACACCATGTAGTGTTACTCGCATGCTTCCGTCAGACAATAATAACGGGTAATGTAAACAACCTTACCTCTCATATAATAAGTATGAATTCTGTGTAGAAGTACATAATTCGAAGTATTAGACACAAAGGTTCTACCCCTCCCGAATTATCCATAAACCGATCAATCCGCTCAGTTACAGCGGTTAAACGATCAGCAGTAACACCATGAAGGACATACTGAACAACGCTTAAGATTTCAAGAATTTCTGTAAAATATACAATCTAACCGCGGATCAAACATTTCAAGAACTTTGCTAATGACAAAGAAAGGACTATAAGGACGATACTTAGTTATGTAAGACCGAAAAGCAGCATTGTCTTATATAGAGACAAGAGATGAGTCTTACTTACAAGACTGGCCATGATCAGAATAAACCCTGCCAACCATTAAAGGGGGAATAGTTACAGTCGAAAAGGTGATCAGTTCTCAAAGGAGAATATGTAAGTACAACACTAAACTCATAAACAGAAAGATCGTCAGCAAAATCAGGAGCACAAAGAACATTCATATGTTTAGAACATGACATACTATGCAGACCATTAAAAAGAGTAAGAATTGCAGACTTTCCACTATTAACAACACTATGATAGATTCTGCAAACATCACGAGGCCCAACGTTTTGCGATGAGATACGGATTCGTTTAAGAATAGCTAGCTTTACCAAAATAGATTGGGCTTGTGTACGTATTTCGAGCTCTTATTCCGGGTTGCTAGTAGTCTCATAAGATTCCCGGCGATACCAATTTAAATAATGGTTACGATTGGCAATGTCAGAATCACCTACATATGAAAATCACGAGTAGATGGCTGACGGTGACGTCTTCTCCTATTTAACGTTTACATGGTAGTCATATAAAAGATGCCTTATTCATCTCTATCTCTACTTTTTGGCCTATCTATCGTGCCTATGTCTTAAAAATTGCTTGCTAAATAGTTAAGCCAAACAAACTGTAGCAGACAATTGTTCCTCTTAACATCATAGCAGGATTAATTATGCGCCTAAACACGGTAGTCCTGTGGATGCGGCGGCACACTTAATAATCAGATTGCACAGATTAAGAGTGTTTTATATTCATCAGCTGGTTGATATGCTTGGAAACTCTGCAACGAACGCACACAACAACCATCGATTAGGCAAGCCGAGCGATGAATCTCAGCTGAATGTTCCTCTACGGGTTCTTCCGGGCACGCCGCATGAATTTAATGCATTAAAACTATCCATTGCGTACACTGTCAGTAGGGTTCGTAGAATAATCTTTATGGACTTTCCACTGCTGTTTTCTAACATGTCTGTAGTGGGAAAAGCACCGCTTCGTATCGGGGTTTTGCTGCACGTCAAGGTGTTTATGTTCATCTTAAAAATATATAGGCCGAACTAGTTTCAATGTATGAAAAGACATAATAGTCTCAATGATTTAAACAACGTGTTGGCTCCTGGAATATGATATTTGGTATACGTTTCTTATATGACACCGTATCCAATGCAAACACGTGTTTTCCACAGGGCCTTTGTCAGGAAGTAGACATTTCACCAACAACACCGCTTAAAATATAGAAATTGGAGCCAATGTACTCGCAACTTCGTTAAATAGTATAATTTTCTGTAATATCACAGTGTTTAATGTCAGTCTAAACCGCAAATGAGAAATGTTATTAGTTGTGTACTCCTTGGCCCTTTGGCTAACATCAAAGTGTAGTATATGTTCCGATGGATGTTACACCCTGTAGACCGGTACAGTCTTAGCCTTCTGGCCTTGATTCAGCCGGTCTGCGGGGTTGTCTTGTGCAGTTCTAGGAAGACCACTTGCCCAGGCATTGCCTTCTCATCCTTTGCTAATCGCATGAGGCGCGCCTACCGGGGAATGACAACTGCGCTGCTCAAGCATTTTTTAGGGTCATAAGTGCGTTTCCATTATTGTGTTGACTGATTAAATCCCACCTTCCAACTTTTTTCACATCCTACCGCTGTGTAGGTTCGACCAAAGAATGTGTTTTTCGGTCACTCTTACTTTTTCATCAGCGCTTAAACTAAAACGTTTAACTCTGTTTCTATTAGTCTCACAGTCTATTTATTTTCTTCACTGCTTGGCTAAACATATTGCAGTAATTTGTGTATGTAACGAATTAATTCTGCAAATACCTACAGAAGTAAAATAGATTCTATATTGTTGTTTTCGATTTCTTTCTTATCTAATTCGTTCCTGTCGATGGTCAAATTCCGTTAACATCCTGTCGAATTTGGGGGTAACTTCTGTAATTCAAGTATCATACGTGTCAGAATTGAATTTTCAAAAGCGGAGCTTAGGAATATATATTTCTAATCATTCCTATTGTATTTGAAACAGTAACCCTAAATGTTCCTGTTCATCTTACGTTATAACGTTGCAATTGCATGTGGTGTTATTTCTCTGTTTCGGCTCAGTACTGCTTTCAAGAACTTACTGACTCATATATTGTGAGAAGAATTATCAGCGAAATTCCATTAAGGGTAACGTCGATAGATGATGAGAATGAAGGAAATGAATGAAATAAAACGAACGTAATGTTCGAATGTTAAGCCGCGTGACTGTTCATTAAAATGTAAACTCTGGAAAGATATCAAGAACACCTTGCCTTACGACCGATCATAAATTTGGATGAAGATCATTAAAATTGAATAAAACGAAGGCAGGCGAACATCGATATATAGCTGAGTAAAATCAATACATCATGTAAAATAAATTACAAATATATGTTTGGAGTATGATCAGTTCTTAATAAATGCCTGGTGCCAAAATGTGACGAACGCTTGTAAGACTTTGCTAATAAATGCATGAACATTAATAAGAGTTTAACTATGTAATTACACTTTCTTTTACACTTCAGTAATATCATATTATATATCTTCACCGAAACTAAAGCGGTTTATACCCGACGCGTAGTCACAGACTAAATTCCATCTTTTCTAATATAAGGATTAGTTTCGTTTTAAGCGGAAAAATTGGCACACAGCTTCATAGGCAGATTTTGTATGAAAGCCACAGTCAATAGAACATTTAATCAGTCATTATCACGGATAGTAATGATTAAACCTTCTTCATCCAGACGATTGTACTGTAGAACCGATCTATTACAACTGATGTTACCCCTACACTATGTGTAATATAAACTACTAAACATGATATCTACGTAAATAGTCATGCGTTAGGTTTATAGTTAATATCTTTCATCCAATCGTTCACTATAATATGACTTTCTGTAGGGGTTAAGTTCTTTTTATGTTTTAATCAATATTTCATACGCAAAAATAATCAATAATGCAAACATATACAAAGAGATCGTACTAATCACTATGGACGGTCACTGAATACAGCGCTTAGATGACTAGAGTTATTATCTGAAAGGTGTTTTCATTTCATAAAGTTTAGCACTACTTCTGACGTGAACATATGAATCAATCAATCGACAACTAAAATAATATGCACAATTTTTGAAATTTAAATCTTGCTAAACTAACACGCCAATTGATTTCAGTTGTGGATTAATAATGCACACACGTTCGTTTAATACACACACACACATATATATATATATATATATATATATATATATATATATATATATATTGAAAGAGAGAGAGAGAGAGAGAGAGAGAGTGAGAGATACTAGTAAAATTCCCGAAATAAGACAGCGACATTGAATTCTGCGAACAGAACAGGTTGCAAGTTCGATCAACGTCCATTACATTATTTTGATTTTAAAATAAATTGTAATTTAGAGATTCTTATTCACTTGATTTTTAACAATAGATAATCTCACAATCGCAACAACTTAGAAACAGCTATGATAACCAATTCTTATTTCTCTTCTCTATCAAATGAGATATCGAATTGCTGATATGACAACTAGAAATTAAAACAACACTAATAGTCGCTATTAAAATTATTCCCCAATTAATGCTTATGTCTTAGAAATATACCAAATATCAGATTACCCCGTTTTTAGTGACATGCGCTCGTGTAGAACCACATATCACACCAGTTATGAGGGACAGTGGTACATCACACCCAAGATGAATATAGAGTATTACTTCGTAAGATGAGCCCCATTATATTACGTGTGCCGAGCGCTGTTAAAAGTTGAAGATGATCAGTAAACAAACACATTGGAGAATAGGTTGCGATCGGAAGTTATTTGAAGTAGCTTCGATATGTTTGCAACTGACTGGTAATACAATATATTGTTTTATGGGAGATGGAACGTTTTAATTCATTCATTTGTGATCGTTTTTTTCGATAACTTAATAGGAAATAAACAATAATCAAATATATAAAGTTGAGGCGATTGTCCCCCTTTACCTTCTCGGAGAATGAGAAAATAACCACATACATCACAGGCTACAAAACTCATCACTATATTAATCTTATTCACTCTAAATGTTTTATTATTTTATTCCAGCTAACATGAAATATTACATTTGGCCCACCATCCACGACTCTCCGCAAAACTAACTCTATATAGGTGGTAGCAAACACTTTTCTCTCTAAGAATATTGTACTGTCACTCCACTCATCGACGCCGGGAACTAATAAACACAGGTTCACAAAAGACTCCATTCTTATTTATTATTTGCCTGGTATTAATTTACTACATAATATAAAGCAATACGCAAATATGTATTGACGGCTCCCGTTCACTCCGATGATTTTCAGCGAATATCAGAATACGTTATTTCTATGGCTACAGATAACTTCTATATTTATATTCATTCCGGAATTAAGCGAATGAAATTTACGAACACAGTTCCTGAAACATTTAATCATTCAATATGGCGGCAACACTTTCTTGATTCGATCGACTTTCTATTTAATTCAATAAGCGCCAACATACTCGTAGACCCCGATACATTCACATTTCCAAAATCATACACCGTTAACACGCATATTATAGAAAACTTGCCCACATCTATTTATTTCATCAACTTCAAATGACCTAATCCATGTCATTGTTGAGCTTTACATTTGGTCGGCAGAATCTAAATCTTTACATAACACGCATGCCAATAATCAGGCTTAGCCTTATTGGCCTTGGTTTACAAATATGTTTTACTCGAAACCGCGGTGCAGTCGTTAAGAAGGCAGGTGTCATGATCGCCCCTTTTAGCGTTCAATCCCATTCTACTCTACAACTTTTTCCTTTTTTTAAATTTAAAACATGCGCCAACACGGTAGAGGGGGGGGAAAAACAAACAATAGGCCGTTTCTTTTTTTATTCGACGTCATGCAATAAGTAGTACTTTATCCCGTGCAACGCCGGGCGACGGGTTCCGCTAGTACTATATAATGTTCACTATTGATGGTTCGTTCTTTCTGAAGTAAATTAAATAAATAAAAAACTTGCGCATCCCAAATAAGAGGTTCAAAATCTTGTCTGCTCAAATCTTTAC
>OY744515.1:214654480-214684480 GCA_963556195.1 Sepiola atlantica | reverse complement strand
TGTTTATATTAGTAATGAGTGGAAGTAGGGGGAGTGGCTAGACATTATGTGAATCGGTCAGTCCAGTTTATGAGTAGTGCTTGTCTCTTGTGGATACATCCCTTAAAGATTTCATTGCGGATATTCAAACAGGCTGTATTCGGATCAATGATGGCCCTTGAATTGTGCTATTTTTCACCGTCACATTCACGACATCTGTTTATAGCTGGAGAAAAGTATGTTTTTTTCTCAATTACTTTCCATTTGATAGTGGAGGGTGTATTTTCTTCTTTAAGTTGCCATATTCGTGTCGCGAGTGCCGTATTTGCCTTGTTGTTGTATCTGAAGGAGTTTCTGTGTGCGTATAAGCTTTGTGAGAAGTTTACCTTCGTCATCCCAATGTATCTTTCTGCACTACCGGTATTCTGGTTTGTGACGGTTGCTTAAAATATGATTGAATCGATTTTGCATTTTCCCTCTAGGGGCAGTTTTTTTTGTCTTGGCATGAGCAGCCTGCGTTTGTAATTGCTTCGAGGTCCGCAGAGATAATTTTTCTTATTGAAGGTGCAGTGGAATAGCTGACTTTAACAGAATTTCTGTTAAAAAGTTGTTATAGGTCACTTGTGGGTGGAAGTGTTTGTCGTGTAATTTGAAGAAAAAATGGCCTAACTTTGTCTTGGTATTGGTGGAATGGGGTGGGGAAAACAAGATCACCGATCTCCTTCTATTGCGGGTCCCCCGTGGTTCGTCTCGGGTGGGGGTGTATGACATCACTTCTCTGAATCCCGCTGTTGCGGAGCGCTTCGTTGTAATATGGTACTGCTTGGTTAAATATTTCGGGACTGGGGGTATATTTAATTTATTTATCAGTTATTAGACTAATTTTACAAATCCATTCAAACAACCTCAAACCTTTATTTTCCAACTCAGTTACCTCCCTTAGACCCAACAATTTCTTTATTAAAATTACTCCGGACTGTTTAAAAGAATTTTACCACGATTTCAACTAACAGTTTTTCCTTTCAGAGCGCACACCTTTAAACCCCAAAACAGTAACGGCTAATGATACAAATTCATAAAATTGGCTAACGGGAATTACATAGAAACCTTTTTATTTTTTTATCTTTTTATTTATTTTTTTATTTCTTATGTTTTAATTTCAAATTTTATTTTAATTTTAATTTTATATTTATTTTATTTTTTTATTTTTTATTCCCTTTAATCTTATATAATTATATCTCTCCAAATCTCCTCCGGTTTTACATCTCTACAGTTTTATTACACTAAATTTAAATTTAAACAAACATACATAACACACTGAGCAATTAACGGGCTCCAACGATAGTGTCATGTGACTTCACATTTCCAAAACAGATGCCAACAGAAGCTGAAACGAGCCGGATGGCTAAGACTTTCCGAGCTGGAAATCGACGGTACGAATGTTGTACTAATTTTTCTGTGCCAATATATATATATATATATATATATATATATATATATATATATATATATATATATATATATATATAGTAATTTATGTAAATATATATATGGCAATCAAGCGATATATATATATATATATATATATATATATATATATATACCGTTTATATTACATCTAATGACATATTGTTTAATCTTACAGCAATAGAGTTTCGCTAAGCATAGTAATAACTATGCGATACACAACATACATATGACACCAGAATAACGCCTGAATACAAGTATTATTCTGTATTCACGTCTGATTACATCGTGTTACAAACATGAAAACATATGGTTGCACCTTAACGGAAAGAAGTTCCAGCATCTCGTACACATGCATCCTGATATTTCGAATTTTCCAAACTCATCTAGATTTTTGAACCATTTTTTTAGAGGTGAATAAAAATAATATTTATTCATATACTATTATTCTAATAACGCAACGTTTAGCGTCTTCAGTCGGTGATTGGTGCTCTATTAAACCCTCTATTACTGATGAGTAAAATAGATTGTATGTGTTATGTTTTATACAATGTTTATATATAGTATTATAGCTGTTTGCTTAATGATGACGTTAAGAAATAGAAAGCTGACGTTTTAAATCATTATGCACAGCTGCTTATTTAGTGTATGTATAAGTTTTGCAAACATTCTGATATAGCACCACACTAAGATTTAAGGGATATAGTTTCCATATTGATAAACAATTACTGCACTACAATAACATAATTATTCTCCAAATTTATCAGGGATTATATCGGTTTAGTATCCTGCTATATTAAGTAACTGCGAAATAAAGCTGTATCGTAAATAATTATTAAAAGCAGCTGATATAGGTAATGCATAAGGCATGATACAAAATATGTAATACTACACAAGAGTAAGAGTTAACTAATGTATAGTTTACACCTATAAATACATATTATGATTACCAATATACAGAGACAGTCGTTTTTTTTTAAATATCAATATAAATGTTTGCTGCACTAGATATAGGTTTTTAATGTAACTTACATTTTGGAACTTCTTTATATTAGATTATAAAACTGTAAACTAGGACACTTGGAACATATTTATGTCAACACTCAATCATTATTACAATGCGGAATGATTCAAAATAGCAGAATAGTATATGTCCAGCAGCAGAAAAGGTGTTCAGAAATAAGAAAAGTAATACGAGGTAACAAATGTACTTGAAGTACGCTCTATGCGATATGGTAAAAGGTGATCTGGGAAGGGGCTTATTCTCATCAAACTGACGTCAGTGATTTTCTGTTAAATTGCGTGTAAATTCATCACATCGCAAATATTATGAATGAAATTCGTAGAAACAGGGATGGACAATAACACTGAAAAGAACTAGCAACATTCACATTACCCTTTTTACAAATTTGATGGCACATCTTTATATGATTAATCATTCAGCTGTGTTAAACCACTCTGGTGCTGTACTAGTCTATCTCTCTGAAAAAGAAGAACTTAATGACATTTATATTTCACACAAGAATAATTATATCCCTACAGTGTCGCGTTTAACAACTTCGATATAATTAGATTTCACTATCCATCTGAATATACGAGACCCGTCTTAAAAGTATAAAACATTAGACGAGCATTCAAATCAGGCCACGTCTGCTGGCACGAACTTAGCCCACCGATCTATCCACTAGTGAAAACAATTCTGGAAGTCTTCTTGTGGAATGGTGTTCATCTCCGCCGTCGCGTTCTGCATTATCTATTTTGTCGCACCTTCTCAAAAACTGCTGCACTCCGAGCAGTTTAGGGTCTGCCAGGACGCTGGTCACTCTCTGCTGATGTGCGGCCATTTTTTAATCAGTGTTACCACTACTTAATTAGTGTTACACATCTTATCTTCTCCAAACTCCTGCTGAATCTAACGCGAGGTGTTTCCGGCAGTGGATGAATTGGTAAGCTAATTGCGTGAAAGTACTATGGGTCTCTTTTGAAGATGATTAGGGTATCAACTTCGTCATGTATTGGCAATATTTTTAAATTATTTTCTCGAAGATAACTTTTAACTATTTGCTATTTAAAAAGGTTTGATGATCAACCACTGTCATTAATGTTTGAGTTGCAGATTTGTTAATTCTAAAACTGGACACTGGAAAACGGTCAGAAATGTAATTGGTCGAAATGTTGAGAATATAACAACCGAGATGATAATAAAAATAAAAATCGTAAGGATCAAAAGAAAAAAGAATGTTTGCGATTGCTCTTTTAACAAAATTCAACTTTTACAGTACGAATCTCCAATAACGGTAATCTTTATGTTCTGTTGCTTATAACATTTCTTTAATTAGTCCACATTGCATGCTCTACATTAAAAAATTACATTAACTTAATAGGGTCTGTGTTATTCCCGGAAGACCATAATCAACAAGTATATTAAGTTGTGTGACTTAAGTTAATCTAGACGGGCAATGCCGGGACACAGATTTGTTGGTTACCAATAAAACGCAAATATTAGTTCGGCTATTATTGATATACTTGGCGATATGGCTTAATTAAATATGTGACATTGATGTTGAAAGTTTTTCTCGTTGATGTTGTTTGTGGTTCAGAGCAAAATATGGACATAGAAATTCGAAAAGTAGACAGTGACATTTTCTGAAGTTTAGGAAATGTATTGTGGTAAAAAAAAAGGATGAGATGTACATAATAAAAAAAAAACTCACTCGAGATTGGTAACCCGCTTCGAGGTCTTGAAAAACTATTTCTACCGAGATCATTAATTTTATGTCACGAACAAAGTTAATCAATTTTGATAGGCAAAAGAGTAACATGAAAATAAATGTAATAGCGTGGCTGTCTTTGAGTAAAATAAAAACGAAAAGTAAACGACTGGAATTATTAATAACTACAAACAACAAAACAAAAAAATAATTGAATTAATAATGATGATGATAATAATAATAATAATAATAATAATAATAATAATAATAATAATAATAATAATGATGATACTACTAATAATAATCATAAATGCAACTCACATAACAAGATAACGCCTACCGATCACACATACAATGAAATAGATTGACACTGCGATACCACAGAAAGAACATAACACCGAAAACAAAGGAACCGAGGCAACCAGAGAAAACAATAGCAATCAAATAATCTTAACTTAAAAATAACTTGGGTAAGATTTATTCATTCCAGGTGAACGTACCTTCTCGACAATCAGTATGAGAGTTGGGGCCATTTTGGGGCTTTCATGATGGTCTTGCATCTGTCGATATGGGGTATGATTATGGTCAATTCTAAGAGATCCACGCTAAAAGGCTAAAAGGCTTTACTTTCTAACTGAAAAGGAATGAGTGTATTGCTTACCGATTGAAGAATGCCGATGCCGCTGACCAGGCATCTTTGTGAGCCAAATTGCATCCTCTTTTGTGCGTTGTCTTCAAATCATAACTTTTCGACCCTGTGTCACATCTTCCTGCAGTTAATACCTACTCCCCCCAAACCGGTGGTATAAGGATCGGTTGTGTCACGGAAAAAGCCGTGCAAATATAAGGGAGGCTTGAAACATCGGTGATCGAGTCTAGCAACTTAAACCCGACTCAAAAGCACATAGAATATCAGAATGTGGAATATGGCTGTCAAGAACTTGAATAAGTTTTCACTGGGTACATGTTTTCTTATAAATCTTTAAATCTTATCAGTTGTCTTTTACATCATGTTTTACATCATGTTATTTCTTTAAATATATGAGGCTGCAATTATTCTCTAATTACCGATCGAAGCTTATGTTTTTAACATGCAAATTCTCCTAGTATATAGATGTTACTTTTCAAAATGTATTACTTATCAATGAATCATTTATATGATATATTAAAACGAAGAACAGATTAACTATATGCAGGCTTAAATTTAAAAAGCTAATAACATGTATACGTACATGAAATAACTTTTCGTAATTGTGCTATACTTAACACTCTGAAACATTTGAGATTGTTTATACTCGTATATATGTAATGTTATATTATATAGTTCCATTAATAATACTAGAAAATAATAATAATAATAATAATAATAATAATAATAATAATAATAACAATAATAATTATTATTATAATAATAATAATAATAATCATAACAGTAACAATACTCACAGAATAAGTTAATGCTGCAGACTAGCTTAACAAGAATACAATACCAGACACTACTGCATGGGGAAACAGTACACTGGGAACTATGCACACTACTTTATTTCAAGCGCCCGGACAAATGGTACGAACATAAACTAGGTACAAACAGATGCACTCATATAAGCAAGGAGACACGATGTCATAAGCAAAAATTCCGTATAATGGTATATTTTGTCGTTCCAGCAAATCATAGATATAAAATTAAGGAGTCGGAAACACGCAGCAAACACATGGATGTTGCCAGATAATTAAACAAAATATAGAGTATATAGAAAGTTAATATAATACCAAATGATCGAAGGAGCACTAGAAGCAGTCTCAAAAAACCTGGAAAAAAGACTGAAGAAAATGGTATCAAAAGTGTCACTGAAACAATACTACGGACGACAATGATCAAAACAGCTGCAATATTAAGGAAAACCATTCGAATGCGGAATCCAACCCGCATAAGCAACATATGGTAACAAGTTACACAGAAGTTACAATAGGGAGAAAAAACACAGGAAGAACCCCAACACACAAAGAAAGGAACTAAAACTGTCAAAAATATCATAAACTGCTCCTCCAAAAGTGATAGCTAATGCCTAGACTTACATCACCCACACTAGTTGTGAAATATAAAAGAGGATTAGAAGACCAGGTAGAGAGAGCACTAACCAGACTTCCACTTGAAGAATTCGAAGAGTATTGGGACCTTGAAAAGGCTACTTGCCACCCAAAACACAAAGTAGACCAATCGTTGTTACCAGCGATACATCAATGGTAGGCGGTTGTTGCGATACCGCAATAGTATTTGCGGTGATTACCAAAAAGTGGTGGAGAGTACAGGAAATATGTGGAGACTTGTTGACACTCAGACTCCAGGGAACACCACAGGTGTTTGTCGGTGAGCAATCACTGACGATGATTTGTGTGATAACTCGTAGTGAGTACGTAATAATAAAAATAATTAATATAATATTTATAATAATAATAATAATAAAAAATAATGAAAATAATAATTAATTTATTTTTTTATTTTGTTTTTTTTTAATTTTTATTTATTTCTTTTGATTTATTTATTTTTTATATTCTTATTTATTTATTATTTTAAATTATTTTTTCTTCTGTAAATGTGTATTCATGTATTGTGATAGTGCACATTGAACTTCATGAAAAGAATAGAAACACTATTCCTTGTGAAAGGATTACAGGTAAACAAAGCCTGTACTTAGTGTGGCCGCACACACCAAATCATGATAAATGTCTATAAATACAAATACACGTCATGGGACATAGGAGATTGGCAGGTTCTCTCTCGATACCCAACACAGGGGGAGACGGTCCGCATCCTGCAAATGTTGGCCCCTTGAATTTGAGGAACAAGAGCACGGACAAAAAACAGGTAAGTAACCCATCAAATTCCAGGTAGGACAAGAACACAGACCAAACACAAGAAATCAAGAATGAAATGTACAGACCAAACAGCCGTGGCAAGAAATACACCACAAAAACGAACAGACTGGTAATGTAATGCTACTATAAAAGCTGCTACCCAACTGAAAGAGGATACCGGAAACGAATGCAAGGCCTATGGGGCATTTCTACTGAGTACCATACAACGGAACAAAGGATATCAGATCTTGCAAGTCAGATACTCAAAAGATGGTTGTTCCTTGAGATCGAATTAACGGAAATAAAACAAAATATAAATGGCGTGACAAATCCAGACACCCCACTTGCCGACAACTCCCAGGAAGAAAACGGGACAAACATAAACACAGAAAATAAAGAACGCGAAGACGACACCATATAACTATCTGAGGCAGAAGCAAGACAAGTGGAAAACATCAAATGATTAATGTTCGAGAACAAAACAAACTTCCATCCTTAAGAGACGAAAATGGGAAATGTGCAAACAATTGAATTTCGAATATGTAGACTAATGGTAGAAACATAAACCAGTAACCGTGTTGGAAAACGAAAAAACAGAAACTCATCTAGGATATGGAGATGCAAACATATACACCTATACTAGCAAGGAGACCTAATGTTATTATAATCGACAAGAACGAAATATCTTGTAAAATCGTAGACTCCGCCATTCCAGCATACCACAGAGTGAAGATCAAAGACACGGAAAAACGAAGCAAATACACAGAACTAGCCAAAAAAACTGAAAGGAGTATGGAGCATAAAGAAATTTAGCATGACACAAATGATCGTAGGAGCACTAGGAACAATCACAGAACACCTGGTGTGAAGACTGAAAGTAGTTTCAATCTAAGGGGCCATCGAAAACATACTAAGGACGGCAATGATCAAAACAGCTGCAATCTTAATGAAAAGTCTTCAACGCGAAAACCAACTCGCATAAGCTACAAAGGGTAACCAGTCACAAGGAATTTACAACAGGGAGAAACCAATACCACACGAATAACACCACAAAACGAACCAAGGAACAGAACCTGCAAGAAACATCACTTCATAATATCCCCCAATAAATTACACCGGCCTCAGCTAACACCACACAAAAATAAACAAAATAACATAAATTACAAGAAACACTATAATCTCTCCTCCTTCCTCCCCACCCCCCAAAATAAAAAAAGTATTAAAAAAATAAGTAAACAAATTTAAAAAGTGGTTCCGACCTAGGCTGACACTAGACAAACTATGTGTAGAGGGTCAAGGGTTATGAGGAGACCAAGGAGAGACAGTACAAACTAGACCTCCACTGGAAAAGTGCGGAGAATGCTGGGACCTTGGGAAGGTTTATTGCCACATAAATCCCAGAAAAATACCAATTGTCCTTACCAGTGAGAAATCAATGGTGAGAAGCTGTTGCGGTACCGCAAGGTTATTTGCGGTAGGTTTCGAAAAGAGGTGAAGAATACTCGAAATCTGGGAGGCTTGTTGTAACTCAGACTTCAGGAAATACCACTGGTTATTGTCAGTGAGAAATCACTGACGATGATTTGTGTGAAAATCCTAGTGAGGACAAATAATAATAATAGAAGAAAAGTTAGATCATTAGTTGCCATATTTACGCGTATTGATCACTACTCTAACATAAAACATGAGAACGTTTTTCCTGTGTTGATACTCTGATAACAATGAAAAGTGTAATCCAATGCCCCTAAAATATAAAGGAAAATAATGTATTTAATGATGAATGCATTATTAAAAGCGACCATATATTGCAGTGACCGCAAGCAAGTGATCATGCCTTGGAGGACGATATCATAACGAGCAAACGTAAACTACACTATGTCTCAGATGATGACCTGAAAAGATGATCTCATGACAACAAACCCGACACCACCTACCCCTCGAAAAGAAGGAGCTATATCCTAGGGGATTAGGTATCAATAAAATAAAACAGATACTACACTATTACATTGAGGTGGGCATTTACAGATAATAAATCAGTCTTAAATGGTATTGTAAAATTAAATTACATCACAAAACAATACAATAGAACAAGAGCGGCCAAGCCTTGTCATCTAAAGCAAAGTGACAAGAAATGTTTCCAATGTTTTCTTAGATAGAGAAAGAGAGACGGCGTTTATGGTACTAGACAAGAAAACAGGTCAAGCACTGGGTGTTTTTAGATGGCCATGTGATTATTCTTTTGCGCATGGCTAATAACAAAGAAGGAGGGCAAAGGCTGGGCGATAAGAAATGCCTATCTTATCCTCGGAAGCAATTTTTGTTTTGCTACCGGCATATTTTATTCGAGTCTCCAGGTCTAGGCACGTTGTCGTTCATGACTAATGGGTGCCTCTGTCATCTAATAGTTCGGTGTCAAGACGTATGAAGTAAGCATCATAAGATTTATATAAGAGTTTCTACCAAATGTATTAATATTTACTTTTGTTTTATATTTTTAAGTATGGGGTATCCCTCAAAATGACAAATATACATTGATATTTTTTTAAAGTAAAGATTTTCAAGACAAAAATCACTTTAAACGATTTGAATTAGAAAATTGTTGCAGTAACCAAATTGTTTAATATATACATTTTATAAAACGTTTAATGTATGTGTTTACATTTTTATGTATGTTAATATATTGACTCAATAATATACAACAACAAATGAATAAAAATACGCCAACTCACGCACCCACGTACCAACACACACACATCAACAAAACCATATATATATATATATAGATAGATAGATATATATTAGAGAAAACAATATAATCAATATCTTACTTTGAGAAATATACTAACATCTAAACATGTTATAAAATCTAAAATTCCAACGAATTTTGATGATGAGCATTATTTGAAATTATAAAAACAGCAATGTATCGCATGTTATTGTTGTGGACCAGTTTAGGGGTACCAACAATTAAATAAAAGAACAACAGGTTTAGAGATAATAATAATGAATCGTATTGAACAGAGAAATTATACACAAGTCAGTGTTGGCAGTGCTAGTGCCTAAATGTGCCTCCCAATATTCTCCCGGCAAAACCGGTATTTATCGTAGCCGGTTGCTACCATTTAGTTATCATTAAAGTGTAGGTAGGTCACCCCCCCCCCTTTCGAAACTCATTCCCTCGGAATCTCAAGTATATTTTTTCCTAGGATTCACCTCGAAACTCCCGGTTAATTTACGTTTTCTTGATGAACGTCTCTGTTCCGGAGGCGTTTTTGGTGTTGGCAGCTCAAATGCGTCGTATAGATCTTCCATGATGGTTTCACTCTGATCCGATGGGCCTTCCCCTGGGTCGTCCGATATGCGACGACGCATTTGGTTAATGTGTTTTTTACAGGTGCCTCTAGGACCCTCTACAATGTACACCATCCGTCCCAATCTGTTTTGTATCTTTCCGACTTCCCACACGGTTTTGTTTCCATGGTGTTCCTGGAAGAACACCTTCTCTCTATCCTCGTAACACTTCTTTGGTGCCGTGATGTTGGTCGGTTTCACCTTTTTTGGTAAAAGTTTGTCGAATACCGACTTTATTTTGCTTCCAAACATTACTTCCGCCGGTGGTACCTGGGCTGGTGTGTTCTCATTGGGGGTAATTCTATACACTAGAAGGAACTGCTATAGTGCCTTCTCTCTCGGCGTGCCCGTCGATTTTTTCAACGCTCTCTTCAAGGTATACACACATTTTTCTGCCTGTCCGTTTGACCTCGGATGGTAAGTCGGAGTGGTGATATGTTTAATTTGAAAGTCTTCACAAAATACTTTGAACTCTCGTGAAGTAAATTGTGTACCGTTGTCCGATACAACAATGTCCACCACTCCGAACGGGCAAACAGTTCATGCAACGCGCATATCGTGCCATCCGTTGTTGGGTTTTTACATGTAACAACTTCTGGCCATTTTGAGTAGTTGTCGACTATAATTAAATAGTAGAAGGCCTCGCAAAATTTATGTTAATCCGGGACCATGGTTGCTCTGCCTTTGGCCATGGACAGTACTGAATAGGTGGTGCTTCCGCTGCCGACGCGCAGCCCGCACATGCCTTCACATTCGTCTCTAAGTCCCTGTCCATGTTTTTCCAATACACATAAGATCCCATTAGGCTCTTTATGCGTGTCGCTCCGGTATGCCCCTTATGGAAATCCTTCCGGATTTTTTTTTAGCGTAGCTGGGATTACTACTCGCTCCCGGTATACTAATATGTCGCAACAGACTGAAAAAGCTTCTGCCGTTTGCTCATCGTCTGTTTGTAATTTATTTTTAAGTTCGATAATAAAATTATCTTCTCTTGCCTCTATTTGTATATCGCCAAGTGTGACTGGCAGCTCTATTATTGTGTTACACAGTAATTTACTATAGTCATATTCAGACCGAAGGGATGCTATAACTGTATCTTCGAGCGGTTCCGTCTACTTTGGGATTAGCCGCGATAAACCATCTGCGTGTCCTAGTAAACCATCTGCGTGTCCTAGTCTTTCTAACGGTAAAAATTATATCTCAAAGTCATAATTTAACAGAATTATACCCTATCTCTGTAGGCGGTTTGTTGTGTAGGTTGGCAAGCCTTTTTTGATCCAAAGATGGTGATAAGTGGCTCAAGGTATGTTTGTAGGATAAAATGACGGCCGTGTAGATACATGTGAAATTTGGTCATTGCGAACACAATACTCAACGCTTCTTTTTCAATCTGAGAGTAATTTTTCTCTGCAGGAAGTAAAGTTCTTGAAGCGTGCACGATGGGTTTCATCGAGCCACCCGGCATTTTGTGCAAAATGCACGCCCCAATGCCGTAGAAACTGGCGTCACTTGCAACAATAGTTTTTTGCTCTGGATTAAAATTAGTAAGAAATAATTCTGAAGTTAGCTTCGTTTTTAGGTTGTCAAATGCAGATTGACAGTCGGCGGACCATTCCCATTTACTATGTTTCTTAAGTAACTCATTTAAGAGGGCTCGCAATTTGTGCATACTGGGAATGAATTGTTCGTAATAGTTTGCGATACCCAGGAAGCTTTGTAGTTGGGTAACGTTGTTCGGTTCGGGAATATTCTTTATGGCTATAGATCTTTCTGGGTCGGGACGTCTTCTACTCTTATCAATGACATGTCCCAAGTATTTGATCTCTTCTAGAAAGAATTCACACTTTGACTCCTTGAGTGTAAAACCAAAATCGCTTATTCTTTCGAATACTTTGTTTACGTGCTCACGGTGCCTCCCGACGTTCGTACTTTTCATTAAGATATCGTCAAGGTAGCCGATCGAAAAATCGAGCCCGCTCAACATCGTGTCGATTACCTGCTGAAAATCGCCGGGGCAACTTTAATTCCAAAAGCGAGACGATTGAACTTTAGTAGTCCCCTGTGTGTCGAAATATAGAGAAGCTTAGAGCTATCTTCCTCTACAGGTATTTGCAGATAGGCTTCACTCACGTCAATTTTTGAGAACAGTTTTACACCGTTTTATTTTGTGAAAACCTCTTCTGGAGTCGGCAGAGGATAGTGATAATCTTTCAGCGCATCGTTCAAACCGGTTGAGAAATGCCACTTTTGAAATGACTTCCCATTAAAAGTTTATTTTCTCTCCGGTTACCGATCGAGCCACTTTATCTGTGCGTAGCATAGTCGGTCTGTCGATCTTTTTCCAAGTATTTATATTAATAATTGATAGGTCAGACCCTGAATCAAGCTGTAGTTTAACATCTTGATTGTTCATTTTTACCGTAACATACTTTCGTATGTTCAGGTTGCCACCATTAATTCTGGTTGTTTTTATGTAACTTTTTTTTCTAGTGTTACTTCTGCAATGTGAAGCTTTGTGTCAAATTTCATGGCATTTGTCACAATTTTTTCGTTTAAAAGGACACTTCTGGTACCAATGTAGTTCCTCGCAACCCCAACAAGGGTGGTTTGGCAATTTTCATCCGACCTTTGAGGCAAATCCTTCCTGAATTTTTCCTTCGAAGAGTATGATTGTTTTGAAAACGACGAACAGTTTTAATATTAGAATTTGCTGCTTCCTCTATTTCTTTAGCTTCCTTTTTCTCAGAAATATGTCGTTGACAGCTTTCGGCCAGTTGTAACAATGTTAAATTTGGATCGGTTACAAGTTTGCTTATTGCACGTCTTAACTCTGCATCGTTTTGCGAGACGAGCATTTGAACAAATATTAATACTTTGAAATTGCCCGCTGTAAAGGATGATAACTTAAAGTCGTCACAATGTTTATTGACGATCGAAGCAAACGTTGAGTAATCCTGGCTTTCTTTTCGCGTTAGGTTCATACATTTCCACCTTTTGTGGAATAAACTTGTTCTGGGGCAATATAGTTCACTTAACATTGTAATGGTTTCATTGAAAGATAGTTCACCCGTTTTCTTCGGCAGAATATAATCGACAAATTTTGTATGCTCTACCGTACCTAGTCTACGAAGAACTAAACGAACCTTTTTCTTTTCCGACCATGTGCTACAATCAACGTCGAAAAAATCTTCATATCAACGGTACCATGATTCGAAGTTTAGGTCCTCTTCAGGCACATAGTTGAAGGTTTCTATAGCTGACCATATTGCATTTTTGTTGAACGCGTCGCTGTCGTCATCCGTCGTATTTATCATTGCTTGTGCCAGCTGTACAAATTTTCTCTCTGATTGAGTCTGTTGGTCTAATTGTAATTTTTTTTATCCCAATCAATTGTTCGTCTCAAGATTTTCTATCATCTCGCTTTTGTGCTAAATTATTTTCCTCAAATACTTCAACAAACTTAATTGCTGCGACTGAAATTCCTTCTGTAGGGACTGAAGTTTTTCATCGTTTGCCTTCTGTTGAGCAAGATGTTTTTCATCGTTTGCTTTCTGTTGTTCTGATTGAAATTTAATCATCTCCAATATCTGTTTCGAGAAATCTTCCATGATTAAAGAAATACTTTTTTGAAAAAGAATTAGTCATAAATAGTCCTTCACTATTTTTTTCTTTTCAAATGCTTACTGTTTAATAACAAACTCAACACCTTCTCATCACTGCGTCATTCGGGTTTCGAATTCGACTGGCACTTGCTGATCTTTTTTGTTTTCAAAGTTCCTTGAGAAAATAAAAACGATTTAATTAATCCGGCTTATTGGGTAATTAATTAAACATATTATTTGTATTTTTGTTCGCATCTGGAACTTGGTTTCCAATAAGTCCGTTTGCCTTTCAGTGTAGGCTGAAAATGCAAACTAGCAAGTAATAGCTATATAAAAAAATTGACTAGTTATTCAAGAAAGTAACTTGGTTTTACTTGTCAGATTTTTTTTTCTCCGACTATACGATTTTACAGTGACAAGTCTGTTCGCAAAATACGTTTGACTATATCAGACACGAAAAAAGTTTTTTGTAGTTTGGAGTTTTTTTTCTTTTTCAAACCTTTCAGTTTTATAAACACATGGTATTCCAATTTCATTTGTTGCACGAGGTAAAATCCCGTATTGAAATACGAAGAACACACATACTAAAATCTGTCTTACTTTTTTCTTCAAGTAATTGTTTAAACTGGTTATTTCTTGTAAAGCAGACTCGTCCCAAAATTGAATGTATTCGATATTTCCAATACCTTCCCGAAAATTGTAAAGCACAAGGTTTTTGTTTTTTTGAAAACGGGTAGAATTTCTTTTCGAAGGTTGACCGTGTTGTAGACACTGGTTTATCACTCACAGGTTGCAAGGTCCAAAATGTTTCCAACGAAGTCCTTTACGAGTCACTCGCCGCCAGTTGTTGTGGACCCGTTTAGGGGTACCAACAATGAAATAAAAGAACAACAGGTTTAAGGATACTAATAATGAATTGTATTGAACAGAGAAATTATACACAAGTCAGTGTTGGCAGTGGTAGTGCCTAAATGTGCCTTAATATTTATTTGCGTAAACTTGTACACAAAATGTGGCACAAGGCCAAAAAAAGGGTGGAGAAGGATCGGTCATCTCGAACAAAAACAAACTCAACTTAGCTAGTTTCAATCATGACCATCATTTACCATAATACCGCATTCATACTATTCATCCATCGCTACAAACCATGAGAATTCATATCATGAAATCCTTTTTAAAACCCATATAAGAAATATGCAACGGGGGGGGACTAACAATTAAAAATATGATATATACAATGTAAAAGAAATAAAGATTAGTAAAAGCCCCCCCCCCCCGTTATTGAAATGTGGCAGAGATGCCGATTTGCCCGTCGAAATCGAAAACTCGAAAAGAAGGTGGTTGATGCAGGCCCCAACGTTTTATTCTGACCACCTGCTTCCAAAATATCGAAGGGTGACCTGCATCTCCGGCAAATCTGGCACTCAGTCACCTAATTGGAGAGGGAAGGGGAGAAAGGCAGAACATAAAAAAGGAGTGGGATGAGGACAAAAATAAAAGGGGGCATGTAATAGAATCAATCATACACTAGCTAAATTGTTGAACTAAAACATCCACAGAAAATTAAACAGAAACTAACTTAAAATAAGTCTAAATCTAACTTAACATTAAAGCATAGTTCGGTTTCTGCCCCCAATATTCTCTGCCTAAGGCACGTCCAGATACCACTCTAATCTAGCGCCAGCCTCTCTACACAGTCGTGCTCCAGTCACCCATATTCACCAAAATCTGCCGAAGAGAGTTTCACCCTCTCGGCCCTAATGCGAGCTATCAGGTACTATTTGAAAATCGCAATAAGGTCGAGAGAAGTGAAGGTCTCAGCTCCTTAGACTGTCCTGCACCTAGTCTTCCAAATCGTAACGCTCATACTCGCTAGTAAGCTCAAAAACGTAAACCGTTTTTGCCTATCGGTTGTCGGAGCCCAGTTGCTGCATACATTAATAAGTTCCAGGTCAAAAGACGATACGTTAAGAATACGAACCATGTAGCCTGCAACAAGCCAAATCAGCGGCACGACGATGCGGCAAAAAACAAAGACGTGACTTATGGTCTCGTCGTCATCGCCGCATCTGACACAAGTCGGAGAATTACTCAAGCGTGCTGAATGAAGCCTCTTACCTACCCAGAGTCCATTCCTAATCGTCAACCAGGTCAGTGATGCCTCGTCATTGTCAAGGCACCTTGACCCAGGCGCCAAAGGCCAGATTGATCGGAGCTCCCTCCTCGTTTAAGCGAGCCCCTCAGGCCTATCATTTCGGGCAGTCCCCCTCACCATTACCCGATATAATGCTTTTCGAGACAATAGCAGGGTGTCAGAGAGGCTTTCTGTCACCCTTAGAAAGGAACTTCAACGCATGTCTACATTCGCGATAGAAGAAGCACTCGTTTCGGAGTAACCTGTGTGCCTCCCCCTCATCCAAGTGCACACTTCCCAAAGCCGGAAAGGCTTTCTTGGTGTCTTCCTTCCAAAAGACACCGTTATCCTAAGATTGTGTACTCATTCGGTCTAGATAAAACAGCCGAATTTCGATGCTAGGCATACCCAGACCGCCCTCAGAAGGATGAAGGTAACAAATCTCGCGACGGACCATAGGGGCCTTACCAAGCAACACAAACTTGAACAGAGCCCGCTGCATCTCCAGCAGTGTATCAGACGGGAGGGGGAGCACTGAGAGACGATATAGGATGATCGGATAAATGTGAGAAGTACACACCTCCGCTTTCCCTTTTAACGAAAGATTTCTGCGGGACCACAGACTAGCTGCTGCCCTAATCGCTTTCAGGACTTCCGACCAATTTTTCTCCATCTGGAGATCAGGACCAAACTAGACGCCGAGTAGCTTGCAAGGCCCATCTGTCCAGCCAAAGGGTCCCTGCAAGGAAACACCCTTCCAAGCACCAATGCGCAAGCCGATAGACTTATCACGGTTGAGTTTGGCCCTTGTTACCGTTTCATACATTCTGATTTCTCAGCATTGCTTGTTACAAGGACAGTCAAGTCGTCGGTATAGGATGAGTACTTCAACATGGTGCAAGAACCTTCCAAAGTAATTCAACGCAGAACCGGATTCACCCTCAGCCTGTTAAGAAAAGGTTGCAAAACAAGCCCATAAAGCATCGGTGAAAGAGGGCACCCCTGACGAAGGGATCTGGACAATCTGAAAGCACCAGACCTCATGCCATCCACTTCAACCCTAACACCGGGGTTCGCATACAAAAGGCGAATCCAGGAGCGGAATTGTGAGCCAAAACCGGCCGCAGATAAAACAACCTCCAAGTACCGATGGTCCACCCTATCGAATGCTTTGGACTGATCTAAATTGATCAGCGCGGCTTCAGTGTCGACTTTATCTATGATCAAGCGTATCGAGTGCAATATCCTGAATGGTCCGCCCCTTCACAGAACAAGTCTGTTCGGGGCTAATTAGACCAGACAAAACAAGTTGCAGACGATTGGCTAAGATCTTTGCCAAAATCTTTAACTCCGCATTAAGCATCGTTAAGGGTCAAACATTATCTGACCCATCCCCACCATTTTTGCTTTTGCGTAACAATTTCACCAAACCCATGGTCAAGTATTGGGGAATAGACCCGTTCCTAAACCACGAGTTAAACAAAACTGTCAGCAAGGATACAAAAATCTGCGACATCCTCAAATACACCTCGTAGGGCAAACCATCAATCCCCGGAGACTTGTTAAGGCCGACCCGCCCTAAGGCTTCCCGGACTTCTTCGTCTGTTATGCAAACCTCGCACCTAACCGCTTCGGTCGCCTCAAGACGAGAAAAGTCGGCTAAATAGGGGTCGAATTGTGCTAAAGAAAAACCGGGTTCTCGAGTAAAAAGATCCTGGAAATGAGAACGAAAAGCCTCAATAATACCTTCGTCTGTCGTCACGAGTCTCCCATCCGGCAATGAGACACGAGCGATATGTCGATCAAATGCATGTCGATGCTCCTCTGCACGCAGTTCAGCAGCCATGTTTGTCGCCTCGTTAGGCACGCTTTTTAACCTAGCCTTAATCACTAAAGCCTGGTTTTCTTGGATAGCCAAAGAAGCCAGCTTGGCCTTAATTATAGTAACACTAAGGCTATCCCCCACCTCCACCGCCCGATCTAATCTAGACTCTAGTGCCACTTTAGCTGCCCTAGTTTATAGATTGAGTCGTCTGCTAAAATCGGCAGTAAAATACCTAATAACCTTCTTAAAATGAATCCACTTCGTATTCCCAATTACAGCCCCCGTCAATTCCCGATGTAAGGTTAGTAATAGCTGTTCCTGGTAGCCCTTCACATCGAACAACGAAGTGTTGAGCTTCCAGTACCCAGCTAAACTAGGCTTAGGTCTATCTAAGTTTACCCGGACCCGAACAAGTCAATGGTCTGAGTAAACTATATTATGAAAACTCGGACATTTAACTAATCCTACATCGACTCTCCTAATTAAGAACCGATCGATATAACTCGAAAGTTGTACCGAATCGGAGCCGCGCCTATTTGTCCAAGTGCATACCCTATCACGGGGGCATTCATTCCGGTACTTATCGATAAGATCGAACTTATCGAGGAAGTCCCGAAATAACATAGCATACCGATCGATGTTAGAACCCCTAGGTCGATTACGATCTAAATCGGTATCCAGGACCGCGTTCCAGTCTCCCGCTAGAATGACTGTCCGAGAAGTAGAATTCAAGAACTGTTCGATTCGCCGAAGGAAAGATCCGAGCTCAGAATGGCTATTGGGCGCATAAACCCCGATGAGCCGAAATGCCTTCTCCTTTATGGTAATATCCAGAACGCAATGTCTTCCTTCCGGATCCATGAAGCTAGGGTCACAGGACACATCTAAAGACTTGCTTACCAGCCAGGACCCCCCCCCCTAGCAGAAGAATTAAAGTACGCTGAATAAGCGTGAACACCCTAAGTCAGCGCACCCAAATAGTCCCCAGAAATCAAGTGGGTTTCCTGAACACAACATATATCCACTCCGAGGCGCTGAAGGTCTGTAGCGACTCGAAATTTATGAGCGTCGGCCCTCAGGCCCCGGACATTCAAACTCGCTAGAAAGAGAGCCATGAGGGTGCCTTAGAGTTGGGTTCCAGAAACGAACATAGCAGTGGTCAGGATGCCGACGGCTCTCCCAAAAGATTGATTGCCCATCTGATCATTAATTTGACAATCATGGGAGATGCCGCCAACATCCAAAGGATAGGTTAGTTTCGCTATCCTATACAGGGCAGGGTGTAACCTTATGGGAACCCTCCCAAAACAATCTTTCCTTAAAACGATTGGACCTTCATCTTTGAAGATGGCCATTGGAACGGTGAAATTGAAAGTGTTGTTCGCCTCTTCCAGCATCTGCCATAGAGCCTTCGCTTTTGGTTTCTTCCTTACAACTTTAAAGACTCTAGGGGCGTTGGGGAAATTAGCAGGGTCTTCAATAGTTATACCACCGACTTCATTGAATTAAAGGAGCTCATTTATATTGGAGAGGTGGTAATGCTTTACTGTTTCTATTTGGTGCAGTACACTGCGCAGATATCCTCCCCAGAAAGGAATGCGTTTTTTTTGTTTTCCTTTCCACAGAAGGGCTCCTCTGCCTCTTCTGTGTAATAGATGGAGGGGGAGGCATGTAATCCATTGGGGAGGCGGAAGGGGAGCAAGCCCCATAGGAGATGCTGAAAAAGGCGAAGGAGAGGGTGTTTTTGTGAGTGAAGCAGTTGGGGTATTTGGGGGGGTATTAAATGGGTAGACAAAGGGAGAAAGTTTAGAAGTGATGTTTATAGACGATTTAATCGGACTTAGAGGGATAAGCTTGTACTGTTTGTCTAAAATTGGGCCAGTGATTGGGGGCGGCATTAATTTGGAAGAATTAGAATTTTTAGAAACTATTGGATTTGTGATCGGCTGGGGACTTGGATTGGGATTAGTGATTTTATCTGAAGTGGCTGAATTTTTTCCTTCTTTTTTCTCTTTTTTTCCTACTTTCTTATCTAATTTAGATTTAAGTTATTTTGCCTTAATGTAACTGTCTTTTCCCGGGTCGTTTTTAAGCATTTCTTTTTCTCTCATTTTTCGAGAGATACCCGACCCAGGTTTTTTTTCCCCGGAACAATAATCCATCCCTCGTCTTTTTCTGCAGAAGGTAGAGCAGGGAATTCGTCTCCGGAGTCATTAGATGTAGATGTAATAGGTAAACTAATTGTAGCTGGAGGATCGAGGTGGGGGCCAGCCTTGGATGGTCTGTTAATCAGGGGCGTCGTTTTCGGAGTGGATTTTTCTGTGGGCAATCAAAAGTTAAATGACCTAGTTGCTCACAAAACCAACAAACAGGTCTTCGTCCGGCCAATATAATAGGTAGTTCTTCCTCCCCGACTTGTAAATAGTAGGGGATGCTGTCATAAGCTTTCTTGTTGATAAGTATTTCGAAGTTCCATGTACCTGGAAATTTGTCAAAATTGACGTCTGTGATTTCGCAAAATCTTAGAAAAAAGGCACCAATTGTTCGCCTTTTACATAAAAAGGCACATTGAAGATAGAAATTGAAGAACGTCTTCTACGCATGTACTTGGTTCGTAAAATATAGTCCTGCGTGATAATTTGATTAAGTGAGAGATTAGCACAAATTTATTCGTTAGGAAACTAAGCATTCCAAGTGTTAAATCCCTTACACTTGATTAACCTTTGCGGTTTGAATCCTGCAGTTGCCAATAACTTTCATATTAATTCAGGAGAGCCCCTGATGGATTTTTAATTTTTTTTTCGGCAACAAACATGGTTACTGGTCTTTTTTTAATTTCTGCCATCATTGGTAAATCCACGGTAATTCCTGGTTCAGTAACCATGTGTTCGTATTTTTTTGCTTCTTCCACGAAATCATTGACATCTATAGACATTTTTGGAGGTTTGCACCATTCCGAATTTTCAGTCGTTTTGGACGCCATCTAGTTAATAACTAGAGACACCAAAAAAAAAAAAGAAAAGTTGACAGAGAAAAAAAAACGTGGCAGAAAATAAAACGTCGTAAAAGGGAAAACAGTTCAACAATAACAGTCAACGTGAAAACAATAAAAACCATAACAATAATCAACAACAGCAGGCAAACGCAGATTTAAGAAAAATACTAACTTGATACAATAAACTCACTCAACACGTAGAGCCTAAATGTGCCTCCCAATGTTCCCCCGGCAATACCGGTATTTATGGTAGCCGGTTTCTACCATTTAGTTTTTATTAAAGGGTAGGTAGGTCACCCACAACAGTTATGTAGAAAATATGTTTGTTTAAAGTCTATCTATATGACAATTCCGTCATACATATCTAGACATTTTTACAATTTACATTAAAAATTCGACAACATTTTACCACAATAAATCATGTATGTGGAAGTAACAAAAAATGACATACAGAAGAGAAGAACATTATTTTTTTCTGATTTATATTCCGTAATAATATGATTTTGTAATTATTTTAAAATTTTGTATTCTTACTTGAGATGCATGAATTATCGTAAAATATCACTTATAATGGCTTCGAATGTAGCCACTTTGATTTAATATTTTAACATATTATCGTTTTATAAATATCCTGGAAATAGCAATGTAATGAGACAGATACTTGTTTTTTTTCTCAACACTCCTTATTCATCAAAAGGTTCATGGAGTATCAAGCGACTCTTCAATTTTTATGATATCACACGTTTAATTTTCAAACGTTTTGACACCTACGTTGATGCGGATAAGTTCTTACGATTACAACAGGAAGCGGTATTTTAGACTTGAGTAAAGACTATTTAGAATCACCGAAGTGGGGGTGTATTACTCCAAGCGGAAGATCCGGTGGGATGTTATATATTTTTTTCTTTGATTCAAGGCTCTCACTATTTATTATATGCCCCACATGTGCATTAACATCTCTCCTACCACGCCGTACTTCTTTTCTAGATATAGACATACCTACTAGTAGGCCCGTTAAAGAAAGGGTGCAATTTGTTTCCTTCACAGGACAGTTTTGCACCACTTGTATCTCCCGTTATGAAAATCAACACATAATGATGTTAGAATGTTTTGAATTAAATGCTATTTCCTGTGTTAATAAAAAGACACACACCATGGTAAATATTTTAAAATAAAAACATGAACGCTCATGCTTCAGGAGAAACTGAAATCAATGAAATATTAATTAATTGGTGTTTAATGTTTACATATCAAATTCAATGTAAATTTTAAATAGTTATATGTTTGAATGTGTGTTTATACTAATATTATTCACCTAACATTCATTTTAAATAATAAAAATTGAAATTTGGGAAATAATTTCTATAAATGTCGACTACGTATTTCCTACCCCATTTTACTACCTTTGAATCACACTATTTATTCTTACATGTAAACCTAATCAAGCCCATATTATAACATATTTTGACACATTACGTTAAACATCTGGGTTGTAAAATTTACAATTATCTGTCAATTATATTATTTATAAACATATAAGTTATATAAGAAACAAATCATATGATATTATTCATGTGTGGTGCCTATAATATGTGCATCTTTCCCTTTGGGTGGTTCATTCTAGTTATCATCAGTAACTTCATATTTTTATACCAACTCATTTTATAGGCTATTCTGCTGAAGATGCATTGCACTAATGCTAGGGGTAGAAAGTAGATTTAGTCAGTTATGTTATGTAAATGTAAATTATTCTGTCTATATCAATCAACTATAATATATAATTTAATCTGCTTTTACATGTAATTATTTCTGATATATTTACCTTCGTATTTTACCATGTATATATACACTCCTTCATGGATATATTTTTTCATATGTTAATTTATATACATAACTATAAAAAAACTTATTTGTTTCTACTGCATATATATATATGATCTCCCACCATACTGAAATTGTCGTTATTAGACGTATTTACTGATGTAACTAGTAGGCCCACTTAGTAAGCTTTTGTTGCGTCGAAGTTTCAAACACATATGTGTGTACTCATTTCACATTGAAATAGTACAATTTAGTGTAGGAACGGAATCAGAGAGCAACTTACTTAGAGGACTTCATGTACAGTTGAAGGATTCCAAATGTCGTATTGTTACTATTTATAAATGTTATATTAATTACTTTTAGACAGTGATATCTCTTACAGAGATTCTATGTCGTGTAACATAATTAATGCCAAACATTATTGTATGGATGCATAGTTCCGTAGATAGTACAGCATCAGAGCCTGACTTATAATATAAATGCGTGGAAATTGCCATATTCAAAAAAAAATATAGGATAATATTTGATGATGATCTTTACTAATGGAAAACATGCATCGAAAATTCTGTTACTTTAATCGTTATTTAAGTCATAATTATATTTTTTACGATGTTCTTTGTTCATCTGGGTTAATCCTCAAAACACTACAACGAAAGTTTTTCAGCGAAAATGTTATATTTTTAAAGTATTATGATGTTCTAAACACTAAAGGTGTATTAACTATTAGTGTATGAGTAAAATGCGGAAGACTCTTAAAAGAGTCAGATTATTCAAGAATAAACCAATTGTTAATATTTGTATTTAAGTTGAACCTAGGTGTATGTACGCAGAACATGTTAACTTATACAATACTCGTAAAACGAAACAGTTAGAGTTTCATAGACGTCTCAGTAATCCTTCAATACTCATGATCGAAATCAGTGTTTGTCGGTTTCACACCCACGCACACACACGTATATATATATATATATATATATATATATATATATATATATATATATATATATATATATATATACGATGTTTAGTCTAGATAGCAAACCAATCAGATTATTTGTTATTCCCTTAGCCAATCCCTAGGATTTCACGAGCAAAGGTTTGGTTGATTTTACATCATATTCTATTTTTCTGTTTGTTGTAAGGTCGATACTCTCTGTTTCTTTCTTGTGTCGAAATAATCAGTGAAATAATTTAAACAGGTGCTTTCTTGTTTTTTTCTATTTCAGGTTTTACGTTAGTTTTATAATTATTTATTTGTCCATTGATTTATTGCTGTATAATGTGTTTACGTTATTATGGGTAAGCAGTAGTTTGCTTTTTTCACTTCTACAGTTTATAAAGTGTCGGGGGGTCTTACATTTAAGGATTTGGAATTTGTCATCCAGACATACCCAGGCCATGAATATGCCTACTTCAAATCGAGTATTAGTGCGCGTCCGCTTTCTTTGAGCTCCTGATAATGGTTCGCAAGTGCTGTTTTAATTTTTGCGTGTTTTTAGTGTTTTTATGTACTGTTATGTATTTAAAATATAGAGAGGTCATAACCACCTAGTACTTTTTTTTATTCGGTCTTCCATTGGCAAAGCTTATGTTTTGGTAAACAATACTTTTTGTTAGGCATTTATTTTTGAGTGGAGAAAGTGTACGAGTTATTCAATTACATATTTTCTCTTCATTGCTAACTTTTCCATTTCTATGTGGGTGATTGTTATCAGCGTTTTGGCTATTACTATTCGTCGTGCTTATATTTCCTTGTTCGAAGTGAACTTTTTGCTATATTAGTCACTTTTTTACGCAATTGGTTATTTTTCCTTCTCTATTATTATCTTTTAATCTTTTAACAGTGTGCTTTAATTATTATTTATAAGTTTTCGCAGCTATTGTAGTATAGTTGTAGGTTATTTTTATTGGATATTTTATGTAGGATATTATTTACGGGAAATTGTGTTCCTAATGAGATTTAGGAATGTCTTGCTCAGTTTAGTTTCTAACATCTGATAATTTAGCGGTGGCTATCAGTTTATATATATATATATATATATATATATATATATATATATATATATATATGCATTTGAAATATATTATTGGTGCCCTGTTTCTCATATTTAATTTCGATATTAGTATACCGACTATTTTTAGAGCTGTATTGTAAATTTTGTTTGGTTTTTAAATATGATTTCGTTGCAAGAGTTATTGATAAGCCTACCTTCGATAGAATTAGACATCTGTGTTATGATTGATAGGTGGTGATTGGACTTTTTACGCATATTGGATTAGCGTGCTCTTTTAAATATGGTTTGTAAATATTTTCATTTATATTTAAAGTGACATCTATAAACAGAGTTATTTTTATGTTAGCCATTACTTCTACTCATATACCTTATTTGTTCATATCCATATGTATAATGTTTTTGGAGGGTTCTGTCTTTATCTTGTATAAGGGTTTTGCATTGCTAATCTGTCATCTTTATATAAGCCAATATATGTATTATACAAATAGTATAAATGTATATTAAATAAATACCCCCATAATGTATGATACTTCCACAGAGTCAAGGGCATCTATAGTAAAACAAAAGGAGTTTGCCATTTTTAAAATTTCAATCTATTGGTCATTATTATAATTTAAAACTGATCTTCTACATTTTCAATGATGTTGATTTCATCCTGGATATATCAGTATACATCTCACAAACTCTAGGACGATATTGAAGAGTATTTACTGATATTGATAGATAGCAACCCATGATGTCAAATTGTAAGAAGCCCCATTTATTTTTATTCTCGATATTATTGAACCAAGTGATTTCATCGGCAATATCAACCAACTGGTTTAATTCTATGTCTTTTTCATTTGCTTGTTAATTCTGGATAAATTGTTTTAATAATGTCTCCTATTTTTTGCTTAGTCGTATTAATTAAGTCAGTGCGAGAGGTATACGTATACTTCAGTTTGTGGTATTTAAATAAGGTATAGGCTTTCTTAAGTTTTAATTTAGTATTTTTTTTGCTTATTACTTGCCCATCGATGAGTTGTGCTCACCGTCACATTCGGCGTATAAGATACATACACACAATTATATAACCTTCTATGTGGATACATGAAATGATAATAGTAAGCTCTTCCAGAAGTTTAGCACTTTCTATAAATATGTATTTCATAACTGAAAAAATAATATAGAAAATGATAACATAGAAACATCACTTCAGAATGTCAAAACACCTTGCAAGCATAGATACATTATTAAATGAATTAAGAAAACGGGCCAACTAATAGGCCAAATTCACACATCTAACTTAATAATAAACATAAAAACGTAAATGCCGCAATACGTAAGCATCCTACCGATTTAAAAGCCTACGAATCGTAAACGCCGATATATCTCATGATTAGCTTTTTTAAATGGCCTTTTTTATGTAATTACATATTTCGAATTTGACAAATAACATAATAATTTCCATAAACAATTGCATTATATTGTTAGAAACATATACAACTCTAACACAATCTTAGTAAACGTGCATTAAACTAGGTATTTTATGAATAAATACACAACAATATAACAAACTACTCATTGAAAACATTAAGAGCAACTGAAAAAAACAAGATACAAGCGAACGTAATTATGTAAGGATATGAAAAGTAGTAAAAGGGAATCGTAGACAAGTCTTGTGTGGGTGGGACGTCGAGAAAGAAAAAAGCGACTTGATTACTGTTAAAAATGAAGGTTCCGCAGTGCAAGCGAGACTTGAAAGACGGCGGTTTCAGAAACGCGAATAGCCAGAGAGCTTGGTGATCGGAGTATCGAAGTACCAGAAGAATGGGAGTTTACCGATGTTTATGGCACCGATGAATCTTTATTGGCTATGATACCCAACCCCGGCTTGCTGTTAGACTTTCCTGTCCGCTGAGTAAAAATGCGACGATAAGAAATTTGGTACTGTGAATAAATCCGTTGAATTATATTTCATCAAAGGGCTTGTGGAACAATTGCTTCAGTTTACGCTCGGATAGACAATGGACAGCAAATTACTTTCCAATCGGATGTATATATGAATAAGTTTCTAGCCAAAAAAGAGTCTGTGACCTTAGCAAGAAAAAGACTTTCATGAGTCAAAGTATGTCAAAATATTTTTATATGTGTGTGCGTAACCGCCGTAAAAAATCCGGTGATGGCAAATTAAGAAAACCAAAGGTTTTTCATATACGTTCTGTTCTTTGTCATTCTTGCTGGATGTTACCGGTTACCCCGCAAGAACGGGTAATGTAACTTAAGTGTAATTGTTGCACTGACCAGGATGTAGCGGGACCGTTAATTAACTTAACGGGAAATATGCTCGCTTCTTGTGGAGCGATGCATGCTAATCAGCATTCGATACATTGAAGAGGAGACTGTCAGAATTAGTTGTGTTTGCATATCCGGACCCAAACAAGGAATATAGGTTATACACTGACGCGTCGGAACGGTCAATACGTGCTTGTCTGACGCAGCAAGTTTTCGGCAGGATTTATGGCAAAGAAGTAAGGAAACCAATCTACTTTCTGTCGCACAAGCTGAGTGACACCCAGATAAGGTGGTCCACGATAGAGAGAGAGATGGGTCTATGTAATTCAGTATTCGTTATACAAATTAAACCATTACTTACATGGAGCAACCTTTACGATACTTACGAATGATACCATTATAGAGTGGTTGTTGAAATCCCTCATACAGAACAAACACTACAGATGTTGGCCCTCGGAATAGCTGGGTACAACTGTACAATAGCACACTAGAATGGGAAAGGATAACGTATGTGCGGATCTTTTATCACGGGCGGGAGGAGCACCTGTTAGAGACGAGGAGAAACAGGTGGATATCGACAACAGGAATTATGAGGTCGCCGCAATAAACTTCAACAGGTTTGAATGAAGGGCGTTTACATCATATTTGGGAACGCATGAACTCTCGGGAATAATAAGAGTAGAATTAATTAGAGAACACGAGTTGGACTCCGACATAAAGGAATTAAAAGGAAGAATTAAGGATGGTCGGACCACCAAGTTAGAAAAAAAGAAGTTTATAATAATGGACGAGGTAGTATTCTACTTATCTCAGCCAGAACGAGCCCCTCATTAAATTATATGTTCCCGCCTACTAATAATCTGTATCATGCGGTACCACCACGACAATGGCCATATCGCGGTGGAAGAGATATTTTATGCAATTAGTCAGAAGTATTTTTGTCCGGAATTGATTAAGAGGATGACAACGTTTGTAGGTAAGTGTATTCCGTGCCAGACAAGAAATCTAAGGAAATAGCAACCACAGATGCAGGAATACGATACCCCACCCTTTCCTATTGCGAAGTAGAACCTGAATGTCACAGGACCGTATTCTATGTCTCATTATAATAACAAATATATCGTCACATTTATCGATATGTACAGGGGTTGGCCCGAAGCGTTTGCAGTATCTAATAAGAAGACAGTGACGGTAGCATATCTTTTAATTGAGGAGATTTTCACCAGGTGAATCTGGTGTACTATATGAATAACCGTAGGAAAACTAAATTAGATAAGCGATGGGGATCGTACTATATAATTGTAAATAACACTGGGTCAGTATCGTATAGAATTAGAGAGCAGCTGACCAGTTTGGTGGCAAAGTCACTTAAAAAAGCGAAAGTAGGTGAATCGGAATCCATGATTGGAATATAATTTTGAGAAGAACAGGGATGGCAGGATCCGAGACATCGGAGGAATCCGATGGAGAAATTGAGGGTCGACCGGGCTCAATTCATTCAAGAAAGAAATTCAACGTCGAACGTTGAAGACGTCGATATATGACCGGGCCCAATTCATCCGTAAAGTGATTAGGATGAAGAAACAGTCGAACTTAAGGACGTCTAGATGCGATCGGCCCAATTTCATTCTGGGAGTGATGCAGATAAGGAAACGGATTCTAACGTAGAATATGATGATATTAATCCTCGAGGTGGCCATGCAGAGAGTCTAACAGACGTAGACACTGAATCAAATGTCGAAGAGGTCCATAATCAGATGGGAAGTACGTCCTGGGAACGAAGTGGTTTGAAAAAAGTGATCATATCCCGATAAGGGAAAGCAAGATCAATAAGCATAGTCTGAAGACGGCTAAGTTAACTGCCATGTTGGAGAATAAGCGTTAAATGAAAGAGACGAGAACGCACAGAAGGTAGATAAGCCAAGAGACATGAAAGGTAGGAGGAAGGGAAGCAAGAGTATCTGAAGAATCTGTGATGATGTAAGGGATAACTACTCAAATTTGTTTTAATGTAGTAATTTTAATATGGTACGGTATGGAATGATAAAGTCAGGGCAGGGAGAGACAGCTCGGGTTTGATTAAATCTTTGTATTTGAAAAGCAGAACAACTATTTAAGGTTCGCACCCATCGTCTCTCAGAGACGGTTAATGTTAAGCACTGAAGGTTACCTGGAGATACACTTAGGAGGACATCTGTGGGCATTGTATGCTCGAATCCTACCAAATAAGATTCTGTCACGTTTAAAAAACGATATATATATATATATATATATATATTTGTGGGTATGTATATTTGATTTTTAATGTTCTCGGGCGAGAATTGCGTGGTGATGATCAGGAGTTTCTTACCGAACCCAATTGAAGATTAGGGTGCGGGTGAAACCAAATGGGTCGGCGACCATAGTTCGGAAAAATAAAAGGGAAAAAAGAAAAAAAAAAAAAGAAAACGAATAAAGTAAGTGCTAGTTAAACACTTGATTTTCTGCCAGCTGGAGAATCATTAAGACTATTTTGGCAACAGTTTTAAAAGATTATTCATGACGTAAATTTATTTTCTAGTTTTAATTCAGAAAAAATAATTCTTTAAAGCCTTTTTCATGTTAGTATTCTTTAGTTGACAGAAAATCTCTTAGAGAAAAAATGTTTGAACAATGACAAAGAAAAATATGTAAGATAATGAAGAGTTGCAATACTGAATCGTGGGCCAGTCTATTGTGGGTGGGACGTCGAGAAAGAAAAAAAAAAAGAATTGATTACCGTTAAAAAGAAGAAGGTTCCGTAGTGCAAGTGAGACTTGAAAGACGGCGGTTTCAGAAACGCGAATAGCTGGAGCGTTTTGTGATCGGAGTGACGAAGTACCAGAAGAATGGGAGTTTACCGATGTTTATGGCTCCAAGGAAGCTTTATTGGTTATGATACCTAACCCCGTCTTGCTGTTAGGCTTTCCTGTCCGCTGAGTAAAAATGCGA
>OY744515.1:214626980-214649480 GCA_963556195.1 Sepiola atlantica | reverse complement strand
TATCTATGAATGAGCCAAATGCTTTCTTATAATCCACCCACCAATAACCATCTTCACTGAAGAATATCCGTCTTTATTTAAATACATTATATTTTTTTTGTTATTGTAACTAACGGTCGTTCGTTACACGTCGCTCAATAACTCGGTTTCATACAGAAATCCGCGTGGGAACCAATAATCATCTTCACTGAGCGATCTCCCTCGTTTCTAAATAATGATACTTTTGTGTAAGGCTATTTTTTGCTTTTGCAATAGACGCTTGTTCGTACACACGTCGCTCAATAAGAAATCCTCGTGGGGACCAATAATACATTTCACTGAGAGATCCCCCTCTTTTTAAAATACATTATTATTATTATTATTATTATTATTATTATTATTATTATTATTATTATTATTATTATTATTATTATTATTAGTATTAGTATTAGTATTAGTATTAGTATTAGTATTAGTATTATTATTATTATTATTATTATTATTATTATTATTACTATTACTATTACTATTATTATTATTATTATTATTATTATTATTGTTGTTGTTGTTGTTGTTGTTGTTATTATTATTATTATTATTATTATTAGTATTATTATTATTATTATTATTAGTATTATTAGTATTATTAGTATTATTATTATTATTATTATTATTATTATTATTATTATTATTATTATTATTGCTTAAGTAAGCATTACATATTCATTGTAAAATGTTGTTAAAAGAAACGCAAGGTTCTACACGATTTTTTCATGTCATTTTCTCCAGAGATCTGATATTCCTCTCTATATGTCCGATAATGAAATAAAAGAAAAAAACTATATCTAATGATAGAATAACTTTTTTTAAAGGCCGATTTTCATTAAACGTATACAAATTATTTACCATTATTTCATTATTGTTTTGTAGATAGAAACGACGTACACCTTAGATCTATGAACCCTTATATAAAAGGCGTATAGCGTTACGGAGACAGTTAGAACACATATTATTATCTTAAGTGTGGATTTACTTTAAAAAATAAAAACAGTTGAGTAGAAGATCGATTCTTAAATATGGAAGTTGTTTTTCGTGTTTACCTGAAAGTATATCAATAATATGCGCCTCAATATGCAGTTATATATACTTATCATTTAAAAAAAGCAACCTTATATTAAAGGTATTACTTTCATTAATAAATATATATATATATATATATATATATATATATATATATATATATATATATATAGTAGAGAGTAGCAAGTTAACTGTTGTGTTACTCTCAGCAGCCTCGCAACTCTCGCTTCCTTTATTTCGTTCTTTCATTTTCACATTTCATGAAAGACGTTTCTGATAAAAGGGGAATAATTGCTGTTTTCTGGGTCGGAATCTATTCATCTAACTCTTATTGTTGGCTAGGTTTTGACCCCGAAGTAGTATTTTTTGTTCCTGACATCAAGTGGCTTCATGCCTGGTCTGGAGCGATTTAAATTAAACAAAATATAGAGCTATTATGCATATTATTTTGTGTAGCTTAATATTAAAACATCGCATTAAGAATAACCTTTTAACGTCTTATTTATATGCGGAAAATATTTAAATATCACAATTTATTTAAAATTTTACTTTTTAGGAAATGTGTTTTTTTTTCGTTTGTACATACACATGTATATATATATATATATATATATATATATATATATATATATATATATAACATTGATATATGGTCTAACTTAAGTGTAATTTCGTAAAATACACATTACTTTGAAACTTTATTTACTGGAGCAATTTTGTTTCGGTTTATTTTGGTTGTTGACTTTCTTATGACTCGTGTCGTATTTACCTATAAAACTATCACAGTAACGAACGAGATTTGTCAATTACATTCGTAGATTAACAGTCTCTGTTAAATCGACCATACATCAAAAGCTAGTACGTGTGACAGCTCTCAAAATACAATTAAAATAAACTTAATATAATAATTTCAGAATCTACAGTGAGGTTCAATTCAGTATATTTATTTTACGTAAAATAATTACCAATTTCCGGGCAATTCCTGTGTTTTAAAGTGGTTATTCTATGTGTGTTCATATTAAGTACGATCTGGTGCGAGTTAATTTGTTATTATGTCAGAAGACTAAATAAATAATCTTTTGAAAAACTATTTCTGAGAGAAAGAATGTTTCAAAAAAGTATTTACTCGGAATTTTTAACTAAAATTTATCATCGGAAAACTGATTAGAAACTTTTAAACACTTATGATATTTCCAATACATAAATGAGAATACAATATAATGTCGTCTATTAAAGAAGTAAACCTATATTGTACATATATGTACTCTCAATGAGATAATAATGTCAGCTACAACATCGATTTAACATAAGTTAAAACAAAAAATGCAAAATAGAGATAAAGCGAAACTAAAGTGTTCAAGTCAAAAAAGTTTAATAACACCGAATGAACTCTTTATCTTTTGTTTGGTTTATATTGTTTGTTTGTTTGTGTTCTTTTTATCAGTATCGCTTGAATATTAAATTGTGAAAATGTAATGTCGGCAATGTAATTCTTACGTTTACGTCTAGATTTCAATGTAAATTCGTTTCTATTTACATTGGCGATAATGGTATTATACAATTGTGTATCATGTAATCTTACACGGTCTATGCATTTTTAATAACATTTTAAATATTACATTAGATTAATACTGGTGTCGATGAGCTGATAAATTCATAATAAAGAATAAATGTTTAGCTTTTACTGATTCATATTCCTTGTCGCTGTGTTTAATCTTAATTACACTCAAGCATGAGATGGATATTATGAAACTAATAAAACAGTGGGTATTGGTCAACACGAATTGCATCACATGTTTTTTTTTAAATTTATATCTCATATACAAATAAAATGATATGTCGACTATTTTCATTCCTGAAATAAGCTAAGAAATACAAACTACAGACATCCATATTTCGTTATTATTCATCGTAATAGGTGTGTACATGTTTTGAAGCGGCATACTTTTCATTTGAACCTGTTTTTTTTACATTTTATATTTAGTCCGCCTACTAGTTTATTTTTAATTATTATTCATGTACACAGAGCCAGGGGATAACCACCCCACAGTTACATGTTCTTTTACTCACACTAGAAAACAGGTTCAAGTTAGTTCATGAATATACAAATTCAAGATACAAAACGTCATCAACATATAGCTCGAAACCAAACCGACTTGGAACAACTAAAATGTATGGTGATAAGAGTTTGTATACAGTATTACACCATTTTTTTATAGATTCAATAAATAACAGGAACACTGAAAGCTTTGGATCCGAAATAGGCTCACTTTCTTTTATTAAAAGAAAATGAAATCTCATTAATATCCACAGACGTACTCAGAGAAAAAAGTTATTGGCTTTCTCACGATACTTTGAATGATATTACGGAAATAAAATAAGGAAATTGTTGTCGAAATGTACCAGATTAAACATTAATTGATTAGAGTATACGTTTTATGAAGTAATTTATATATAGAAAATATAGTCAGCTTAAGTGTTTTAATGGTTTACTATTTGTCTCTTTGAAATGGAATGCACCTATATGGCTATACTCTTCAAAAGTGTAAGCGGCAAGAATGTTCTTATTGCGTGTCTACTCATTATTGGATAAACGATGAAGCAGCAATTGATTTCAACCAATAAAATTTAACAAAATACTCAGTGAGAAACTCGTTGTTACTATAAACCACCAGCCATAGTGTTTTCGGTGCATTTTATTTTCCTACGTTTTGTGACGACACAGTGCGTACCTCATAATTTACTTTAGCTTCTTTGAGGGCGTAGCCCTCCACAGCTCTCAGCATACACATACTAATAGAGTTCACATATTACTAAACACCGCTGCAATATACACCCTATTACGAGAACACTCTCGTACACAAATTAGTATGTACTCTCTTCCATTAACATAACACTGATATAAATATAATATACGCGCATCACTCTGTTTATATCCTATATGCAGGCCCGTAAACACACATGGCACTAACTGAAATGAACACACATACACACTCGTACTTTAAACCACAGGCACGCTATAATATATTCGTGCATATGCATTCAGACATATGTACACACTAACATCACTTGTCGAAACACACAGGTTTACGCGATCTTTTTCTCACATACGTACAACCTTTCTCTCTCTATAACCTTCCCCGACCTTTCGTACTTATTCTTTTACAAAGAGTTGTTTGCATTGTCTTTAGTTGTTTATAAAAATAAAATACTTAATTTTAAATTTTCTTGTTTTCTAATTTGATAATGTCTGATCTTTTTCAGATACGCTTTGAGGAAAATCCCCAAATTGAATTGCTAATCATTGTCTTTCCTTCTGAAAATGCTGACATTTTAGGATACCCCTTTTTCTTGTCAGTTACGGATATGTGCCTGGTTCTACGCTGTATTTAGAGACCTATTCATATGTTCTTACAAACCGTGTCTTATTAGAGCTGCACCAAGTTAAAAATGACTGACATGTATATTATTTACTGTTTTAAAATTACAATTGTCTTCCCCAATTATTCACATATTATTCATTCATGCGCATATGTAAAGAACCAAAACATAACGATACATTTGTGGGCGTCTGGAGAGAGGAGCATGTTAAGTATAGTTTATCTTAGTAATACTCATTAATCCTTCGTAAAAAATATATATTTGTACGAATATTCAGTAACACATTGTTTACCTATTCGGGTTATTTCAGAGTTTCTTTTTAATTATAATTTGTCTCGCTTTTTTTAGTATGAGTTTCTTTTTCAATACATTTATAGTGGAATTTTGAAAGTCAAAAGAAATCTTTTACTAACCTTTGATCAGTAAATGATTAATTTAACTAAATTGCTATTAAGCGATTAATTATTCTATTGAGTGTGTTAATCTGAATTTACAAATGTACTATATATGAATAGCTTTTTAAAATAGTCCATATTGAAACATACAAAGGATTTACTAGGAATTCTAAATAAATAAATTCCATTCATGTTGACAATTTAAATGGTGCTAAACACTTGTAAACTTAGAAAAGTTACAATGTAATTAATACTTTATTTAACTTTCAACAAAATATTAGAATTACACATTTTTTAACGACGAAGCCGACATTAAATAAATTGAGGTGAATTTAACTATTAATTTTTAAAACATGAAAAAGAAAGTGTTATTAAATGCGATTACATTTAAATATATTGTCAATAAACAATCAGTGTATGTGTAATTATGAAACTTACGTCGATATCATCAATTAAAATCGGGAAACATACTTACTTTTGCCCCGTTGTTCCAGTGGAATAGTATTAGTAATAAAAAATCATTAATATATACTTACTGCTGCTATTTGATTATTAATATATTTACAGTGAGAATATTTAGTATTTGTATTAAAGGATATATATATATATATATATATATATATATATATATATATATATATATATATATATATATTATATATATATATATATATATATATATATATATATATATATATCAGATTGAACAATACTATAGATACAATAATTATTGCTGAATTTATATTTACTTGTTGTGGTATATTCATTGACCAATAAGTTTGCGCCATAATGACTATGGTGTATATAAATGCTATTTAATTGTGTAAAACAATACTATTGTGATGGAAATAAGAAACTCAAGTGTCTGAAGTGGGTATACCATTTTTAACTCAGACTTCATGACTACACATCTGTCGCTTTAAAGCCAACGTTGTAATATGGATCGACTCTTTCTTTACTTGGCGTACTTTTGTACTTCAATTAAGTGGATTAAGCCTCGCTAAGGGTACGTTTATGTTACTAAGCTTCCTCGATTGCTTTCAAATCTTGTCGATGTATTCTAAACAAGATGGGGCAGTTAAACAGCCTTAAGTATTGTGGCCAATTGCTCTTGAACTCAAAACACCAAGATTCAGTCATAAATAAGGCACACAGTGTGCTTATATTCCTATAATGCACATTGGGCAGCGTATCAGCTTAGATATTCTTCCTTCTGTACGTATCTCTGCTGTTATCTATTCGTGAGAAAAGCCTCAGAACTTCCTTTTTGATTTTGTCGGTGTATCGAGCACCCGAAGCGAATTCAGAGGCTGTCGGCGGGATTTTTTCATTGCCTCCGCAGAAAGTCATACGAATAACAATTGTAAGACCTAAACATGTACTTTCCCGGGTAGGTAGTTTAGTGGCGACCAACCACGCCTGTAACATTTTTCGTGGCAACTACACTACTGACAGATTCCTCACACCAGCTTCGCAGAAGGCGATTCATGAACCTCAGATAGGCGGTACTCGGCCTAATTTCAGTTCAGGTCGCTGCAACTTTCAACAGACCAACAGCTTGAAGATCTTGAAATAGTTAAATACAGCGCTAGATGCATTATGATGGCTTACCTCTTGAGGAATAGCATTTACATGAGATGCGGAGAAATCGACAGGTGTAAAACATCATTAACGAAAAGTACAATATTTGTTCAATGAATTTGCACCTGAGTGCCAAATAGTGGTCTCCTAAAAAAGTAAATATTCTACCATAAGAGCGTTCTTTATTTAGAAGAAATATAGTGTGTGTTCTGCCAGTGTTTCTGCTCTGTAGACCACTCTGCCAGTTGATGTAGAGAGAATGCCGACAATATACAGGTATACATCGACTTGGACAACATTCAAACTATATATAGACCTACAATTTGCTAACTCCCCTTTTACAGGCTTGTTGAACCATGATATTTTTGTCAATAAATTATATTTTATTTTGTTTAGAGTGTGTGATATTGGAATGTTGGCATAATAATTTGATTCTAATTTCATACACAATTGATAATCGACTGTTTTCGAGACTTAATAGATGCGATTTGATACTCTGAATATTTCGGATGTATATTCTTTTCTTGTATATACTTCCTAACACTTTAAGGCCCGTGGAACTTTCGACATTCCTCAGATGCACATTTTTGAACTCGAAAATTTTTATTTTGTAGCTCAAAAATCTATAGGACATTTCTAAAAGAGTACTTAAATAATGTGTGAGTTACGTTGGAATAATGAAGTGTAACAAATGCAGATGTGATAATTTTAAGTGAGAACTAAACAGTCTATATTTGTTATGCTCAAATTTAAAAAAAAACGGGGTTAAATGTGCGAGAAGACAGCGATAAAGCAATGTGGCAGAAAATGGCTTAATTTAGAAGTTCGTGTTTGGTCTTATTCTCTTTTATGAAATATACTTACATGGCTTCTACTCGCCGCCGTATATATTATTTTCTACGATCCGCGTCCGTCGTCGTGCATATAAGTTCGTCATCGCGTTATTGAAACAAGAATTACAAAACAGAGATCTGAAATGGAGATTTATTTAGAAAAAAATACTAAGTAACACAAGTGAAATTAATACTTCGCTATAAATAGATGAGACATTTAACTATATATGCATATATAGACATATATCTGGATAGACTGATACAGAAATATGCAGACACACATACATATGGGTGCTCATCGCGGCATTCGATTCTTCCGATATTTTAATTTATTTTATTAAGCGTATCTAAGCTTCGAGTTTTCTGCAACAGAATAATGTTAACATATAATTATTTCTTTATCGCTCTGTTCTTACGATACGTCAACAATACAATTAGCATTTTTCTTGAATTAAAAGAGTGACCGTAGCGCTGACCTAATGGTTATGCGACACGGATCTATAATACGTGTATCCGGGGGTTCGAATTGTTTGTAAGCGATACGCTTACGTACTTCAATACTGACGGGTGTAAATTTAAAAAAAAACGAAACATTAATATGCCAATGTATATATCAATATTTTTGATCAAAAGCAAGTATATATATATATGTATATATATATATATATATATATATTTATATATCATATTAATGTATGTGCACGTGTGTGCGCTTGACCATGATTTTAGAAGCATGTGTATAATAATCATAATAATTATTTAAGCCGTCAAAGCGCCCATTTACTGGAAATGTGTTACTAGCAGTTGTCTATGAAATAACACTTTTTATAATGGATCTAAACGCAAACGGCTTTGTTTCGTTGGTTATGATATATTACCTTTTTCGACAGGTTAAACCGGGACCAATTCTAAAATCAAGTAATGTCTGATAAATCATCTAGAATAATAATATCTACAGAAATGATTATGGAATTATGCGTTGCCAGCGCGAATACTTATTATTTCAGCCTATGCACATTTATAATTCAATTTCGAATGATATTTTAATAACAAAGATATCGATATATCATTAACCTACTGTGAGCGATTTGTTTCAATAAGATTACGTTCATGCGGTGTTTCTGAAAAAAATACTTATACGCGTGTCTTCAGTCGCTATTAACTATTTTCCTTTGACACATTGCCTATTTGAAGTAGATATTAAGTGTTATTCTCACCTGCTAACATGTGCAACATTTCGTTTTCGTCAGCTCGAGAGGTGAAGCGGTGACATGTCTTATTTAATTATTCAACCCCATTCTCTCAGTATGCGATTCATTTATCGTTCAGTATGTGCCTTTTCACTCATACCTAATGTAAGATACCCGTACAGTTATCTTGCATGTGTGTGTGTATATTTTCCAACCTCACATAGATATATTCACCAATTCCTGTTCGCAATATTTGAGAGATAATGAAAAGGTGTAATTGATAAAATCAACATAACATAGAGAAATAATCAATGATCTATATACTAACGGTTGTTTGCTGTATAGTTTTATGAACAATCTTATATATCTACACATGTGCTGCATATAGGATTGTCACTTTTATTATTTAAGTCACAAGAAAGTTAAATGAGCGATAAACACGTCGCTGCTCCAATGTTTTGTGTCATTCCTTTACTCCGCAGTTGAGTAGACCCACCCACACCCGGTATTCATATGCTAGACCAAGGGCGACTATCACAAGACACAAGAACATAAATAGGATGTTAGGACCTAAGTTTGAAATCAGAAGAACAATACAATATTTCGAGACAATAAAAATCTCATTGACCAGGATTATTCGGCAAATCGTATCTTTTCTAATGTTTGACAACATATTTCTCTCCCATAGATGAGGGTCTACTTTTTATGTAAGCTTCGTAGAAATGCTTTTTGTGAGTGTTAGCCTCTTTCAGACCGGTGACTTTGTAAATTGTTTGAGAACGTTTGACTGGAACGTCGTCGGTCATGTACACTATGTTGGTGCCTATTTCCCTAAAAGTGCAACGGAATTTCGATCTTGTTTATTCGTTATATAAATTTAAATTAGCGTAATATTCCCCGGTTATGTTCAGGGCCACCTCCTGTCAAAATATCCCTTGATGGCTGTAATGTTTGGAGTTACATTTATATATATGTTCGGAATGTGAACACACTTACCAAGAAATACAATAAGAGCAAAAAACAAACTTGTGAACACATTCAAGGCATTGCTTATTTAATATACTCCCATACTTATTGTCATCTTTAGAAAAATTGTTAATCGTGTATTGCCATTTAGTTGGTCAATTCTGTTTCTTTGTCCTATTATTTACAAATACTAATGATCAGTTATCTGCATATTATCAGATACCTATCGGTCACCTGTGCAATATAAGTAAGTTTATTGAATATGTGATGAATTCAGAAGTGCCAATGACCTCATCAAATGCACTTCAAAAACAAACAGTATGGCTGTCGGCGTGTAAGAAGAATGGCCGATACGTTGGTTCTAATATCACATACAGCAAGTGACTCTCTTGTTTAAAGAGAAATACATCCAATCATATTCGACTCCTCTTTCAGTTCCGAACACAAAGACTGTGCGATATCTGACAATTTTGTATTATAGAGTTATTATCATTAATTTTGGTATACTATCTCTTATTATTATTATTATTATTATTATTATTATTATTATTATTATTATTATTATTATTATTATTATTATTGGTGAGGTTGCTGTTGTTATCATTGTGAACACAAAATATAACAACACATTTTTAAATCACACTGTTATAAATTTTTTATTTAATATTACATTTTTTTGATAATACGCTTACAAGGCATATTTAGTATACCAAAAAAATAATATAACTGTTAGCAAATAATACGCCAGATAATTGTACAATTAAAAATAGAATACCTTTTTTACATCAGTTGCATGTATAAAAATATGACTTACAAGCGCGCTGTTAAACCAGCTAGTAACAATAAGTATAACAACAAATTATGTTAGTACTAATATAAGTAATAATAATAATAATAATAATAATAATAATAATAATAATAATAATAATAATAATAATAATAATAATAATAATAATAATAATTATTATAATAATTATAATAATAATAATAGCTATGATGCCACTTAACTACATACTCAGAAAATGTGATGCCGGATACAAGTTTACAGACACAGAACTAAAAGTAAACCACCTGATGTACATGGATGATCTAAAACTATTTGCAAAAAGCAAAAAGGAACTGGAAAAGCTGATAAATATGACCAGAATCTTCAGTCAGGACATCCAAATGGATTTCGGAATGGAAAAGTGTGCACTACTAGAAATAAAAAAAGAAAACTGGAGACAACAGAAAATATAGAACTCCTCACCCAAAGGGAAATGAGGGCGCTGGGCGAACAAGATAGCTACAAATATATCGGAGTACTGGAGGCAGACGCCATCAAATCTACGGAAATGAAGGAGAGGATTGGAAAAGAATATTTACGAAGAAAAAGAAAACTCCTAGAAACGAAATTATATAGCAGGAATCTAGTAAAAGGAATAAACACCTGGGCAGTAGCACTAATAAGATACTCTGGACTATTCATAGGCTGGAACAAAGAGGAACTGAGGCACCTGGACCAGAGAACCAGAAAATTAATGACCATGCACAATGCACTACACCCAACAGATGATACGGACAGACTCTACGTGAAAAGAAACGAAGGGGGAAGAGGACTGGTAAATATAGAAGATTTTGTGGAAGACTCATAAAAGATCTGGAAAAATACATAACTCAAAACAGGGAAATCCTTATCACTGCAGCAAGAGACGCCGTTCCAACGAACAACTCGGGAAGCACCGAAACCAGAAACAAAACTGCAAGAAAAGAAAAGTGGGAAGAAAAAAAACTAGACGGCCACTTCAGAAGACTGACAAGTGAAGAAACCAACGAAAATAGCTGGACATGGCTACGAAAAGGGCATTTGAACAGAGAAACGGAATCTTTACTGATGGCTTCACAAAACAATACAATTAGGACAACCTACATTAAAGCTAAAATAGATAAGACTCAAGAAAACAGTAAATACAGACTCTGTGGACAAAGAGACGAAACAATAAATCATATAATAAGTGAATGTAGCAAACTAGCTTAAAACGAGTCTAAGAACAGACATGACTGTGTGGGAAAGCAGTACATCGGGAACTGTGCAAACAATTGAATTTCAAATACGCAGACAAATGGTACAAACATAAGCCAGAAACAGAATTGGAAAACGAAAAGCACAAGATCTTCTGGGATATGGATATACAAACAGACAAACTGATACAAGCAAGGAGACCGGATGTTATAATAATTAGCAAAAAGGAAAAATCATGCAAAAACGTAGACTCCGCCGTTCAAGCAGCCACAGAGTGAAAAGCAAAAAAACGGAAAAAACGAAGCAAATACACAGAACTAGCCAGAGAACTGAAAGGAATATGGATCATGAAGAAAGTCAGTATAATACCAATAATTGTAGGAGCACTAGGAACAATCCCTAAAAAACTGGATAAAAGACTGGGAGAAATTGGGATCAAATGTATCATTGGAACTATACAAAGGACAGCAATGATCAAAACAGCTACAATCTTAAGAAAAATTATTGAATGCGGAAACTAACCCGCATAAGCTACGAAGGATCATACAAAATCTAACACAGGAAGAACACAAAAACTAATGAAAGAACACACCACAAACAAACAGAAAATGCAAAAAAACATCACTTAATAAGCTCCCCCTCCTCCAATAAATTACAACGGCCTCAACTGACACAACACAAAAATGGATCAATGAACAGATATAGCAAGAAACACCATAAGCTCCCCCCACCCCTAATAAATAAATAAAAAAATAATCAGCACCCCCATAAAAAAGTGTACCAGCCTAGGCTGACACCACACAACATATTTGCATAGGGTCAAAGAGGATGTGAAGACCGAGGAGAAACAGCACAAACCAGACCTCCACTGGAAGTGCAGGGACTGCGGGGACCATAGGGAGGCTTATTGCCACCCAAATTCCAGAGAAGACCAATGGTCATTACCAGCGAGAAATCAATGGTAAACGTCTGTTTTGATAGTGCAAGTTTATTTGCGGTGGCTATCGAAAAGAGGTGGAAAATACTGGAAATCTGGGGAGACTTGTTGTCACTCAGACTCCAGGGAATACCACCGGTTGTCGGTGAGGAATCACTGATGACCTGTGTGAGAACTGCTAGTGAGTAAATAATAATAATAATAATAATAATAATAATAATATTAATAATAATAATAATAATAATAATAATAATAAAACTGTCCAATGAGCAATATTAATAGTGACAACTAGGAAGGCAATACGAACGATAATAATAATTTTATTACAGACTTTAGTGCCTTTACATAAATACACACTTTTAAATATCTCATTTTATACACCAAAAAGACACTCTTTAACAAGTCATGATTTATTAAAGATAAATTAGAACCAGTATTGTTAGTCAATGTAAGATAATCATATCCTATATATAATAACTTGTCAATGTCTAAACAGAATTAACAGCAGGAAATATGATATTTTCCATCATATCAAATGAACGTATTATTGAGTACCACAAAAGGACGGTGATCCCCTGCAACCACAGAACACCCATAAATGCTTATATGCAAACCCATATTTAGAATCCTTAAAAAGGCAATGTTATTAAAACTAAGCCAAACGCCAAATAGTTTCACAACTGTAATATGCCAATTAAACACATACATGCACACATTTAATGCAAAATAATCACAAATATGTATCCAATCAATTACAGAAAAATATAGACATACATTAAACACATCTCGCATATTATTAGAACTGTAAATAATTTGTATAAGCCACACGTAGATCATGCATTCATATATGTTATTTACGTAGAATATACTGTAGTCAATACTGGTGCACAATTCTTCTGACAGTAGAACATCTATTTTATAAACGCCTTGTTTTCAAATAAATCACTTCTATAATATTTTAACGTAGTTGCCGTGAAATATATTTGTTAATTACATATTTGGATTTATGAAGCAATCCAAGCTTATAAATACCCTATCTGCTTCATGAAATTATTAATCTAGAACGACTACTACGATAATGTTGATTGGTAACAAGTAATATCATGTTCTTCTTTTACATGTAGTCGATATAAACAGAAAAAGAATACACCAGTTTACTTAAATACTCGTTTATTAAAGTGTGAATATATGTACTGTTTTGTATCGGGTTGTATTATAATAGTCTAACTCTCTCATTGTGTATTAAAAATCTTACATATCCAATTATATTTCCATGAAGATACCTTCTTTTATTTACGTAACACACGTAATTCTTTCAATTAAATTACATGTCTGCACACTCGTAATGTGTTTTAAAGAACAAGCACGCATGCTCATTTTCCGTACTGCAACAAAACACTTTCGATTAATATACTTTTCAGTTGCATATTCATAAAAATGTTATAAAATTAAGTAATATAAAAAAATACATTGTGTGTGTTCATTGAAGTCGGGCGAGAATTCCATCTAAACGATACTATTTTTAAACGTTTTGATGATATCCCATCTGCTCCATTCTACCACTTCTTTGTTTACTTGCTCATTCCTATGTTGTTCCTCTTCACGATCTGCCGTTTACCTGAGCTTCTCATTTCGCTTTACCTAACCCCTTTTCTTTAATCCAAAGAATTTCTACGTGAAATTAACAACTCTCAAACTGCTCGCTTCAGGAATACTTCGCAACTGCGTCTCTCTGTAACTCAGGAATATATTTTATTATATATTTATGCTGGCCTTTTGACTTCATCAACTCGTCGTTAATTCAATCAGACCATATCGCGGTGTGGTGGTTCCGGGCCTACTCTCTACTAAACACGATTAGTTTCCTCAAGGATCTTAATACCTCTACTTCTAAAACTGGACTTTTTTACAACTAATAAATAACGCCTAAATCATTCTAAACATAGGACCTGGATTTACCTTATTTCTGAATCTTCGAATTTGTTCTTACGTTCTCTTCATGTATCTTCAACGGTAATGCTTTGCTTACATTGTATGCATTTGTATATATTCCATACCTGTTCATTGAAGACATTTGTAAATTTTATTTTCTAACCTATTTGTCGAATCTCTTTTGACGATAAAATTACGTCTCTGAAAAGCCCTTGTTTTGAACAATTGATGATTTAATAGATATTGTATTTTTCACAATTTCTAGTCTCATCACTACATAATCTCTATGTATATATATATTTATATACATATATATATAACTAAGTGATGTAAAAAAGTAGTAAAAAACAATATGTATAAACTATCATACATATACATATATATGTTTACCAATATATATATATATATATATATATATATATATATATATATATATGTCTGTTTATCAACTGTTTATCAATTTGTATGTATATATATATATATAGATATACACATATGCATATATATATATATATATATATATATCAATCTATTTATATGAATCTCTCTCTATATATATATAGATATATATATATATATATAATTTCATATATCCATATATAATATTATGAGGAGATAAAATATAGTATGAAGAGATTTTGAGTATTAGCTTAAACAGTGTTCAATGCGTGAGTAGAGCCGGCTAATAAGTTATAAAAATATATTCATGGCCGTTGATATATTTTCATAACTTACTATATATAAAGATACACAGTGAGTTGGAATTATGCGACTGGTGTTAATTGTTATCTGTACACTGATGGTTCCGCAAGGATAAAAACTATACGTCTGTAGATTATAAAATATTTAAAGTTAGATAATTATGTATAGCCCCCTTTAGATCGGACGTTCTAATTAGAAGTAATGCAGGCCATCAAATAGCTATACATGCATACCCCTTCCTGTTTAATACTAATATAACGGATAACTGAGTGCCCTGCTTTATCGGCATTAAAGGATTGTTTTCAAATTAATTCATATACTTATTCAGATTAACATCATTGGTTAAAGCGTCAGGATGTGTGGGGGTAATTGACACTTGTTCCGGGGTTCGAATCGTACGACTGGTTTGAATAGTTCTATCTACACTGATGATTATGTTAGGATGAAGCGTATACATATGTAGATACTTAACTACTTATTATTAAATAATGTAATATGGATAGATATTCCCAAAACGCCATACTAGTATATTTAATATATTATATTTTCTCTCAAAGAACATAGAACATAAACTCAATTAAAATCTAAAACAAAGTAGAACCAATTATAAATTACACTTTTTAGACTAAACTAAAAAAAAAATTAAGTTTTTCGCAACCTTCTTCTCCAGAAAATAACAAACAATACTGTCTTTTGGAAGTTTAAAAAAAAAATATATTGATTATTACTCAAACCAAAATCTCTGTATGAAATGAGAATTGTAATAAATTAAATTTTACAAATTAGTATCTCAACAGATCTTATAAGGGAATGCAACGGGATAGAATTCTCTTTCAAAACGCTAAAACACCACAAACATTTAATTTTTCAGTAGAGAAGAAGCTATACATATACGCTTGAACACCAAAACAAAATCTTACAACACCACACTGCTCCCTGCAACAACAATGCACAGCAACAATATGTTTTAAGCCAATCCAACACGGCTTCAGAACAATCTAATCAATCTCATTCACTTAAAACACACTATAGACACAAAAAAGAACACATATCTCAGACACACGTAGAAATATGTGCTGTAAGAAAATCGATGTTGCGGAGACTGAACGTCAAGTAAAAATAGGATATATCATCAAAATAGGGCAATCAAGGTGAGTTACACTTTTAACACTTTAGTTACTTATATGGTATCCAATAAATATAATATACACACGCCTATTGTAAAAACTATTAAATCCATTCATTAGATAACATTACGACGCTTTATCAAACATATTATGTTTTACGATGCAAAATAAGCATTCCACAAAGGCCTGTTTTTTACTCTCTAGTATCGGAGTAAAATCTATGATTTTACACAATGACAGGTAACACAAACACACGGGAAAATATACATACACTCCAGCGAAATAATCAATCCGCTAATGCGTCTTTCGTCCCTCATTAATGTATTGAGTTATATGTTAGTATAAGATACACACACCTTATTTAGCCTAAAAACATATTGTAAGCTGTTTTGGTGTCTTAAGATATATGCATACTAACACGGGGTTATCGGGGGACAATAAGCAATGAGGACATCACTTAATGAATGAAACAAAACAAAAACGACAACTAATAAACAAAATACTAAGAACCTGTGTAATTTAAAAGCATTTAACTAGAATCGCGCAGATCTAGATTTTGTGAAACGTCATAAGCGATATTGAAAAATATTCTAAAACATGTTACCATTTAACAATATTTTCATATTTAATAGTATTAGAGTTTCCGTATGAAAAAATACAATAGCATCCTTCGCATGCAGAAATGCAATACAAACAAAATGCACTTTTATGATTTTTATCAGCGAAAAGTAAGACTAGGCGCAAAGCTGCTTCGTTGACAAAATGAAGGTATTATGTTAAAGTTTGATGTTCCATTCATAGCATAAAAAATGATCACTTTACAAATAAATCCCAAAAATAAAATAAAACATGGAGAATCGAATGGCAAATAGGTGCTCCCCTGTTTTCCATTGAATCGTTGGGTTAACTATTCTATAATTGTTCCCGATATCTAGGCATTGCTGTTTAAGAAGTCCAGATGTCGATTTAGTTGTTTAGGAGTTATCGGAATAACCTCCATTGTAAATCCGTCCGAAAATTGTAAATAACATATATATATATATATATATATATATATATATATATATATATTATTATTATTTACTCACTAGGAGTTATCACACTGGTCATCGTCAGTGGTCACCCACTGCCGACAACCTGTGGTATTCCCTGGAGTCTGAGTGACAACAAGTCTCCTCAGGCCTCCAGTATGCTCCACCTCTTTTCGTTCATCACCGCTGATGATCTTGCGGTAATCGCAACAGCCACCTACCAACGATTTCTCGCTGATAATGGCCATTGGTCTCCTCTGGGGCCCGAGTGGCAACAAGCCTTCCCAAGGTCCCAGAGCTGTCCGCGCTCTTCCAGTGGAGGTCTGGTTTTGCGCTTTCCCTCCTCGACCCTCTGTCCATAATTTTCGTGGCGTCAGCCTATGCTTGCGCCTCTCTCGTTCGGTTGTATTTTCCCCGGTTCTGTTGTTTTGTGCTTCCATGTGTTTGTTCTCCATTCGTTGCTTATGTGGGTTGGTTTCCGCATTCGAGGACATTTCTCAGGATTGTAGCTGTTTTGATCATTACTGTCCTTTGTATTGTCTCAGTTATCCCTTTGATTCCTATTTCTCCTAGTCTTTTCTCCATGTTTTTGGGGACTGTTCCTAGTGCTCCTATGATTATTGGTGTTATACTGACTTTCTTCATGTTCCATATTCCTTTCAATTCTCTGGCAAGTTCAGTATATTTGCTTCTCTTTTCCGTCTCTTTGATCTTCACTCTGTGGTCTGCTGGAACGGCAAAGTCCACGATTTTGCAGGATTTTTCTTTCTTGTTGATTATTATCATATCCGATCTCCTTGCTGTTATGGGTTTGTCTGTTTGTACATTCATATCCCATATGATTTTGTGTTTTTCGTTTTCTAGTACAGTTTCTGGTTTGTGTTTGTACCGTTTTCTTGCATATTCGAAATTCAGTTGTTTGCACATTTCCCGGTGTACTTCTTTCCCCATGCTGTCATGTCTGTTCTTGTATTCCCTTTGTGCTAGCTTGCTGCATTCACTTATTATATGATTTATCGTTTCGTCTCTTTGTCCACACAATCTGCATTTGCTGTTTTCCTGCGTTTTATCTATCTTTGCTTTAATAAAGTTTGTCCTAATCGCATTGTTCTGTGCGGCCGTCAGCAGAGATTCTGTTTCTCTGTTCAGGTTTCCTTTTCTTAGCCATGCCCAGCTGTTTTCATTGGCTTCATCGCTTGTCAGTCTTATAAAGCGTCCATGTAGTTGTTTTTCTTCCCACTTTTCCTTTCTTGTCTTTTTGTTTCTGGGTTCAGTGCTTCCGGGGTTGTTTGTTGGGCTGGTGTCTCTTGCTGTGGTGATCAGTCTTTCCGTGTTCTGGGTTACATATTTCTCCAGCTCTTTTTTGGTGTCTTCCACACAGTCTTCTATACTTACCAGTCCTCTACCTCCTTCATTTCTTTTCACGTAGAGTCTGTCCGTGTCGTCTTTTGGGTGCAGTGCATTGTGCATAGTCATTAGTTTTCTAGTTCTTTGGTCAAGGTGCCTGAGTTCTTCTTTGGTCTAGCTTATGAATGGTCCAGAGTATCTTATTAGTGATACAGCCCATGTGTTTATCCCTTTTACTAGATTTCTGCTATATAGTTTAGTTTCTAAGAGTTTCCTTGTTCTTCGTAGATATTCTTTTCCAATCTTCTCTTTCATTTCTGTATATTTGATTGTGTCTGCTTCCAGAACTCCCAGGTATTTGTAGCTGTCTTGTTCTCCTAGCGCCCTCATCTCCTCTTGGTTGGGGAGTTCTATACCTTCTGTCTTTTCCAGTTTTCCTCTTTTGATCTCTAGCAGTGCACATTTTTCTATTCCAAACTCCATTTGGATATCCTGGCTGAATATCCTGGTTGTGTTTATCAGCTTTTCCAGTTCTGTTTTGTTTTTTGCAAACAGTTTAAGGTCATCCATGTACATCAGGTGGTTTATTCTTTGTTCTGTATCAGTAAACCTGTATCCGGCATCACACTTTCTGAGTATGTAGTTGAGTGGCATCATGGCTATTATAAACAGTAGTGGTGATAGAGAGTCTCCTTGAAAAATGCCTCTCTGTATTTTTATCTCAGACAGGTATTGTCCTCCGGCTGTCAGTTTTAGTCTCCATGTTTCCATTGCTTTCTGGATGAGATTAATAATCCTGTCTGGTATCTTGTATATTTTTAAGCATTCAATTATCCATGTTTGGGGGATTCTGTCGTAGGCTTTCTTGTAGTCAATCCATGCCATGGTTATGTTCTTTTGTCTGCTCTTCACCTCCTTCAGAGTCTTTTGATCAATGTATAGTAGATCATGTGCACCTCTTTGTCCTTTCCGGCATCCTTTTTGTTCCTCGGGGAGCAGTCCACGTTTGTCCAGGGATTGGTAGATTTGTTCTCTCAGTTGTGCTGTGAGAATTTTCCACATTATTGGTAGACATGTTATCGGTCTGTAGTTGCTGGGGGTCGTTCCCTTTTTGGGGTCTTTTTGTATTAGTGTTGTTCTTCCTTCCGTCATCCATTCTGGTATGTCTGTTTTGCGGATACATCCGCTCAGTTTCTGCGCTATTCTTTCATGCAGGGTCGTGAATTTTTTAAACCAGTATGCATGTATTCCATCGTGGCCTGGTGCTCTCCAGTTTGCCATTTTTCTTAGGGTTTTCTTGATCGTTTCTTTGTTGATTTCTGTTTCGGTTCCTTCTTCGATTTCTTGCAGTTCATCTTTCATGTTTTTCAACCATTGGGCATTCTTGTTGTGCTTTTTTGGTTCTTCCCATATCTTGCTCCAGAATTGTTTTGTTTCTGTTGGGTTCAGTTGCTCTGTCGTTGTTTTTTCTCCATTTACGTTTTTGTAAAACTGGCTTTCATTGTTTTCAAAGGTCCTGTTCTGTTTGCTCTGTTCTGATTTGTACCTGTATCGTCTCAGTCTTCCTTCTATTGCTGCTATCCTTTGTTTTATTTCTTCATGTTTCTCATTTAGTTTTTCCTTGCGTTTCTGATTTTTGCTTCTTAATCGTTTCATGTCCTCCTTCCTTCTGTTCACGGTTTTAGCTTCTTTCCGAAGTTTGGTGATCTGGGTTTCCAGTCTGATTTCCCATCCAGGTTTTGTCGGTCCTCTCTTTTGTCCATTCTCTTCGTTTCTTAGTTTCATACTTACCGATTTTGCCCCTGCATATATCAGGTTGTTTAGGTCTGTAATAGTTTCTGTTGGGATGTGTGTGAGGAGTCTGTTTACTCTTTCTGTTTCTGCTTGTAACTTCTTCGCTACTTCATTCCTGAGAGATGGGAGTTTTGTTTTGTTTTCTAACATGTATCGTCTTATGTTCTCCACTTCACTTGCTTCTTTTTCATTGAGTTCTATCTCAGCAGGTTCTGTGGTTCCGCAGTTTTCTATCTCCCCTGGTTCTGTGATTCCGTAGTCTTCAATCTCTTCAGTTTCAGTGTGTACGTTTTGCCTGTCCTCTTCCTGTGGTCTCTCCTTTGGTGGTGTTTCTTGCTCCGTTTCGCCATTAGCCTTCTGTCTGATTTCCGTCAGTTCCATCTCCGAGAACCATCCTCGCTTGAGGATCTGTCTTGCTTGATCTGCTATCCTTTGTTCCGTTGTATGTGGGTCACTAGCAATGTCCCAGAGATGTTTCATTCGTTTTCGGTAGCCTCTTTCTATAGGGTAGCGGCTTTTATAGTAGCACTCCATCACCAGTCTGTTCTCTTTCACGGTCCATTTCTTTCTATATCTTTCCAGTTTACTGTTTTCGCTCTGGTTTACTTGTCTCTGGTCTGTGTCCTTGTCATACCTGGAATCAGAGAGGTTACTTACCTGGTTCTTGTCCGTTGTCTTGTTTCTGAAATTAAAGGAGCCAACATTCGCAGGATGCGGACCGGGTCCCCCATGTTGGCCATCGAGGGAGCACCTGCCCATCATGACACTCAGATCTTTCTTCTGAGTCCCACGGCGTTTATTTGTGTTTATAGACATTTATCATGGTTTAGTGTTTGTGGCAACACCAGGCCCAGGCTTAGTTTACCTGTGATCCTGTCACAGGGATAGTGTTTCTCTCATTTTCATGAGGTTCAAGGTGCACTATCACACATACATAAAGAAACATTTACGAAAAAAAAAAAAATAAATAAAAAAATAAAAAAAATAAAAAAAATAAATAAATAGATAAATAAATAAATAAAAAATAAATAAATAAATAATAATAATGAATAATTGATAAATAAATAAAAATGAATAAATAAATAAAAAAGATAATAATTATATATATATATATATATACATACACACATATACATATACACACCAGGCACGTGCAAAAATGGCCGCCTCTTGTGTTTGAAAGATAAAAGCCTAAACGTAATCTTTAAAAAAAATAAAAAATAAAAAAAAATAAAAAAACAAAAAAAACTGCATATTTACGTGTGAAAAATAAATAAATTATGTAATCACGGCGGCTGAAAACCCCAAAAATGCAGTGAATTTTGAACTTTGGGAAAATTACTTGTAAAAAAATCCCCTGAAAGATAAATATAAGTTTTTGGGAACTATTTCAAAGATAATTATTAAATTAAAGTCATAAGATATTGATTTAAAAAAAAAAAAAAAAAAAAAAAAAAAAAAATCCCACATTTTACTAAAAGTTAGGAAAATTATACCCGCAAAAGTCATAAATTAGTAAAATCCGGCGTCACATAATCGGCAAACAACTTTGTTTACCAATTGACTATCGCTATGCAAAATATATGGAAGAAAAAAAAATGTTATAATTTATCATTTTTAACTTTATATATAAAAATGGTTTTGTAATAATTTATAGAAGTTGAAAAATTATTATCCATTAATTTCTTTATTCTTTTTAACGCTACAAACAAATTTAAGTACCCTTATTTTGTTATAATAAAAAGGGAAATGCTTATTTAATTAAAATATTTGTGAGTGTACGCAATTAACATCTTATTTTATTTTTAACAAAAGAGGTTCATATTAAACTTGGTATTAGTTTTTAATTATTGATGACATCTGTTTACCAGTTTTTTTTTCTTAGAATTTGAAATAAAACTTTTAAATGTTGAAAATTATTTTTACGTTACGAACTGCGTCAATTTTATCATTTTTTTTTACATGATTTAAAACTTTAGTTACTCGATTTATTCTTAACGTGTCGTAACGATAAATTACATTGATTCTTTTTAAAATAAAGTGTATTTTTTATTTTAAGTGTGAAAAAGTAAATTAAAGTTAATGACTACACTGACAATTTATACATTGAATAAAAAAAAAAAAAAAAAAAAAATTGCGCTGATGATACACGTTCATGTATGAAAGGGAAAATATATAATTATGTCGCATTTTTTATTTTCCCAGAAATTCTAATCATTAAAA
>OY744515.1:214611980-214624480 GCA_963556195.1 Sepiola atlantica | reverse complement strand
TTGAAATGTTTATCGCCAGCTGAAAAATAACGGTCAATACTGTTCTCTATCTCTAACGTGACAAGCCTCTTTTTGGAGAGAGAGGAGGGGGGGGGTTAATAACGTTCAACTTAAAACGCAAAAAATATTATCTCCCGACCCCGAATTGAAATCTCAGAAGCTTCTTATTAGTTAAAATTAAAATTAACAATAAATATAACATTTGTATATCTACCCAAAATACGTCTTCAATTCATACGCTCGAAACTTGAAATGTTTATCGCCAGCTGAAAAATAACGGTCAATACTGTTCTCTATCTCTAACGTGACAAGCCTCTTTTTGGAGAGAGGGGGGGGGGGGTTAATAACGTTCAACTCAAAACGCAAAAAATATTATCTCCCGACCCCGAATTGAAATCTCAGAAGCTTCTTATTAGTTAAAATTAAAATTAACAATAAATATAACATTTGTATATCTACCCAAAATACGTCTTCAATTCATACGCTCGAAACTTGAAATGTTTATCGCCAGCTGAAAAATAACGGTCAATACTGTTCTCTATCTCTAACGTGACAAGCCTCTTTTTGGAGAGAGAGGGTGGGGGTTAATAACGTTCAACTCAAAACGCAAAAAATATTATCTCCCGACCCCGAATTGAAATCTCAGAAGCTTCTTATTAGTTAAAATTAAAATTAACAATAAATATAACATTTGTATATCTACCCAAAATACGTCTTCAATTCATACGCTCGAAACTTGAAATGTTTATCGCCAGCTGAAAAATAACGGTCAATACTGTTCTCTATCTCTAACGTGACAAGCCTCTTTTTGGAGAGAGAGGAGGGGGGGGGTTAATAACGTTCAACTCAAAACGCAAAAAATATTATCTCCCGACCCCGAATTGAAATCTCAGAAGCTTCTTATTAGTTAAAATTAAAATTAACAATAAATATAACATTTGTATATCTACCCAAAATACGTCTTCAATTCATACGCTCGAAACTTGAAATGTTTATCGCCAGCTGAAAAATAACGGTCAATACTGTTCTCTATCTCTAACGTGACAAGCCTCTTTTTGGAGAGAGAGGAGGGGGGGGGGGTTAATAACGTTCAACTCAAAACGCAAAAAATATTATCTCCCGACCCCGAATTGAAATCTCAGAAGCTTCTTATTAGTTAAAATTAAAATTAACAATAAATATAACATTTGTATATCTACCCAAAATACGTCTTCAATTCATACGCTCGAAACTTGAAATGTTTATCGCCAGCTGAAAAATAACGGTCAATACTGTTCTCTATCTCTAACGTGACAAGCCTCTTTTTGGAGAGAGAGGTGGGGGGGTTAATAACGTTCAACTCAAAACGCAAAAAATATTATCTCCCGACCCCGAATTGAAATCTCAGAAGCTTCTTATTAGTTAAAATTAAAATTAACAATAAATATAACATTTGTATATCTACCCAAAATACGTCTTCAATTCATACGCTCGAAACTTGAAATGTTTATCGCCAGCTGAAAAATAACGGTCAATACTGTTCTCTATCTCTAACGTGACAAGCCTCTTTTTGGAGAGAGAGGAGGGGGGGGGGTTAATAACGTTCAACTCAAAACGCAAAAAATATTATCTCCCGACCCCGAATTGAAATCTCAGAAGCTTCTTATTAGTTAAAATTAAAATTAACAATAAATATAACATTTGTATATCTACCCAAAATACGTCTTCAATTCATACGCTCGAAACTTGAAATGTTTATCGCCAGCTGAAAAATAACGGTCAATACTGTTCTCTATCTCTAACGTGACAAGCCTCTTTTTGGAGAGAGAGGAGGGGGGGGGGTTAATAACGTTCAACTCAAAACGCAAAAAATATTATCTCCCGACCCCGAATTGAAATCTCAGAAGCTTCTTATTAGTTAAAATTAAAATTAACAATAAATATAACATTTGTATATCTACCCAAAATACGTCTTCAATTCATACGCTCGAAACTTGAAATGTTTATCGCCAGCTGAAAAATAACGGTCAATACTGTTCTCTATCTCTAACGTGACAAGCCTCTTTTTGGAGAGAGAGGGGGTGGGGGGTAATAACGTTCAACTCAAAACGCAAAAAATATTATCTCCCGACCCCGAATTGAAATCTCAGAAGCTTCTTATTAGTTAAAATTAAAATTAACAATAAATATAACATTTGTATATCTACCCAAAATACGTCTTCAATTCATACGCTCGAAACTTGAAAATATTATTATTATTATTATTATTATTATTATTATTATTATTATTATTATTATTATTATTATTATTATCATACGACATATGAAGTCATCATGTAAATTACCTGAAGGTTAATTTCGTATATACATTAATAAAACAAAAGCCATGGTTAATATGTAATCGATCTGTCATTAACTTATGTGTTAATGACGTATGTTTTAATTATTCTAAGAAGATATCTTTATATTTAAATGCACCTCTAATATATATCTCTGTTAGCTATATATATATATATATATATATATATACACACGGTGGCGCAAAAGTCGCGCATTTGTTTGTTTAGGTAATAGCAACACCAACATTTCAAGTAATTTACTAGGCTTTTCTGATAAATAATACATTTACTTGGTAGTTTTCTCGCAGTAGGTTTTAAAAATAATATCCTTTAAATGGGCACCATTTTCGGCCTCACAAAGACGGGCTCTAGTAAGGGCATTTTCCATTACAGTCCTTGGAATAACTGGCTCTAGTTCTTGGATTTCATGTCTGATATTGTTTTTAAGATTCTTGAATCGTTGTAGGCTTGTTCACATATACCCTTTCCGTAAGATAACCACAAAGAAAAAGGTCAGGGGCTGTTAAATCCGGTGAACGTGAAGGCCAGTTAAAATTAGAAAATCTGCTAATGAAGCGCTCGCCAAACAATCAACGCAAGAGCGCCATACTTTGTCGGGCAGTGTGAGCAGTAGCTCCATCTTGTTGGAACCACATTTCTGGGTTATCCTGAACAGCTGGCCTTAAAAAATGTCAATCATTTGTTGATATCGCTGTACAGTTATCGTCACAGCGACACCTTCTTCGTCTTCAAAGAAATATGGACCGATCACTGTTTCCGAAGATACACCACACCATACGGTACTTTTTATTGGATGTAATTCACGCTGATGAATGGTTCTTGGATTTACAATGGCCCATATTCTGCAGTTTTGCTTATTTACGAACCCGTTCAGGTGAAAATGTGCTCTGTCGCTCATTTTCAGCTTATGGATGAACTCATTTTGTTCTCTGGCTAATTGCCGAATGTGAACAGCATAAGCTACGCGTGATTGCAAATCTGTGGGTTGTAATGCCTGTACCAATTGAATTTTGTATGGATACAGATGCAATTCACGCAAAATTCTTTGAGGTGACCTTCTGGACATCCCAATCTGATGGCTCCTGTTCGAGTTAAGGTGTCTGATATTTCAGCAATGCTATCTTCAAGGAGTTCTACAATTTCCGCTATCCGTACTGAACGTGGTCTGCCAGATCGTGGAAGATCACTGATTGAACCCTGCTGCCGAAACCGGGCCACAAGACGATCAATTGTGGTCTGACTGGGAGATTGTCTGACATTATAATGCAGACGATAGGCTCTTTGGGTTAAGGTTATTGAACGATGGTTTTCGAAATAAAGTTCAATGACTTTGGTTCGTGGTTCAGTGCTATTTTTTTACCAGGATAAATTTTCAATGTTTATATCTGTAATATTCTGAAAAATAAAAAGAATATTTTATTAAATGTGAACGTTGTTACTGATTCAAACTAATGCGTGTCTTTTGCGCCACCCTGTATATATATATATATGTCTATATTTCTATCGGACTCTCGAACTCATGGTTAATTCAGGAAATCACTTATATTTCCCAATGTTCCTGTTATAATTCAGAGAATACGCGGCTTTCTGTTTTTTAAGAGTGGCGATCAAGTAAACATGCAGGTGTTTGTATAAATCATAAAAGACATATGCAAATAAAATGACAAATATGCACATTCATCTTATAAGAATTATAGATTGTCTATATAATCATTTTAATAATATTACTAATAACACAAAATGCAATACTATAACTACTACTACTACTACTAATAATAATAATAATACTAATAATAATGATAATAATAATAATACTAATAATAATACATTTATCTGAGAAGATGTTCTGTTACTCCGACACCACAGAACACAACCGGTTATTATCATTGAGCAATCACTGGTAATGACCTATGTTAAAATTCGTAGTTGATACATAATACTACTACTACTACTACTACTACTACTACTACTAATAATAATAATAATTATAATAATAATAATACTCATTATAATAATAATGATAATAATAATAATAATAATAATAATAATAATAATAATAATAATAATAATAATAATAATAATAATAATAATAATAATAATCACTACTGCTGCTGTTCATATCTATGATGCCACTTAATTATGAACTTAGGAAATGTGATGACCGATACAAGTTCACAGGCACACAACAAAAAATACATCATCTCATATACATAGACGAACTAGAGCTATTTACAAAAAGCAAAAAGGAACTGAAAAAGCTTATAAATACGACAATAATATTCATGTAAGAGATTCAAATGCAATTCGGAATGGAAATATGTGCACTGCTAAATATGGAAAAGGGAAAGCTGGAGACGACTGAGGACATGGAACTCCACAACCAAAAGCACATGAGAGTGTTAGGCGAACAAAACATCTATACTTATTTGGTAGTTCATAAATGATGGGCAATCAAATCAACAAAAACGAAAGAGAAAATTGGAAATCAATATATCATGAGAAAAAAACATCTCTTATAAACAATAGTAGATAGCATGAGCCTAATAAAAATGATGAATACTTGGCGAGTATCACTAATACAATACCTTAGAACATTCATAAGCTGGATAAAAGAAGAACTTAGGCACCTTGACAAGAGGATAAGAAAGTCAATAACTATGCACAAACCACTACATCAAATTAAATACAGACATACTCTAGGTGAAAAGAAACGAAGTGGGAAGATGACTGTTAAGTATCGAACACTGGGTAGACGACAAAAAAACACGGAAATTCTGATCACTACAGCAGGAGACACACTTCCAAAGAACAACTAAGGAAGCACCGACATTAGAAACAACATGACAAAAAAAGAAAAGTGGGAATAAAAATTACTACATGGACGTTTCATAAGAATAGCAAGAGAGAAGACGACTGCAAATAGTTGGGGATGCCTGCAAGAATGACACCTGAACAGAGAAACTGAAACCCTACTGACCGCTGCAAAAAACAATGCGGCTAGGACCAACTACATGGAACCTAAAATAGATTTTAAAAAATGCGGACAAAGAGACGAAACAGTAAATCACATAATAAGTGAATGTCCAAAACTTGCCCTCACAATCTTAAAAATAGGCATGGTTGCGAGGAGAGCTATGCAAACAAATGCATTTTGAACACTCAGACAAATTGTACAAATATAAACCAGAGATAGTACTCGAAAACGAAAAACACAAAATCCTTTTGGACATGGAGATACAAACAGGTAAACTCATACAATCAAAGATAGCGGGTGGCATAATCGTCAACAAGAAATAACAATACTGCCAACTTGTTGATTTGCCGTCCTAGCCGCACACAGGGTAAATACCAAGAATACATGAAAAACGAACCAAATATATAGAACTCGACAGGAAATTGATAGGGATATGGAGCATGAAGAAAGTCAATATAATACCAATTATCGTAGTAGCACTAGGAACAGATCCGAAGAACTTTGAGAAAAAACTGGGGGAAATTGGAACCAATAGGAAGGCTGAGACCATACAACGGATGGCAATGATAGAACAGCTAAAATATTAAGGAAAATACTTGAATCCGAGAACTGTTTAATATACGCTACGAATACTAACCAATCACATGCAAGGTGCAATAGTAAAAACAAAAATCATCTAAAGAACACCGCAATAACCCAAGGAACAGAAACTGCAATACATTTCATAAACTACCTCTCCCCCTCCCCTAAAAAGTGATGGCACAAGCCCAGACTGATACCACATAAAACATTCGTTAAAGGTCAAGGAGGATGGAAAGGCTGAGGACGGTTAACACAAACCAGACCTCCTCTGAAATAGTGCGGAGAGGACTGAGACATTAAGGAGGCTTATTGCTATCTAAATCCGAGTAAAGACCAAGGTCATTGCCAACGAGATATCGATGGCAAATTTCTTTTGAGATAACGTAAATCCATTTGCAGTAGTTATCGAAAGAGGTAAGGACCCCTAGATATCTGTGGAAACTTCTTGTGACTTAGACTGTAGGGAACAGTACTGGTGCTTATCAGTTATGAAGGCCTGTGTGAGAACTCCTAGTAAGTAAACATAAAAATAATAATAATATAAAAAAAAACAATTATTATTAATTTAGGTATTTCAAAAACTATGTCTTGAGATATATGTTCTAGTTTATTAATTTCCGAACCTGAGAAAGGTAAAATAAATAGTGTTAATTATTGTGACACAAGTTGTCATTTTATACATTGCGTATACAATATGATGTGAAGCAAATCGATACGAAACGAAATAATGCAATACATTTTTTGTTTAATAAGAGTTAAGGAATGTTATAGTAGGTGTTTATTCTTTGTGATCGAGGAAACGACTGACGTATTTATGTGTAACTAACTAGTCATGATTATATCATAGTTAACACCATTGTTTAAAATAATATCACTTACACCGTGTGTTGAAACGATTTTGTAATATAAACAAAAACGCATAAAATACGCTTTAGAGTATTTTTAAACTGATTAGTTTCATCAAGTCTAATAACACGCACTTCTAACAGCTATACATACTTGAAGCAAACCCCCGCTTCTTATAATTAATCACGTTTACTTTCGCAAAATTAGTAATGATAATAGCAACAATATTTCATGACTTGTCTAATACCGCCGCAAGTGTTATAGTTACGTAGAATAGTCGTTTATATTACTGCAGCAAAAGCATGTGTGTAAAATATAAACAGTGTCAAGCAATGTTGCGTGCTGACACATTATGGATTGAGATAATTACACTTTATCAAACTGTGACTACCCACTGCTAGGAGACGGAGAATAATCAGCACGGGCTACGGAACCTAATGAGAATATAATGTGTCAAGAGATTTTATAGACAAATTAAACTGTCTGCAGTTAAGTTTTCCTATGATTTATTTTTGTAATTCTTTTAAATAAATACATTGAGGAAGCAATTTATGTTCAAACCCATATGTTTAAAGCATAACATGCATAAAGAATAGAAGAGAGTGTATATTTAAACTTTACATTTATTAAGTGCAAGAAGGTATCTAAACAACGTTGAATGCTTTTGATCGTTTTTCTGATGCTCATTACGATACAAACGTTCTACATTGAATCGGTTAATATGTTTTATGAATATAGGTATGTTTTGTACGCTAAGTTATCCATCTTTGTCTCTCTCTACACCCGCCCACCCACATATATATATATATATATATATATATATATATATATATATATATTCGTTACGCATTGAAATGTCAGTTTGATATTCTACAAATTATGCTTTTCAAAATATGTTTGTAATTATGTAGATAAATATTACATTTTATTAAGACTTGTACGAACCAATAATAATACTCTATAGCAATCGTTATAATTTCAGAACTAGAGGCTGTTTTTAAGAGTAAATCTGATGAATAAATAGAAAAAAAAATAAGATATATATTCAAAGACAATAAAACTCGAGAAATTATTCAAACAAAATCCAGAACTGCTTATATTTGCTAAACATAAAAGTAGGAATATAAACAATGTATGACCTAAACACTTGTTTTATGACTTTTAAATTATCGAAAGAGTTCAAAATAATCAACAATTGTGCAACCTGTTCAAAAAGGTTATTGCTTCAGCAGTACCACGACCATCGTAATTACAAAACCGAAGTACTTGCAAAAATGACGTCATGCTCTAAAGTAAAAAGCTAGATTTGTAATACAGTCAGTATCGGCATTTTAACCCCCCTTCACTTAAAAATGCATCAAAATTCAGGAAATCAACTAATTTGAATGAAATGTTCAGTATTTATTCAGGAACGATCACTGAATATTATACCCGCATTACGTGATTAGAACTCTTTTAACAACAAGGATAGCTTTCTTTGAGAAAATAATTTGTCTGATTCTATAATCATTCTAAAAATAAATTTAAAATTTGCCTATAATTTTCAATGCTTTAGTTGATTGTTATGACAACCTTGTCTACATTAAATTAAAAGACTATCAGTTATGCCGCATGAAAATGCATATTGGTTAATAAACACAAGTATCAGAATACATATCTCTATTCTTAGACAGTTTGATTCTTTATATTAACATTTCATTGCAGAGTAACCTGTAATTCTGTTGCCTTAAATTTAACCCTTGAGCCACAATCAAATAACACACGGCATAAAAAGTATCTTTAAACTCTATGTTAGATCAAATTAGCGTAATATACAGTAAGCTTAAAGATAGAGTGTTCAACGGCATGGATATATATATATATATATATATATATATATATATATATATATAGAGAGAGAGAGAGAGAGAGAGAGATACACACATATATATATATATATATATAGATGTATATATATATATATTTATATATATATATAACTATATATACATTTATATATATATTTATGTATATATATATATTTATATATATATTATGTATATATATATATATATATATATATTTATATATATATATAACTATATATACATTTATATATATATTTATGTATATATATATATATTTATATATATATTTATGTATATATATATATATATATATATATATATATATATATAAATGCAAATTTTATTGAATAGAGATAGACGTTTCCGTGTATTCCATTTGTCTGATAACTTTATCCTGATGGTTGACAATCACTTTGAGGCTAGTCCTACTTTCAATTACTTTTGGCTAGCATAAATCTCCTAAGGTGCGTTATGCTATTGATATAAATACAACATTTTATATGAATCATAGAAGTATGATAATCTGACGTTTGAATAACATGTTAATTTTCCTTCTTCGTCACCTTACAGGATAGAGATATTCGAGGATATCAAGGCAAGGCATATACTTTGATACAGCAAGTATTGCAATGTGTTGAGTTAGTATATGATGGAATTTTTTTGTTGGAAATGGTGTATGTGCTATTAAGTGTTTGCGGATGGGTATTTGTGGGCGAGTAAGTTAACATGTTAGGCAGCGAGAGATAATGTTCTTTGTCATATCATTTCCATCTTACGATTCGTCCTGACTATATTCACAGAATATAGGAATAGCGGAGTGCATGTCGAATACACCGATTGTCGCTGCGTCGCATTATTCAGAGTGCATCTATTCTCATTCCAAAATAGCAGTGTTCATTTACCTCGCATGATACGTTCAGTTAGTCTTAATGCCGTATTTTATGCTTTCCTTTATACTGAAACTTCTTGAATTCTTACTTTTGATTTTATCTTATTTTCTTTTCATAGTTTTCAATTTTGTACGAAACGTGTCTTATAACCATATAGTTGAATACCAGCCTCTTGAACATGATGCCAAATATTCTAGCGCCAAATTCTTTATTTTCAATTTCACCCAGCACAAACATTGGCCTATGTAATCTAGCTCGCAGATTCATAACATTACCTTAGCGCTTACATTCATGAAAATACCATGTAAGATTTAACACAGAAAATCATTGTCTAATTTGAAGGATTTACATGTCTTTTAAACTGGTGTAAAAAGTTTGTTAACATTGACATTTGTAAGTGCTATTCGCTTTTTTTCTTTGCATTAAACTTTGTTCTGTTCTTATTGTTTTAATTTTTTCGTCCGTTCACTACACACAAGGGCAACGTATTAAATTGTTTTTCTTTCATAGTTTAGAAAATTAACCATTTATGTTTATATCGTCTGCCCTCTGTGTCTTCCGTTGTGAGTTAAATTCACTTTGTTCTCTAACACAAATAAATCACATTTGTTTTTTTAACAGTAATATACGAAATGTTGCTTTTTTTCGACTTAAACACAATACTGTTTTATTTCAACTCCCACCCCTAACGGTTTCTTTTTTGTGGGTTTTCTTCAGATTAGGGTAACTATTTAAAATGTAGTTTCGAGCAAACTCATTTTATAGACCTAAAAAAAGCATTCATCCTAAGATAAAAATAAACATCATCTCAGTCTAGAAGGGTGTATTCCCCTGATTAAATAATCCTCGGAGGTTTCCTACATTATCTTCAGTAACGCAAACACATCATATTTGTATTTTAACATTACTTTACAAATGTTAATCATTTTCCGACATATAAACTACGTCATTTTATCCTAAAAATAAATATTACTCAGGATTATTCTTAGTAGTATCATGTCGTTATTTTTTTAACACAACTATTTCAACTTTTATTTACGGTTAAAATTAATAATACCAGATGTAATTAAGTAGGTAATTTTAAATAAGTTATTTATTTAAGTTTGAGGTAAAGGATAAATATACTAATTGAAGAACCGTAAACATTGAAGACGGAACATTCTTTTTAGAATAAACATTAGGGGATAAATTTCATATATATTTAACGTAAACTGCCTATCGATTTCCAGGCCATACAGACTTTTTTAAGGCAGTTAAACATGTTCGTATGACTAAATCTTAGTTCGAGTGGCAACGTCACAAGACCACACCTAATCGTATAAAAATGTAGATCTCCCACAAATTAAACGCAGTAAATCTATTTACGCAACTGTTCCGCCACTTATAATTCTAAATGAATTGTGGGCTCTTCTATCCGCCAAGTTTCTCGCGGCGACCACGCGTACTTATATAAATATAGAAAAAATGAATTGTTTCGGGATGCGTGGTCGGGTGACTTAGTGGAGGATAATAATCTCCATTTATACATAAATAAGAACCTTTTTTCGTAATTTAGGCAAATCCGTTTCCTAAACGTTTATTATATATTTGTCAAGGAGAATAGTGAAAATAGAGTTGCACAGTTATTGAACTATCTCACCCATCGTAGTAGATGGGGGCCCTTTTTTGGTAATATATGATAAAGCCCGGCTGCTACTCGACATAGCGTTTTCTCCTGTTTTGTTATTCAGCAGTAAAATAGTAGGTGCACTTGGATTAGCTGCCCTTCTCCGTAAACTAACTTTAACCTAACCTAACTCAAACCTACTCTTTAGCTAATCTTTTTAAAAAGTATAAAGAAGCGATGTAGCCGAAAGTAAAAAATATTTGTTCTTATTCATTAATTTGTTTAAACTCCTTTATATTTAAATTGAATAAATAAATCATTTAATTTTACTCATCCACTACTAGTCTGTTTACTGATTACACCAGCACTACAAATAAAGTTCCTCATGTGTTCTTCTATAATCTTCAAACATATAAAGAACATTTAAGCAACAAGTGAAACATGCACATCATATGCTATACTTCAGCCAACTGCACTAGTTACTATTGTATAAGATAATCTCATGCATTCTAAAGTTAAATAACTGCATTGCATTATCTTATTTCTATATTTATTTAAAAGCGAATAATCCTAACGTTCAACTAGCAACATGTAACCATTTTCAACCACGTACATACGTGCATTTTGAAATGTTATTTCCGATGATATTTCATGTAGAATGATGTTGACTTGTATAATTTCATTAAGGTTTAACAATAAACAATGTCTATATAAAAACCAGTGAGAATGTGTCGGGAATTGACAAGTGGAGATATAAAATTACATTAACAAAATCGTTTTCACGCATCCGTATTTATGTGTAAGTATATTCGTATCAAATATGGTGTAGACCAATTAAGATGAATCTTTCAATTACTGAAAAAAATCGTATTATGTATTTATAAAACTTAGTGAATGATATACTGTTTGAAGTTATTATTTAGTTGCTATATATATATATATAAATATCTTTCCCATTTTTTACTAGGTGTCTCCTGCCCCCTCTCTCTATCTCTCTCCCGTCTCTCTCTCTCTCTCTCTCTCTCTCTCTCTCTCTCTCTCTCTGTTTATATATACATAGAGATATGAGAGAGACATCAACGGAGAGAGATAGAGAGCCGGAGGAACCAGTTGAGAGATATTGATATAGAGATGCATCGGAGAAATAGACAATTACACACATTGATAGTAAAAACACAAAGTAGGACTGAAACAGATCCTTGCAGAGTAATAAATCATATTACTGAGATGACCTGGGGCATTATAAATGCGAAACATATGTACATCCTTTGAAGTAATTATTTTGTTTCATTGTGACCATTTATCATTGTTTTTCAGTAACATCAAAGTGCTTTACTCGTCTACTAATTGAAATATACTATTTGTTTTCTTGTGCATTACATACTGTCTGGTGTACTCACTAAATTGGAGTTTGCC
>OY744515.1:214464480-214606980 GCA_963556195.1 Sepiola atlantica | reverse complement strand
ATCATTCAATATAACATGGTCGTTTATCGCTTTCACGGTCAGTGCGAGGCTAACTACGTGGGGCGTAGTATCTACCGCTTAGAGGTAAGCATTTCTCAGCATATCCCCTCTTCGATACGTAGACACATACAATTGCCGACATGCGGGCGTGCACAAGCCCACGAGTCGGTCATTGGTAAACATTTAATACAGTGCCAAGTTTGCATTGGAAGGTACTCAGGTGAGGCATTCTCTTCTTTGCACAGAGCTCGTTCGAGATCGCATTTAAACATTCTCGAAGTGGTTGCTATCAATTTACGACAACGTCTCTGTGCAAACAAAAAGAGTACACCCACAACTTATAACTAATGGGTGTACGTTAAGAATGTCTCCCATTTTTCTGTTTTATAATGTTCTTATTAATACCTTCGATAATTATTTATGCTTTTGACAACGTTTGTAATCGTGCTTCCCCTTCACAGTCGACGATTACCTTGAAAAGAGTCGACTGACAGACGTCTCGGTAATTTTATTTATTATTTTAACCTTTCTTTTCTCAATACTCGTTTTAAAAAGGGAACACATTCTCATAGAGAAAGAAGAAAAAGTTACGAATGATTCATCTTTGTTCCCCTTCTCGTGTTTCTTTTTATATATATATATATATATATATATATATATATATATATATATATATATATATACAATAATATTTTTTTATAAATAAATATTAATTATTTAAACACCTACAGACATCGATGTTTCATGCTAACGCAATCTTCAGTGTAGGAACTAATTCTCAACGGTCGGTGATATATATATATATATATATATATATATATATATATATATATATATATATATATATATATATATAAAGAAACACGAGAAGGGGAGCAAAGATGAATCATTCGTAACTTTTCATATATATATATATATATATATATAAATAAATATATATATGTATGTATATATAAATATATATACATATATACATATATATATGTGCATATATAAATATATATATACATATATATATATGTGTGTATATATAAATATACATATATATATATATATACACATATATATATACATATGTATATATACATATATACACACATATATATAGATATATATATACACACAAATACATATATATACATATATATATACACAAATACATATATTTATAAATATATATATATATATATGCATGCATGTTTATATATTTATATTGCTTCTGTTTACGTATAAATAGGGAGTATTTACAAAGACCTTTCTGTATATAGTTATTATTACATAGGAAATCATCACTAGTTTAAATCTGAGAAAATACGAAATAATTATTCAGCTTAAGAGACACATTATATGTATCTTCTTATTTTCATACATTTGTCATGAACAAGCTTTAGCTAGCCGTAACTTCAACTACAAATATACCATGTCCTCATGTAACGCCGAAATAAAATCTGTCATGTCGAGAAAAACACTTAAACCATATCTCCTTAACCTCTCAGATAATTTCACTACTGGATCAGAGATTGAAAGTACATCTATCCAGTGGCCGTTGTATAGCCAACACTTGACTGTAATCGTTATACATACGAGCGCCTAATATATAGAGAAATATGTACGCGTTTAGGTGTGTTTCTTTAAGTGAAAATCAGAAACTCAATAGACTTATACAAATGGACCTAACAGAGAACGTAACACACGTTTATGTAAAATATTACATACCCATCTGTATTTCTTAACATTATTTGATGTACATATCATTTTTATACATTCTGACTGATTTATCAAACAAGTTCGATGTATAATACCTGTGTCAGAGTGGTGATAACTTCTTTTTGTTATTATATGACTTATTTCATTGTACAAGGTGGGCAAAAATAAGGGTCCTATTTTTAAAAATTCATAACTTTTTTATTTATTGATTTTTTTTTTTTAGAATAAGTAAAGGACCCCTTCCGAAGCAAGCATGAGCCGTATTAGCCCTAAGGAACGTACCCTCATTTAGAAAACATTATTTTAGCTTAAAAAACACAAAACAGTGTAAAAAACAATACTTTAGTTTTTGTAAGTTTTAAGAAGTGTTTTTCGGCTAAAATTTGTTTTGTTTATTTCAAAAAATCTCGGAAGGGTCAGTCTACACACACATAAAGTTTGGTGAGTTTAACTTTTATTTTGTGGAAGTTATTCAAATTCAAGTTATTCAAATTTAAAGATAGGACTCTGTATTTGTATTCATGAGATACAAATATACTATTCACAGAAACCAGACCCATTAGACCGCTTTCAAATAAAAAGATTAAGTATGCACAACTGTATATTATTCACAGCATACATCTGCTATTTACTTTCACATTCTGCATTAGTTTCCTTTCGTCGGAGCGTATTACCTCATACATATTCTGCAAATAGTTTTAAAGCTTATAGTTCGCTTTTAGTTAAAGCACGCGATTTAATAAGTTTGCACATACACGTTCTACTGTTGTTGCAATATGTATTTGCATTACCAATTCATAAAATAACCTAAATTATTTAATCGAAATATGTTGCAAGCAAATTCCATAGAAATAAAAACTATAACTAATACTTTGTCCAATAACGACTATCCTTTTGATGTGATTACGGCTGTCCCCTATATGAAAATTAATACTTTTTCCAAAATAAAACCCAATACAGTAGCTAAATGTCCAATTTACATTCGTTTTCCTTGGTTAGGCACAGTAAGTTAACAATTCGCCACGCAAATCAGCTCAGCAGTTGAAAATTGTTATTTTTCTTCGAATGTGCGTGTTGTGTTTTCTACAAACCCTTTATTGACGTCCTCTCGTAAAGACGTGTTACCCCCCACCATGAAAATAGTGTAATTTATTATTTTAAATGTAGTTGCAGTGCTGACTACGTGGCTAGGACGACGTTAAGATTGGATAGTTGAGCCCAACAGCACATTCCGAGTAAGATCAGGAATGGAACCTTCCTGTAAACGGACGTTCAAAATAACACATACGGCTCTTCGATTATAGACCATTTACTTAAAAAACAACCGTGCGCTAGGAATTTTAGCATGCCCCCTCTTCACCATTCTAAGTCATGCTCACTCATTATAGCATCTAAAAATCTTGGAGACGATCCATGTTCGGCTTAAACGTCCCTCCCTTTGTAGGCAAAGGGAATGTCTATTAGGGGCTAGATATGATCGGTCTCTAAGATTGATCCTCCATTGTGCATATAACATAACACTATTTATTTTTATTTACTTACTCTTTTCTCCCCGTTTATATTATAAACCTCTCGATACAACCTTTGATAAGAGAGGGCGAAACCGGTCGGCAAGCATTTTTTCTCTCTTGATTAACTTTTAATCATGAACAATAGAAGTCGTCTTCTCTTCATGATTGCGATAATATATATATATCATGAAACAGAAACACCACTTGGTTTATTCGTATTATAACTACATTGTTTGCTATCCACGAACGACCTTACATATACTTTACTTAAAGAAGATATCATGTATACGCATTTTATTATGCAATGCTAATTATATATAGACACACATATCAATTAAAAAGACTACTAGTCGTCTAATACACATCATACTTGTTGTCACAGATTTTTTTTATGATAATTACTAATATAATTATAGGATCAATAGACGTGTATACGATTAAAGTAACCCCATGAAATATAATATCAGCAATATGTATATATATATATATATTCATATATATATATATATAAATATAAAAATATATATATATACATATATATTAATACATAAATATATATATATATATGTATATATATGTATATATATATATATATAACAATAATATATCATAATAACGGCTTACACGTAAATTTTAAATTTAGAATTGTATGAATAAAGAAAAGTTTATAAATCAAATAAAATAAAAAATGATAAAATTATAATAATGAGTATATAAGTAAACAAATCTTTATAAGATGTTAACTTTAGCTGAATAATTATATAATTAAATTTTGACATTTTCTGCGTTCCTACTCCCAATAGTCTGCGGCAGTGTTTCAACAGTTTGATTCCGGTTTTTCCCGGTTTTTCGACCCTTTTGGCTTTAATTGTTGTCTTTTGATAATGAAAGTTTTTTTCGAAAATTTTAGATTACCTTTTGCCGAACTTTTTATTTACTTGACAGTATTTACTATTCTGGTATTTAATCAGTTTTTACGTGAAATATTAATACATCGTTTTGAGATTCCACTCGTTTTCTCTGCTCGTTTGTTTCTGTTCACCCTCTCCACCTTCCGGCAACTACATCGCATTGCTACACCATCGGATTACAAACCTGCACTTATATATATATATATATATATATATATATATATATATATATAGTCATTAAATAATATATACTTGAGTCCGGAAAAAAATATTATATTTCATAATTTAGCTAATGCAGAAATAATAGATCTGTAAATATTTTAGATATTCTTTGATTGTATATGTATCAGTTATTTTTACTAGTTTGTGTAACCAAGTATCTACTTACCTTCTCTGAAACTGATTTAACACTAAACAGCAACAATAGTAGTAGTGCAGATAATGTAGCTGTGTTAATAGCTCATATAGGTTCTTTATAATTTTGTTTGGGAGAGGTTTCGGGCGTCAAAGTTTAGAAAGAAAACATAGTGAAAAATATGTTATTGTTGAAAGCGGTCCTCCCGAGTAGAACGAATAATATAAGCAAACTTGTTACAATCAGACAACATTGTAAATCGTAAACGAGAGAAAAATAGTTGATAGGCATCCAATAGAAAAATTGAATGTGTACGACAATCATTTTAAAGTTATTAACAGTAATCTTGGCCGAGGTAACTTTAATGAAACGTCTATCTGTGGTTAAAGATACAACAAATATAACACTCATGTATACATATAATAATACACACAGTAACACATCAGAGTAGAGAGAAACAGTAGTAAAATATATAAAGTATACAATGTTGACGTTTAAATACACATTGTTTTTGTTCGTAGTGCAAGTTAAGATCAATTTTTTTCAATTCGAACATTAATTACACTAGATCAATACTCGTCCCATGATTGGTAAAATAAATTCTTTGAACATAACATTATTGCACAAATTGTAGGCCTATTTACATATATCAAAATCAAGATTTAAATGATGTATAATGACTATGTATTAAATTCAATGCACATCTGAGATATTTTCTTTCCAAAAGTTAAGTTGAACTAATATTATGTCTTCTGAAATAGCTCGATTTAACATACTCAACAGAAACAAGACTTTAGTCAGTATTTATTCACATATAAACAAAAATTAACAGGAATAAAACATTAATTAAATTTCACAGACGTTTCCACTCTGTCTATTTCATAGTCAGCAAAGAGATACCTTTATTCACAAAGAGCCCATATTACACCCACTTTCCCCTAAAAAATATGTTTAAAATCATAATGATCGATTAATTAGTTAAGGAGTAAATGCATCCATATACAAATGCATAAGGATATATACATGTCAAATAATATGTAGATGGTAATAATACATATCTATTTATTTACAATAATTTATAATAACACTTTCAATGCTAAAATAGCAACGCATACTATCTATATAACAACATAAATTATAGACTCGTATCTCTACCTAAGGCTCTGTACCGCCAAAAAACATTTTCAGATAATGCGTGAATAGAGCGTACGTTTGATAGATGTGTATATTAATATCAATAAAATCCTTTAATATTTGTCTTACAGAAAAAAATAAGGAAATATCGGAGTATTTTGGATTAAAAAAACTTTAGTAACATTTAACTATAAACAATATATAAAGTTCTGACTCGAATTCACAACTCATCATACTATTAAAAATCCATCATCGACTATCAATGACTCACATCAGGAGGAATAAATCGAGATGCCTTATCGGCCAACTGTACACATCATCGTGACATTTACATCAATATTGACATTTCAGTTGTACGTCTAACCTTAACTGTTGGGCATGAGCCAGTTTATCATTGATATGCCCTGCCAATAGTTTCTACTTCTTAATCATGTATATTATATGTATATATATATATATATATATATATATATATATATATATATATATATATATATATATATATATGCAAATGTACATTCGATTTAAATAGCATAACGATATCTATGAATGCACTATGATACATTTAAATTGTTGAATTATTGCACACATTTTACTGAGAGTAAACACATTCAAACACATTCAGTTTCATATATATATATATATATATATATATATATATATATATATATATATATATATATATATATATATACGTTGCAGTTTTACGGGCATCGTCAGCGTAAGAAACAACTATTCCCACCGGTCGCCGGACTCGAACCTCGGAACAAGAGTAAATTTCAATCTCAAATTCCAACGTCCCAGTTGACAAGGATGTTGTCAAGAATCCGGTAAATAAACGAGAAATTAATCTTATTGAAAAGCCGCAGCTGTAAAGAGTGTTACTATTGAAAAGACTATACAACGGAAGCAACGAAAGGTGTGTTTATACTACTCACTACGGAGTCCAGCCTATATTTGGGGGTGACAAATAATTATAAATAGTTGTTTTATCAAGACACGTATAACTATAATTCGTACCGGAATCATCAGTGTAATATATATATATATATATATATATATATATATATATATATATATATATATATATATATATATATATATATATATATACAAATATATATATATATATATATATATATATATATATATATATATGTGTGTGTCTTAGAAAATAACTAGTGTTGTGGTGCGCATTGATTATCATTGGGTAAAATATTTCCAATCAGAAAACGTAAACCTTCAAAACCAGTAAGATATAAGAGTAAAGGAACATTCAGAACTCGTTGTCTTTCTACTCGCTACATACCCACTGCCTCTTATAATAATATTGTCATATAAAAATTAGAATTAAAAATATAATATAATACAAGATTAACATTTGAGAACATTTTAAATTTAACTTAAACAGGCAATATGCTAATATGAAAAGAATTATATACAGAGTCGTACATCTTTTTAAACAAAGAAATATAAATAACATTGAAACAGAAATATACCAATATATAGATTAAATAATTAAATGGAAAACATACCTTAAGCAGAAATAAACGCTTATAATATATGATGAACTTCATAAACTAAAATCACCTTACTATATAAAGCACACAGTTTGCTGGTACTGCTGTTACAAGGACGACGATATTAATTACATCCAATATATCAGAAAATGCAATTAACTTAAATATAAACACAGTAATACTTAATCATCAATTACCACACATAAAACGAACACATTTTTATAATATTAAATCTTATGTATTGAACAAACGACGATAACTAAAAAGATCTATGAATAATACAAATTACAATTGTTCTGTTTAAATGTATCACTGCACTACAATAGCACTTACATTCGAGTAACACGTGTATATTTGATAGAGACTTCGTTTGTAAAGATCTCTTAACGTTAGAATAAAATAAAAATATGTGTCACTATACAACCCACAAATGATTCTATGACAGTAACATTAAAAAAATATAAGATAAAAACAAACTATTAGAGTCCATGTGTGTGTTATCTCTGCATGTATGCCTATGTGTAATGCACATGTTTTTCTTCTCGACGTAAGCGCTATAGTATCATCTGACACGTACACAACTGTTACTGCAATTGTGATATAAGCATTCTATTATTCGAACAGGCACATTTCGAATTATGTCTTGAAATCGACGATGGCTGAAATAAGACTTGAAAGCAACGGCGATCTATACAAGAATTATAAACGACAATAATCGACAGTGTTGTAATTGCGAACGCCACATAAAATACAGTTTTATTTAAGTTGATACCGGAGTGTCCACTGTGTTTGTTGAATAGAATGAAGGATTACATGACGCCGATGAGTCAAACATGTGATGCGTTGACCGGCTACATGGATATATTAATATTAAACGGAGAGTTCGCCTATATAGAGAAAACGTAAACACGAAATTCCTTCGAACTGGTATGCTATATCCTACCAACATCTATTACATGTTTATTCGACATGGGATAGAAGGAAAATCTCCAAACATATGCTCGAAACGATAGTCAACATGAAACTTATCTTCTTCATCGAATATTCGTTTATCATTATGCGTTCATAATGCCAATATATCGTATACCAAGAGTAGTAGAACCAGGGTTTTTAGATTGATGTCATTAACAACTTAGCAAGGTAGTTCATGGTTCGATGGTTGATATTCTCAACTTGATTAACTGGGAAAAGAGCCAGTCGTCGACAGCTAAATAACAGCTTTTTAGCTAGAAAATATGTTAACTCAGGTTTGTCAACCGTCAAAGTAGATGTGCGCTAGATAAATTGCTTTACACTAGCTGATCCTTGGTTTCTTGCACCATTATTAGCAAAAAGATATGTCTGAATTGATAATCGCATAACTGTTAAGGTGAAACACTGACATATGGATTTAGGTTCAACAATACATACGAGAATACGATTGCCCATCTGGGAAGTACGGTTATAATTGAGGTATTGGTAATGATGGGCGATCACTTGAGTTAACTTCCTAATGAAAGTTGGCATGAGAAAAACTGTTGCCGAAATTCAATAAATGCGTCATGAGAGGTCCAATATACTGATGAGCTTTTATTCGCATGTGCGACTGAACCATTATTCATTGTTAAATATATCGATTTTCGCATGGAGTGCCACACGACTAGAAATTAATATAAAGCGACATGGGCGTTTTCAGAAAAATTATTTAATGGCGGAAAAAGTCGAATGACTGTTCGTTTAAGAGAATAAGCAATAAATCAAGAAACTTTACTTGCTCTATGAGGTGAACATGATAGTCATCATGGTTCCTCATGAACTTTAGGATATAATATACACACATTCACTATATTACATTTATATAATAATACTTTGGTAAAATTGCAATAGAATATCTTACAACTCTCGCTTAAAATCTGACCGTATTTACCGGTTATCTACTGCACATATTACTTATATTTTACTTGTCTCCGTTCTTACTAATCGCTATTACTTACTTCGCAGATTAGCAATATATTACTTGTCTCTATGGCTATCTGTTCTTTCGACTCCCTAGTCCAATAAAGCTTCCATTTGTTAATTTTAAAAACGCGTTCTTTCAACTCGAGTAAAACACTTGTATCCTTTTTTTATTAAGTCATAATTTATCATGAAACACGAACCATTGCTGTGGTGTATTCTCTAGTTCAAATTGATTGCCATTTTAAAGTGGTTCGCATATACTACATGCAAATGTATCGACAATGAAATTGTTATATTTCTTATTTTAAAACATCTGCAGTATTCGTGTTTAATTGACGATCTTAGAATCCTCATCTAGTAATAATATAAACATACTCCGAATAATTAATATTATTTCAGATTGTGTTTATTTAGATTATTGTAGAGACTAAGATTACTTAGTTCTTAGATTCAACATTTAACTTAACATATCAACCATATATAAAAGAAAATTACGACTCAATATATATTGATTTTAAATCAAACGATCCCCTATTCTTTTATTAAACATACCAATTAACTATTCGATTAGTGATATTTGCTCTACTGAATACATGTTTAATAATAATAGTTACACATAACACACTTGAAAAGCAGTGGCTATATAAACACTAACATAAGGCAGAAATAGAAGGAGCATCAGAATAGGATCCGAAAATGTTGGGGAATACTTCTAGTTAAATATGTTTGTTAAATCACAATCTGAACATATATTTCTAAATCTTTGAAGTCGCCATTTCCCGAAAAAAAACTTCTAAAAAAGTATTCAATAAACATACTGTTAAACATAGTGATAGTTGTAAAAGTAACGCACAACAAATAATTAAGTATCATAATAGACAGGTATTAGATCATAATAATAATAATCATAGTATTAATAATACACAAGATAATAATAGCAAGCATAATGAATGCAATGGTAAATGCTCACATAAAAGTACAATATATTTAAGAACTATATCCTCAGAAAATAAGTTTACATAGGTTGTACATGTACTGACTTTAAGGCTAGTTATAGACACAATAGCATTATGTAATAAGCAAGGTAAGAGCGGGGTCACCTCACTATTGAACACACATATTGCCCCGGAAGTAAAACAAATTACCTGTACTGAGATTGAGCGACTCTAACAATGTTTCAGCCCATAGGCCACATGAACACCCTCATGAAAAACTGTTAATTATTACGTTCCCCGATAAAGATAAACTACTGAACCAAAGACACATAATAAGTATTTACTGTAGGCACTTCAAACGATTCACCCTTGATATATATAGTAATAACCTATGTAATTCACTATAACATTTTATGAGGAAGCTGTGCTTTCCAATATATCATAAAAAGTAAAACATCCCCAACCAAGTATACCTCTAATGTGTAATCTTGTCTTACATAAGGGTAATTCAAATTGGATTTAACCGAACCGATGAATGAGGAATTTAATTTTATAGACAACAATGTATAGTGGGGGACTCTTGAATTTAGTAGTGCCATCGGACTGGATTATAGTTAGCAATAAACTGAATAAGTGAATTACAATTAATGGATTATATAGCTACACATATCTGTTTTGTTTCTACAAATGTGATACGCTTATGAATTTAAAAAATGAAGATTTGAAATGTTAACATTATTCTGTATACTTGGGTTATCATGATAGTTTTATGTTGATTTACCATGTATCAGATATACGTGTTATATATATATATATTTACAGAATTTTGTGTTGTAAGATTAGGGTGTTTAGATCTGATTATTTCTTCAAATATGATGTTTCGGAATTCAAATTTATGTTATTATACTTCTTAGTGTAAGATTACTAAGTTCATTTACTACCGATTACACATTTTAATTGGAAGATTTAAATATGAAGTTTACTATTTATTCCCAGTTATAAAGGTAGAACAATCAGGTTCTGATAGATGTCATCTCCAATCAGATCATGAACTTATTATTGCATGTTTTTAAATTATTGTTATTCTTACTAATTAGCATAACTGTGCTATCATGCTTAAGTCCTGTAGAGATACTATTTTATGCAGGTGCGTTCTATATATTGTTTTTATTGAGTTTTATTTGATAAAATTATCATTTTTTATTACTTAATTAATTTTGAAATACGAATATATAAAACAAATACTAAAGAAAGGCTTACACATCAAGCATGATATGGGTGTAAATGCGTCCGTCAAATGTGTGCAAAGGTAAATATCAAATGTTGTGTACTCGTAGGAATAACAAATGAATCATTTAATTAAGGTACTGTTCGACTGCCCGATTTTATTCTGTTTGGTTTCATTGTTACAATTAACGTTTCTTAGCTTACTACACAGTCACGATGCTATGTGTTAACATTAACACGCGTTCTTTATTAGCGTATAGTGTTTTTAATGCTTATATAACTCAAGTTAAAAAGCGCTACTTTGTATTGAGCACTTATGTAAAAAAATTAATGTTAGATTCATATTATCAATATATTTAACAAATTTACGTATATATATATATATATATATATATATATATATATATATATATATATATTAGTGCAATAATGAAGGGAAGACGTGTTGAATTTTTAATAATTAAAATATTTAGGAGATGAAAAAAAATGCCAGTCGACTCGTTTTGTCCCACACTTCACAAGACTGATATCGTGGGATTTTAAATATGGGTGAGAATGTAGGATAGAATTAAAACTTTTTATATTTAAAATGAAAGGTGCGTTATGTTATAAAGGGGGGAAAAAGTTCGAATTTAGAATAAAATAAGCGTGATGTTATATTGAATGGAAGTTGTGTCTTAGACATTAATCACACTCACCCCCCAACTGTTTGCAGAGGGAAGGTATCTTGAGGCGTACGTGGATAGTCTCTAAGATTTTCAAATGATAAGATGAGTGAGCGCAGCTTAATATTGAAAATACCAAACAAGCCGACACAATATTAACATACCAGAATGTAAATAATTAGCTAAGGAATAAAAACACAATCAACTTCTACAGTCAGTTCTTATTTATTACTAGCGGGGCTACCCGGCGTTGCTCGGGGTCATAAAAACATATATTTGAAGAAAGATCGTGTGTGTAACATCTTTATATTCAAACTTCTATGTCCGCCCCCTCTCTCTATAGCCGTCTCTTTATCTGCTACCTTTCTCTTTCCTGGTCGCCCCATTTCGCCGCTACTTTCTAATTTTGCCTTTTGCAAAAGCTGTTTCTTCCCCACCATTTCTCCTATTGCCCAGGGTAATAGTATGACATATTTCTATAAAAAGTAACACCTCTATCTGCGCCTTCTATATAGGTACTTATCTCCACCCCGGTGTTCATACTATATACGTATCTATCATCACCCCGGTGCGCATACTATATACGTACCTATCGCCGCCCCAGTGCACATACTATATACGTACCAATCGCCGCCCCGGTGCAGATACTATTTAAGTACCTATCGCCGCCCCGTTGTGAATGCTAAATAGTACCTATCGTTGCCCCGGTGTGAATGCTAAATACATACCTATTGCGCCCCGGTGTGTATGTTACATAAGTACCTATCGCTGCCCTAGTGCGAATACTAAAGACATACCAATTGCGCCCCGGTGTGCATGCTACATAAGTACCTATCGCTGCCCTAGTGCGAATAATTAATATGTACATATTGCCGCTTTGGTGTGAATGCTAAATACGTACCTATCGCCGGCCCAGTGCGAATGCTAAATACGTACCTATAGCCGCCCTGGTGCGAATGCTAAATACGTACCTATAGCCGCCCCAGTGCGAATGCTAAATACGTACCTATCACCACTACGGTGCGAATGCGAAATACATACCTTTCGCCGCCCCGGTGATCGTGCAATATATGTACTGATCGCCGCCGCAGAGCGCATGCTATGTACGTACTTATTGCTGCCCATGTGTACATGCTATATACGTACCTATCGCCGCCCTGGTGTGGAAGCTAAATACGTACATATCGCCGCCCCGGTGCGAATGCTAAATACATACCTATCGCCGCCCCGGTGTGAATTCTAAATACGTACCTATTGCCGCCCCGGTGTGAATTCTGAATACGTACCTATCGCCGCCCCGGTGCGGAAGCTAAATACGTACATATCGCTGCCCCGGTGCGAATGCTAAATACATACCTATCGCTGCCCCGGTGTGAATGCTAAATACATACCTATCGCCGCCCCGGCGCGAATGCTAAATACGTACCTATCCCCGCCCCGGTGTGAATTTTAAATATGTACCTTTCACCGCCCGGTGTGAATTTTAAATATGTACCTTTCGCCGCCCCTGTGCGCGTGCTATATACGTACCTATCGCCGCCCCGGTACGCGTGCTACATATGAACTGATCGCTGCCTCAGTGCGCATGCTAAATACATACCTATCACTGCCCCGGTGTGCATACTATATACGTACTTATTACCGCCCATGTGCACATGCTATATAAGTACCTATCACCACCGCTGAATGCAAAATAAGTACCTATCGCCGCCCCGGTGTGGAAGCTAAATACGTACATATCGCCGCCCACTAATTTGGGCAGACCCTAAAAAATTTGGCCTGACCCCTAAAATTTTCCCCGTCCCCTAAATCTCACCATCCCCTAATTTTTCACTCTCCCCCAACCATGAGAAATATTTTGACTTCAAAACAAAAAAAAACAAAAAAATTTGGCCTGACCCCTAAAAAGTTCCGCCTGACCCCTAAAATTTTCCCGACCCTAAATGTCTCCAGCCCCCTAATTTTTTACTCTCCCCCAACCATGAGAAATATTTTGAGTTCAAAACCAAAAAAAAGAAAAAAATTTGGCCTGACCCCTAAAAAGTTCGTCCTGACCCCTAAAATTTTCCCCGACCCCTGAATCTCTCCAGCCCCCTAATTTTTCACTCTCCCCTAACGATGAGAAATATTTTGACTTCAAAACAAAAATAAACAAAAAAATTTGGCCTGACCCCTAAAAAGTTCCCCGACCCCTAAATCTCTCCAGCCCCCTAATCGTTCACTCTCCCCCAACCCTGAGAAATATTTTGAGTTCAAAACCAAAAAAAAGAAAAAAATTTGGCCTGACCCCTAAAAAGTTCGTCCTGACCCCTAAAATTTTCCCCGACCCCTAAATCTCTCCAGCCCCCTAATTTTCACTCTCCCCCAACCATGAGAAATATTTTGACTTCAAAACAAAAAAAAACAAAAAAATTTGGCCTGACACCTAAAAAGTTCGTCCTGACCCCTAAATCTCTCCAGCCCCCTAATTGTTCACTCTCCCTCAACCCTGAGAAATAGTTTGAGTTCAAAACCAAAAAAAAAGAAAAAAATTTGGCCTGAACCCTAAAAAGTTCGTCCTGACCCCTAAAATTTTCCCCGACCCCTAAATCTCTCCAGCCCCCTAATTTTTCACTCTCCTCCAACCATGAGAAATATTTTGACTTCAAAAAAAAAAAAAAAAAAAATTTGGCCTGACCCCTAAAAAGTTCGTCCTGACCCCTAAAATTTGAGATAAAGTTTTGTAAATGTTGGTGCTGTCTATACAAATTAGTCAAACGTTGGGCTAATTTTTGAAACTATAACATAAATGGTTGTTAAAGAACCAGCATACTCAATCAAGGTAATACATAATACATTGTCAATGATGGAAAGTTGTAGAAACTGATCAGACTGATTTCCTAACGGGAAAATTCAAATTAGTTAGCAATGTTGCGTATGTAGACTGTTAACTACTTTATTCTACGAAATTATCGATCTTCTAAAAATACAACCAAAATTAGTGCCTACGAAAAACTGAGAATGATATTCCTGGATATACAAGCAATTCAGCTGTACATAATATCAGTGAGACTGTAATCAACTGATAAGTTTCCAGCTTCATCACTTCATCAAAATACGTCCGTGAAATGTCAAGAATTAACACGACACAAATATTGATAGACATCACCAAATCTAATGCTATTATATAATGGTAAAATAATAAAAAGGACAATAATCTCGAACGATGTATTTAAATAGATCCGAGTAATTTGATATAGAATACACAGATTAAAAGGAATCATTGCATAATTAATAAAATAAGACTTGATTACAGAGTATGAACCCACCTTTTTGTTAGTTTACGTTTTTCGAACGCAATAACGTCCTCTCTTCTGTGATAGCAATTGCTTCTCTGAAACACATGCTCCGGTATAACACCAGTAATAACTTTAGAGCACACACACATAGCTAGATAATAGACTAATTATGTCAGGCCTCTACAGCCTTTTTTATAGATTATTGGTACGATCACAACGATAACTCTGAATTATATTTCAAGCAGTACAGTATGGCATTACTATTGCACATTAAATACATTCACTCTTTGGATACACTTTTTTTATTATGCCGATGAGACATTACATACAAACTATCTGTCTGTGCCAGGGATTTATTATGAATTCAAAACATGCAAGATAATATCTGAGGAAGCAATACGAACTTCTTTGGCATGGTTATACAATGGTTTTGTTTTTTTAATGTGTGTTACCTAATAGCTGCCGCACTGTTTAGCAAGCTTCAATACTTCCCCATCGCCGCAATATTAGATCATTCTACTTGTTTTACATTCGCTTTCACGGTGTGTGATCCGATGAACTTACAGCACGCGTACTCCCTCAACGTAAATACCGGCGACAAACCCGACTATTTGCAAAATTAAAATGTTTTCACTGTGTATGTCTTCAGATACCGGAACACATTAAAAAAATACTCCACTCTGTAATCGCTTGTCAGTGTTATCTCAGTTTCCCCGAATGTGGTAACATGCGAAAATTTAAATGTATTGTGAACAAACATTTCGCTGCCAAACAAAAACTACTTAGGTTTCTCTCAATAAATATGTATTCTAAGCATAGTGCTCTATTTATTATCAGTGGCAATGTGCTTTACTAGCGTGAATAAACAAAACTAATTATTAACACAATTAAATTCTTATTAAGTTTCTATTTTGATAATCTGAATGTATGTAATATAACATAGTTAAGATGTAAGAGTACTACGTTTTCCATTTAGTGTGTGTATACTATTTCTGTTCCCTTCACAGAAATTCAGAACTATTACCCTTCATAGGTTTGGTAATATCATTTCAAAAGGGGAGCTGGTTATCATCATAACATGAATGTAATTAGCAGACCAGCGTTTATAGAATGTCGTATGTTATATTCATAGAGATTGTTTAACGTACTACTGAAGAAATAAATAATTTCCAACGACACACATATGAAAAATTAGCTGGACATGAGACATTCTGGTTTACTTTCTCGTGTTTTATATATGGTCGTTAAAAAAATAAGCAATTAATCTTACCGTAAATACTAATCGTACGTAAGGAATCATGCTTCAGTAATGCTATTTCCTTACCGAAAAGCTATAACTCTATCTCTATTTAGGAATAGTGTTACTAATAGCAACGTTTTCCTGCTTATATGTTCTATTATATATATCATTTTGACCGGAAATGCCCCCACAAATATGTAGGTAAAGCAAAGTTGAGTGAACTAACTAAATTGTCTAACTGTATTTCATTTACATTTATCTACGTCGCTCGTTGTAATGTTTCCCCGTCAATTATATAAATGAGCGGGTGTGCTAGCACGTTTTAGTATCATGCGACGCAGAGTCTTCTGACCAATATAACAATAATATAAACTTATTAATATTGTTTGTATTGATTAGTATGATTTGTATCAATAACACATTCAACATAACACCTCAAGCATGGATAATTGAATGCTTTCAAATGTGCAAGATGCCCGATAGGATTATTACTCTCATTTAAAAACAATGTAGACATTAGAACAACCCCTGACTGAGATAAAAATACAGAGATTCATTTTAAATGGTGACTCGCTATAACTACTACTATGTGTTATAACCACAATGCAACTCGACTACATACTCATATAATGTTATGGCGGATACAGGTTGGTGGGCATAGAACACAGGATAAACACCTCAGGTATGTGGACGACCTGAAGCTATTTGCAAAACATCTAAAGTGAACTAGAAAATTTGATAAATGCGACCAGAATCGTGAGCAGGACATTCACATTAGATTTGGAAAAGAGTAGTTTGCACTGCTAGAGAGGAAAAGAGGAACACATGTAATAACAAAATACATGTTTACGGCTCAACATGGAGGAGATAAAGGCGCCCGGCGAACACGATAGTTATACATATTTGCGAGTTGTGGAGGTAGACACGATTAAATGTACAGAAATAAAATACAATATTGGAAAAAATATCTGAGAACAACAAGGAAATTCTGAGAAACGAAGTAATACAGCAGAAATCTAGTAAAAAGAATAACTACCGAGGCAGTACCACTAATAATATGATCTGGAACATTCTTAGGCTGGACTACAGAAAAACTTAGGAGCCTGTACCAGACGATCAGAAAATGAATGACCATCCACAAGGTACTACACCCCAAAACGACACTGTCATACTCTACTTGAAAAGAAACGAAGGGAAAATAGGACTGATCAGTATAAAATACTGTGTGGAACACAGAACAATGAGCTGGCTAAATGCATACCCTAAAGAAAGAAAGCCATACACCGCAACAAGAGACACTGTTCTAATCAACAACTCAGGAAACACCGAAACAAGAAACAAAAAGACAAGATTAGAAAAGTTTGAAGAAAAACAAAGATATATATGTTTCTTAAGAATGGCAAGAGCAAAGACCAACCAACAATACTGGGCATGACCTAGAAAAGGATACTTGAACAGAGAAATGGAATCTCTACTAACAGCTTAACAGGACAATGCGATAAGGACTAACTATATTAAAGCTAAAATAAAGAAAACCCATGAAAACAGTCAATGCAGACTGCGTGGAGAAAGAGGCAAAACGGTAAATCAAATAATAAGTGGATGCAGCAAACTAGACAAGAATAATACAAGAACATACACGACTGCCTGGGAACATCACTGCAATTGAAACTATGCAAACGACTTCATTTCGAACACGCGGAAAAATAGCACAAACATAAACCAGAGACAGTACTTGAAAACTAAAATCACAAAATCATCTAGGGCATAGAGGTGCAAACAGATAAACTCATACAAGCAAATAGACCACATGCCATGATAGTCAACAAGAAGTAAACATCTTGTCAAGTCGTAGATTCTGCCGTTCTAACATATCAAAGAGTGAATACTAAGAAGAAAGAAAAACGACGCAAATACATAGAATTCGCAAGCGAATTGAAAGAGATATGGAACATGAAGAAAGATAGTATAATAGCAATACTCGTAGTAACAATAGAAACAGTCCTAAGCATCCTGGCAAAATGACTAGGAGAAATTAGAATCGAAAGGATCACTGACACCAAACAAAATACGGCAATGATGAGAACAGCTGAATTATTTAAGACATTCTTCGAATGCGGAAACTAATTCCCATAAAGTACGAATGGTAACCAGTCACATCGATCTTGCAACAGGAATAAAAAGTAAACCACAGGAATGAAAACAACTACATGAACCAAATGGCACAGAAACTGCAAGAAATATCATAAGCTGCGCTCCTAAGACAAAACGCGATTGCTTCGGCCTCGTTTGACATCACCCAAAATGGTTGTGGAGGGTCAAAAAAGATGAGGACTGAGTAGGAAGAGCCCTACTCAGACCCACACTGGAAGAGGGTGGCGAGTGATAAGGGGTTTGCGGGGCTTATTGCCACCCAGATGCTAGAGGAGACCAATCGTTGTTACCAACGAGAAATCAATGGTACCCGGCTGATGAGATACCGCAAAATCATTGGCAATAATTATCGAAAAGAGATGGAGATTACGGTAAATTTTGGGAGACTTGTTGTCACTCAGACTCCAGGGAACCCCCCCCCAGTTATTGTCAATGGTCAATCACTGACAATTACTTGTTGAGGACTCTTAGTGAGTGCAGATAATAATAATAATAATAATAATAATAATAATAATAATAATAATAATAATAATAATAATAATAATAATACTTACTTATTCTGATAACAGAGATCATCAAATCAAAATACATTAAAGAGAAGATTGGAAAAGACAACTCTTAGAAACAATGAACACCTTACTGCAATAAGATGAAAATATTTACGTGACTGAACAAGTAACAACACAATTCACATGGCTGAATAATGAAACAAATACAATTTACGTGACCGCAATGGAAATGAAATAATTCAATTGATTTTAATTTGAATAAAATAATATATGTGAGTAAAATTGGAAACAAATAATTTACGTGACTAAAGTATGAACAAAGTAATTTGTGTGAATGAAATGGAAATACAATAATTTACGTGCCTAAAGTAGGAACAACATAATTTGCCTGTCTGAAAGTGGGACGACATCATTTACGTAACAAAAGTAGGAACAAGATTGTTTACGGTACTTTAATGTGAGATGAAATAAATTACGTGAATTTCAAAGGTATAAAGTAATATATGTGACTGACATATAAATATTTACGTTACTGAAATGGGAATGACATAATTGACGTAATATAAAGAGGAATAAAATAAAATATGTGACTGAACTGTAAATCCAATAATTCATGTTACTGGAGTAAGAACGAACTAATTTACGTGACTGAAATAGGAATCACGTAATATATGTGGCATCAAATAAGAATGTAATATCTCTTATTGTAATACTAATTGTATAGTTTATCTGACTAAGATACGAATATGAAAAGTACGTTAGTGAAGTAGTATACTAATTTACGTAGATAAGATATGTTGCTTACATAATAAGATAACTTTCGCAACAGAGTTACGTGAGAAATACGAATCAAATAATTTAATTTACTGAAACAGGAATCACACATACGGTACAAATTAACACAATAATTTGCGTGATTGAAACATATATCCGATGTACGTTATGTATTCGTATCGAATGCATTACGTGACTGAAATAATAAACGTTGGCACAAAATAATTAACATTTAGTCGATAGTTAAATATAGTGTAGTTTTATTTACCTGTATCTTACATCAAAACATGTTTTTATTTTCCATGTGATTATGTAATTTTTTTTTACCTTATTATAATACAAAAGCTACAGTCATAATTGTTCGGTAATGAATGCTAATTTAATGTTTCTGTCATTTGTATTTTATTATTTAACATCCACATTTTTTATATTAATTTTATGAATCGTATAACATAACATATGTTGGTATGTTTACGTATGTTCTTCCACACAGGCATATGGACGATAGTATTGTAAATATTACTCATAAGTAAACCAACTATTTGATTCCCTCGTGAATTTAACCATAGAAAGGTATTTTCTTAGTATAAATCTTTCTCTTCAGTTGCATCCGAGGCAAGTAGATAGAAACATATGAAAATCGATTAAATACTTAATGTGAGATCATCAACTTATTTTTACAAAGAGATTTCGCCAATATACATACTCAAATATACTTCTGTTCTTGGATCAAGTTATGTTTTAAAAGGAAAATATATTCTAATATTTTTAATTGAAAGTAGTTTTTGATTACATGAACAAGCAACACCCCTTTCTCTTAACAAGCTATGTATTTATCTCACGACTATTGACTCTATGTTAATGACATCTTTCATATTTATTTATGTCTGTATGAGAATTAAAAACAACCGTGACTATTTTTCAGCGTCGTTATATAACTTATCTATTTGTTTAGGTAGATACCACAGAACGTATGAAAAATGATGGTAAAATAATCAACTACTTTTGTTTTCGATAAGAATAATAAAAACTAATTTTAATGCAATATGCTGATACTTATAATAATTAATAAGGAAAGGAGAATATCTATACTCATAAGTTTCATTTAATCATTTTTAATACAGTCTAGAACAAAAGCACAAGCCAGTGCTCAGACTGACAACATGAGTAAAAATACAGTCATATCTGGGATTTATCTCTTTATGTTGTATGCAGTGCTGCCGAAGTTATTCCATGGATATCTTAAACAGTGCAAAAAATATGTATTTTATCGGGCCAACAATTTTACTTAATAGTTAGTGCTATCAAAAGCATTACATTCATACATCAACGTTAAAGATGTGACAATAGAATCTGCGTCAGACCTTCGCTTTTTACTGAACTGTTCAATAACTGCTTAAGTTCTACTATCATGTAAGCTAGCGACTTCATTACCTAGGCAATCTGTACGATTAACTGAACTGAGATTTCCGGTAAATATGTTATCTCGACGTTTCCCTTTATCTTGACTTTTAACTTAGACTTATATATGTCAACTTTAAATCAATATACCTGCAGGCCATGACCTACATTTTTATTTACTTTTCTTATGTTTTGTCAGGCGATGTTGACGTTACGATGCACAAAATAAACATGGTAGTAAATCAAAGAACAAACTTAATCGAATCAACACTTCCTTGGCGGAGGTAATTAATACACCCAGTGGCCGTGACCAAACGAGTAAATAGTAGTTCTAATAGGCTGTTCGTGTTATATTATTAGATGTCCTTTATATATCGGCTATACATTCGATTAGCGAGCGACGCACGCAACTATAAGTGTTAGTTTCATTCTTTTATTGTTATCATTGATATTGACGTAGGTATGATGCCAAAACATTCTAAGTTAGAAGAAGTTTCTTGCTTTTATGAAAATGGCTTCTCAAGGTGTTTCTCAAGTCAGGGATCGTAAGGTGTTGTCCTGAAAACAAAGAAGCCAAGATGTCTATTCTAGTGAATAGGAATTGGTAAAATTAATGGAAGTTTGCCAACAATCGCCAACGCTTCAAACCATGAGTCATACAGTTCTTTTATCGAGAATATCCCTTTTAAAGGCATCCATTTTTGTATACGTTCCAATTCTACTCAAGTTTATTCGAATCGTCTAGCTATGTGTAAAAATATTAAATCAGCGACATTAGCAAAATCTTGTGCACTTATATGTAATAGTATACATTAGAAACAAATAAAAGAGAGAAATAACGATTCGTATATTTTTTATAGTGTTTATGTGTATTTATTTTATTTTGTCAGGGGAAAATCGGTGTCAAATGTTTTCTTAACTCTATTTGTACATCATTAATTATCAAGGATTAGACAATGTCAGAATCACAATTTCGATTCCATAGTCTGAATTTGATCAACTGGACGCCGTGTAATTTTTAAACATCCATAAATTGTGTGAATAAAATCAGTGTAGTAGGAACCTCAACTTTTGCTGAAGTGCGCAATGGTATAATCTTAACAATGACGAAGAAACACTTAGTTAAATATTTTACATGTATAGTTTCTTAATGCAATTTGTATGACTCTATCATGTGATCTTTGAAATAAAAGTATCACTGCAATTCTCGCAACGTGCTCCACTCACTTTTCCGAATAACAGTATATATTTCGTAGTCATTATTATGAGGTTTAACTTCAATACTTCTTTTTAGAGAAAATTTGCAGACGATAAAAGTTCTGCTGAGCGACTTGTATCAGAGGAATTGAAATCCCCGTCTGTACTTCGGAAACATCTGTTTCTTTAAAGAAAAAGAAAACTCAAAGGCAATATATTTGTATCTGTATGTATAAGCAAAATAAACAAAGTCCAGGAAATAAAAAAACGATTTATTTTAATTCTTTGTATGAATCGGAGTAATGGTCTGGTCTTAAAATCATTTGGACAAGGTTTCGACTGATGTAACTATTTACTTTCTTCAGATGTGCTGGTCAAACAATAGAATCCTTATGTCGAACTCGGGGATCTGAAAGGAAGTTCCATGTAGACCCGTGGGGAAACTATAAGCTCATAAGTTATCACTTCTAAGTGACAGTCCTCTTAGGGGTGATCTCCTACCTTCATTACAGGCTGTACTAAGAGTATGATTTAAATTATTTAAGTATATTATCCGGGCACTGCTTCATATGAACCCATAAACACAATGCTGAGTCGACACACTTGGTGTATTGTTCAGTTTCGTTGCTTGAGTTATCTAAATGATGGGTTATCTATACTGTAATTATAAACCCAAGTACGGCATAGAAATATAAAACTTAACACTTCATAAAGTTCCCTATGTGTGTGTATATGTTTTTATTGTATATAACTATGCATGTTTATCAGATATATGCCATTGTTTAGCAGACATTCTATTACAATTTCAATATCGATATGACACATAGATACTAAAAAAATCAATGTTTGTTAAACATAAAAAATAAACAAAATGTCAGAATACAACACAATGATGCTAACAATAAAAAGGCAGAATTCAAACAGAGTTTTATTAATAATAAACCATTTATTAATTATAATCAGCATATGAACCCTGACGGAAATAAAGGTATTTTCAAGTTGTTGAACGAACTGTTTCTTTTACTGTTTATCAAATCAATGTATTTTTCCAGAGTGAGGATTTACTCTCTGTTTCTATGTGAAAATACACTGAATTGCGTGAGTGTCGATGATCTAATTGTATTTAAAAAAAGGAAATATGTGTCAAGAGCTTACATCAAGCAGTAGCAATAGTGGGCAGTGTTGTATATCGCTTGTCGTTCAGTGAAGTGAAGTGTGTGTCAACTTTACCATTATGGCACATTTTACAACTTCATTGCAGGTAAGATAAATCAACCATTGCATCGCTGTCTTTGTTGGAGACATACACACGTGAATTATAATTCTACAATTTCTCTATTTGTGGCATTTAGAACAAATGATTGTCAAAGAATATGATATATATTTTGATATACTTTTTTGTGTGTTTTTATCGTTACTATATATTGTGGACGTGATTTTTTGTGTTGATGGTTTCAGACAAGAATAAGGTATAATTCAATTAGAAGCCCATCGTAGATTGATACATATTTAGAAACTATTTTCAATATATAAAATATTGTTTCAGACTAGCCGACGAATTGACTTTTCTGCCGGATGTTGTTATTTTTTCATATGTGGTTTGTGTGCTAGTTAGTGTAGCAAATTATTAGCACAATTCGATATTCTGTGGAAGTGTAGAGTGTTTCGTCATACTATGTCTTCCAGCAGTTAAAAGTAGGTATACTAAGATGACTAGAAAATACATTGAGTCGTAGAAATCAGGAAAATCGCGGTTTCTGGAAAAATGATAATAGTGTGATGGCTAATAAACAACTCCTCCGCTATCCAATGGCGAATACACATCAAGTTTATAGGCTGAGCTCTGTGCTCAGCAGTTTTCCTTGAACTCTACTATGGACTCATCAAACCACTCTGCCAAAATTTCCTACTAAGGGCAGAATCAACAGTATATAATAACACATACAAATATCTGGTATACCATAAACAACATGCACATATGTGTGCCTGCTCTTATTCCAGATTGGGTAATAAAGAAATGATATGTATAGCTTAACTCTCCACTCTCCAACCAATACAAACAATGGCTTGTTGAATCCGGCTTCCTTGATAGCGTTTAAACTACCACATCGGTTCTAGTGTTCATGAATTCTGGTTTTAAGACTGATAACATCACGTTCTATGTTCGCCATGTGGGCTAAACGAACGACAGCACAGGTTAAGCAATAGATTATTATTTATAAAATTATCTCTAGTCTGCAGTAGAATTAGGGTATTAATAAATGGCAAGTTCTTTATTTAAACACGCATAAGACACCTTCTTAACCACCGACTTACATGGCCAATAGAACCCTACCTGAGATTATATATGTAAACTACTCGATCAAACATTCACAGGTAACAATAATTTGAACACCTACACAGAAAACACTGCCAAGGCTGCTGCAAGTAATGTCGATTCCTTAACTGGGCTCAAAACTACTCTCACCCATCAACATCGTATATCTCTTCAAAGCAGCCATTCGATCATCGATTGTGTATCATTGTCACATGTTTACTGTTGTATACATAACCAGTCTCTACTTTTTAGGTTGGGTCTAGAATAAGCCTATAATCTAATTGGTGTTACACTGTCTACCAAACTTTAGCTTCTACCCTATCGCTGCCTTCTTGCATACATTGATTGTTTTACAAGTACTTTGATGAAATGTGCTCCGATGTACTTGCTGCATTTGTCCTTATCGACACTCAGAAAAGATTCACCCCTTCTTTATAGTTTCCAAATTCCGGAAGTATTTCTACTTTTTAACCTTTGAATCCACTCCCATCTTCCTGTTTCCCTGATTGTATGAAATTTAAATGTTATTTGAAAAAATATCCCGCTGCACAACTATTCACTTCATACGTTTTGATAAATATGTCCCCTAAATCATAGTAGCTTAAAACGTCTAAGTAACAAGGCATTTTGTTTGTGGTTAATAAATATTGAAAAAAGAAAATATACTACTTGGCAAATACAATACTGTATTCTAACTATCATGTCTCCTAGGTAAAAGCGTTTTTGTCTACTCTCCGACACTATTATAAAACAAATCTAAGTAAAAAGGAGAAGAGAGTAAAATAGATAACTATGCATTCATGTAGTGGGTGTTTGTTGAGTATTCATTAACATACGTGCTTTATATGTATGGTTTTAATTGATTGAGTATAACCATTTTGAAAAAAATGTGAAAACGATTCGATTGTCATAATAATACGGGATTTTACCTAGCATTTAATAGACGTGGGTATGGATTTCCTTTTGGTCCGAGAGAATAAAGGAAAAAGCTCCTATATATATATATATATATATATATATATATATATATATATATATATATCCTCACCAGACGTTTCAACACAAAGTAAGGTGTTCTTTTGAGAGGACCCCTCACTGGAGTAAACCCACTTTGACCTAAAAATGCATGTGCAGCCCTTGAGTGATTCCCTGGTAGGGTTCGCTATGAAATTAGCAATACCCAACCTTCTTCGTAGAGACCAGATAATGACAGGGAGTGTGGATTTCCTAGGATTGTATCGAACAATATATCAGCCCTACAGCAACAAAGACACTGGTGGAGTCAGTTGTATCATAAGTATATAACACTACATGCATATATATATATATATATATATATATATATATATATATATATATATATACATTTAATGAATTAAAACATCACAATTGATCCAAGAATTAGAACACCAAGTCCAGCATGTCGTATGATCGTTTCCAAAACATTTCGGAAATACTGTATTTAATTTAATTTTATAAATTGGTAAAGCCAATCCAAAACATATTTTCATAAGCGCCTTTAGCAACACGTCTTCAAGAAAAACAGAGAAAAAAATTAAAATGTAAAATAAAAAAAATAAAAAAAAAGAAAATGAATAATTGAAATTTAAATTAAAAAAATAATAATAAAGAAATTACAATCATCATAAAACATACAAATATAAATAAAACACAATTAGAAAATAAAATTTGAATGGGATCAACAGTTTTTCTCCAAAGGTATTTTAAAAAAAAACATCTGCAAGATGATGTGCAGAGTACGAGCGTAGTTGTAAGAGTATAAAGGAAGATATAGACAAAGATCATTTTTGGTGGGAAAAAAAACCTTATAAACAAACTATTATGGAGGAAAAAACAGCAATAATAATGAACATATAGGCTGTCATAAAAGCAAGAGTATAGTTGGAAGTATATCAACATCACATGACATATAAGTGTATGAATATATACAGAATATGAGGGAGGGGAAAACGTTTTTTTATAAATGTCACTGGTGTGTAAGGAAGAGAGAACGAACTTTACATGAAGTATATATCATATATTTCTAATTGTGCTCTTATACCAATTCTGCATTCTGGGAGGGCGGAGTATTCCAGTAAATATTATGATACAAGTCCGGTCGTTAAATACGTGTTTGGAGAAAAACAGAAGCAAACAGGATCTGTGTTTCGATAAACGAGTGTATTTCCTGGATGAATTAGAGGAGATCTGTTTGGCCAGAGAATATACAAATATTATTTATAACCTACATTCTATTAGGGAGAGTTTGTCTTCATATTTTCGAGGATTGAGTCCTTTCAACTTGTGAATTCCTTTTATATGTGTATTTTGTATATAATCCAGTAGGTTAGGAGAGTCACGGTTATGAATTGGAATAGCCTATACAATCACTTTATGCAGTCAAGATGTGAGCGTCATTACCCGCTACATATTCTGAGTATCATAACCTTAAGTCATTTATTAACTTTATCGAATTCATAAATGAAATGGTCAGGAATATTTGTCTGCGCAACCTTTCGTAATTAACAATTTCAATTCTTCAATATATGCCCAGTTTTCACACCGTAAGTTTACAATGGAATATGCTGATTGATTACATGCAACGGTTATATATACAATAATTTCTCTCGTGTGCCATGTGTTCTTCTGCTCGACTTCACACAGCCAACTATGAAGAGGCGTCACCAGCTAGCTTGACGGCTCAGTTCTTCGAATTTTGGCAAACGTCTTCTATTACTCGAATGCATATCGACTAACAAGATATATCTTACAATTGTCTACTTGTCTGTACATTTGACATCAACTACCAACTTTGACTTATGATATTAGCATAACTGACACTCATCAACATATACACTTATTAGAATAAAATACACGTGTTCTTACATTCTTTATCAATAAATATATTATTATTAGAAGCTAATACATGCTAACACTTGTGGTATTTTACGACTATATCATTTAATAATAACTTTACATGAAAATAAATATAACAGTGACAATAACAGTAACAAGTACAAGATATTGAAAGTATAGTATACTCGAATACTCTACTAATTAAAGTTCATAGAAAAAAATAATGCAATGTTATAAATTTAAATTGTGTCATTATATGTAATACTGTTAAGTGTCACTGAAAAATGTATCCGTGACCTAATAAGGTTTAGGGGCATTGTTGTTCGACAATTCTCGTAAACGATTTGTGCTAAGTATGTCAATTCAAATAAAGAAATGTATATAGTATTACGATATTATACTGAAGTAACAGCCGTAGTAATAGATCTGTGAGTCGTTCTCCTTACCAGACAGTGACTGGCAGTGCTTTTCTACGATGTGTTGTTATACATATTTAAAATAATTAAATTATGTTTCGCATTTTTTTAAATGATAGTTGATAAGGTGTATTATTGGATTATTCCCACTAGTGTGTGTATCTCGGATTTTATTCTCACAACGTGTTGACCGTAATAATAATAGTGATAAGTAATCATATAGTGATAAATAGTCAGACTATAAATCAAAAACAAAGAATACGTTACTAGAATGTGCTGCAACGCCATGGGGCGTAACATATATAAGTGCTAAGTATACTCAGTTTTTACTCCCAATCTTCTGCCGTTCGTAGGTTCAATTCCAAGTGCAAGCGATAGTAAGAATACAATTACAAATTAATTGAGCCTTCTACCCGTTCTTAACTAAGAAACGAGAGATAGCTACCTCAGTTTATTAAATTAACTGTTCCGTTCAAAATTTGGTACGGATTGCCGCGTTCGACGGAAATATTCCCCAGTTTGATAGAAGGGGTAACGTTACATCATACGAAACGTTTAGAGAATAACATCCAAGATTACAACAGTGGTCAGAATAATTCAAATAATACATTACAAAATTAATAAAAAAACACAATTTTATAATTGTATTCATTTTATAATATTAAATGCTTCAGTCTGCATGAATACATTGTTTATGTAGGTTTATGCGCAATATTTAATAAACAGAAACACACATGAAAATAGGAAATTAGAATTTCTTAAAAAACACCATCCTTCGGTCTGTCTTTTCAAGGATTTTTCAGAACAACCTGAGATGAGGATACTTCAACTTCATGTTACTCCTGACTAAATATTAAAAATAACATAGTATTCGAAGCCCAAATAAGTCCTCTCGAAATAACTTTACACTTGTTAATACGAGGAATGGTACACTTTCTCCTTGTTATGTTACATCAAGTAACAGAACTTAGGTGGATGCATTCTTGTCCTGGAATCCAGTAAAACGACGAGACTACAAGAAATATATAATATACCATTTTAAATTGTGCAATTAGGAGAGGACAATTAGTGTTCTTCACTTCGTTTTTAACTTAACGTTTGAAAGGTAAAATGAACGTTAGTTGAACCATCGTGTATATAATTTATGTATCTAATATAGAGACACAGCGTTAGATCTAGAAAGGGTCCTTGATTTCTGAGACTTGACACCGAAGTAAAAACGTAACTATATTTTGTTTTTACTTTTTAATACGTATGTGTTATTCTTTAGTTATGCTTAATTTATTCTTTTGTAAACATATATTTAAAACATTAATAGTAATTACATGATAAAATTACTTTTGAAATAATTTAAACCTGTTTTAAAATATTATATTATCTAGGAAGATGCCATTTACTATTAAAAAGTAAAGTTCTCAACTATAGTCGAAGGTAAACCAAATCATTTATTTCCATTGGTTACTACACCAAAGTGTAGGAGAGGGCAACACCTCTACTCCAGCATAACTTTCGTATTATCCTCACCTAATAATGATGAGGGTATAGACGAAAGTCCTAATACCATTTTAAAACTCTTAGATATGACTGGACCAAGAATGTTATCTCGCTGTCCCGCCCGATTACGAGAACTTAATTCATTACCCAAAATGTGTTGATCTAAAACATTCGTCATTCAATATTAATTCATGGTAAAATGACTTTGTTTGAACATGTAACCTGATAGGAAATTAAAAATATAACAGGTACTTTTTGCAAAATACTTAACATACATTTAGTAAATAATTAATGTTTTCAAATAAAACGAACAACACAATCTTATAATTTAAGCATATTGATTATATAAATACAAGGCTTACTTATAGAATAAGTAGTCACGTTTCTAACGGTAAATGTGTTTTTCCATAATGATATTTTATAACTTGCCTGGTCGAGTTTAAACTGGGTAAATTGTATCATCTAAATTTGAGGCAAACTTTATTTCACATATACAGATAATCAAATAGAGGAGGGTCGTCGTTAATTTTATTTTTTAATGTAAACTAATTAATCAAGAAAACAAACACTCCAAGTATGTCACATTGTTTTCCTTTGATATCCATACAAGACAGTCTATTAGTATATATTCAACAAAATTTAGACACCATAACTACTCGTAACTTAAATTATTTCAATATATAAATATACTAATATTATGGTACATTACCTATTACTGACTACTTGAACTCTTCACTCACCATACATATTGGAGGTGCATGCTTCTGACTGGTGAGTCCCGCATTCCCAGCCCTACTTTTCGGAAGACAAGTGTATTTCTTACTGCTTGAGGCTAGCTGACAGGATAATACTGACGGGGCTACTCAGGCAATCTTTTATAGGCCAGCGTGCTTCTCTTTTAGGGGCGCTGGTTGACACTCACCCATCTTCCAACCTTGTGCCACATATCCTTGCAGTAGGAATGAATCAACTACCCATCATACCCTTAAATATTTCTAGAACTTCGGTTTATTGATGACGTCGGGATGGTGAAATATCAGTCAAGGATTCGTTCTCGACAATAAGTCCGGCAAGAACTAGGCCATTTTGGTGGGGTGGGGGGTTTCTGTCGGGCGAAGGTATTAAGTCCCACGTTGCTCTAGAAAGTGACCCCGCTAAGTCCTTTCCCCCCAGGTTATTTTCTATAGACCAGAGTGCTCCTTCTTTACGAGCGCTGGCTTCACTCTCACCTTCCGGCCTTGTGTAAGATACTCCTCTGATGGGAAGTAATCAAATATATGGGTTGCGTCCAACCTGTTCAGTGTTTCAGCAATTCGGTTTCTTAGAGACTTCGGGATAGAGAAATAACTTTCGAGGATTAATTCTTGAAAATCATTCCGACAGAAACTGGACCATTTTGGTGGCCTTTATCTGTTAGATTTGGGGATTAGTCCTGGGAAGTCATAGGAGGTTCACCTTCCCAGGCCTTGCCTCTTTTTGTTGGGGGAGAGTAAGTTCATTTAATAGTGTATCAGGCAACCTAACCGGGTAATGCTTACGGGGCTGCCCAACATTCGTTTGATTGGTCTCAGTGTTCTTACTGTATGTGTGCTGGATTGATTTCCCCTCCACGTCTTGGCATTCTTCAACATCTTCCTGCGATAAAAACGAAGTAAATAGCTGAAACCACATCAGTCTATACTGTCAGTTAAGACTGGCGTACAACCACTGTTGTTCGCTGTTGTATCATACTTTTCTTTAATATACTTCTTTTTCTCCAAACACATAGTTCCCGTTTTCCTCCCGGCCTCTTTACGGGCTCATAACAACTGGCGTCGTTGGATTTATAACTCGCAGCTCCACAACGTTAAAAGATTATTAAGAAGCTGGAAATAGCCGTCACGAATCTTATGCTCTTTTTGATAAGTTTATAAAGTTACAAACGTCGGGAAATGTAGGGGACAGTCACCAGACTAGAGCATAGTTCTAAAAACTAATAGCAATGACGAACTGAAAAGAAATAAAACGCGTAAAAGACCAACTTATTTCCTATCAAGAGTAAATGGTCAGTGTTTTTTTTCTTGCTTTTTCGGCACTGTGTAAATTTTTAACCAGAAGAGTATACATATTAATTTTCACTCCAAAAGAGAAAAGTCCCGCTGACGTGAAAAAAAAAGAAAAAGCCTTTTTTTATTGACTAAAGTGGTGAGCGTAAATTCTACCGTGACCGAAAAAGCGTAGTAAAAAAGTGATATTTTTCGGTCGAAGAAAAAAAAGATGTTATGCTCTCTTTTTCTTTTACAACAAATGTTACGTTAGCAGCGGAATATATCAGACATACCTTCTAAAAGTCGTATTCTATTAAGAAATGTTTTAAACATGGAATAATTTAAAGCTACGATAACTGTACTCGTCAAATAAAAATGCGAAAGTAGCTAAAACAAAAAAGAAGCCGAGGAAAGGCAACAATATGTAGAAATATACAACGACTGAATGAAGACAAATTCCAAAAGCTTTTACATTAAAAACAACAAAAATCCGAAGAAAACTACCAGACCAAAATAAAATATTGCTAGAACAAACATAAACGTCGAGGAAAGGCTAAAAAAATACTTTTGGAACAAAAATAAGAAGCCGACTAAAAACTAATAACACAAACGAGAGAAACCGATCAAAATATTAAAATATTAGCGACAACAAAGTAACGAAAATTAAAATGATATTTCGAAGAATGATGTTTGAAGTGCAATTGACAATTTCGTCTATTCCAAAGACAATGATAACACTTTTGCTTTACATCTCAGAAGGTATGAACATATATACAAAATACATTGTGAAAAGTGAGCAGACAATAAAAGATCGCCTACTGCTCCAAACCTACTATATATGTGGGCTATATTTTAGTTCCAAAAACAATCGACTCCACTTTTTCTGAAGCTGTTGCCCTTTTAACATAATTATTTAACCTTAAGACTTATCTGTCACACAAACAGTGTACGTGTTTGAATTTAGTAAGAAAAGATGGCGAAAACTACGAAACGTTCGTGTCAATCGTTAATCATAATTGTGACGATTTCAAAGTAAGTTAACTTAGTCTGAATAACTTTAAATGATTTATTTAGTTGCTAGGACTGATACCAGGAAAATGACGCACACATAAGACGTACAGTTCTGAACAAGTGAGAAAGTAAAACGAATTTTACATTACAGAAATTCGCCGAAAACTGTCAGAGATGTATAAGTGTTAAACAAGATTCTTAATACATTAAAGAGTCGGGCATTGCGCCATAAGAAAGGTACGCAAGAAAAAACAATTTCGACTTTTCGACAAAAGGATGTTTAATAGTACTTTTTTTATATTAATTGCAACTATTGCCTTATTCATACAATTTTTTCTCGAAAATATTCATTTTACATATTAATTTGATTATCTTAGCATTCAATTTCGGGCAAAAAGAAAACAAAAGTTTCATTATTTGATCATTCTTTTTATGTGTCTGAGATACTTTCAAGATGTTATTGTTAAACATTTTTCTGTTGAATATGAAATTATATGCAATAACAATATTACTAAAACATATATAAAAAATAATATTTGTTGACGTTTAATTTTCTCATATTTTTTACTAAAATATTGACTATGCCACACGTTTTTTACTCGAGTGGGTTATATATATATATATATATATATATATATATATATATATATATGTATATATATGTACATATATATACATAATGTATATATATATGTCTATGTATATATACATAATTTATATATATATATAATTTATATATATACATTTATATATATATATAATTTATATATATATATATAATTTATATATATATATAATTTATATATATATATTTATAATATATATATTATTTATATATATATAATTTATATATATATAATTTATGTATATAAATATAATTTATCTATATATCTATATATATATAATTTATAATTTATATATATATAATTTATATATATATGTATATAATTCATATATGTATATAGTTTATGCATATAAATATCATTTCCGTATATATATACTTCATATATATAATTTATATATATATAATTTATGTATATAAATATAATTTATGTATATATGTATTAATATATATATATATTTATTTATATATATATATATATATATATATATATATATATATATATATATATATATATATATATATATATATTAAAATAGCTGTTGTATCCTGGTATGTTTTACTCTTCATGAATCAGATTTCTCGTGGATTTAAATTGAATTATTCATGTAATCGTAAAGATGAGGAGAATTGTTTAAAACTATAATTTAAAATATCACTTTTAACCTCGAATAACCACACACAGACAGTATGTTGTCCGGAAATGTATTACATAGACTACTAGCCGAGACTTTGCTATGAAAAATTTAAAGAAGCCGAAGCACTTTTGATTCCATGTTTAACCCCATATATCTATTTTTATGAAAATTTCAACCATCTATTACAAACTTTCATGTGTATTTACTTGAAGTATTTACACGACAGAAACAGGTTGATGTAAATATATGTATTGCAATTCTCTATATCTAATTCTTTATCCTCGTTTAAAGAACGGAAATAATTTATTCTGCAATAATTAGATTACTTAATAGCAGCCTGGAAGATACACATACACCAGCGAATGATCATCGGTGAGAAGATCAACGCAGCGAAGAGAGCAAGGAGAGAAGTGGCACATTATGAATAACCTCCGAATATCAAGTCTGTAGTACACCATGAACAGCAAGAATTGGTTTCTACAGTCACACAAAAAGATGCACACAAGCAACATCCCATACGGCCCTCATCCATAGTCGTTGCAGTTGCCGAATTCCAACACAACCCATGTAATAATTGTTATGTTTATTATTACAAGCGAAAGGAATTTTTTATAAGCTAGGATAACTATATACATTACTAGGGGTTGCCCTGTGAAGTGTTGTCTACCTATATTGGATCAGAGGATAATGGGGACATTAAATTTGGTTTAACTTTGTCAGAGTCATGTGTAAATTATTTGTTCGGTCGATAAATCCAAACAAGAAAACACTTTGCGTAGATGCAGCTCTTATATTTAGCGTTAGCACAAAGTGATATTAAAACTACATTCACATTTACTTTCTTAGATTTATAAATTGAAACAGCTCGTTATATTTTAAACAAATTCGCTCAATATTTTAATCAGATGCACAGTTTGGCTGCAAAATAAACTAGACAGAGTGTTAATGATTCTTATTTTTGTAAGTAAATGAAACCTACTGTTTAGTAAAAGAAGTGGTATATAAGCAACGGTCAGTGTAAGCTGAAGCATGTCACACTTAGTATTGCCATCCTTTAACTTTTCAAGGCATTACCATCCAATATATACAGACACGCACACATAGACACATACACACACATATATATACACACATATATATATATATATATATATATATATGTGTGTGTGTGGGGGGGGTGTTGTGACATGAAGGTCGGATGGCTATTTGTTAAAAAATACTTTAAAAATACATTTATAGAATGCGTAAAAAAAAGGTGAACTTAACAGCAGCCTATTACACGCCTCCTCACTAGGACCCGTCATGATTAAAAGGGAAGTAGGAGGGAGAGATAGAAAGAAGGATCTTAGTAGTTCGACGAGAAGGGCAGGAGCATAGGTGAGTAGTAGGGTGAGTGGCTTGGAAGCCCCTCTGCAAGCGATGTTTTTCTTTATATTCTCTTCATACTGAAAAACACGGAACTCAAGATATAGAGAGACTGGCTGAGTTTTTTTCGCAGACATTTTGAATAAAAAAGCACTGAATTTAAATGGCAGAAAGATAGATAACGTCGACGTAGATAGGCGTCGAGAATGGAGTGGAGATCGGTCAATCGTGCCGTGAGTGATGACACTGTAAAGGTTGTCTGTATTTGACGTCGAGCGCGCATATCGGGATAACAGAAAGTAAAATGGTTCGATGTTTTAATATTCGGTAGAACATATAAACGTCGTAAGGAAAGCAAGGTAACTCAATGATGAAAACAGAGCAATTTAAGTGCTAAGTAGATTAAGAATGAACATTTCCCATAATCTTATCGTATTTTGAATTCTCTGGAAAAAAACTATTTGTATTATCATTTGCTTTGGCCTTTGTAGTATGTTTTTTCGTGTGTCGTTTATATAATAAACGTGTTTATTTATTTCCTAACCATTGCGTTTTTGTCGGTGTGTTATTTCTATCTTTCCAACCGTTTTATTAGTTTGTGTGCTATCCTGTTAAATTAAACATATAGCGAGCCAAATTAAGCGGTCAACAATCATATTGTTGTATCATCCCCTGAGTATAAGACACGTCCTATCGATCTTGATACGGAATGTAACGGAATATATATATATATATATATATATATATATATATATATATATATATATATATATATATATATATGTATACTTTTTAATGTTTAACTGGTATCCTATGCCGGGACTTTAATAAAGAGATCATGTTCTACGTCATTTTAGTGTGTTTTAGTACTGATTCGTTTAGCCTTGAGTATGTACTTTTCAGTTAGCTTCTCTAGCAGATCTGAGACTCATGTATTATCGGATTGGTATTTTTGTCGATATAACGTTGGATTTCACTATATCACTAACGAATATTCTCCCGTAAAAAAAATGAATCATATATTGGTCAAATATCGTACAATAAATTAACATAAGGTATACTAAAATTTGCAGAATAAGGCATACCTTGCATCGGATGGTTAGAGCATCGGACAGTAGTGATATGTACAGACTTAGGTCTTGGTTTCGAACATCGTTATTTCTAGACTCGCTGCGTTTAGTAACACAGGTCATTTCTTTAAGATTAAGCATGTGTCTCTTCTGTTTCAATGATATTTACATACTATATATACATATAAATATGAATACACATACATATATACAACTCATGTTATATTAGTACCATTTTAGTGAATATATAGAGAGCATTTGCTCTCTGTTTATATTGGATTTGCATTCATTTTTCAATTTACTTCAGTCGAAGTTCTCAAAAGTTAAGAGGTGCTTTCCTGGGGCTAACACTTAATCTCTATATGAAATACATAGATATTTGAATATTCTATTAAAGGCCCCTGTGAATGTGCCTCAATGTTTTTTGTGCAAATGTATATGTGTTATATAATGAATGACGTAACTTGTGGGATTATAAAAACCTTCATGAGAATGTTATATAATGATGGACGTAACTTTTGGGATTATAAAAACCTTAATGAAGATGTTATATGATAATGGAGGTATGTGGTGGAGAACGGGTGTGGGGTCGTTGGTTTGGCTTGTTCGATTTAGTGCATGCCGCCGAGTGCATAGAGTGCGATGCAGATTCCGGGAATCGAAACGTGACAAGTCACGAGACAATAGATGACCCTAGTTCAAAAGGTCATCCTGCACCTGTGTGGTGATCACGTGATATTACGTCACAGTTTTGAAATGTGAGAAAATGTGAGTTTTTAAACTAGTTCCGACTTAGGAGGCGCAGAAGTCTGGCGAAGTAATTACGATGTAGCCAAGTCAGAACGGGAAATGTTTTTTCCCTAAGAAAGAATACTGGCGAACAAGATGTCCTTCTCCTCCTTGTCTCCTCAAATAACAAAGGACTGATTTGACAATTAGCTAGCTAAGAATTAACCACGATATTCGTAAGTCTCTCTCTCTTCTCTCTCTCTCTCTATCTCTCTCTCTCAACGATTACAAAACATCCTTACTGGCAATAGAAACTGACGCCGAATGAAAGGTAATTAAAATGAAAAGATTGTTGTCTTACGAAGCGGGTGAGAAAAGTCTTTTGTTACAGATAACTCACGGTGATTGCCACTACAGTGCAGAGGCGAAGAAAGTATTCAACCACTAGACGATCGAGCAAACCGAGAAGAAACGAAGGTATGAATTATTAAAGGGCTATGCAACATATGTATATCTGACAATATATTCGTAAACAGGCGAATAATTGAAATGTAATGACACATCGTCGTTCAAACACTTAACTAGTACCGGATCAAAAGTCAAGTGAAGTCATTAATTAGTTTGCTTATTGATGATTCCCTTCATTATTTGTTTATTTTATATTGCTTAATGCTTAGTTTAATAAGTATAAGGTTGGAAAGAAAGTTATTTCGTTTTTGTCCAACACATTTATTTCATCTGAACCAATCACATTAGAGCCTGTTTAATCTTTACGATTAGTTCCCTCATTTTCTATGACTTCTGTCCAACGATCAACTAGCTTCTTGATGCCTTCTTCGAAAGATGTATCTAATTTTTGTTAAAAAAAAAATGTAGGTATTTTTTTAAGTGGGTCGTAATATTCATTAATTTTATTGTTTAAGTGATGCTGTAACGACCGGAAAAGATACGTGTCTGATGGAGCAACGCCAGGTGAATAAGGCGGATTAGGCAAAACCTCCCAATTGAACCATTTTGCCGGGGTAGTTTTGCTGTGTGAGGTTTCGCGTCATCATGCTGAAGCACTACACCCTTCCCATTGAATAATGGTGGTTGTTATTGTGATAGAACAATTCTTAGATCATCCAGCTACGTACAATATTTTACTGCTGCGATTGTTTGATTAGGCTCTAGTAACTCATAATAAATCAGTCCTCTTATATCCTACCATAAAAAGAGAATAACATTCTTTGGGTGACTTCCTTGTTTTGGAACAGGCTGTGGATTTGGTTTCGAGCTAACCATTGTCTTTTGCGTTGTGTATTCTTGTAAAGAACCTATTTTTAATCTCCAGTCACAATTCTTTGCAAATATGGTTCTCGATGATTTCTGCAAAGCAGAGATTTGCAATCAGTCAATCTTTTATTTCGTTGAGCGTCGGTAAAATCGTGGGGAAACCAGATTCCAATTATTTTAACTTTTCCTTACTCGTGAATGCATGAAATAATTGCGGTACGGGCTGTATTGAATTGTTGAGCTAATTATTAGCTAGTGTACTTTTGATTGGCCTCCACAGCGTCTTTAATGGCGTATTTATCAATTGCTTTAGGCCTTCCCGAACGTCGCCGATTTAATAGGTTAAAGTCTCCAGAAGGAAACTTTGCAAACCACTGTTGACATTTCCGGTCATTCAGACCATTTATCACATAGACAGTTCCAATATTCCTTGTAGCTTCTGCAGCTGAGTTTCCTTTTTTGAATTATTCGAGCATACAATGGCTCAGATGCACCTCACTTATATCCATTTTTTCACGGCTGAGACCGTAAAACTTAATATTTTCCAACTAATTACTATATAAAAAAGGACACTCAAGATATAGAACTGTGCACAACTTATTAAGCTGCAAAGTGATGAAGTAAAAAATACGACATTACTTTCTTTCCAACCTGATATTACAAATTTAGAAGTTTTTGAATATTAATATATTTCTTGTCTTACAATGTGTGATTGAAAAATAATTTCCTCTCGAAACGTGTTTATTTTGTTTATATGTTTGAATATCTTTAAATATTGCCATTTCCAATGTGCTTATTTTCGATATTACTTTTGCACGAAATCGTACGAAACCACTAAGTGTGTTTTAATGCATTATTTATCTCACATATCGATTTCTTAAGACATTTGATCGCAATTCTCAATGTCACGTTTTCTGGTTAAAAATGGCTGACCTAATTAAAGTGTACTAAAGTTCAGGTTAGAATATAAACTACAAATAGACTCTCTGATGAGAATTCTACCATAAAAGTTTTCAGAAACGACTATGTTTGTACTTTTATATACACTTTATTATACTTATAGTAAAAGATTCATGCTATGTTTTACCGCCTCAGACATTGGTAAGTACTATCCTTACGTTCTGTTGGAATTGTTATATACACACACACATGCACACACGTATGTATATATATATATATATATATATATATATATATATATTAGAAATCCGAATTTATGTATATATATGTGTATATTTATATATTTATATATATATATATATATATATATATATATATATATATATATATATGTGTGTGTGTGTGTGTTTATAAAGCAGTGGATTTAAAAAAAAAACGTTATTGTTTATAAACATACGTTTCACCTTAATATAGTAGATATGTCTGCATTTAAAAAGTAATTTAGACAAATTTTATTATCGAAATGTACAAAATAGGTTACTCAGAAAGATATTATATGCTGTACGATTCGTCATGTTTCTTAGATAACCACGAACTGTTGTTGATTAAATTATCTTATCTATTTTCCGAGACACAATTGGCTACCTCGTACAGTGTGTATATCATAATTATTTACTACGTATATTTAAGTTACACACTCGTCATAGTATAAGACAGCCACTTATATTGTGCATGACTTAGTGTAATATATATATATATATATATATATATATATATATATATATATATATATGTATACGAATCTGCCTGAAGTAAAGCATGTACTAGTGCATTATGTATATGTGAGTCCCATTTAATGTATATCATTATGTGTGTATCTATATGTATAACTTCCTTCATGAATACATATATGTGTTAATGCCAATGGTTACAATTTAGTGTTCATCATTATCTATAAGTTTACATTAAAACATTTAGTTAGTTCAATCCAATTATATAAATGCGTATTCTTTTTTTCATATATATATATATATATATATATATATATATATATATATATATATATATATATATATATATATGAGACTCCCTCTATGTGCCTATATATGCATGTTTTAACATAGCTATGCACATGTATGTCAGACGCATATAGCCACAGTGGTAGAGTTAAGTTTATGAATACCTCATAGTAGTGTTGTCGAATATGGCTGTGAACATATTGTTGGCTGTTAACTAATTATGGTTATTCGTATAAAATGCCTCTAGCTACACAAGGTACCTTGGTGAGCAGATTCCACTAAATGAACAAGAACCAAATAACATGAGTTAATATCAAATAGTAAGCCTACATTTAGTATTATGGCATGTACAATTGTATTAATAAAAGTTAATAATATACAAATAAATTAATGTGACAATATATAAAGATAATATTAATTATTCAATAACTTATCACACTTAGTCTGGAAAGTATATTGTTTTACTATCTTTAAACCTGATACTAGTTACAGTGCGAGTTGTACTGTATCTTTGACCGGAAGTACTATTTGCACTGTATCGTTGACCGGAAGTTTGGAAAGGAAATATACATATACTAAACTGTTATGTTATTTATTTTAGTCAAATATTGGTATTCATTTTGAAATAAATATTCATGTTTCTAACAAATTCATTAATTTGAATATTTACTTTAAAGAAATCTGGTTTATTGTTTTAAGAGATTATAAGTGGAGTTTTCTTCTCTTCATCAACAGTACGAACCACTGTTACTGAGTTCACTGGGATAATTCATTCATTAGAAACTATCAGTTGTGTTGTAACGCGTGCACATTTCTAAAATTGAGACATGTGAGTTACAAAGGTTTTTAAATAAATCAAAGGTAAATATTTAATTTAAAGAAAAAAGAATAATGTTTAGTCGTAGAATACTCTTTCATGAAACTCATTACACTGTCTTTCTTTCAATAACACCAAGAACCATCTTCAACCACCGATTGTCATGGCAAATAACACACCACTTCAGAGTTCAACATTCAAACTCCTCGGCCTAACGTGCACACGCGACATGAATTGGAACCAATACATTGAATACATTGCCAAGGTTGCAGCAAAATAGGTGGGCTCCCTCTACCGTGATAGTAAACTCCTTACACCTGACATTATCCTGTATCTCTACAAAGACACCATCCGTCCATCCAGAGCGTATTGTTGCCATATCTGGACTGGTGCATTATCTACTAGTCTCTCTCTCTCCCTCTCTCTCTCTCTCTCTCTCTCTCTCTCTCTCTCTTAGACAAGGTCCACAAAAGAGTAGCCCACTTAATAAGCCTTTTACTATACGCCAAGCTCTAGCACCTATCCATCGCTGCAATGTTGCATACTTATGCTTGTTTTACAAATACTTCAATGTATTGTGATTCAATGAACTGGCTGTTTTTGTGCCCCGTCGACGTAAATACACTAGACTAACACGACAAGCAGGTAAATCTCATCGATTCACTGTGGAGGTCACCAGATGCAGTAGAGCCTTGTTACGCCAGGAGCTTCTTTCCTCGTACTGTCAACCTCTGGAACCTCCCTCCTTCTCCCTTTTGCCCCGAATGTACCGACATGCAGATTTAAAACTAATGAAAACAGACATCTCGCTACACAGCTCCCAACTTAAAACGACACACTAAACCTACACCCTACTTCTCAGTAGCCCCTTCCTTTTACAGTGGCGACCTGCCTTGTTTGGGGTGAATTATGTGTTTTTTTAAAATTCGTTGGATAGATAGATTTCATATCGCATCGTATACATTTTCATATAAAGACTAATGGAATATTTTAATATCACAACCCTAAAGTTATTAAGTCAATTCCGTGTGTCAGCATCTGATATTTGTTTCATCTATTTAACGAATATTTACTTAAACAAAAGCGCTGAAGCATGAAATTAATCTTGTTATTCAAACACTAAATGCAATTGTGTAGGCTTAAATAATTTTAAAAAATCCTATTTACACTGATTTTGTAATTACAAAATCGATCCATATGCTATTAAAAATAATGAATTAGTAATTTAAAAATAATTTGGAATTATTTGATTTTTACTTGTGAAATTCTATTTAAAAATAGGGTAAATGCCATCTAGACACGGCTACTGGTTAATATAGTTATTGATTATTGTTTTGTTAAAATATTCATGTACGATACTTATTAAAATAGAATATTCATTTAATTGGCAAACACGCTTACTAGGCAATATACTTTACATTAACCTTATTATAAAGGGCGTTGCAATGCGTTGGGAAAAATAACGAGTGAGTAATACAGAGATTTACATGTACGATAGTTATTATATAATAATTCATTGAATTGGTGAACAAGTTCTGTAGTAAGTAGGCTTGACCCCATTCGCCGCATCAATATGAAAGTACGTCATAATGCTCGTGCGGAAGGTATCCACTGAGTTATGAAGACATTTTATGCACGGTATTTATTAAAAAGAAACTATCTATTCAGTAGTCGATACTTATGACAAGACATCCGTTCAAAAAGAATAATACTTCTTTGGATAAAGGTATAACTAATTAATTGAAATAGTGAACACATTTAGTCGTCCATAGTGTTGAACGTTGACAAATATAAACATCGGCAACATTCTATGTAAGCGGCTTTTGTAATAAATGACTGAAGTACCTTATGTGTTTTATTGTGTTTAAGTAAATACTTTTTTTATAAAATTCCATTAAGAGCGATCGATTGATCTTAGGATTTCAAGAAAAATAAAATTGTGATAACGTACGTACTAATATTAAATGTCTCAGCGTATAATAATATAGATGAATATATCAAAATATGCTCGTAAAGAAATGGCACATCTAGCAGATTTCCTTTTAATAGAATCACGGTGCTGTATTACATTTTAGGGCAGTCTATATTTTTTAGAATAAAATAATTAGTGATAACGAATGGGGAAGACGTAAACGTATTATTACACATATTAATCATCATATCGGTATTTAAGGCAGTTTTTTCCTGGATTAATTAAGTATATCTATATTGTTGAAAAAATAACCTATTCTATAACGTAATGATATAGGAATGTGTTTTAAAACTCTATGCATGGGCTAAGACTATTTTGAATATATAATGGCTTATTATTTTGATTATGTTCATAGATTTCATTATTTTAAATAGCCAAAATAGTAACCAATTGAGTTCTTTTAATGATCAAATTCTATTTAAAATGTTATAATTTATTTTCTATCTATTTTATATATATATATATATATATATATATATATATATATATATATATACGTAAATATACACGTATATATACATATGTATACATAACAACATATATATATATATACGTATATATATACACGTATATACATATGTATACATAACAATATATATATATATATATAAATATATTTATATATATTTACATATATATATATATATACACATATGTATATATGTATATATATATATATATATATATTAACTTATATGTATATATATACATATTTATATATATATATATATATATATATACTTATATGTACATATATATATACATATTTATATATATATATATATATATATATCTATATATATATACATATATATATATGTGTGTGGGGGGGGGTGCGCGTGTGTGGGGAAGTGATTATCTATTCAATAACATTTGACGAATAAATAGCATTTCTTTTTTTAGCTATCTCGTAACGTCATGTTGTAGATGGTGGGGAGAGAAAGCAAATCACAAGAAAAAAAAAACAACCCAGACTTATCTCGCCTAAATTATAATGTAATAAACTCGATCATTCATAATAAAATAAACCGCAACTGTGCATTTTGTTTTCTTTTGGTCATGAGAAATCATTATAATAATTAAAATATTTCAAATAAAATTCACGTGTATACCTATAATTGTACATGATTAATTAAATAATATATCAATTGCTGGCGAATTCAAACACTCGCATATGTTTTGTCAATATTAACGGACGATGTAAATTACTTATATATATATATATATATATATATATATATATATATATATATATATATATATATATATATATATACAGAGAATATCAATACAATTGCGTTGTGGTGTCACTCTTAGTGTGTGTGACAGATATTTAGTCGGCTAGATTTTAATTGTGAGGTATTGCTGAAGGAAATTTAATTAACCTCGAACAATACCAATGATTGAGTCAATGACTCCATTGTAAACAGAATGTAAGAAATGAACAAAAGCCATATCAATTGGTTTACACAAATATAATATATATATATATATATACATATATATATATATATATATATATATATATATATATATGTGTGGGTGTGTGTATGTGTGTATGTTTGTGTGTATCCGTATATGACTGTATGCACATATATCTGCATCATCAATAAATCAGGTAATATATGACATGCCTATATGAAATATAATAAATATATATATATATATATATATATATATATATATATACATATATATATGTGTGTGTTATTTATTATTTTATAAATGAATTTAAAAAAAATGATAAATAAATGAGATAATTAATTTATAAATGATTTAAATAAGTATGTATCCCTCAAATGTAATTCATAAACGCACCAGTAAACACCGGTCGACTATACCCAAAGAAATACATACCAAAAAATCAGCGTAATATTATAGGCGATAAAAAGTCGACCACAACATGTAGCAGGTCTTTCCAATCTACGTGTAAAGCACTAGACTAAGAATATTTACATCGCGGTTACGATCCCCGCTGGGGTAAGTTATGCTGATGACGGATCATAACCAATAACACGCACAAATTAATGAATTAATTGAGTAAATAATCTGTATACAAAAGATAATGTATAAATGTATTAATTAAAATGCCCATCTCTATCTTGTAATATATATATATATATATATATATATATATATATATATATATATATATATATATATATAATATAAACATTTAAAAATAATTTAGATAAATGGAACCATCTTTTGCTGAAACAGTACACACCGTTCATACTAAAATTAAATCGCCCCCCCCAAAGAAAAATCCATAATGAGATCCAGACATACGAACTTATTTTAATTACCGACATAAAAGCTTAATGTCAGTGTCAAACGCAAAATGTAATATTTTACATTATCACAACTAGACGCACAAAGGCGTCTACATTAAAGTGGTTACATAGACGCCAGCAAGACACATGAATACATACTATAAAATTATACCAACAAATATAGACACTAACGCAAACAAGCAAACTCATATTTCACTACTAAATATCCTTACGTATATAACGACACACCCTCTCATTTAGATAATATAACAGAATAGAAGATATTATAGTATGAACCGCCATACACAATCTTTACTATACTAAACATGTCAATGACCTATTTACTATATTATATTAATCAATCCATTGTAGATAACTGTTATTTTATTCATTTTGTTTCTATTAGCTGAATTTAATAAGCACATTACTTAACATAATTAATTATTTTTAACTAAACCATCTAATCACAATAAATATATAACTTTCAACAACCACAATAATAAATATAATAATGCCGCATATAATAAGCTGCAAATATAAAATTAGTAACATCAGATGACGACAATGCTATACTCACTCCTAACCAAAAAATATATGTATGTTAACTCACTGTCACATAAATAACATTTTCAAAATTCATCTGTAAACCTTACTAATGTATATATATATATATATATATGTATTAAATTAAAACCATGTTCAGTTTGTCATATTACATTGAAATATATTAATTTATGATAGGTTTTCCATTTATTCATGAAATGATTACTTATTCAATATAGTCTCACATGTTATATTCATATATATATATATATATATATATATATATATATATATATATATATATCTAGATATATATATATATGTGTGTATATATACACATTCTCATTTAAAATTATATATTTCACTATTTACTTATCAGCTGAATTATTTATTTCATATTAATTACTTAAATAAAGTGATCTGAATAATATTTAGTATATATTGTACTAAATAGATAATTATTTTTATGCTAATATATATATGTGTGTATTTACTCATTTAGTTTATTTCTATGAATTCAGTATGCTAAGAAACTTATCCAATATATCTATTTCGTTCATTAATAAATATTAATAAACTATATCATCCGGCTCAATAAGCATTTTTACTGTAAACAACCAGACTTCATATGATCATATACTCACACAAACATACATCAACGAGACCACAGTGAACCTTATATTAATGAAAGAAAAGTAAACAAGCGCACAAGAATGTAATAAGCACTCTAAAAATGTGTTATTATACTCATATCTATCTAAACTCACAACAAAATAAATCATATAACAGAATAAGACAGCATGGAAAGTTAAGAAATATATCATTATAAATTACCTGTATATAGTACAATAAAAGTAAAACAGATTTAATTAAAAATACACTATTTACTTATAATGTCTTACTAAAAATTTGCTATATTAACTCCATTAATTTAACTATTTTATATACTTTATATTCAATACTAATATTGTGGTTTAATATATTAACTTATTGGTTTAAGTATTAATACAATATAACTTATATTTAGTAACGGAATTTGAATACTATTCTTTTATATGTTAGAAGTCGATTTTTTAAAATTTATAATAATTAATGAGTGTTTATCGAAGGTAAATTCACTAGGTGACTACTATATTTATTCAGGAGAATTGTTCGAAAAGTCTACAACTAATGCACAGTGTATTTTTTGATTGACCACCATATCCCGTCTAGGAAATGTAATAATATATTATTTTTAATTACAACAGATAGTATTTGTTAGCGTCGAAGTTACACTTTAATCAAGACGCCCCAATTCAGTGTATGTACTATATTGTTATTCTCTAGATACTACATGTAGATTGATAATGTGGTCACATCCTTTATTTTGTAGGTTATTGTAATATATATCATGGATCCGGCCGATGGACTTAAAATATTTACTTGCATTATCTACGTGAACTTTGTCTCGTAGAGTACATCTATTTTCATTTCATTTCTACAGCTGCACACATTATTTCTGTTATAGTTACTATCTTGTGTATTATTACTATATCTTTTATTCTGGTTTAGCATCTGTCTGTTATGGCTCTTAATTATATTTCAAGACTAGCCAAAATAGCCTCCCTACGGTCGTCTATTTTTGCTAGGCTGCCGCGTCGGAAATGAACGCTCACCAGTAAACCGATGGAGACTCAGTCATATTTCGTGGGTGGGTAGACATCGATTTACTATGTTTCTAACCAAGAATATTTTTAGTTTAAAAACAAATAAAACATGTTTAAAACATTTTTTTACCCACTCTCTCCAAAAGTTTTTTTCACCGTCCCCCAAGAATACTAATATTTTCAGTTTAAAAAAAAGGTCGCCCCCCCCCAATTTATTTTTTGCCCTTATCCGTAATAGTAATATTTTCATTTAGAAAAAGAGAAAAAAAAAAATAATATCTACACCCCCACCCCTAAATTTCTTTTTGGACTCTTCCCCATGAATGGTTATATTTTCAGTTAGAAACAGAAAAAAAAGAAAAATTTTTAAACTCCCCCACCCCAAAAAAAGAAAAGATATTTGTCAAAAAATTTTGGTGGGAGGGGGGTAAAAACTTTTTCTTTTTCTAACTGAAAATATTACTATTCATGGGGAAGCATGAATAGTTATATTTTCAGTAAGAAAAAGAAAAAGTTTTTACCCCCGTCCAACCAAAATTTTTTATTTTACCCTTCCCCATGAATAGGAATTGTATTTAAGTTAAAAAAAAAAAATAAATAATAAAAATTTTTACCCCCCCCAAAAAAAATTTTTTTTAGTTACCTTTCCCCATGAATAGTAATATTTTCAGTTAGAAAAAGGAAAAAAACATTCCCCCCCCCAAATTTTTTTTTGTTACTCTTCCCCATGAGTAGTAATATTTTCAGTAAGAAAAAGAAAAAAAAAGAAAAAATTTTACCCCCCCCACCCCCCCCAAATTTTTTTTTGTTACCCTTCCCCATGAATTGGGATGTTTTCAGTTCATAAAAAAAAAAAAAAATGTTACCCCCCCCCCCCAAAAAAAATTTTTTTGTTACCCTTCCCCATGAGTAGTAATATTTTCAGTAGAAAAAGAAAAAAAAAAAAAAAATTTACCCCCCCCTCACCCACCTAAAAAACAATTTTGTTACCCTTCCCCATGAATTGGGATGTTTTCAGTTCAAAAAAAAAAAAAAAAAATTTCCCCCCCCCCAAAAAAATTTTTTTGTTACCCCATGAATAGTAATATTTTCAGTTAGAACAAGAAAAAAACAAACAAAATTTTTACCCCCCACCCAAAAAAAAAAATTTTTTTGTTACCCTTCCCCATGAGTAGTAATATTTTCAGTAAGAAAAAGAAAAAAAAAAAAAAAATTTTCCCCCCCCACCCCAAAAAAAATTTTTTTTCGTTACCCTTCCCCATGAGTAGTAATATTTTCAGTTAGAAAAAGAAAAAAAAAAAAAATTTTTTACCCCCCCACCCGAAAAAAAAAAAAAATTTTTTTTGTTACCCTTCCCCATGAGTAGTAATATTTTCAGTAAGAAAAAGAAAAAAAAAAAAAAAACTTTCCCCCCCACCCAAAAAAAAAATTTTTTTTGTTACCCTTCCCCATGAGTAGTAATATTTTCAGTTAGAAAAAGAAAAAAAAAAAAAAATTTTTACCCCCCCACCCGAAAAAAAAAAAAAATTTTGTTACCCTTCCCCCTGAGTAGTAATATTTTCAGTTAGAAAAAGAAAAAAAAAAAAAAATTTTTACCCCCCCACCTAAAAAAAAAAAAATTTTGTTACCCTTCCCCATCAATTAGAATGTTTTCAGTTGAAAAAAAAAAAAAAAAAATTTTACCCCCCCCCCCCCAATTTTTTTTTTTTGTTACCCTTCCCCATGAATAGTAATATTGTAATTGAGAAAAAGAAAAAGAAAACATTTTTTTACCCTCCCCCATGCATAGTTAAAATAATGTAACCAAATTAGTAGGCGCCTCGGTCATATCAAAGAACTAATGTTTAAATATGCTATTGAAGGCGCCTACGTCATATCAAAGAACCAGTTTTGTTATTTTTCCAAAACGGTTACCCATTTAGTAATGGCCGAGATATTTGTTGCTTAACTTCCTATTTACAATAAAACACCTTCGCTTATAAACGTAATGAATGTAAAGACTGATAATGTGAAAAGATCCTCTCAAAATGACGTCACTTCCGGTCTAACCGGAAAGATGATTCAGCAATTTAGTTTTCCTAAATGGTCATCGATTTACTAATGGCTCGTATATGCCTTGTTTACTTGTAATTTATAGTAAAAAAACATTCTCTTAACAACGTAATGTAAATAATGAATGAAAACTGTGAAAAAATCCTCTCACGATGACGTCACTACCGGATAAACCGGAAGTATGAGTCAGCAATTTAGTTTTCCTGAATGGTCACCGATTTACTAATAGCTCGGATATGCCTTGTTTACTTTTAACATTTAGTAAAAAACATTCTCTTAACAATGTAATGTAAATAATGAATGAAAACTGTGAAAAAAATCCTCTCACAATGACGTCACTAAAGAGGGGAGGAGAAGCCTGGGAGGGTGGACCTCCTAGAAATGCAAAGGACAGACTCGTAGACCGGCGTAAATGAAGACCCGAAGGCCAAGACAATACCAGTGAAGACCCGAAAGCCAAGACAATACCAGTCTATGTGGTTCAGTATTCATCGGAACAGATACTACACTTTGATCTTAGCCAAAAGGCCGAGAAAGACTTGAAATTTTAACAATAATCGTCATTGGAAGTATGGTTGGGAAAACACGCTGGTTTCTCTCATCAGTCCAGAAGCGTAATAATTTCAGACTAGAATCTGAAAGCAGTCTCCATATCCATTGGAAAACCAGAAACTGTTACGTAATTAAGGGAAATTGAGATATATATGTACCTAGAAGCGTGTAGAGATAGAAGACTAGTCGAGAGTGTACTACGAACACATTCGGAACTTTGCATTAAAGCTTATTGACAGTCTATTTTCACATCCCCGCCAGTGCTCAACTTTCATTTATAAATACATATTTTATTAGTTATACATGCAGACGTGGGCGTGTCCAGCTTATTTCTCTCATCAGTGCAGGAAATCAACAATTTCAGACGGTCGGAAGGCGCGAATCCGGTTTACAGAGTAATGCTAGAATATGCAAGCAGTTGCCATATCCATTCGGCCACAAGAAACTGGCATGTGATTAAGGGAACAGATGTGTTATTGATGTAAACTTTTGAAAAAGTTTCTAAATTCTTTTTTTTCAAAATTAAAATATAATTAAAACTACTTAGACTACTTCACATCCATGGCCGTCTCGATTATTTCTACGAATAAAAAAACAATCTAATCAGTATATAATCGCTCTTGTTTTTTACAAAGTGTATTTTATATAGGATTCAATAGTTAGGTGAACCGACACCACTAACACTGAATTTTAAATATATAAAATGTATTTTTGATGCAGAGTGTCTGATTTTTTTTGTTAGCTATTTTTTAAAAATACAAATGTCATCAGCTCGACACACATCCGGTAATAATACATTTTGAGTTGTCACTTATCCGAATTGTTTCTTATCATAACATATGTTCCGATAGTAATACAAATATAAATATTTTTTTACTATCGTGTGTGTATTCTGCAGAGATTTTCTTTAAATAAAGCCCTTTGATCTGTGAGAGTGTGGAGGTGAGTATCAGGCAGACGGAGGTCAGACATACTTCAGCACAACCGCAATTTAAATTTCACAAATAAAATGAGCGTCTCTATCCCATGGTGTATTACACGTAACATTTTTGGAACCGTAAAACCCCGTTTCCATCAAAGATAATAAATATCTCCCCACGCCACTCAGTGTTAGCCACGCGTCTCACTGTTACTGAAGGAACGAACAGATTTGAGAACCCCATCACACATGTGTCCGTTCTACATGAAGACATCAATATTTTTCATCTATTATTCGATATTATGCGACCGACTCTTGAGCGACTTAATAAATATAAACTTTATGAGTGTGTGCCGACTATTTTGGCAGCTCTTTGTATACATGAACCCATACAGACACACACAGAAAACTCTACTTAATATTATAGATTTAATCAAGTCATCTCCATAATTAGTTGTTCTAAATTGTGAACGTATAAATGTTTACCGGTGTAATGTCGATTTTGTTTATATACTTTAATAGGTTTAGCTTTACTTTACGCAAAATTATAGAGCATACAATACTATATACAACTAGATTACTCGTCTAACGACGTTGCGCAAGAAAATAAATAAACCTGCGAAGTGGCAAGTCCCACTTTTCCACTATGTACTTCTTATAGTTATCTTGCGTCAGCGCAGCTCTTTATGTAAAATAGTAGAACTCCTGCCACCCGGGATAATGAGGGAAATTTAATTGCCAAAAAGTGAATTAATGTTAGTGTCTTAGAAAAATCAAACATGTAAATGTTAATTTCGCTGAAAACGAATCTCAAATCAAAGTGACTTTCTTTATTTTGTATGCTGACAATTTTGAGTAGTGTTACTATTGCCATCGTGCTTATATTAACAACGTGTTGTCTAATATAAGAAATGTTTCAATCGAACAATCAAGCTGATAAATACAAAGTGTCAATAGTTTTTACAAATATTTCGTAACCTGTGTTTCATTGAATTTTACTTTTAAAAGTTGAACTCTCGACGTCAAAAAGTAAATAAAAGAAGATGGGTAGTTTAGATGGGACCGTTAAAAACAATTTCACAAAAAATAAAGAATCGAAAAACCAATAACTTATCTTATTTTGTATCCTAACAATTTTGTGTATTGTGAATACTAGTGTCGTCTTAACTATTATTATCCGAACGTTTCGGCCGATATCAGGAAAATTGATGTATAACAATCAGGATGAGAAATACACACTATCTATGAGAAGTAAACACACCCTGAATCCCGTGTGTGTGTCTGTATTTATAGATTTACATAAACACATTTGCACGTTAGTAAGTAAAAAAAGAAAATCCATGGTTTACGTTGTAACGTTAAAAGTGAATTTCGTCCCCCAAAAACAATCGCAAAACAGATTATTTTTAAATGTATCGTTACAGTGTGTGTATTATGATTACTATTGCCATCTATTACACAGTGCATTCTTTTGATGAAGGTTTGGCAAAGAAACGAACATAAATTAAACATAAGTTAAGCAAACAGCCTACCGACATTTGAATTGTCATCATGATCTAACAGTTAAAATGTTAAACCTATAAACCGCTATTCCCAACATGAAAATGAAATACCATCAGTGACTATTCGCAACTATTCTGTCATCTTAGCAATAGCAAAAGAAAAAAACGTAAGTAGCGTGTGTATGGCGTAAATGTGTAATTTGTTAATACGTAAATATATGATAAATATGTAAACGAAATTTTAATATAAGTAAAATAATGTCATTACCTTCTCGTTTACATCGAATATTATTTTTTCTCAAGGGATCTGCTATTCCTTTCATTCCGTCATTCAGAAATGCGAAAGACATTCATTGTGATTTTGGAACGCCCAGTGATTTTGGAACGAAAAAATAGTAGGTCAAGAGATCGGTCGTTATTTATGTTTATGATTTTTGGTCGTTAATAGGCATAGGGGAATGTCGTTTAAATGAAACTATGACGGTGTGAGGTCCATAAATAGAACCTATTTACACCAGTTTTCGTGAGAGTAAATGTATAAGTGAGAGTGAAATTACCTCCGAAATCCTTTGCAAATGACTATGTTCGCGAATGCTGCTAAGTCCGGACAAATGCCCCAAAATTTGAAAAAAGAACGATACGTATGCCTATTTTCTCAGTACACGGACCAGATATTTCCTAATGGCTGGCGGAGCAGATAAGCATATCAACGTGTCGATTATCAAGCTATGATAGTCAATGATATATGGAAGGCATTGTGTTTACTTGAATAGATAGATAACATTAATGTTATAGCTACAAAGTAAACCAAGATTATTAAATATTTCTTTAGAATATATGCGTTTATGTTTCACTGGTACTTGCACTAAATAATCAATACAACAACAATAAAAATATTCTGCAAAACTTTATCTCAAGAATCATGTAAAGTCTGGGGTAGTGATCTCATTACAACAAAGCAAGTACTACACAACACATTTGAATAAACATTGCAATATAACACATCAATGTTGAATAGTATAGTACACTTAATTGAACATTAATAGTGGTACAATAGTGCAATTAAAAGAATAGGATAGTTTCAACTTTTGACAGACTGAGACCAAGGCTCTACTAGTAATAAGTCTTAATGTAATATTTACGTGGGAATTCCAAACTGAATCAACCAACATATTGGAACCATTTGTTGTTATATATCTAGAGGGTAACCTTAGACACCCTGACATATTTTCTTGACTTTGGTCATATTTTCTAAAATCTTTGTATGGTATATTTGATTTGTAAAACTTAAAATGTTATGTTTTAATTCGGTGTGCAGCACACTCGTTTTTTTATAAAAATCGTGGAATTTTATTGAAATTCGTATGCTATTGTGTTTGTACACATGTATTCAGATTATATTTATACATTTATTTAGGCTATATAAAAAGATTAATAATTTAATACAATTGTTGTTTCACAGTTATTTTAGAGATAGAAGGGCTATTTCGCGATTACATATTTTGTTTGTTTTGCTGTCAGGATTGGTATTTTGCTTTTTCTCTCGATATGAGGTTGAAATGAAACTGTCGGAATTAGCAGCGGCTGTATTTATTCGCAAAACGACAACGATTAGTGTACCCTGATAAAAGATAAGCATAACATTGTATTAACATAATAGAAAAAGAATCATGTGATATTTAGCCACAAGACAGCGAAAGGATTTTCTATATGAATGCTTAATTGTATTTGCAAGCAGGGATTTTATGTACGTGGTATAGCACATCAGTAATGTACTTATGTAGTGGATTTTTACAACAGGTAACGAACTAAACTATGGCATATTAGCGATTATTTATGCATCCTTTATCAGAAACTAGCCTCATTGTATACTCAAGCTAAATTATTCTGAGTTTTCTCCGAGATGATTAAAGTAAATATTTCTGCATAAATCAGGTTGTCACAATATGTAAGTTTGATTAATGTTAGTTATAGTAATGTTAGTTTTATTTATTCAAGTTTGATTGATGTTAGTTTTATTTATTTTAGTTTTATAAGTTCTAGTTTTATTATTTTGCTAATAAAATATTGTTTATATTTATTTGTTTTTATTTTAATGAGGAAATTAGAGATGGCTTTTTAAAACCATTTATTACGCTTTTTAACTGGCTGTGTTTGCTTTTTCGGAAGTATCCGAACAATATTATGTTAAGTGCTTGTAAGACTTAATATACGAGACTTAAAATACATAAGTTCTGTTAATTATGTGTTTGTGTATTTTGGGAATCATTACAAAATATTTGATGAAAAGAAATTACAGATTAGTGAAATAGTTGATAATAGAGCAACGAAATATTAGTAAAGGCAGTGTAACTTTTATTATATTAGTGGCTATGTGACTTATTATAAGTGTGTATTGTACGGCTAATTTATCGTAATGTAAGTTAAAATCAAAGAAGTAGTGAAAAACAAAAGAGCAACATGATCGCAAACATCAATGTGCAAATACAGTATATTATCGAGTGTCTCCCTTATCAAATTGTAAAGTTGTAATATAAACTCACATACTATTTTCTACATTATTTTCCTTTTCACACTAGTCGGTATTAACCTAGAATTCTCTTTACTAGTGAGCATTGACTTCCAGACCTTTTAGCGATAAGATTGCATTGTGCATCAGAGGTTTCTTCTATCAATTGGACAAACTGAAACTTGACGAAGCTAGTCGGCAGTGAGATTATCCGATAGCTGGAAAAATACCGTGTGTCCGTGATTGCCAAAGGATGACCGCTAATCTTATAGCGATGGAACGTCTGGAATGTTCAGTTCAAACCTGATCGGATTAACGTCATTATCTTATGTAAGCCAACTGTGCAGATCTTAATGAGAGCACGGTATTAACTTTCTCTTAAAACTTATTTCCTACCAACTTCGAATGAAAGCTGTGGAAAACTTTTATAAATATGAAAGATCGGAATCTGTATTGGAGACAGTGTTACTACTTCTCTGTTTCCCGTTCTTTTTAATATCGTAAGAAAAAAAAAGACATAGATTCGTCTATCATCATACTTTACAACAGTTCTTCTTTGCATATATTATGTGGGTTGACGCTATGTTAGATCAACGAGATTCAGAAAATATAACTACTATAAAATAAGATATGCACAACATATGCATACACACTCGTATTTCATCAATGTAACGAATCGCACTCAAAGGCTCGGCTCCACACATTGATTGTGTAAGTAATACAAACATTCAAAACATTAGTTTGCTAGCCCATCTCTACTTTCTCGGTATCTTCAGAGAACTTACAATAGTTTATTTCGTTATGTATTCAAACATGGTTAATCTTATATATTTTGTAACATGATATATTAGATTTAGTAAACACTATTTAACTCTTCTAATTACAAGGTATAAGAATAAAAATAGTAGTAAATTAAAGTCAACTAGGGGTATTAGTGCAGGATGTCTGCAGATACCGGCTTCCTGACTAAAATGCACCAAACATCAATGTTATTTTTTTTATCGTTACAAAACTCTATCATGCTTACACACCCAATAACACAACTATGCTCCCTCTTCAAAACAACCAAACAACCCCCACTTAATATATAGTTGGAGTACGAGTAGACCTTCGTCAAGCATAGCTAACGATTAATAACACTTGTAGATCTTGCCGGCCAGTTTAAGTACTTCGATATTTATTCATAAAATACTAACCGAAAAGATACTTTAACATGTAAAAAAGTCGAATCATTAACACTTTTTACCAAAATGACCGGAGTAGGCATTAAATAACGCGAAAAGGGTTGATGTACCGTCAAACAAATCAAGCCAACCAAACGAAATTGAATTCAGGATTTTTTTTAAAACCAAGTAATATAAATGCGATGTAATTAGTGAAATACTCTGGGTATTATGTTGTTAGATGCCCTCCATATTATGTCTATTTAAGTATGTGAACACGGTGAAGGATGAGCGTTCATGAATTGAAAGTTAGTCTGAATTGCTCGTGGTAGATGCAAGCATACGTCTTGTCTATCGAGAAAAGGTTAGAGGAAGAACTGAGTAGTTAATGATAAGAACGTCATGTGAGTTAAATATGCATTCTCAGGTAGGAGGTGCCGTCTAATCGTAGAAAGAACACGTGACATGTTTAATGAGGTCAAGATTCCGCTGGCAGATGTCGTTCTGTCTGATTTATTTTGGATAATTTCAATTTAATTTCTGAAATAACTCTATCGTCTCGATGAGACGCGTTAATTCAAAACGTTGGTTGACCCAGGTAAAATGTTTCTAATGTGATAAAAACCCTAAACAAAGCAGGCCGCCACTGTAGATGTAATGGGTAACTGAGAATTAGGACGGAGGCTTTTGGATGCCACCCCAAGTTGGGAGAAGTTAAACGACATATCTGTTCACATTAGTTTGAAATCTGTGCATGTCGGTACTGCCGCGGAAACATAGAGCAGGAATTGAGTTTCAAAGGCTAAAAACACGAGGAAATAAGCAATTAGAGTAAAAGGCTATTCGGCATCTGGGGGCCTCTACAGTGGATGAATATGATTTAGCTGATTGTCGAGTTGGTCTAGTGAATTCATGTCGAGGGGCAGCAGAGTAGCCAGCTAATCGGAGCACAATCCATTGTAAAAAAAATCACAAGGATGCAATATTGCGTCGATTGGGCAGGGGCTGGAGCTTGGTTGATACTGAGGGGCCTAATAAGTTGACGATAATTTTTTGGACCTTGTCTAGGAGGGAGAGACTAGTGGATGATGCACCGCATTGTAAAAGGTTGATTTTCTACTATTTTGTATATATGCATTTAATGAGTGTTATTAAACTTTGTGGGTAATATGTACACAATTAAATATGCAGCCAAATTACGCACGATCTGACACTTCTCTAGGAAAAATGAATATGAGATATTGCTTGATTTTTAAAAAAAATAACCTATTAATTTACTCATGGGAGAGAAACATGAATGCATAGGTTTCCAAATAGTTTTCATATAACGAGAAGAAACAATCTACGCACATATTCACTAGAGTACCGTCATCCCCAAGCACGCACACATGTATATATTTTGTTTGGTGTAATGTTAATTAAGGAAATGGCTTTATTATGATATTAGTCATGAGTAATTGCTGCCATGTAAATTGAAATTAAATGTTATTATCATATAAATATGCGTATGTTTGATTTATGCATGCACTCAGGAGATTAATATTTCTATAAATTAGTACCTTTCTTTAAAATACTGAAGTAAATTAAAATGGAACAGATTGAACAGTACTTAATCAAACTAAACGAGAACAATGAAACATTCGGAAATTAAATACATGAGTTAATCATTTAATTTAAATATTGATTGTTGTAATTGCACTTTACCCATCTTCTCAAACAAACACATCAATACACATATATACTGAAAACGCATAAGAAAGATATATTATAACAACTGATACTTCTCATACTTGAAGCTTAGTGTTTTTTTTAGTTTTAAACACGACGATTATGACGTCAATATTAAAAAAAGGATATGCAGGTGGGAAATTAGATATGTAACAGATCAAATAAGTATATTGCAATATGTGGACGAATGCATTTTATTCAGCAATATTGCTTCATTTATTTTATTTACACAGTATATATAGCCAATTTACTGAATACTACAACATTATGAAAGGATACATATTTGAATAATTTGTATACAACACTACATATACAGCGATTTGAAAACCGATATGTATATAGTATATAGATATTACAATAATACACTTAATTACATTTGATCAATTATATTATGCACATAGAGTTAGTTCTCGCTTACAGCGTGTAGAAACACATTTTTACACTTTAAATGAAATACATTAGACGTGTAACTACCGATTTTTTAGTCATAGAACATTTATGTCAGTCTCTCACGTTGACGTGTTTGTGTCGGTGTTTGCCGCTGTTTTCTATTAAACGTCACAACGTATCAAGACAAAGAGTCACACCAATATGAGAGTTAACTGGACGGAAAAGATGAGAAACACTATGCTAGTACATACATTTAACATTGATATGCACTTCGTTTTATTAGGTTGAGGGAAGTTCTATGACATGAATTCGGTCACATTTCATTTGAAGTGGACATGGTTGAAATCAGGAAGGATCCAATCTCGCAAATGTTTGTTAAATTAGTAGGGAGCACTTGCATAGAACCACGTTCATTGCAATCTCGTCTGACGTTATAAATATGCAGGTAAAAGGAGATTATTGTTTCGTTGTTGTAGAAGATGACATTTTGTTGTAAAATACTTACAAGGAAGAAACCAAAGACTGGAGGTCAGTCGGGTAGGTTCTCTGAAGATACCGAGAAAGTAGAAATGGGCTAGCAACGTTCTCCTGTGAAACAGAGATTGCGGGGATGATTTTGTTTGTCAGTCTCGCTTTAATTTTAAATCCCATCTTATTTGATCTATTATAATTTAGTCCCAAATTATTTCTTATGAGTCGGTCATTTGTAAGTTTAAAATGATATGATTTCAATACATTGATCGGTCAATTTCAAATTTTAAATATAAATTTCGTAAGGCGTTAATGCATGAGATTCAAAATATATATTCTAAGCTATTGGTTATCCACCTTTGGAATACGAGTTTAGTTTGGACAACAGGAAAAATAACTTAACACAACACATTTGTAAAACTATATATATAAGCTTTCTTATATGTTTAACAACGGTTATCAAATTAAATTGTCATAACTTGTTTAATATTAATTAAACATATTTTTTATGAACAATTCAAACCAAATATATATGTAATGCAGACCCACGAAAAGTCAGATCAGCCTGTATCGCTTACTTTATAGATAAAAACACAACATAAGTGGATTAATGAATACACACAATTATAATAAGCACAGTTCATAACATATATGCTAATGTAATTATTGAAATCTTGATAAATAGGAGTATGAGAAACAACTGCCTACAATACTAAATATTTTACGAAAATAAAATAAAAGTATCCAACAGTACTTAGAATATACACTATCATATATTCGACTAAACGTGCAAATTACATCGATATGTTCTCAAGGAATACGTTTAACAGTTGTACACTTAATCCTGATATTATTTATGCCCCTATATATATATATATATATATATATATATATATATATATATATATATATATATATATACATATATATATATATATATATATATATATATATATATATATAGATACATATATATATATACATATACATATATATGTAAATATATATATGTTTAACTTTAATATTTAAAAAATATGTATATTATATGCATAATATATATATATATATATATATTATATATATATATTATATCTATTTATGTAATTATCAATATACTTATCTATCTATCTATGTATCTATATATTGTCTCTCTACGCCTTCTCTCTCTATATATATATATATAAATATATATATATATATATACATGTATATATGTATATGTGTATATATATATATATATATAATATATATATATATATATATATATATATATATATATATATATTCATGAGGCTCTTAAGTTTACGATGGAAAGTGAGAAGGATAACTGTCTTCCCTTCGTGGATGTTCTTGTTGAACGTTCAAGAGGTGGCTTTCTCACTTCCATCTATAGGAAGCCTACTTTTACTGGGCTGTACGTAAACTAGTTTTCTTTTGTGCCTAAGTCTAAAATGGAGGCTTAATTTACACTTTGGTGCATAGATCCCTCGTGATTTGTTCTCTAAGTAGATTAGATTGTGAACCTAATAGGATCAGGGATATATTCATTGATAATGGTTATCCTGAAGACCTTATCAATGCTTGCATTTATAAAAAACTTGCTGACTTTAAAACCCCAAAATATTTGGGCCTGTAAAATGCCCCATTTATTTGAAATTACCGTTGATAGGGGGTAATAGTATTAAACTAGGTAAACAGATTGTTGATAGCATTAGCAATTGTTTCTACTCTGTTTCCCTACGATTAGTTTATGCTACTTTCGCAAGGATAGTGTGCCCTATACAAATTATAGTAATAGTGTATAACCAATTTAAACGCCAATGTGATGCTGGCTATATAGGGCGCATCCCCTTGCTTTGAAGACCCGCAAAAACCAGCACATTCCATCAAAATACGTCAGGGAAGGGTAGGATCCTTGTGTTACCCCTCCCGTAATTCTTTGGACTCTGCTATTGGCCAGCATTTGGTTGAAACCCCAAGCTGTGCCAGTAGCTATAAAATAGACCGTTTTGATGTATTGCATAGAGCAGATTCCAAGAACAATTTGAAAACATTGGAATCTGTCTCTATTGCTATTCGAAAACCTTCCTTGTGCCGGCAGAAGGAATTTCTTAGATCGCTTAATCTCTTTGGGGAACTTTGAACTTCCTCCCCTTTTTTTGTTCCCTAACGCAGTGCCTTTTAATCGGTTTTTATATACATCATTAAATTGACTTTTAATCGCTTTAGCGCTAATTGTAGCACTTTCAACTTCCCCATTTGCTCTTTCTTTCGACAATATTATTAATTAAAAGTATCGATTTTCTCCTGAAAGATGATAGTCGAAAGGGCCTTAGATAGATTTCCGCGTATCATTTTTAAATGTATTTACAAGTTTTGTACCTCAAAACAGTTATTTATTCATATATATATATATATATATATATATATATATATATATATATATATATATATATATATATATATATGTATATTATTTATCGCCCTCAAGCTCTCTGCGGAGTAGTGTAACGAGTAGTATTGCTACAGCCGACATAAATAATGTCACCACATACCCGTAATAAAAATGTACAAGCTAAGGCTCAAACTTGCTTTATTTTAAAAGTTAATGCCCTTATAGATATAAAATAGCCGTAATGAAAACTCCCGAAACTCATCCATTGATAACATATGTTATACTGCACTTACTCACATTAACCAAACACTAATAACCTCCCTAACAATATCGTCGATCAGCAAATTAAACACTGTTTAGCAGCTATAACAAAATGAATAAATGAATAAATAAATAAATAATAATAATAATAATAATAATAATAATCTATATTACTGCAACAAAATGCACCCCTCATTATCAAATAGATAGAAAAATAACAAAATATTACACATAAACATATTTCCACTACTGACAAAAACATGAACTCCGTTTCACTATTTACTATAAAAAATTTAAAACAACTAACTTATTAATTTAGAAAATGATATTGGGCAAAGGTTTACTAAAAACTACTAATGCTTATATGTTTTAAATGAGGAATGGGATAATGTGTCTCCAAAAATACATATATATTGGTATGACTAGGACTAGTATCTCTCGTCGCCTTACATATCGCTTCTCCTACCGTCATAGCTCTATTTACCAACACTTAGTAAAGCACGACGCCTCAAAAAATGAATTCAGGGACAGATTACTCAAAAACACTGCCATCCTCGCTGTCTCACATTGCAACCTACGCCTCCCTATAATTGAAGCCTTACTCATTCGAGCTAAGAACCAACCATCACTCAAGCTCAGCATGAAGAGGGGAAGGCACACTTAAATTCCTTTAATATATTATAACACAAATTCTTTAAAACGTGTTAATCTAGTTTCACCAGTGTTAGTTGACATAAGTCCTCACGCGCCTGGAGAAGAATCATGGGAGTCTAAAACCTTAGCAATGTTGGCAAGTTCCTGTTCACACTCGAACAGAACATTAGATCATTAGTCCCTCAACATGAAAAGATGGGTCAAAAAAGAAACGAACAGGAATTGCCTATGTTGTTTAATAAAACCTGTATATATATATATATATATATATATATATATATATATATATATATATATATATATATCCGATACAGATACGTCGTTATTACATAACTTATACATTTTCAATTTAAAGGCAAACTAGCATATGAAGGGGCTCATTCTCACGATCGATCTCTAAATGTGATCGATACTTACGTGCCGTATTTTTGGTAAACCAATATTATTCATAGAAATACGTCCATCAATTTTATTTACTATGGCGGATATTAGCCATGTGTTCCAATGAAAAGAAAACAATCTCATTCGAAGAGATTTTTTTAATATATTATCCTACTACATGAACTATCGTCAGAAACTCTTAGTAATATACCTTAGTCTTTGAATCATTACTTAAATTTACCCCTTTGCTATGACTAATACTCAATTAAATCTAAGTTTCCTTTTAATTTTACTATAAATCAAATAGTTTTATAAATTTCTATGAAGAACAACTCGAATATGTTATAAGCAGTATTATTATTTACTAAAAATAAATCACATATAAATTCAGATAAAAATCATGGCTGTATAATCGTGCGTAAACATAAACTTTTAATATTTTTTGTGCTGTTTAAGCAGTCAAAAGGTGTTTAAAACGTAGAAAGAATCGCATGTTTGCACCTTTTGACTGCTGAAAAAGTCCATAGTTAAATAGCGGGTACTTTACTTGACATTAACAAGGCAAATTTTCCCATGAGGACAGAAACAACTACGATGACAGAATTGATACAAGTTACGACGAGGGAAAGATGTGGCCTGCGTTTATTTTAAGTTTGTATCCAAGGTTATCACAAACATTTAACGCAGTCTGCATTTCGAAAGAGGTTATCGAGGTTAGTTATTGAAAGCAGTTAGCCTGTTAGCGATTCCACATATTTATTTTGCATAGTGACTACCGAAACCTTCTTTTAATGCAACTGTTTTAAACTTTCGTTATTTTCATAGAGTGTGTGCAACTAAGATGTGCCTTTGTAACGCATTCATCGTAAATACGCGTGTCTTTAACGACAACAGAAAATAATATATATATTTTTTATAGCGTCTAGCGAAATGTCTTCTTTTTAGGTTATTCTCGTCAATAGAGTGCAATACAACAGGAATGCTTTCCTACATATTACAAGTCTGTAGCCTTTACATCTAATTTCAACATATACTCATGATAATCCGCCTCTTAAATTACAAAACTTAGTTAATTTCACGGAGTGTTCACACCCTTTCGACTGACATGATGTCTATTTCATTAACCATTAATCCCGAGAAGGTTATCGCCTAGATAAGTAGAAAGCTTACAGAAAAAATGTAAAAAACACAAAGCGAATAAACGTCACAAAATATACCGTGTCGTAATTTTTGAAAGATTGGGTTTTGTTAGAATGAGGATAATAGTGTTAGGCAAAATAATTCTATTGTTCTTGTTTTCCAGTAAGCACATGGATTAGAGAATCAATAAGCGTCTTAAACAAGTAAAAAAATGTTTTTATAAAATATGCATTTGTTTTCTTTTAAAGTATCTTCTAAATTTAAAGTATTTTTTTGTAAATCACGTAATGTTTATCTTTCAGACAAATACTGTCCATTGTGTAATGCTTTTAATTTTGCAATATTTGATGTTATTAAGATCATTAGAAACGCTGTGTGTAATAAATGCGAATATGTTTTTTTTTCCGAAAGAATATACAAATGTAGGCGTACATCTTTTCTTGTGCGGTACAATTCCGAAAAATGAATTCACAGAAAATAAATTCAATTAGAATGTTCTGGTGTTTGAACTTCATATATATATATATATATATATATATATATATATATATATATATATATATATATATATATATATATATCATCAAATGATATATATGTATATGTGTCTTGAATGTTGAGATAAACAAATATGTATATTTGTATTTAGAATATGTTCAATTGACTTGTTGTTTGCTCTGCCTTCTTAATACTATTTTGTTAATTAATAGAAATGCATATTTTGCAATTAAAGCCAAACACACACACACCCACACCCACACACACACATATATATATATATATATATATATATATATATATATATATATATAGTATTTTAACTAATTTCTTCTAAACAAGGCAAATTGTCACAGTAGACGTAAAGGGGCTACTGATAATTAGGGTTAAATTTTAAAGGGTCATCCTAAATTGGGAGATGCGTAGCTTGATGTTTGCTCACATTTGAATGTCTGCATGTCGCTACAGTCGAAGAAACAAAGAGCATAGATGGTATTCCAAAGTCATGCATCACGAAAAAATATGTTGGGGTAGAAGGCTCTACACCATCTGGGAACATCCACAGTAAATAGATGGGATTTAACTGATTGTCGGGGTAAGTCGATTGTATTTACTTTAAGGGGCACCGACGCAGCAAGTACATCGTCCCACATTCCGTTAGAGTACTTGTAAAATAAGCACAATGATGCAAAATTGCAATGATAAAACAGGGGCTGGAGCTTGGTAGATAGTGGGGGACTTATTTGATTAGCGGCTCTTTCTTGGGCCTTGTCAAAGAAGGAGAGACTAGTGGCTGGTGCACCAGCAAACATGTGACAATACAATGTGTTGCATGGACAGATAGTTGCTATGTAGACATATAAGATACTGTCCAGTGTGAGAAGTGGTCTAGCCCAGTAGAGGAACCCAACATTCTTTGTAGCAGCATTGACAATGTCCTCTATGTATTAATTCTAATGTATGTTACCTGTGAATTTTAGACCGAGGAGTTTACACGTGGGACTCTCAGGTAGCGTGTTATCAGTCATGACAATTTGTGGTTAAAGAGGGTTCTTGTAGTTGTTGAGCGAGCATAGCTTTGTCGTAGCATCGTACAGCTACGCAATATACCATTCAACTGTTGATAAATCAGCCGTTCTAAGTGTTACTTAAGAGTTTGGGTTCTTGCACTACTTGTCAGAAACAGCAGCCACACAAGCTGTAGACCCTGAACCTACAACCTGTCGAGACAAGAGCTGCCCAGACCAGTTATGTGAGACTCAGTGACAAAAAAACTTTCCCGTAGTTGCCCAGATAAAGAGAAAGAGAGACGGTGTTCATGGCGTTAGTCAGGAAACAAGAACAAGCACTGGGTTACTTTGAAAAGTACCTGTGCTAGTAGTTCTACGTCTGACAAATAGACAAAGCATGCGGGCAAAGGACGGTTATAAGCAGAGCCCATCTCTTCTTAAAGCAATTTTAGTGATTGCAAACCGGATATTTGGTTCGAGACACCAGTTCTGGGAAGGTTGCCGATTAAGAATACAGGGGCCAACCTCCCCTAAAGGTTTGCTGGCAAGACGTGAGTAGTCAGTAGCACAGTTTTATATCAGAGCTTTCCTTCTCCTAGATTGATGACGGAAAAGGTCTACAAGTCCATCATACCGAGATGGGTAATCGTGTGCCCGTTAATTAGGCAGGTATTTCAGAGCTCCGGCAGCTAAAAAAGTGTATCTCCCTCTCTCTCTCTCTCTCTCTCTCTCTCTCTCTCTATATATATATATATATATATATATATATATATATATATATATATATATAAAAGTGTTACTTTCCTGCATTGATGTGAGTAATAAGCTTGAAACGCTTGCCTTTGAAGTTATTATTAATTTAATATTATCATCACATATTATGATAAGCCCCTTTAAGATATGAAAGTTGAGCACTCTCGGGGTTGTTAAAAATAAACTGTGAACAACCTTTAATGCAAAGTTACGCATACGTTCGTCGAACACTCTAGATTAGCCTGTTATCTGTGCCCGTTTCGAGGTGCATATATATCTTAATTTGCATTAATTAAGTAGAAGTGTCCGGTGGCTGAAATGATATAGTGAATCCTTTCAGATTCTAAGCTGACTCTGTGAACCAGATTCATCAATCGCACCTTTGATGTTTGGAAGCTAATTTAATTTCTCAACTCACGCACAAAACGTCATACACTTACGCGGTCAAACAAAATGCAACACCCAACTGCTTACCCAATTGCACGCATATTTGCAAACATAAAAACAACAAACATACCCACATTTAATTAATTGTTCATAATATTTATCACTAAACTTTCCATAAGAAGTGACCATTTTAGATGAAAAATTACTCACATAGTATAACTTGTAATGTTGTACATATATAAGTATATAGTGTTTCTGAAATAATGTGTTCTTTTTTATTAGAAGTACATGTGTTTTGATGTGTTTACGTTAACCATCTTAATACACTCTAATTTGTGGATGTTTAGGTGTCTCTTAATATTAAGACAATAACATACTTAACAAGTAACGGTCTGCGCTGCTACAAACGTGTCAATAAGAGGTGGTTCGTTGCTATTGTGTCATCTAGTGTGTGTCTCTCTCTCTCTCTACATAGAAGGCAATACAACGCAGAGTTGTGGCGGATAGACTTGAATTAGAGCAAATTAAGACCTATAATGGTGGAATGAGTTAAATAGTGACAGGTTTAATATAATGTATACATACACATATACATATATATTGATTTATTTTTAATTTTCCTTTAAATACACATATGTATGTCTATTAACACAATAGTACAATTTTATGTAATACCCGCATCAAAGTGCTTTGGTGGAAACTCCGTATTATATCATAATATTTCGAAAACTTGTTCTTTCCTCAGATCTGTGTTCAACTCAAGTTTCAATGTGCTTATGAAGGTTGCAGTGGGGGCGCAGTACCGCAGCAAATACTGGTATCATTTTAAATCTAATTAGAGTTTAAGTTTTTTTTTAAATGTATGTTTACTTTATTTTTTCTTCTCTCACATTTTCAAGTTGTGTATCTCCCAAATCTATTTTTTTTTCTTTGTTTTAATATTTTTTTAGAAACTTTAAAACAAAAATAAAACCTAAATGTGAATCAAATGTAGTATTTGTTAACAGTAATGTGTTACTATTGCCATTACACATTGTATCATCTATTGTTCGTGTTATATTAGTGTGTATATTAATATTTCGTTTATTTATTGTTTTTTTATCATGTATATTTTATTAATTAATTTAATACAAGCTAGTATTATGTGTTAATAAATCGCTTGTATCGGGGAATACTAATTAGAACAATGGAAGGGAGGTAATTCAGCTGGGTATGTCCAATGATGTTTAAGTCGCTTTTAATTTAGTTATTTCTAATTATGTTAAATTAAATATGTTTATTCTCATGTAACTAATGTATTTCTTTTTGTCTTTTACATTAATTGTATAGGGTGTTATTCTCACCGGGGTGGTTTCGGACTGTTTCCACTTTTACTGTTGTTGTTATTGTTGTTGTTGTTATTCTTGTTCTTGTTATTATTATTATTTATCTATTCATTCATTTATTTGTTTACATTTTTTTCCAGTTGGCAAGTAATGTCGATTAATTGTTAATGTTGTAAATGGAATGTTAACGTGTGGGCAGTTTCAATATTTCTTATCATTAATCTCTGATATTGTTCTAATATTTTCCTTATTTTCGTTATTTATTTATTCATGCATTTAATGTCTAGTCGGGTATTAACCTATCTTGGTGTACAATTATTTATTATTATTAATAGAATCATCATAAATTATTATATGTAATGTTTTGATTTTTGGTTAAGTTATTAGTATTATAAGTTTATAGACGTTATTAATTATTTTTACTTTATTTATTTACTTACTTTAATTTAATTTATTTCTTTATTACTTCATTCATTTATTTATTTTTTATATGTTATAATAATTGCATTTCTGTTATTTCGTGTCAAGTGAGTTGATATGTTGCTATATTATTTGTTATTATTATGAAGGGGATTTGTTGTTCCAATATTAGTATTTAATTCTTATTTGATGGTTAAATCCAGATCAAATCAATACAAAACATGTGAGATGTGAAACTTTATCAGAATAGAAATGATAATCTTAAGTATCACACTTATATATATATATATATATATATATATATATATATATATATATATATATGTATAGTATAATATTTGATTTTCATAACCTAAATAACCAGAGTTCTTAACTACTCTATTAAAGCATACACACATAATTATGAATTTATTCAAACAAGCTCGATACCTGGACACACCGTAATTACAGTCCGGACGCCCAAACAATATAACATGTAATTACTCTGAAACCGATTGCATAAAAGTAGTAAGTGGGCAGTTGTTTGATAACCACGATTAGAACATGGGCAGAAGTGATGAAACACTTGGTAATACTTAATCCTACAGGATATATATAGAGTATTTATGTATAGCCAAATACGTTGATATACCGTCGAATTAATGTAAACTGTTATTTCAATTGCCTTATAGTAACTCATCCTTGTTGTTTTCCACGCCTTGATTATTGCTATTTTTTTCTAATTCACAAGGTGTTTCATTTACAGAGAATCAACACAGTCTTATCTTGATATTAGACCTATATAAGTCAATAACATCGCCCACAATCTCTATTTTTATGCAGATAACTATGTTTGCCATTGCTTCATGTTGTATGTAAGCATTAGATTAGAACAGAAAGTTAATCGGATATTCAAACTATATATATATATATATAAAAGTAATCGATGAACACGTGTGTCTGGCTCACTGCCGTCATCAGCATAGCTAACTTAGACAGAGATCGAACCTTCAATATTGATGTCGATAGTCCACCGTTCTACCACTGGACCAAGAGGTTCCGTCTAGAAATATGTACGATTTTTATCACCTAAATATTTAATGTATGTTTATGTAATTATTTTTATTGGTGATTGTTGCGTACGTTGTTATTTTGCTTACTATTATTTCGATTGGCTGACTTTCCTAAGTTATTAAGATGCAGAAAATTGCATTATTAGTCGCCCTTAACTCTATAGGACGTATTTTTCCGTCAATATATATTTTAATTTATTTTATACGTACATAAAAGTAATTCATGGACACGTGTTTCTGGCTAACATCCGTAATCAACATGGCTAACTTAGACAAAGATCGAACCTTCGATATTAATATTGAACACTGACAATGTCACTGCATTCTCTGTGTGTTTATGTGTCTCTCACTCTCTCCCTTCCTCCATCCATCCCCCCCGCTTTGTCAAGCGATATATTGGCAGTGTGCTGTTTGGATCTATCCCCGTCGGCTCGTGTTAGACTCGCACACGAGCGAAGAACACTTTGGAGTTTGATTTTAAATAATCATAATAATTTCTGCATAAATAAATACATATTGCTATGCATAAAGTAATATTGTTGTCCTATCATCACGAAGCCTTTATGGCCTAGGACCCTAGCCAGCAAATGATTTATTCTTTGAAGATAATTAAACACGCCTAAATAAGCCAGTCCAATGACGCCACTTTGCAAATCGACCAACCACCCAGCCGGGGAATAAGCATATCATTAAAAGGATGTGCATGTTGTTTGTCGTGCGTAGGGGGCAAGTTGGTGCCGTGCCAGGGCGAAATAATCTTTCCAGAAAAGTGAGCTCGGTGGGACACACAAAGATACACTTACATGATTTATCATTGGCAATCACATTTGAGTGAGAAAGATGTGTCCCAGGCTTACCACAGACACAAGCTATACATTAATCCACTGTCTTAAATCTTGTCGATGACAGCTACATTTAGTAACAAGATAATAGATTAGCGAAATAATACAGTTATTCAAAGAACAGCTACAAGATCTGAAAAGGCCACACTAGTATAACCTGATTAGAACAACCTGTAACATCCACAAACTAATGTAGGTGGTCATTTACTTCTGCCCTAAATTACTGTGTGGGTTTGTTGGTAAATTACTTACAAAAATCATTTGTGATTAGAGCTTTTTTTTTAACATCTGCTACTAAAAAAAGAAAGGAATATAGACAAAATGGCTAACACCAACCAAACATCCTTAAATAGAATCATCTCAGGTAGATCCATATATAGCAATTCTTACTGGGAACCGTTTGACTTAAGGTTATGGCGAACTGCTCCGAAAAAAAGATCGGGTTTACAAACTAACATACCACGAGGTATGCCTTTTCAGACGCTTCAGCTTCGGAATGGATCAGAGAATATCTCGTCGACCATTAGAATACAAGTAGAATATCTATGTTGGATAAATCAGGGGAACACAACGGCGACACTGCTAGTACTTAAATAATAAATAAAACAAAATCGAGGTGAGGCACTTAGTGAACTAGCAAATAGGATGAACCGACTGGTTAAGTAAGCGTACAGGGACGCCACGATGAAGGAAGGTTTACTGTGCAATTGTACTAAGCTGGGTTTTTTTCATATATGCTGTAAATAACCCATTCATTAAATAGAATGTGGTCAGATATAACCATGCTACATCATCATAGTCTTTACCCGCTTTGAGACAAAGCGAAAAGCTCTACGAGCGAATCAGAGGTGGCCACAATCCCGCTATCATATATGACACATTATTAAACGACTCCACTAGCAACAGGGCATGGTGGCTCTAAAAGAGTTAGGGTACCGCATACTGAATTATACAGCGGATAATGGTCAGACTAAGCCCATGGTTGCTACAGATGTAGAAGATCATCCACAACTGTAAAAAGTAAGTATTGTGCTTACACTTTGTCGAACTCTAAGAGACTGCAGCGATGGCATTTTAGCCATGCGAGACTAAAACGAGATTTCCCGATGGTAACCTTAAGGATGAGTAAATAACTTTAACCCAGTAAAAAAAAACAAAGGTACATTCGAATTCAATACACTAGAACCGACATGATCAGACGCCGGGTACCCGGACATGTAAACCTGTTAACTCCTCATAGAAAGTAAGATCCAGGGGGATCGCAACATCGGAAAACATCGATGTCATAGAAAGAAAAGAGCACTGAATTGGTGTTAGTGTTCTCCGAAGTGCGGCGGGACAGGTCATCAACCAAATAAATACTGTCGAAATATCAACAACATTTAATGAAGTCACGGTTAAATGACTATTTATGAGAAAACGGGGACAAACTATGTATTTGTTTCGAAGGGAGTGAAACAAAAACAGAATATGAGATGAGTTTATGTTTTAGGAGAAAAGACGAGAGAGTGAAAATATGTTTAAAATATGCAATTAATAAAGGCATAGTTAGAATGACTATTACCTAATTTTTCAAGGGAGAGTAAACATTTTTAAAATTGAAATTAAACAAGTCGAAACTTAAAACGACCATTATTTGAGAATAAAACAGAAAAAATGTATCCTCACTACACTTGTATGCTATGAAAAATATTTGGCGTTTGCTAAAATAGGCAAAGAGAGGGACGAATGTGGCAAAGATAGTAACTCCTTCTGTGGAAGTGGTGCTTCGTATTACATTTCGAAGTGTTTGTGCCAGACTTTGATTTTAAGTACAATAATTCACTGCAAGGAAAAATGTCACCACGAGTGTCGACAAAATTGTTAATGAAACCCGGGGTTGACGACTGCCATCGAGGTTCAACACAAAGTTAAATCAAGTGTCCCCGAAGATCTGTTGAAAACTAAGAACACTAACAATGTAGCTGGATTATGTGTGTGTGTCTCACTCTCTGTCTCTGTTTATCTCTGTATGGATGTCTAGGCCTCTGTCTGTCTGTTTGTATCTCTCTCTCTCTCTCTCTGTCTGCATCCCCCTTTCTCTCTCTCTCACTCTCGATCTACGTCAAGCAAGATATAAGCAGTCTCCCGTTTAGATCTGTACGCGTCAGCTCGTGTTAGAGTCGCACACGGCAAGAACACTTTTAAGTTTTAGAAAAAATGTAAATTCTCTTTCAGTGTAACTAAATATAGTTGTCTCTATGTAACTCACCATTGCTTTTCCATTATCACAAATCCTTCCTTTCCAGTCAATGGTCTAAGCAAGCAGATGATTAATTCTCTGGAGAGAAGTAAAGCCGCCTAATAAAAACAGTCCTATTGACGCAGTCGGGCGTGACTATAGTCTAAACGATAGTGTAACAAGGCGACATATAAGTGCTGAAAAACTGTTTTGTTCGAGAAAACTTTATCAATTTGGAGGCAGGCATTTTAATTAGGGTATGTAAGTAACTACGGGCATTGCAAGTTATTTTTTTTTAATTTTAAACAAAAATGAACACACGGCATTGCAAATTTTAGTCAGATATTAAAGAAATTTTAAGCATCTGTTAATTAATTAATAAATATTTTTTTTTATTTTAGTAACTATACACATTTTAAGTCACTTTAATGATTCAGATATAAAACATATATTATCATAATAATATAGTGTTGTCCTTGGTTAGAAAGCATTGTTTATATAGACATATTAATTATTAAAAATAATAATTAGCAATTAGAACGCCACACAATGCATTTTAGTTTTATTAACTTATTTTTTTCAATTTAATTTTCGAAGATATACTTCCTCATCAGAATTACTGAATTTCAAATAAAGATATATAAAAATATCTTTCATTTTTTTCCTTTTAGTTCTCATCCTGTTATTTTGGTGTTATCAGTTCGATGTTTATGAACGAATGAGAGTCTTTTTTTTGGACGGCACATGTGGCGTTCTAATTGCTTATTATTATTTTTAATAATTAATATTTCCATATAAACAATGCTTTCTAACCAAGGCCAACACTATATTATTACAAATTGCACCGCCATGTGCCGTCCAAAAAATAAAGACTCATTCGTTCATAAACATCGACCTGATAACACCAAAATAACAGGATGAGGACTAAAAGGAAAAACAAATGAAAGGTATTTTCATATATCTTTATTTGAAATTCAGTAATTCTGATGAGGAGATATATCTTCGAAAATTAAATTGAAAAAAAAAGTTAATAACACTAAAATGCATTGTGTGGCGTTCTAATTGCTTATTATTATTTTTAATAATTAATATTTCCATATAAACAATACTTTCTAACCAAGGACAACACTATATTATTACAATTTGCACCGCCACGTGCCGTCCAAAAAAAGACTCTTATTCGTTCATAAACATCGAACTGATTACACCAAAATAACAAGATTAGGACTAAAATGAAAAAAAAATGAAAGGTATTTTTATATATCTTTATTTGAAATTTAGTAATTCTGATGAGGAAGTATATCTTCGAAAATTAAATTGAAAAAAAAAAGGTAATAAAACTAAAATGCATTGTGTGGCGTTCAAATTGCTTATTATTATTTTTAATAATTAATATTCTATGTAAACAATGCTTTCTAACCAAGGACAACACTATATTATTACAAATTGCACCGCCATGGTCCGTCCCCAAAAAAGACTCTCATTCGTTTATAAACATCGAACTGATAACACCAAAATAACAGGATGAGGACTAAAAGGAAAAGAAATGAAAGGTATTTATATATATCTTTATTTGAAATTTAGTAATTCTGATGAGGAAGCATATCTTCGAAAATTAAATTGGAAAAAAAAATTAATAAAACTAAAATGCATTGTGTGGCGTTCTAATTTCTTCTTATTATTTTTAATAATTAATATTTCTATATATTATTATACCAATAATCAAATTTCAATGACTACGTTGCCGAGTAAATAAGATCCATACGGTTAGAAGTATTATACTTTTTAACGGCAGCTAGTATTTAAAACTATGAATACATTGCATTTTTACAATTCTCAATATTAAAAATCATCTTCTACCGTGGTCTTATTTTAATGATAAATATCATTAAATTGCATGGAATACTAATAAAATAAGTACTAGATACTAAAATGCATGTATTAATACATAAACACTTGAACTATCATGAAAGTAAGATTCCTTGCTAATTTTTATCGATTCTTTATGAACATGAATATTCATATATAAACTATGGTTTAACTTGCAGTGGCTCTCCTTACACATTCAGTCTATGTAACATATACTTGGAAGGAAATATTAAGATAAAATCGCTAACCGGCCTGTAGGGGAACGTGCCCAAATCACTGTAATGTAATATCGGGTTGAAGCATGGTGACGCTGGTCTGAAGACGAACTTGTTGTTTCGAATACACTGCGTTGAAATAGACACATTACTTTGGTTATCGCTCAGCATCGTCATAGAAAAGAATTACGTCGGCATGTGCTGATTCGCCCGTACATGCTTTGTGATCCGCCTAGAACTGGATGACAAGAAGAATTTTATATACATAATAATATATCATATTTAAATTAAATTCACACACACACACACACACACACACACATATATATATATATATATATATATATATATATATATATATATATATATAGTAAGCAATGAAAATATATATGGCAATCAAGCTACACAGAGGCTCCCGTGTTTCATCCCCGGGGGGAATCGTCAGGCTAGCTCTACTTACGTATCGAGCACTGTTGAAGTAAATACTGAAAACTGATACATAAAAAATTATATCTCCTTATAATATTTTATGTGGATACATGAAGTACTAATATATATATATATATATATTAACATTGATGGCTTGATATGAGTCAAGTAGGATATTGATTCAACTCGGTTATCTTTAACTAAAAAGTGGATGTTTGTGTCGTGTTTCTAAGTTTGCTTGGTGTGTCGTGTTTTAATAACATACGTAAAATTATGAAAACATAATATAAATAAAGAAACCCAATTCTCCATGTCCGCAGTTTGAAATACATTTAATTTCCTGTTTTCAAACTTATCAATTGGGGTTCTACTGAAAGCACGTCGTGTTTTCTATGTTATGTTTCGATAGATTGACGCGTTTTGCAAACGTGGAACACATAGTATTATCGTGTGTTTTGTTTAAGTTTCTGCAAATACGTAGAAGAACGTCTTAACTGCCTTTTCCCAGATATTAATTGGAACTCGATTTAATGTAGAAAGTATGGTATATTTCATACGTAAACTTACAAGTAAAGTTTAACGTTTAGATACTGAATTAAACAAATGTATCAATTTTGATATTGAATTTCTATATTTGGCATCGCTGCTTGTTTCATATGTTTAGAATTACAGCGTGCATGATGCTGGTAGATGTGAACTCTGATAAAACGTTATGCACGGTTTTTATGGCATTTGACTAGAACATTACTGAATATGGCAAGTATAAATTTATAAAGAGATTACTTAGGTATTGTTAGAATTTGTTAAAGCCCCCGTCACTGATTGGCTGTTGACATGTCCCTTGAGAGCCTCACGGATTGGCTGTCAGGCATTGCAACCCCTTTTTAGTATAGGTGTCACGTGAGCCTTGTATACGGCTTCCCATCCTCTTTTTCCACGACTCTGCTCGAGTCAACAACACATCGGCTGGTCTTCTCAGTGGTACAGCCGTCGACGGCATCACAGATAATGACCTCCCGCCGATACCCGAACTCTATGCTGGCTCTTTTTCAACGACTCCACTCCAGTCAACAACACATCGGGCGGCCTTATCAGTGATACAGCCCACGACGGCATCACAGAGAAAGACCCCCCGCCGTTACCAGAACTCTCAAACAGATAAGTTCTAGCGAACAACGTTTTCGCAATCCAACCAAACTCCAAACCCCGACCTCTCTTCCATCCTCTCTATGATTTCCCAGTGCCTAATGAACTGTTTGAAACTGTAAATACTCTCTCTATCTTTCTCTTTCTTACTAAATGATATGAAATTACACTCTTGTGTTTTGTGTTCCTTCTTCAGACTTCCGTCCTATGTATCTTTGATGAATTTATCCGCACATGGTTACCCCATTCTCACGTGGGAGAATTGAACTTTATTTCAGGATTATTTTAATCCCAACATTATGAATGTTATATTTTTAGTTACAAAATATGAATATTTAATAACTGTCTTGCATTTATCTAGTGATACTATCTTTTTATTTGTAAAACTCATTGATGTCTATTTCCAAATGCATTTAGAAAGTGCTTGCTTACTCAAATTAATATATAAAATGTAGAATACGTTTCTGTATAGACACGTATATAATAATGATTTTTTATAAATAGCAGAAACATAGGTTATAGTTAATATAATTTATGCGTAAAAATTAACGGGTTATAATATACCTTATTTGTATAGTAAATTTACAGTCATTTCAATATAAAAAGTGTGATAGTTAATGGGGCTGGTCATAAGTTTGTGTAAACGGTTGTTTCATCTGTTTACTACTATATCTCAAATGACATTTATTTGTGGAAACATATTGAAGTAAATGTATGTTGTTGTTAAAATTATCATCTCATATATTGAGGTTATCCTTACCTGCGTAACTATACGAATGAGATGATGCGTCAGTATATATATATATATATATATATATATGGGAATAGAAGGATGAAGGTAATCCGACGTGATGGTAAAATGAAAAAGGAAAACCAAAAACTGGATGTTTTTTTATGTGTACATCAACGTTTCGTCTTTATTTATAAGACTTCATCAGGATGATGATATAGGGAAAAGATATCATGCAAGCACGGATACATGTAGGGTAGACATGTTGGGAAGAAAAATAAAATAAAATGAAAAATAGAGGCAGCGTCTAGCTGGACGTCCGTACTTGTTAGAGAATGAAAAATGAGTGGGAGAAAAAAGGGGAAGGGTGGAGGGAGCAAGGACTACTGTGGCTGGCGATGAGAGAAAGAGGTGGGGGATGAGCAGGGGTAAAATATATATATAACCGTGTAGACATTGTATAAAGACACAATTGCATAACTTTAAGTTAGGCGTTAAATAGCATCTATTTTTGTTACCGTAGCATTTCCTTTGTTTTGTTAACATTCTCAACAAAAGAAACAGGGGCTTATGCTCAGACATAACGATTAGTTGAATCACAACTCTTCAGTGTTGCTATACAGGTAAGTGCCTAAAGCCAATAGCTAAACTCGTACGTCCAGTAGAAAGTTAGAGCTTTTAAACATTTGGCCATCAGACACAGGCCGTCAGTAAGCGAAAATCCAAAAAAATCTGTCAACTTCCGTAAGTAAATTTCGCGTACAAAAAAATTGTAGGATAAATTTCAGATGAAACATTTTTTCAGTCAATGAAACTGGCGGGTGGAAAAAAAAAGAAAATTGCTAACATTTTCCTTAATGCCTTATCGTCTGAGCCTCTAAGAGGAAACGTCAGAATGAGTAGTTTACCCGACTCGAACTTTTTTCTCTTCTTTTCGTAAGGATTTTTTGCCAGCCATTCAAAAGAATTTTGTTGTTTATAAATGCATGTCTCAGTGCGAAGCTGACTACGTTGGCAAGACATCCCAGAGATTAGAATTGAGAATATCCCAACACATACCACGTGATATTCGCTTAAACAAGGTTTCGAGATCATCCGGGAACATTCAGGCACATAAATCAGCCATCGGTAATCACCTCGTTATTACAAATATTTGTTCTGACAACTATTCCGATGGGTGGTTTTCTGTTTTACACAGTGCCAGGTCAAAATACCATCTCAATATTATTGACGCGTTAGTTATAAACAATTCGCGACCTAGCCTGAGTAGACAAAATATTTTGAAGCATCAGTTGGAGATATTTAATGATTCAAAGCCACCATAACGTTCAGAGATATACCTTGTTTTTTTCTTAATCGTTTTCTCCAACTAGAAACAATTTTTCCCCTCATATCTCATTCGATTTTTTTAGTTTAAAATTTATTATTTTGACGTTTCCTCTTAGAGGGTCAGACAATAAGGCCTAAAGGAAAGTTTTAGCAATTGTCTTTTTTCCACCCGCCCGTTTCATTGATTAAAACAATGTTTCCTCTGAAATATATATATATATATATATATATATATATGAAAAAATGAAACAAATGTAAAGTGACCTACTTTACAAGTTTATAATGATAAAATATGACAACAAAGAATAATTTATTGATAATTCCTTTTACCGATTAAATTTCAAACAAATAAATTATATCCTCACAAGATGAAATCCAGGAAATTATTTAGTATAAGAGATTATTAAAATTTAAAAAAACAGGTCCCAGGAAAATTTTAATGTATAAATGAAAAGAAAGTCTTTGTAAGTTTGAATCCCCAAATACTTCATGAGTCACTTAAAGTGTATTATTATTATTTATTTTTTAATTGTTTAACATAGTTCACACCAAACAAGGCAGCATGCAACTGTAGACGTAAGGGGATACTGATAAAAGGGTGACAGTTTGGAGGGGGTTACCTAAATTGGGAGCTGCGCAGCGAGATGCCTGTTTACATTAGTTGTACATTTCTGCATGTCAATAGCTTTTGGAGTAGAAATCCATTCGACATCTGGGAACCTCCACAGTGAATAGATGGGATTTGGCATATTGTCGGGTTGGTCTAGTCAATTTACGTCGTAGGGGGTACCAGAGCACAAGCTCATCAGAGAACAATTCATTGAAGGTACTTTAAAAACAGGCACAAGGAAGCAACATTGCAGCGATGGGACGGGGTCTGGAACTTGGTGGATGGTGTGGCACCTATTAAGTTCGCGACTCTTTTTTAGACCTTGTCTTAGAGCGACAGATAAGTTGATGATGCCCAAGCCCAGATGTGCCAACAATACTCTAGGCATGGGCGGATGGTGGCATTGTAGAGATATAGGATAATGGCAGGTGTGAGAAGTTAACTAGTACGGTAGAGGGAGCCCACCTTCTTTGCAGCAGCCCTGGCAATGCATTCAATGTATTTATTCCAATTCATGTTATCTGTGTAAGTTAGGCCGATGAGGCTGAATGATGAACTCCCAAGTAGAGTGTTATTTGTCATGACAATCGGTGGTTGAAAAGGTGTCTTGTAGTTATTGAAGTAAAGTAGCTTTGTATTTGCGGCATTAAAAGTTACCATCCATTTTTACCTCATTCAACTACAGACTGGATATCAGTTCGTAAGGATTCAGCCACTGCCTAAGATATGTGCGCGTCAGTTTTGCCCAGATGACGAGAGTAGAGCGTGTTGTCGTCAGCAAACATTCTTATATCAGTCTCAATGACATCCGGGAGGTCATTTATAGAAATCAGAAACAGTAGTGCTCAAAGGATAGATTCCTGCGGTACACCACCATTTATGTCATGTTGCTAAGAAGAACGGACGTAGAGTACAACCTAAATTGTTCTTTTTGTTAGGAAAAATGTAATTATATTAGCTATTTGTCCAATAATACAATATGAGTGCAGTTTTAGAAAACGCCCTTTTATGACAGACCTTGTCAAAGGCCTTGAATATATCGAGCGCTACTGCCTTAGGTTCACCTGCCTTGTCCAGTGTATGGTATATGCGTTCGGAAATCTGCAGTAGAGCGTGCTTGTCTAAATCCGTATTGATGATCATAAAGAAGTGTATCATTAACTAGGTTCCACACTATCGCTAGATTGATTAATGATTCACAGATTTTAGCGAATATCGGGAGTTGACTGATTTATCAGTATTTTAGAGGATCAGTTCTATCTCCAGATTTTTTGAAGACTGGTACCACAGAGGAAATTTTCCAACTATCAGAGAAACAAGATTCAGTAACACATTTGTTTGGAGAGGACAGGAACCAGCTCAGAACAGCATTTTTTGTTACTATTACTGGTATAAGATCATGCTCACAAGCTTTGGAGATGTCAAGGTGTGTTATGTTATCTCTTACTTGAGACGAGGTGATGATTAGGTTCTGAATTGTGGGTCTAGTCCGCAATGTGAATTTAGGTAGGGGTGGTTTGCTGAGTCCAAAGTGGAACATTTACATTACAATGTAAAGAATGTAAGGTTCCAATAAAATTCAAGAATATTTAAAATTAAAATTAAATATATTCCAAAATCAATAAATACATATATATATATATATATATATATATATATATATATATATATATATATGTTGATGTTTATTATCTATGTACGTTTACGTTTCGTCCTTTTTTCATCGGGATTCATCAGCATAGAGATATTTACTACCGGTCATGCGATTCGAAACCCCGGATTACAAGTACTTTGCAACTCAAATCCGACGTCTTTACCACACGGCCAATTTTAAATAGTGTATAACGGTGATAATGTTAACACTTTATAGGCGGACGTAACGTCTAGAGCCTTCTACTTCTTTTAATAAAAGGAACGAGGCATTCAAAGCTAGTGATTCCATGCCATGTTAATAATACACTTACAGTGCTCTACTTTTTCGTGGATCGACAAATAATACATATTTGTTATTGTTTAATATCTATGTACGTAAATGTTTCGTCCTTTTTTTCATGGGGACTAATCCGCATAAAGACATGACTATATATATATATATATATATATATATATATATATATATATATATATATATATATTATTGGAACTATTATCAAGCGCAGTGAATCCTAAGTGCCCTATGATTGGATGAAAATCAGCCAATCACAGACAACTGCTTCAATCTCCGCAGAAAACACAGGAGAGCGCCTTTTTTTTTTTAAATAATGGCCTTTTCTCTCCCAGCCTCGCAGCTGTCAAGAACGTTCTTCTCTGTCGTGTCTAGTGAGAGTGGGCTCATGCTCTTTTAGCGTATATCATACGCGCGAATCCCTCTTGACGTAATCACTACTCTTCACAGCATCCTGTTACAAGACAACTGCCATTTACAGTGAGCCCGCAAAGGCACTTCTTTTGCTAGCAACATTCTATTTTTTCTTCTCTTTTTTCATCTATATAAATACCCTTTCTTCATCTACCCAAGTTGTGTGTTATCTCTGTTCTTGTCTAGTCACGTTTTCATCCCACCAACTGTTCTTCCAGCGGAATACAGTATTCGTCCTTCATTTTAACGGGAAAAATTCCAACAATATATATATATATATATATATATATATATATATATATATATATATATATATATATATATATATATATATATATATATATATATCTTGTGCATGTTTGATTAAACAACATGGGCAATTTATGTATGTTTTTTTTTACCAATCTTTTCATGTTCACGGACCAATGATCTAATGTTCTGTTCGAGTGTGAGCAGGAACTCGCAAAAAATGCTTACGTTTTCGACTCCCATGAGTCTTGTTCAGGCACGTCAGGAGTTATGCAAATTAAAGCTGGTGAATTTATTAAGTAACTCGATTAAAACAATTTTTCTTAAATATATATTAAAGGCATTTAATAATACCTGATTCCCCTATATCGAGCTTGATTGATGGTAGGTGTGTTTGCTCGAATGGGAAAGGCTTCAATTATGGGGAGGCGCAGGTTGCAATTTGAAAGAGCGAGGATGGCAGTGTTCCATTACATCTTTTTTGGGGTGTGTCATGTTCTACTAGGTGTTGGTGAATTGAACTATGGGAGGAGGGGGACATGTAAGGCAACAAAAAATACTAGTCCTAATCATACCAATATACGAATTGTTCTTGGAAACAAATTCTCTTATTAGACATTTAATACATACACATCATTACTAGGTTTAAGTAAACTGCCCCCCTCCAATGTCGGATTATGTGTTATTAATAAGATTGTTTTTTTATGTTTTATAATTAATAGTGAACGGAGTTAATGTTTTTGTCAGTTGGGGAGATATATGTATAACATTTTTTATTTCATTTACTTGATCATTAGGGTGTATTTAGTTGCAGTAGTATTGCTTGATATTATTATCATAATTATTACTGTTTTGTTTTATATATATATATATATATATACATTGTGCATACCAGGTAATTGGCTCTGAAGTTGTGCATAGATAGATTCATACCGGGTCTATATACCAATTTTTTTTGTCACAGGCCTACATGTTAACTACGCCGTGGTGCACTGAGTGTAAATAGCGTAGTAATTTTATTCTGAGAGATTTGATTCCACGATTTTCCCATCCACAGTGAAAAATTATTTTCGGTACTGAGTCGATGGCGTACCTCCCTGACGTTACGTATTTCAGGTCCAGTAATTGAAAGTTTGGATAAGCACCTACTTTTATTTTGTCGATCAGAGTTGTGTAACGCAACATTTCTCGGTTCGATGCACGTATTTGATCGGCTGACAGGATTGTGTCGATGTGCATGTCTTCAGATAAAGGATGTGCCCAGGATAAAGATCTAAGGACACTCACTGTTGAGACTGGATTGCGAAAGACGGCATCGGGACCCAGATAAAACTACCTTGTGCTGTGCTGTGCTGTATCATAGAAAATACGCATTGGGATATCCATACGGCTGGTACATAAGTGCCGAAACTAGAGGACATGTGATTATATCTCCAAGTGTGCGGGTAAGATGGTAAATGAGATATGCAAATGTGTTGCACATCGTTAGTGCTTATTGAAAGCGAAGTAAGTTGCTTAGCTGCGCAAGCATGAATTATTTCAGTCTGTGGTAGCCATTGTTGCTGTTTTTTGGGTGGCAGTTAAATCATATGTGAGGGTTGAGAGGTATGGAACTGTATCAGCTTTACTTTTCGTTATTGTTAGAGGCAATGATTATTTTCGCTATGTTAGACATTATAGAGTATACATTATTAAAGTATTTTTTCATTTAAAATAGCGCTATTTTAATTAGGGTATTTAAACGAATTTCTATCATTCTAAAGAATAGTCTTGGATTGTTTTTCTTTTACATTTCTGTGGCAAGGTGTGGTAAACAAGACGTCTAATATACTTGCATGCTTTAATTATTGGGTTTTTGTACGTCTTTATTACCTGAATTAGAGGGTCTGACATTATCAGTAATACATTGTACTTGTTTTTGCTGTAATTATAAAAAACTATTTGATTGTTTTATTCATTTGTTCTATTTTTATGCTATATGTTATAACACTTTTTGAGTTTGCGATGCAGATTTAATTAATAATGTTAATAAATAATATTGTCAGAGTATCCCGTGTTAAATGATACATTATTGTAAAATATATCATGTTGATCGAATAGACGTATATCATGGAAAGCCCAGATATTCAATTCGATACAAAGTGGGCTATTTATTGATTTATGTTTGCTTTTGTGTTTGATGAAATTACAATAATTTAAGTTATGTTTATATTATGGGCTATATGATTTAGTGTTCAAGTTAACGGTTGAATCTAGGAGATTCGAAGTTCTCTTATCAGGGGTGGAACGTAATTAAGAGGGCATAGTTTTATTTAAAGTATGGACATCCTCAATGGGTGTATTATACATCCTGGATCTATGTGTTGACACTATAATAGGCATTCTCTCTATAAAAGCTTCCTTGGATATATTTAAATTCATATTATACTTCATTTAATAAATATAGGCGTACGATATCAGAAACGTTGGCAGAGTCCGATGCACCAACAATAATATCATAATTATTGTAGATTTGCTTCCATGTTCAAATCCTGTTGTAGAAATAAAACTCAAACACTCCTAGTAAATAAGATTAATTTCATTTCTGAGTAAGTTATATCAGAATTAGTATTGCCCAAAATTAGTGGTGTATTTTGTAAGATGAGGGATATATAGTAATATACATTATTAATGTTAAAGCAATTACATTTTATTAAGATGTATCTTTTATATCTGAAAACCATTGTATTACAGTATTCGTTGGTTTCCATGAAGAGAAGTTAATATTTTCCTAATATTTCTAACGATTCTATCAGGTATATTTTGAATAATGATACTTATGTCTGATTTGGATACATTAGAAAGATTATCCCGGCAGTAGATGTGTTGATCTTTGATGGGAAAATCTTTCAGTGCCAAGAGTAAAGGTGTCAACATGATTATGAATGTTTATGGAAAGAAGTAATTATTATTTCTGATCTTTGGTGTTTGAAAATGAGAAAATTAGTATAATATCCTGTGTACTTATACATTATTTCTTATATGTAGAATATTCTATGTTGTAATATTTTGTGCTTTGTTTCATCTACTGGAGCAATAATATCAGGGTTTGTTTACTTAATTAAAATAGTTATTAAGTATTATCTAATAGGGTGTGAGATGTCTTTCTGGTTTTGGAATTGGACTCTATTACTAAGATATATAATAGTGTTTAAAAATAATGAACGTATCCTTCATGCTTCTGGTTCAAATAAGTTTTTAGACGATCAAATGTATCGTTAGTTTTATTACGGGAACTATTGGCCAGGCAATTCTAGGGTCTATATAACTATTCCAGCTATGATTGGCCTTTTCTACCGGGAAAGTTGTTACCGTAAATTGATGAAGCTTTAGCCTCGTTATTGCACTCGGCACTTCTGGCATTTTTCTAAGGTGACACATATAACTTATCTGATTAATGGATCCGCAAACTTGATTCAATCATTCACATTAGGCCTTACTTATGAGCGGAAGCACAGCTTCTCTTCGAATCTCTCGTGAATCTGACAGTAGGAGGAAGAGTAATCGTGGCCTCAAAGGCTGCACACTCCAATGGCAATTCTATCACTGGCAATGATTGGGGCTTCCTTTAGCGACCTAATGGGCGCCTTCTCACATACTGGTTAAAACTTTCCAATTATTCGGGTAGTCAAGGGATCGGTGCATGTTATCCCGGCACTTCTAGCATACTGGCACCCGCCCCTATATGGTAAGGACTGTTCCCCATTGGGAACCCTCTGCCGTTGAACTTAAACCATGTTTCGTAATTCCACTTCTTGTGGTTTTACTTTATGGCTACCACCTCTCAATTTACTTTCCTCGTTCAGCTGAGGACTTAATCTCTCCTCGTGTTTCCTAGGTTTCTCAATGACCCTAACACTGCCCATTGTGAAGTCGCTAGCTTTGCCCAGAGTACGCAACGAATCCTTAATACTTTTCTGCACGTTCCAATTTCCAGTAGTCCATCGATGAAAGCGTCAATACGAATAGCCTAGATCTGTGTTATCGTGGAGCTATCAATCTCTGGAAAGGACAATAATGGCATTTTTTTTTAATGATTTACCAGTTGCCCTTAACCTTGTAACTCTTCAGCCAACTTCGATCACCGTTTTCTCACTGAAAAATTGCCGGATCATATGTTCTCGTAACACTTTTAAGCCCTTGGTGCTTATCATAGAAGGATATAATATACTTGGAACCGCTCCATTTGCGCCTTCATATGCCAAAAGGACCACGTCTTAATTTGGCAATATATGTATTGCCCTCGTCTTCTGAGTGAGGGTGGGAACTTCATTATACGTAGGGGCACTGATACTTCCTAGCAAGCTTATTAATGCCTTCTGAAACTTGTCTATATTACAATTGTCTCGCAAACAACCGACTCGAAGCCATTCATCATATTGCATCCAGATGTACTGTATTAAAGATTCGGGAGCGCTCAGTAGCGAAAAGGCAAAAAAACAAATACACTAAATGATCGCTTATCTATGACACCTGCACTATCTTTTATATTGACAGACGATTCTCTTTCTCTTTTTATTTTTTCTATCACCTGAGCAAACAAACATACAAACCGTTACCTAATTTGAGTTTTCCCTTGTTTCTTTTTCCCCAGCCTCTGAGTGTTCCTCTTCATTGGGATTATTAAACCTCATTAGCCCAATCAGACAAATGTTCTTTCGGTCGTCCCCTGCAATGAAAGTTCCTTTTTTCCGAGGTGAAAGAAACAACATTTTTTTTTGTTTTCAAATAAACGTCGTACTTTTAAAAATGTATCTGTTTTCTCTTTTTACTTTTAATGAATGGCTGGTCTTTGAAAAATATGTTTACTACATGAATGTATATACGACTCATCTACACTCTGTGTTAGTGTATACGTTTTCGAAACTCGTTTTCTTACATAACAACTCGTTTTTTTCTAACTTTTGGTTTTTATACCACTATACAAGTATACCATCTCTAAGTTATTTGGAAATCGATCCTTGTTTTGTTTTCGTATTGTTTTTTTTTCTTTCAATAATTATTATTTTAGTCATTTTAATTTCTTATATTTTTATTCGGTTTTTCTTTATTTTTGTTGATTTTTTCCAGGCTACATCGTTTACACATTTTTGAGACGGGCGACACCAGTTGGTAGCTGGATATGTAGGGAACATGAACATGAAGAGGGCTTACTTGCGAAACGTCCTCGGGTTTGCTTGTCCTGTGCGCTGCGAGTGAAAGAAAGAAAGAAGGAAAGAAATCCAACATGGCGTCCCTGAATGTTTATTACATACAGTTCACGCAAAATCTCGCAAAGTCTCGCTGCACGTATGGAAATTAGGTGTAACTGGATATTATAAAAAGCGAGTCTCGTACCGTCTCAGAGAAACGGAGTGTGCGAAGCGAGTGCACGTGTCGAGCAGTAAGAGCTGCTTTGGAGGTTAACAGTGACTTGCGACCTTCGTTATTATTTTAAGCTATCTCGGCGATGGACAAGTTCGACTTGAGGTTGATACCCGAGTTCGACGGCTCCCCCTCCGGACCCTCTGTAGTCGAGTGGTGGGAGAAAGCCGAGCGCGTCTGCAGACTTTGCAATATAAAGGATCCTGCACTGGTCATCCCGCTGAGGCTGACCAAAGGAGCATATTCGGTGTATCAGCAGCTCGGAGACGAACCAGGCCTGGAGGAAATTAGGCAGGCGCTATACGCAGCCTTTGCTGTGGACACTTTCGTCGCCTGGAGGCAGTTCACCGAACGGCGGCTTGGGCTAGATGAGACTGTGGACGTCTACCTGGCCGATTTGAGGAGGCTAGCCGCGCCGTTTGGTGGAACAAGCGAGCGAATACTGGGATGTGCTTTTCTGACTGGACTCCCAGACGGCGCCAGCAGACTGCTGCGAGCATCGTCCAGACTCAGTGAGATTGGGCTTGACGAGTTGTTGGCCAGAGCCCGAAACATTTTGAAAGAGGACACAGAGCCGGTTTCGGCAGCTGCGGAAGCGTCTTCACCACCAACAGAAGACGTGAGATGCTACAAATGTGGCGGGCCGAATCATTTTTCAAAAGACTGCCGTAGCCGAAGCGGTGCAAAGGACGCGCCCGATCGAGGAACGTTAAAACGCGTGCGTTGTTACTGGGGCAACAAGCTGGGTCACGTGGCAAGAGGTTGTCCGGGAAACGGGCAAGGGGAGTAAGCTATAGCGCCAGTCTTCTCCCCAGATCGTCGCCAAATAAGGCGCTACCCACAGTGAGCGTGCGCGTAAACGGGCGTGAGCGCTTCGCGCTCGTAGACACCGGGTGCACGCAGACCCTCGTGCGCAAAGCATGCTGTGACGCATGGGATAAGGAAAGGATCCCGGTATTGACGGTTGGCGGTGGCTCGATTGCCTCTTGTGGCGTTAGCATCATTCGCGCAGGTGTCGGCGATGGGCCTACAGTAACCGCACGAGCCTTGGTTATAAACGGTGACCTGCTCTGTTACGACCTACTCCTGGGAATGGACGTCATCAAGGAATTGGGAGGTGTACGCATTGATGGTGAGGGTAGGGCACATTTTGCAAAAGCGGGCCTTGCTCTGAGTGCAGCTATGAAGCTGGAACAGCCTGATTTTTGTGCGGAATTCGACCAGCGCACAAAATCCTGGACAGCCTCCTGGAAGTGGTCGGAGGAGCAGCCACCCGAGAAATTATGCAATAAGGTGCCAGAATACAAAATTCCCCCCGGAGCTCGTGCAGAATACGACAAGGAACTACAAACTTGGATTAGTAATGGATGGCTAGTTCCGTATTCAGAGAAGGAATTGGGTCCTCCAAAGTGCCTGATCCCGTTAATGGCGGTTATCCAACAGAATAAGCAGAAGGTGAGGCCGGTGCTCGACTATCGAGAATTGAATGAGCACGTGGACCCTTTTACAGCTCGCGCGGACGTATGCACTGAAAAGTTCAGGGAATGGCGGCAAGTGGTATCTAATGTATCTGTACTGGATCTTCACAAAGCATACCTTCAAGTGCGTGTACACAAATCACTATGGCCCTATCAAACGGTGCTCATCAAGGGGAAAATGTATTGCCTAACCCGCATGGGATTTGGACTTAATGTTGCGCCATCAATTATGCAAATGATTGTTGACACCATTCTGACTAAAGATGAGCGCATTCAGCGGGCAACGTCTGCATATATTGATGACGTGTACGTGGACGAGGAAATTGTATCTGCGGCGCGCGTGAGGGAGCATCTCTACAACTTTGGCCTTCTCAGCAAGGAACCGGAAAGGCTACGAGATGGCGCACGGGTACTTGGTTTGCAGGTCTGGGAGGAAGATGACGTTCTGTATTGGAAACGAGGAAATGAAACCCCGGACATGCCTTGTATTGTTACACGACGAAACGTATTTTCCTTGTGCGGAAAGTTAGTTGGACACCTTCCTGTCGGCGGCTGGCTTCGTGTTGCGGTGGAATTTATTAAGCGAAGAGCCTCCGACGTCACCACTGGATGGGATGACGAAACTCATGACGTCCCTCTCAATACAATGCTCAAAGAAGTCCTCACCAGGGTGCACAAGGAAGACCCAACGCGAGGCAGATGGTGCGTCGACAGCCAGAACCTTAGTGTGTGGGTTGATGCAAGCTCTCTCGCCATTGGTGTATCGGTGGTCCATGATGGAATGGTGGTGGAAGACGCTTGCTGGTTACGCCCAGAAAAGGACTCCCAGCACATAAACCTGGCAGAACTTGATGCGGTTATCAAGGGGATAAACTTGGCAATCCTTTGGAAGACGACCACCCTGCGACTATTCACGGATTCTGCTTGCGTCCATAAGTGGATTTCAGATACTCTCCCCGGGAGGGCCAGAATACGAACCAAAGCCACGAGCGAGATGCTCATCCGACGGCGGCTCGACACGATCATGAAGCTGGTGAACGAATATGCGCTGTCAATAGAGGTGTCCCTGGTCAAATCCAGCCTGAACAAAGCAGATTGTTTGACGAGAGTACCTCAAAGATGGCTTGATGCCATAAGAAAGACTATTGAACCCATGCAGCCCGCCTGCGCCGCTTCCATGAGCCCCGTTCGATCTAATACCATCAAAGAAGTCCACCAACAAACTGGGCACCCTGGGGTCAAGCGGACCCTATATTTCGCTAAGTTGGTTGAACCAGGAGTACAAAAGGCAGACGTCAGGAAAGTGGTCAAAGATTGTATAGCATGCCAATCCATTGATCCAGCACCCGTTCGCTGGGAGAAAGGAAAGCTGGTAGTGGAAAGCCATTGGAACCGGCTGGCGATGGATATTACTCACCACAACGGTGAGGATTTCTTGACTCTCATTGATTGCGGTCCATCCAGGTTTGCGATATGGCGCATGCTGCGCCGGCAGGATGCAGCCAGCATCATCCGTCAGTTAAACAATATTTTTCTTGAACGTGGCCCCCCAACGGAGATATTAACCAACAATGGCGCTGCATTCACTAGTGAGCAGTTCAGAAAGTTTGCTGATGGCTGGGGAGTACACCTGAGGTTTCGATGCGCCCACGTACCGAGTGGAAATGGGGTCATCGAGCGGAATCACAGAACCGTCAAAACCATTGCGGCCAGGACGGGCTGCACGGTATTTGAGGCAGTCTACCTGTATAACGTAACCCCAAAGGATAATGTTTCACCCTCTACAGCGCCGGCTGACACCTTGCACAGGTATCACGTCAGGGTGAAAGGCATAGAGACTAACCCGCTGCCCGAACTGGAAGTAACCAAAGAGAAACTGAAAAAAAGGGATGTCGTCTGGATTAAGAACCCACGCGGCAAGTGTACGACGAAATACGGAGTTGGACGCGTCACCGAGGTAATCAGCCCACAGGCGGTGCGAGTCGACGGTATGCCCCGTCACATTAGGGACCTACGGTTAGCAACGCAATCATCACTGAACGACAAGAGCGAGTCGGAGTCAGAGAGCAGTGAGGCATCGCTCTGGCTTGCAGCAGCCCCATCGGACAGTGACTCGGATATCAGCAGTATCCCAGCGGACGCGATGTTTCTCGACCCTCAGACCGCGGACGAGAGCACAAGCAAAGATGAGGCTTGCGTTGTCCCCCTCCGAAGAAGCAACCGGCGAAGGCGATCTAGGCCTCCCTGCCATCTCTGTGATCATGAGATCAGGGGGGAGTGTAGGGAACATGAACATGAAGAGGGCTTACTTGCGAAACGTCCTCGGGTTTGCTTGTCCTGTGCGCTGCGAGTGAAAGAAAGAAAGAAGGAAAGAAATCCAACATGGCGTCCCTGAATGTTTATTACATACAGTTCACGCAAAATCTCGCAAAGTCTCGCTGCACGTATGGAAATTAGGTGTGACTGGATATTATAAAAAGCGAGTCTCGTACCGTCTCAGAGAAACGGAGTGTGCGAAGCGAGTGCACGTGTTGAGCAGTAAGAGCTGCTTTGGAGGTTAACAGTGACTTGCGACCTTCGTTATTATTTCAGGATATAAGAATAAATATACTAGTTTTAGTAAGCAGTTATCTCAGAATACCACTTGTTTCCTTATAGATCATATATGGCTGACGAAACCCGTTGACTGGTTTATAATTATACATTTAACTCATGAAAACACGGGACATTTTCCGCGAGTGCTGCTCTAACAGCTTTATACTTAAGTGTCATGTTTTCTGAGTTTCTGTAATATTATAGATAAATATTACGCCGTTATTATTAAATGATCAATAATTAGGTTAAATTATTTCTACTTAATGAAACCAAGTACTAAATATATGCATATATAACATGAAGAGAAAGAAAACCGAGAAGTGTTTATATTTTCATCAACTTTTCGTTTTTATTGTTAAAATAATTTCTCCAACTGACTTATTTGAAGAAAAAGATTAACATTAGAATTTGAGATAAGCGTTGCATCCATGACGTAGTCAAATGTGTTTACTTTGTATTCAAAATAACACATAGACGCTATGATTTGAAATATGCGACGCTTCTATCAAGTGCAAATAGTTGTTTTTATCGATGTGATATACAGAACTCTAACTAAATTTAAATTCCGCTAGTAGGATATTGCTTATTAAAAGAAGAAAATTGTGGAAGTCATTACGTCGTTCTATTGTGTTAGACTTTATAATAAAAGTTGGTCAAGATTGTTCGGCGATATTTGTTAAAAATGAATTATACGAGTCCCACTTGTTTAACGTGAAATAACAAATGATTTTGTTATATATTTGTAAATAGTGCGTTTAGCGAAGTATTATCATGTATATATCAATAATATATATCCAGCTTTTCCGTAAGGTTGAGTTGAATTCAGCCAATACATAGAAATAGATGAGAAAATACTAAACTAAAAAAGCAATGCATATAGGTTATTCTTCAAAAGCTAGTGGTTAACATATTTCGTAATTCTTATAGTTTGTTAGAGAAATAACTACAATATTCGCCTATGCGTGAAATAAGCAGTTCTTTCATATACAGCAGGGGGTTGTAACGCCCTTAAAATAAGTTGTACTATCTTACTGTCTAAGCCCAGAAATCAGGGTACGATCAGTCTTTGATCAACAGCTGACTTTACCACGTCGAGGACCTTGCTTAGTTTCTTGTTCTCAAGTAGACTTTAAAACCTCGTTCTCGCCTGAAAGTTACATCAGCATCTAATGCACTGACTCAACTCGCTGAGCTAACTGGATGGATATCCCTTCTCACTCAGGCAAACGTCCGTCAACTTACTAGGTTTATCTGATTCATGCTTAATGCTTTTCAGGACACATATTACAAGTTGAACAATTGGTGTACTATTATTACGAACACTACCCGCTAGGTCATCCTATGGTCTATCTTACTCGTCCAGCTACGATTGTGTTTTGTTGTTTGTTTTACTCGGCCCTCAATCGCTCAAGGTTTACCATTCCTATAAACCCTAATAGTTGCGCCATATTCTCTGACGTGACACGGAAAAGTTCTAATGTAACTGCTACTGCGTAATTAGAAAAATAATATAAATAATATTAGCGTTTCTTTATTTAATTGAAAATATAGCAATGAAGTACAACGAGAGTAACTAATTCTGTCCTAAGAAATGACTAAAAATAGTATGATTTTTCTGAGTCGGATAGAATAATTATTTCCTGATAGGAATAACAAGACATTTAAAAAAAAATGAAAAACAACATTAGATAATACAATCAATATTATATACATAGGGGAAATCGCAATCATAATACGTTTAATGGTGAATGATTGATTATAATAAATGCATCATAGTTCAAAGCATTAGATGGCGCTATAAATATATAATGAAACATTTAAAGTATTTCTTATTACGCCAACACAATAGAATCAACTCTGATATAATCATAGTTCGTCAGAGCTCGTACAATTTGGAGGCCTGCCTATATTCGCAATACCGAAACCTTATTCAAGAGCACATGCAATTCTATGAAGTATACTCATGTTTCCATTAAACAGGCGAAACGCTAAGCTGTTATTATTCACAAAAAAAAAACAGACTAATACTAAGAAAAACGTATTCCTCACAAAAGCGAAACCAGCAGAAATCTACACTGAAAGATTGATAAAAACTATGTCATATAATTTCCCCACTTAACCTTATTTCTAGTTCTTTACAAACAATTCAAACCCGACTAATAACATCTATTTTGAAAACGATAACAGATTAACTGACAACCTAACGTTGTCCTAAGACTGAATCGATGAATAAAATGTGGGCATTGTCAATTGATCTATATCGGCGAAACTGACCAAAATAAAAATAGTTAGATTACAAGAAGGAAAATGCCTTCACACACTGTAATCCCACTAACCCACTAGCGATACGCGGGGAAGTATACCTATAATTTAACCAATACAAAGTTAACCAATCTCATGATTCAATACTATCTCCCACGCTGCAAGGGCATTTAAAGCGCTCTCATCATCCATCAAACGTAAATTGACTTAGATACTCCAGCTATACAGACGCAGCTGGCAACTCCACGTATAGTTTCTCACCCATCACTCCCTCTCACACACTGTCATATTCCCGACTCGCCGCCCTTCATCGTGTTACCCAGAAAGCTTTACTTATCGACCTGTTCTTGAAATCACTGCCCGACACTTGTGCGACGAATGCACGTACCCCACTCGGGATCGCTGATCACCTTGTGTTAAGGATTTATATTACCCCAACATATGATGCCAAAGCTGATTAGTGGTTGCGTAAAACGACGTGAAAGCACAAGCTGGCTGTTAGGGAATCCATCAGAGATCACAGCCAAGACGCCCCATCGAGTGAAACTTTTTCACCTCTCTACTGATCAGTTCGCAAATCATGTAACCGAATGGATAAAAGCAGGCCTTGAAGCACATGCCACATTGCGAAAATTCTACAGTTAGCCGCACTCTCTACAATTGTTCAGCTTGAAATGTGCAGCTGCTCTTGTTCATAAGCAACAATAATTCCGACAATTATACCGCCATAAGTCAACTACATATGTGTGTTTTTTAAGAACTTGATTGACACCTAACAAGGGAAGTAGCCACAGTTGACGTAAGGGACTTCTGATAATTAGGGTTACAGTTTAAAGGGGTCACCCTTAATTGAGAGCTGCGCAGCGAAATAAGTTCTAAAATTCAGCGTTTCGGTATAGTCGATGAAACAGGGAGAAGAGATGTGGTTCCAAAGGCTGACAGCTCGACGAGAGAGCTATTGGAATAGAAGGCTATCCGGCATCTCGGAATCCCCACAGCGAATTTTGCTGATTGTCGAGTTGGTCGAGTGCAATTACGTCAAGGGTACAGCAGAGCTTGTTTCGTCAACCTGCCAGCGGTTGGTACCCTCTCCTTGCTTCCTGTTTCCCCGACTATACTGACATGCTTAAACAACTTAAATAAAGAAGCATTTCGCTGCACAGCTCCCAATTTAGAATGCCTTCCAAACTTTAATCGTAATTCTCATTAGCCCCTTACGTGTACTGTTAGATGCTGCCTTATTTGGGGTGAACTATTATTATACAGAAACTAAGGCTTGTCTCATACAGGTTGACTCTATATCTAGAAAATTCTCACTCAAATAATGCAATATAATCGTCAAGGTACTAAACACTCCGACCGCACTTACTATACTTGTTTTATTATTGTTTATATATGTGTTCAATTCTTTTTACTTCTCTGTCGGTTTTCATCTAATTAACGACTGATTCGCACGTGCTGCATATTTTCAATTATCAGGTACGTGCTCAAAAAACTCTTTTTTGCCACTTTGTTCCTATATTCAACCATTTGTTTTCAATAAATATCAAATCTTTATATTTTTAGAGACGTTCATTCCTCCTAATAGAACCAGTCATGTCATTGTATTTCTACCAGTTTTGATTTTTTATATTATCTTAATTTTATACACAATACACACCACTACCCCTACATCCACACCCACACACACCCCAACACACACACATATATATATATATATATATATATATATATATTTATACATAGTAAGTTATTAAAATATATGTATGGCAATTAAACGACACAGAGGCTTCCGCTTTTCATCGCCGTAACGTACTACTTTGTTCTACACACATTGTACGCACTGTTGAAGTGAATACTTAAAATTGATGGACTAACTAGTATATACCCATATAACATTTTATGTGAGTACATGAAATAATAATGATATATATATATTATTATTTTAAAATTTTATAAGGACATATAATTTTTCATGTATCAATTTTTCAGTACGTACTTAAACAGTGCTCGATACGTAAATATACCTACGTAGTAAGTTATGACAATTTATTTATGGCAATGACGCTACAAAGAGGTTGTCGCGATTCATAACAGGGGGGAATCTACAGGCTTCGATACATGAAGTTAGTTTTGCCGAGTGTTTTTACATACGCGGCTTGCTAGTTAACCAATCATATTCTTTGTTGTTTTCTTCTCACAAACATAGGTCTGGTACGTTTTACTTCTTATTTTCTTGTATTTTGTTCTGTTTTCTGTAGAGTGGGCTATATCCTGTTTCTTTACTGTGTCAATATAATGTGTAAACCGATTAGAACACGTGTTTTTTTGTATTTAAATTTTAAGTGATATATATATATATATATATATATATATATATATATATATATATATATATATATATATATTTAAATATTTTTTTGTCGTACAAAACTTTAAAATGGCATTGAAGAGACAATATTTATTATTCATAATGAATTTAAGAAATTAAAAAGACCCTTACCCATAGGGCCTTAAAGATGTGTTCGAAGACCAAGCTGGATGAAGAAATTAAATTCATCACTAAGTCCCTCTGTAACAATGGCTATCCTTTAGACATTGTTCAATCTACGATTAAAACAAAAATATTACATTTTTACAAGAGCAAACCCGCTTCTGTAAACAGATGCCCTATTTACTTTCGCCATCCTTGGCTTGGTAACATTAGTGATAGATTCGCCAAACAAATCTCTTTGTCTGTACAACAATGTTATTTTGCTGCGAATACACGAGTTGTTTTTTCCTCTCGTCCAATCTTGACTTCTATTCGAAAAGATGTCCTTCCCCCACATCATAATAATTCCATTATTTATTTATTTAAATGTAGTTGCAGTATGCACTACGCCGGGATGACGTCACAGAGATTGGACATCCGGGTCAAACACCACGTGCCTACAAAAATTCGCAATGCAAATTATTTACCAACTGAAGTTTTTAATAATACTTATGGTTCGTCGATAGGTCAACATCTCATAAATAACCGCACCTGTGCCTCTAATTTAAGTGTCGACTTATTCTCCATTCTTAGTAAGTCGAACTCCCCTTACCATCTCAAGATCCTAGAAACAAGTTATATTAAGTCCTTGAGACCTTCTCTTTGCAAACAAAGAGAAAATATCCTCGGGCTTAATGTAGTTTCTATTTGATTGAACTTTTTTTTTCTTTTTTTTTTACACCTTTCCCTCGCTATAATTCTCATAGCATCTTTTAATATGTTTTATACATTACCTCGATATTTTGCTCTGTTGAGCGAGGTACGACACCGGTCAGCTGCCCTTTCATCTTTTTAATTTCTTAAATTCATTATGAATAATAAATATTGTCTCTTCAATGCCTTATATATATATATATATATATATATATATATATATATATATATATATGTGTGTGTATATATATATATATATATATATATATATATATATATATATATATATATATATATATATATATATATATATGTAAATAATAAACAGCATTAGTTTAACATTTTAATGCATGCTAACTTGTTAGATTGGAATATGAATGATGTGGAAACGTTGTTCCTTTTGAGTGTGTGATGTCACCAAACGCGGAGAAGTGTATATTTATAAAGGTTTATCATGCACGGACACGTGGTACGCCGTTGTAAGCTCTTCGCCGTGGAAAAGGCAAGTGAGATCTGAAACTCGGACCGCAGTGAGTCGAGACCTGCACCCTTACCACTGCGCCAAGAAAAACTTGCTAACAGCAGTTATTGTGTTTTGCGACATTTATAATTGAACCTTTTTGCGGACGAAGAATTAATGAAAAAAGCTAAAAAGGAAAACTTGTTCGTGTTCAGCAATGTAATGCGTGTTATACAATATAATCATCCAGTAACACGTGTTTCGACATCTAGCGCTCATCGGCGCGGCTCGATCTACCTAAATTTAATACCGAAAACCAGATACAAAAAACCGGCGTTCTTTACACTGTAACATGTATTGGTGGATATATTTATATATTTATGAATTATAATTAGAGTTTATAAATATATACTCTCCAACTTGACATTTTAGCAGATGCTTCTTCGTAAAAAAAGGAATAGAAATGTAATTAATGGATAGAAGCAACTAAAAGTATTACTAAAATACCAAAGAGTGATAGAATAATTAAGAAAACATAACGTGTTTGAGTTCAGCGTGTAACAAATAAGGTTACCCATTACATTGAACTAGTTTAAACATAATGAACTAAATATACCCTTAAAATACAGTGTAAAACAATTTGCAGCTAGTCTTTTGCTCGAGAGGAGTAGGGCTATTGATCAATATAAAATAGGTGAAGTAGTAGTAAGAGACACGACCCAAATTGGTTACTAAGTAAAAAAACATATATATAAACTAAATCGCTAAAAAAGTCCGCGCATTTAGCCTGACAATTTCATATCGGTAATTAAATATGGACGCTATTTTTATGTTGCAGTAGATATTGTTTCACACTATTTATATATATATATATATATATATATATATATATATATATATATACCAATCAAACCCTCCCTTTGTAAACAAAAGGTGTGGCTTTTAGGACCTTATGTGATCTACTTGTGACTCTCCTCCCCATATTTTTTTTTCTCCTAAACTTGCCACTAGTTTTCATTACAATATTTTTTTAGGTTTTAGTCGTATTTAATCACTTCCACGTTTTACTCTGATGAGTGTGGACGAAAACCGGTTCAGTATATTAATTAATTTCTTTTTAATCGTTTTATATTTCTTTAATCTCATTCTACCCTCCCCAAAATGTCCCAAACGTCCGTATTTCTTCGCCATTATAAAATTTAGTACCACGAAAAATGTATGTAAATATGTGTATATATATATATATATATATATATATATATATATATATATATATATATATATATATATATTTATACAGAAGCAAAATACTCTTTATATATGCGTATGTGTGTATATATGTATGTCTATCGAGACATAAGTGTAAAGAGTTTGATCTAAGAGACACATTATCTGCAGATTTGGTATCACCACTTTTGTTGCGATGCCCTTATCGATATCTGATGTTAGAATACCGTTTATTTAAATTCATTTTTTGAAATTAAAATCCGTTGGAATAATATTAAAATATATATTCTGAAATGTTTGACGTTCCCTTTTTAAACGGACTTAAATATATCTTCTGAATCGTTTACATCCAGAAAGAAAACTAAATAAACGCATCAAAATAAGTCGAGTATTTATTGTTATTATTCGGCACTTTTTGCATTCTTTAAGAAAATGCAACGTTTTTGTTAATGCTACTTATGTTAGACCCTCGAACAAATTAAGATCGATGCGGGGTTTATATTAAACTAGCAGGGCTCCCCGGTGAGTCCCGGGTGCAGAATTAAAAAGCAATGTTTGTATACTCAATTGGTTTGCAGACCACTTTGATCACTGTTCTCACATCACTTGCTTTTATACTCTTAAATACTCTTATCACCTAATATTTGCATTGTGGAAGTAGTGCGCACATAAACAAGTAGATTAGAATCTCATAGCTTAATAGTAAGATTAGTATAGCTTGTTCTCTGTACTGGGGGGATTTTTTGTACATGGTTTCCCAAGACCGACTAAACCAGGTAAAGTAAATAACTTTTAAAAACTTATTTTCTTTCAATACAATCAACAAAAACATAATTGTCGATGTTATTATTCTATTTTCATCGCATGATGTGTTACAGCATAACTCTATCATATTATAATTCTTATAATTGTTTTATTTCAGTGTACATTTTTAAAACATGCTTCCAGTTTACAAAACTATATATACAAGTGAATAACATTCATAATTATCATATGCTGTTTATGAAAAAAATATTTTATAAGTGAAACTTTGAAACTGGTATAATAAGTTTCAAAACATTAATAAAGTTCAAGGAAATACACACTTTAATCATTTTATAATAATCAGAAAATACTTACGAATTAAGATTACAAATCTTTTCATAGACAATTTTATTGATGTTTATGTGCATACACACCAATATTTGTTTTTGCACCCACACGTAATGTTCTTACATAAAGCTGACCATGTGAAAAGCATGGACATTCAATTGCAATCCGCCAACGTTTTAGTGTTTGCCCATGACATTTATTGATAGACATAGCGACGCAAAGTCGTACAGAAAACTGTAATCGCTTAAAGTGACAGGGAATATTTGATGGTATAATTGGTATCCTGAAAATAAATAAAAACACAGTAAAACCCTTGCCACAGACAGAATGCTTGCCTCAATACAATTTATCATCAATAGGCATTATTTAAATACTTTGAAATCGAACTTTAATGCAATGACGTGTACAATTATTTATCCAAGACAACGTCGAAAAGCACAAATAGTTAGTGTCATTTCTTGATTTCTTCTCCTTCTCCATTTAAACTCGTAAAGCATGTTCGTTTATGTAGCGCCCCTATTATATAAATACTGTTCATCTATGTAGCGCCTTCTCATATGAAATCACTAATGCAGCAAGTTCATGTAGGTAACCGATATATGAAATAAGTCATACCAATTATGAGTTGGCATGTTCTTTACATAGCGGATACTGGCGGGCACAGGCGGAAAGTGTCGGATATTAGCAGGTCGTGGTTGACATTGTCTTTGTAAAACTATAAAAATGCAGATTCATTTCCTGTTTTTAATAATGTTTGGCGATATCTTTACATGGCGGGCAGTGCCAGATACTGGCGGACACATGCGGACATTAGTGGACACTGGAGGGTAGTAGCAGGCGGTGTCTACTGAAATGTACAATCAAAAGAATGCTGACTCATTTCTTTTTTAAAATTATAAGTTTGTTATTCCTTCATAGGGTTGACAATGGCGGGCAGTGGTGGGCACATGTGGGAACTGACGGGCACTGGTAGCCACTGGCGGGCAGTGCCCACTAAAATGTAAAATCTAATAAATGCTGGCTCATTTCCTGTTTGGAATTATGCTTTGAATATTTCTTTATATTGTTGACAATGGCTGACAGCGGCGAGTGGTGGCAGGCAATGGCGGGCAGTGGCGGACAATAGCGGCCATTGGGTGGCAGTGCCCACTAAAATGTATAATCTAATAATGCTGACTAATTTTCTGTTTTGAAGTATTATTTAACTATTTATTTATAGGGCTGACAATGGCGGAAAATCACGGAGAGTGGCGGGCACTGGCAGGCAGTGTCTACTAAAATGAAAAATCTAAAAAATGCTGACTCATTTCGTGTTTCGAATCATGAGTTGGCTATTTCTTTATAGAGCTAAAAGTGGCGGAGAGTGGCGGAGAGTGGCGGAGAGTGGCGGAGAGTTCCGAAGAGTGGCGGCAGTGGCTGACATTAGCGGACAGTGGAGTACACTGGTGGGCAGCGCCTACTAAAATTTAAAAAATACTGAGTTGTTTCCTGTTTTGAATTATGAGTTGGCTATTGAAGCCTGGGTATGTCACCCTCCTCCTTCTTCCTAAAAAAAAACTACCCAGACAAAATCTGCCTCATAGTCCTCTTAGTAGTAGGTTTTCAGATTCGGGAATACACTCATTAACTTTCCCGTTGAATTTTACATTAGTAAACACTTTTAGATTTTATCCAGATTCGCTAATTTTTCTATAGGGTACATACTAACACACACACCCACACACACGCACACACCCGCTAACACATACATACATACATTAGGTTATATTCATATATATATATATATATATATATATATATATATATATATATATATATATATATAAATTAAGCTATGAGCAGTTTAACTAAGTAACAAATACGAAATATATATTTTGAATAAGTAGTTAGTTATCAGTTTTTATGCTCGCAAACTAAACACATTTTTTAATCTCATTCCATGTTTGCTATTGCGCCTCAGTTATTTCCTAGTCATATCGACTATTATACAACTTCTACAATGTACTTGTTGAGTTTGTTTTACTTAGGTTTCTTGCGATACTAGCATGGCTAACCAGATAAGCCCGGTATCAGAATAAAAAAGAATGGGTGTATACTCAATGGATTGGCAGAAGTCGTGCACACATTAAAAAGTAGATTACATTATCATAGCATAATAGTAAGATTAGTATACGTATGTTTTTAGTTATTTATGTTTTATTACACAAGACAGTATATATTTACATGAAAATGGCGGGCACTGACTGTTACTAGCCGGCAGTGCCCACTAAAATGTAAGATCTAAAAATGCTTACGCATTTTCTTGTTTCGAATCATCAATTGACGATTTCTTTATAAGGCTGACAGTGGTGGCCACTTGTAGACACTTGCAGGCACTGCGGGCAATATCCACTAAAATGTAAAAAATGCTGACTTACATCCTGTTTTGAATTAATAGTTGTTGATTTCATTCATAGGACGGACAATAGCGGGCAGTGCCGGGCAGTGGTGGGAAGTGACTGACAATGTGCACTAAAATATAAAATATAAAGATTGTTGACTCAAATTCACGTCTTGAACAATGAGTTGGCTAGAGTGTCGAAAACTGGAAGCACTGACTGACAGTAGCAGACATTGGCGATCAGTGTCTATTAAAAATTTAAAAAAACAAAATTCTGACTCATTTCCTGTTTTAATTATGAGTTGGCTAAGTAAAGCCTGCGTTAGTCACAGAATTATCGTATTAGAATTTGTATTTCCCCCTTTCCACACAGCACTCTCCCTATGATGTAATTTCCGGTTTAATTTGAGAAAATTACTTGCAGTCTTCTTCGGGGATGTCTTGCAATTTGTTTTTAAATAAATACTACATGATATAATTGTTTTCTATTTAAATGAATACATAATCAAATTAGAATTAAGCTGAAAATAGCTGAAATAATCGACCCTTACCCGACGAAATCTGCCCGATAGCACCCTTAGTACAAGGTTTAGAGATTCGAGAATACGCCCATTAACTTTCTCATTGAATTGTACATTGGAATACACTTGGAGATCTTATCTATATTCGCTAACTTGTTTCTTTAAGACACGCACACACACTGGCACACCTACATACAGACATTGAGTTTTATATATTGAGATGTAACATATTTTTTAATCAGAAAAACAGTTCATAGAAACTCAGCGTTGAAGGATACTTCGGCTAGTATATAGTCATCCACATACAATGTGCTGCTGTATCTCAGGTCTTCACTTTGGTTAAGTTTGCACCTCTCCATAGCTAGTGATCGAACTGTCAATCATACAGGTGATAGTCGTCAGCTCTATCACACAAGCCAACGAGAGAACCGTTCGTAAATTATATCTACAATGTAGATTTATATAACCAATGACCTCCTCCCTACAGTGCTCAATGCGTTGATTTACAAAGCAGGTTATATTAAGCAAAGAAGCACCACGAGACACCACCCAACGACAGTGCTGTACCCGAGAAGGTGGGATGATATTGTCATGAGAGGGTAAATCTATCTATTTTATTTAATGCTAAAAATCACGCAAATTAACACACACACATAAACTCTCTTGATACTTATATATATATATATATATATATATATACATATATATATATATATATATATATATATATATATATATATATATATATATATATATATGTGTGTGTGTGTGTGTGTGGTTGTGCTTGCGCGTGTGGAGAGCTTCGTGTATGTACGTAAATGTGCGAGCGTTCCTATTTGATAAAATAGAATGATTACAATATTGAAATGAGAGATGACAGTTATTGTATGTTAATCATATATTCTGAAATGTCTCCACATCAGAAACACTGTCGAAAATAACAGCAAAAGTAATTCGAATAAAATGTATTGTCTGAAAGAATGCTGTATTTATAGACATGCACGAGCATGCACACTCAATATGGCGCAAAACGAATGTAAACGCATGCACATATATTTGAGTGTATTTTCAGTAGTGTATGTGTCTGCGTATGTATGTGCACATACCATTACGTCCCTCTATTGTTCAATTGTGAACCACTACACCAGTTTTACTCCATTTATTAAGAATGAAGACGTTTATATTGGATCCAATATAATCAATCATATTTACTTTCTTTATGTCAGTCGAATTTCTAACAATGTTAATGGGTCAGTCTATTCAGGCTCCTTTGTAGCCTGACATGAATATCAACATAAATTAATCACGAAAATCTTTAAACGTATAGAGAATATATGTTCGTCTTCAATTCGATGCGATGTCTATCCTTCTGACAAATTGCGAACGGTATTCTGAATTAGTGACCCGTTGCGGTTGGTGTCGAGGGAGGGAGGAAAAAGATCTGCGTCACCCAGTTATCTTTACTTTGATAGAAATCTATTTTTACGACATCTTTCCTTTCACCTACTCTGTCATGTTTTCCGGAAGCTCGTAGTCAGCGCGCAGCAACAAACAGAACATTATTAATGGAGAGACGAGAGACGAGAGACATCATACCAGCACTTGTCGGGCTTCTGGTAGGAGAAAAGGAGAAAAAAGACACCATCATGTTCGAAGACATACAAACGTGTTGTGAGCCATCGAGACCCCTTCAGCTCGTCGTCAGTTGCTTAACTACCGAGTTAAAATTTTCGAACGTACAGTACGCTGTTCGACTTGTAACATTATTTCAATGTGAAGTGTTGATTGTCATTTGGAAAGTGCGATCCCTGTACAAACAGACACTTCAAATAACGAATGCATGTTATTCGATAGGCGCTCTTTCATTTAGGAGTGGGTGCCCAAATTAAGAAGAATATTGGATTGAGAAATATCAAATTAAATGATATTCAGATAAGGAGATTAAATGTAAACAATATTGTCATTATGTGTTTAAAATCCGTAATAGAAACTTTATTTTTATAGTGATATTAACACTATGTTATTGGCATTATTAACATTCACTCTGTCGCCTGGAAATCACTCACGGTTATATATTAGTATGGCTTGCATTTCAGAACATCGATTTCATTAAATAAATATGAGAACTGAGCTTAAAAATATTACAATAATGTGCTAAAGATAGGTCTAAGAGGTATGATAAGTGTATACGAATGCCATGCCAGCATATAAACTTATATATATATATATATATATATATATATATATATATATATATATATATATATATATATATATATATGTACATATATATATATATATATATACATATATATATATATATGTAGAGAGAGAAGGAAAGACAAAAATGTACACTGTTGTTAAAGAGGAAAGCACAAACTATGTGTTCAGTATTCGTACTAATATATATATATATATATATATATATATATATATATATATATATATATATATATATATATATAGTCTCAGAAGTTTCTCAACTATTAAAACTATATAAAAAAATTAAAAAAATTATTTAAAAAAAAAAAAAAAAAAAATTATAGTCTCAAGTCTTTCAGTGGAAAATCACTCATGTAAGTTAATTTATTTTTACAGTTATTATATTAGTTAGTTTCTAACACTATTTTAAGGGATCATCAGTTGTTTACCATGAAAAACTGTTTCGGGAATTTAAAGATATATGATATATATATATGTGTGTGTCTGTGTGTGTGTGTGCATATACAGTCAATAGAATTACGACAGTACTAACACTTTTTCATATATACACTTATATTATCCTCTCTGTTACCCCGAAGAAATATATATATATATATATATATATATATATATATATATATATATATATATATATATATATATATATATATAGAGAGAGAGAGAGAGAGAGAGAGAGAGAGAGAGAAATGGAGAGAGACTCTAGGAAAAATATTATTGGTTGTATTTATTTACAGTGACATCAATTATCTGACTATTTTTTGCTTACTCGCGCAGACTAAATATTTTAAATACTTGCGCGTTGCGTATTTCAGTAACGGGGTATCTTTCAAGACAGTTTGACGTGACGGAATAATAATTATTTATATATTTAAAAATAACATGACTTGTCTGTTTAATTATACCTGCTTTTATTATTTTGTAAAAATCCAATGGTCTTTTTTGTAGAAAAATCAAAAGAAATAAAGAAAAGTTCTATAGGTTTCACGAACGTGTTCGATTCTTTGTCGAATTATCCTCAGGTATCTAAAACAAATGAACAAAATAGTAGGAGAAAGAAGATCATCTTTTAAAACGATGGCCGAGAAACGTGCCGAGAAAGTGTTTCGCTTTGTTCGAGGAAAATCATTGACAATTGAAATTCAGCTTCGCTAGAGTTTCATCACAGAACAAAATCGCATTACGTTAAGCCATAGAAAGTTATTCATTTTACTACTAAACCACACGCACAAGTATAATTGTTTATCTGACGACAATTTTATAGAAGTCCAAAAAGAATTACTAAATCTAGGACCTAAGTGATATCTTTTTAATCGATTAAACCCTCAAAACAAAACAGCAGAAATAAAATTACCATATGATAATACATTAAAACTAGAAACAGAAAATAACATTAAATCACACCCCGGCTCATGTGATTTCCGAAAAGCGTAAATTATGAAATCGACATGAGAAAACAACAATCCTATTAATCATTAGATCTGAATCTAAAAAAAAATACGCTTATGAACCTCCCAATAAACCAAATATTATTTCCTTTATTGTTAAAGAGCACTTTTTCTTCATGTGTGGCAGTTTCCCTTTGACAATTTCTTCTTTTAAACAACAAAACATTATATAAAAAAGTGCCAAAACAAAAATATTTTAGTACTTAATAAATTAAATAATTACAATAAACTTCAAACGGTTTATTGATAACCGTAATAAATTACTAAATAATTAACAGCAATAATACCAGCATTATAAAGACAAAAGTTAACAGAGTTATCACTGCCAACAAGTAACAAATTGATAATTATAAACTTGCTAAATTAATTGGCTATTACACACCTGGATATTTATATGGCACAGTTAAGAGAGATGAACCTAATTCTCCTCTCCGATCTATCGTATCCTAAATGACTACTCCTATATATTTCTAAACAAAGACCTGAAATAAACCTATCAGTCCATATCTACCTAGCAAATTTAGGGTTTAGTCTATTCAAGAACTATTATAAATCTTACAAAGTAAACAACCGGATAATTAAATCATTGCCTCCCTAGACGTATAAATCTTATTCACCAATTTACATGTAAAAACACAATATACATGATCAGCAATAATATATACAATAACCCGTCTCACCCTACACTTTCAATTAATAAAAAGTACTAAAAATGTTTCTATTAATCTGTACAACCGAATGATCTTTTAAGATTGTCAAAGGAAACATTTACAGTAACAAATTGATGGAGTCTCAATAGGGTTAGGTTAAAGGCCCGATTCGTAGCGAATTATATACGTCAAACCTGGAAAACAAAGTAGTTAATTATATTTGAACACCCTCTATTTGTTTACACTATGTACGATAGTCTTATTCTAGATTATAACAATCAACAACTACACAGACCTCAAGAGTATTTCCAAAAAAACTCTGTTAATAAAACTTAACGTAAATATAAAATCACATTCTTAGGTGTTCTTATTGACGTTTCTAATAACCTGTTTAACACTTTCACTCATACAACACTGACCAGCTTAATTTCTAGTAGTTAACAGTTCTAAAGCGGGTATCCCTACTGCCAAAAAATAGCCATTCTTAAAAAGCAAATAAACCGTGCCAAAGTAACCCCCTCCTCTAAAAGTAATATTTATTGAATTAGAAATATGAAGCGAAAACTTATTAACAACGAATACCGTAATTATATTGTTGATAAACAAATACAATTAATGATGCGAAACTTAAAAATCACTAGTAAAAATAATAATAATTTTCAACATCACAACTCAAACAATATTAACATATACTATTGTAATGAAATACACCCAACTTTCACCTTAGAAAAAAACACCCATGAAAAATATTATACGCATATGCATATCCCCAATTGACAATAACAATATTGGTTGACTCATTATTTACTACAAGAAATTTAAACACCAAAATGTTGTAGTAAAATAGCTTTTCTAGCCCTAAAACTACTAGAAAGAAACACTGTTATCTATAAGTTTAAATCTCATCTGAGATAATTTAACCCTCATAATAATGATACTAATAATTAAGCAAATAGTTTCATTGGTTTTACAAGTACTACCTTATCTCGCTGTCTCACCATGCATTTTTAGACTCTAACTCAATTTACCAACATCTACAAAACACTTAACTGTCCTTTCTCTGATTTAAGACATATGTTAGTTAATAAAACTAAAATTACATTCCGAAACAAATTTAAATAATTAAAAAAATGCTGGAAGTTATCAACATGAAAACACAGCCACCTAAAATTTATAAATCGCATTTGAATCCAGTGTTAACATGTAAAAACGTTTCACGTTATGTGGTTGTGTTCTGTGATGCCACTACAGCGTCGCTGAATTCAAATCGTCAACGATATTCCTGGAACAATTCAAAATAGCTACTATGCGCGGTTCTTCCGCTGTTCTTTCACAATTATCTTCTTTCTCAAGATTGTTTGTTCATTTGCTTTTGACACATGAGGATGATTCGACGAAGAATCGAAAACGTTCGTGTAATCCATGCAACATTTACTAATTTTCTTGATTTTAATACAACACACAATCAGAAAAAATGAAAAAATTAAGAACAATAATTAAACAGACGAATTATGTTACTTTTTAATAATGTTTGTATAAATGAGAAAATTCTATCTAAATACACATAGACACTATATATATATATATATATATATATATATATATATATATATATATATATATATATATATATATATATATATATATATATATATAGGCTAAAATTATTAAATAACACGGAGTGGTTTTGTTTGATGCGACTTTTTTTATTTTTTCAATTTCCCGAATTGTCCATCTAATGTGTCGGTCAAATTGATATAAATATGATGCATGACTTTCTTGTTCCATTCTTTTTTCGTTTTTGCAAGTACTTTCGATGTGAATCGTCAAATCATCTTCAGGCGGTATTAGTGTTAGTGTCTTTACTGTTGTGCTCATTTTTTAATTATAACGGCAAGTAGTTTATATTTGAAAACGCGTCTGTAATGTTGAAATGTACATAAAGGCGTGATGGCGTTCTATACATGTGTAGAACGCTATCACGCTCTCACGTACATTTCAGTCGCATCACACAAAACCACTCCGTGTTATTTAATAATGTTTGCCTAAATGAAAATATTCTGCCTAAATACACACAATATATATATATATATATATATATATATATATATATATATATATATATATATATATATATATATACATATATATTTATATATAAATAAACATATGTATATTTATATATATATATATGTATATAAATGAAGGGGAATGGAAAGGAATTAGAGAAAGCAAAAGGCAAATCAAAATTCAATTCAAAAGTTCAAAGCAAGGTATAATCCGCAAAAAGGCAATTTATTCAAGTTAAATTTCTACCTGCTCTATCCTGGATATTGAGCTGTATACTCTTCACAATAGGGTTTTACCTTTCCTAAAAGTTCGCTTTTAGTACACCTCTTTATATATGTATATACATATATAGTTAACTTTTCAATAGAAAAACAATTCAAATTTATTTACAAAAAAGTATAATTTGTTTTAACTCAGTGAATATATGTATATATATATATATATATATATATATATATATATATATATATATATATATATATATACTACCAACAAAACCGTGTTTCTTTTAACCCTTAATGTAATGGTATAGATAGAAATGTATGTCCGTTTAATGGCGATTGTAAACGTTAGAGTGTGATTTACAAATGTACTGTAATACAGCGAAATATTCAGGACAATATTAGTAATAATAATTTGAATGGTAAGGAAGGTGATCCAACTAATAATTGTGATATTATCTTAGATATAAATGAACTAAATAACCATAACATAATACTACAATTAACTCTCATACAAATGAAACTGTTTAAATTAGTTAGGACATTTTATAATAGTCACTTTCCAAATTCACATCTCTGGCTTCTCATATGTCTGATTTTTAATATTAAAATATTTGCTCAAAACTTAAACTATTGGATCCTTCAGACACTTAAACATATTGCACGCTATGTATGAATATAAGGGATTAAATCAATAAATATAAGGGCCCTTTACTAAATGAAAAGATGATATATTATCTAGACGTATCCGTAAAACTTGGTACAAATCTAATCTTTTAAAATTGGTAAACTATAATTTGGTCATTAAAAGCTCTCCTCAATTTTTTTTGATGTTCTCCAATATCATCTTTAATTTAATTTTCGGTGTAAGATCTTATGGTAATCAACGCTCATTTTATAAAGATATGAACTATGTACCGCTTACATTGCCGTTCTCCATATTTGTGCTCCCCCTTCGTGTTTCTTCGCTTTTATCTTTAATTTTGCTGGGTTCAATTACTCATAACCAGCGCTCTGTTATCACAGATAAGACGTCGGTAATCCAAAGCCAGAAAGCAACCCACAATGCCGATGATATCCATGCAGTTGCGACAGAGAGTGAGATGAATCTTCTCAGAATAAAATTCCCACTGGCCAGAAGTTCAGAAGAATCGTGTATGCTTGACTATTCAATACCAAATATAGTACATACAGAAATATGATCAACCGTTGTAAAAACATGGCCATGTAATATACCGGATTTTTATGTCTATTGTATAGTGAACAAGGGATATCTACTAAACCACGAGTCAAGAAAAACAGACGGCAAAGGGAGCTAGGAAAACTTAAGAAATAAGGTGACTGTAGACGAAAAAGAATATCACATGGTTATATAATAGAAAGTGTTCACTGTATAACTAGTCCTGTGAGAGGAAATATTTATTTATTTATTTACAAAAAATATTTATGAACCATTTGGATAATTTAGGAAATTATGTATTTAGGTATGTATTCATATTTAATTTATTTATTTATTTATCTATTTATTTTATTTTAATTTTTTTTTTATTTTAATTTTTTAAAGACTCTGTTTCTCTTCAATATAAGAGAACGTTTTGATACAACAAAGACGCTCAGCCGTTATAAAAAAAAAACAGACGAGCCGAGGAGTAAAAAACGACACGTGAGACACTAAGCCGTGGAAAAGTCAGTTGATTTTATTTCAATGTACAGTTAGATCGAAATGCGATTAAGATAATAGGGCCTCACACCAGTGAAGAGGGGCGATACGCAAAGAAAGCCGTCGAGATAAAGGCCCTGAAACGGTGCGTATTCTCTCCTAATGACCGGCTATTGTGTGAAGGCTAGAAGAAAGTATTCCAGCAGTAATACAACAGAGAAAATGTATATATATATATATATATATATATATATATATATATATATATATATATACAAGCTGTTTTTTTTTCAAACAATACTGTATTATGTTGTCAGCTCGCTTCATAGCGAGTTTCTGCAACTGTTTCAGTAGATAGTTTCATTCTGTCTCACGTTAGCAATATTCTGGCACTGTAGTTAATTGTTTTTTGAGATTACACTAAACCACTTTTGATATTAATAATTAATACTAATCAATATTGCCAACTTTTCTTTATAACGCATTGATAATTCTGACCTTACTTATATTGAGATTAGTTTAATCTTTCATGCAAGAAGATCAATTTTAGAGTTTGACAATACAGATGTGTTAAGGAAATACACACTTAGTAATTATTACATTGTTATGGGGTTTCTTCCAATGTTCAGGTTACACATTTACTCGACGTTTTTCTCTTATATAGAACTTAGACATGAATAACAAAAATATCCAGAAAGGTTTATACAGAGATTATGCCCTTTTTCTTTAGAGGAAAATACCAATTGGATACAACAAAACTATTTAGCAATTACATACTTGTTTAAAAACAACGTCGACCTTTCAATTGACATTGACGTAGATAAAAAGACATTAATTTCCTTGACATTAAATTCAACCTCCACTCTGGAGTTTACTGCATTTAACACCAACGTAACTAAGTTCTATACTTGTCCATATACTTTCTAACAACTCTGAATTGATCATAACATCGATAGTCCTTTCTGACTTAAATAGAATTGCAAACAGATACATTTTTGCCAACACTCTCATTTTATCAAGTATGCTCTGTTTAATTCAGGTGACTATGATAAAAGAATATACAGGCAAGGACAACATCGTCATCGTAACGCCCTTTCAATGTACTACACACAATTTGACGTAAAATCATAGAAATCCCAGGAATAAAATTTATACGAATAGTATATATTATAATAAACCTAATATTTCTAGTGAAGTAGACATGCTTGTTAAGCATCGAACTAATTAGATATTTAAGCGCTTAAGGCAGACACAATTATTTAATGTAATCACCCATATCATAATTATGTTAAAACCAATATACTTTCACATGTTTTTCAAAATGATTGAACACTCATATCAATACCCACATAAATATGTTACATATCCGAGTCGGTGCACGGTAAAGGTTGTTAAAAACAGATTCACCTGGCGATTCTCAGTTGATAAGATAATTGCCGGATGACCAAAAAGTTATTTGAAAATAAAACAAAAAAACTCACAACCAGACAAACACCTGCACAGAAGAACACAATATGATCGATTGTCAAAAGATAAGTTTCTACCGACCAAATAAAAGAATGCATCTGAAAGAATCACTTAAACAGTGATATCAGAATAAAACAGAGATGTCGAAAAGGTGAAAGATCATATTGCCAGGTGCGGTTGTGTCAAAGCAAAAGATAGACAGATTTGTTGAATTGTCAAATAAGTGCAATCTGTCACCGGGTGCAACCTCGGAGGTCGTCGAGGTGGCCAGGAAATTGCTATATAATTCCAAGCGAAAATCGAAAGAAGTTAGTTGACGATCGAACCCTGGAGAGAAGCAACCGTCTGATTCTATCTGCAAAAGCCTCTCCGACCATCACCCTCATCGGCACCACCCTCGTCGTTACCGACAAATAAATATACATATTATATTTTCCCAAGATACTGTGTTGTCATTTTTATTAAGCCTGCACAATTCAACAAATAAACTATTTTCTTAAATAAAACCTCTATTTAAATATCTTTGTCCATCATGCCAAACTATAATGATTGTGTATAATAAGCACATTGAATCTGCTCAATCAACCAACATCTCCTTTGTTACTACTAATAATTGCTATTGCTTTAACCTATAGCTTTCCCCACTTAATAATAATTGCATACACAAAGTTGTGGTATATGTATGCACTGCAATTAAATTGCCCCCGCAGACCAGTGATCTTAATAATACCATTAACTGGCTGGTACTTCAACCGACAGCTAAATCAAACACTGGAAACTTGCACCGAAATAATCCTTATAACACACAGTAAATGATAACAATAGTCTACTACCCCCCTCCGACCTAGACACTTTCATATTACTTTGCAATAGCGCCATTGATAGCAACAAATTATAATACTTTCTGATAGAATAACCTACCCGAAAATATTTACTTACATGGGATCATCATCCCAATACAGCAAATACCGCATCTCATCCTATATTTTTGTTCAACAATAATCCCCACAAAATAAAACTTCTTTAACTAACCTAATCAAAGATTTTGAATAAAATAATATCGCATACTCTCTAAATTGGTATATCCTAAAAAGGTTAATACACTCTAGGCTCGAAAAAGTGCAAGCTATGCACTTCGGAGACCGTCATGATGATCACTGCTGCTAGGGAGAAGCATATTGTTAATTAATAAATAAGATCAGCTCATTTGCCGCCATAAAAGGTAATATAAATGCGCCCAATGTTTAGCCCCTGCAGACAGCCCACCACCCCCAAATGTTTTAAATTGATCCGATTCGATCTCATCGGTCGTTCATAATATATGGTCCTTGTACGTTTTGTTCCCCGTGCAACTATATTAACGTAATACTAACGTACCGTTACTAATGTCTTTATTTTAATTTAAAATCTGGATGTTATCTATATTGTTTTTACCAGTAATTTTAATTGTAAATTTTAAACTTTATGTTTAACATTTTGATTGATGATTTGCTTGTTATCTTCAATTGTTACATAACAGTATACATGTTTCATTTTATTTGGTTGATATTAAATTATACTATATTTTATGTTTCTTTATTATAGATATGTATCTCTCAGTGTATTAATGTATGTGCGTGTCAGTGAGTGCATGTATATATATATGTATACATATATATATATATATATATGTGTGTGTGTGTGTGTGTGTGTGTGTGTATGAGTATGTATATCTACGTATATCTTTATTTACCATTTTATCTCGTTAATGAATCCATTTTGAATAAATATATTCCAGGTATCTTAATTCACAAAACATATAACGCCGGTCAGTTTCTCAGTATATGTCTGGCTTACTTCCGTTCGAATTGACACTTTCTAACCTATTACATCTCCACATCTATACCCTTTTTGTTTCTTTTTTTTCAATACTAAGTCCATTGTCTACTCTCTTTTCTCAGTCTATTGTCTTCGTAATTGTGTCACTCTTATATGTTCTGATTTAACACCGTCTCTGCTCCCTTCACATGATTTAAATGTAAATGCATCGATATGTTTATCAATATTTCTTTCTATCATATTTATTTTCTTTTCTGTTTTCTGCTTTTCATTGCCCTATATTTTCATTTCAACCGTCCTTCTTTATTTTAGACTCTTTATTTTCAACCTTATGAGCTTTGCTATTCTGACTGGAAGCTGATATCGGCAATGTGTATTGTATTATAAACCTGGCTTAGACATATAACCTTCATTCAGGATCACCCGGACTTTACGTGTTTGGCCTCTTCACATGTTTCCTGAATATCTACACTTACAAACTACACATACCTTTCTGAGACCTATGGACTACTAAACCTTTTATGGACGACATCTGAACATTTCAATACATTTAGTATTCCTTTTCCCCCAATGTTTTACATTTTTATTTAGGCTGATTACCATACTTTAGGGCGCTTTTAGCCCTACACCGTTGTTTATATATATATATATATATATATATATATATATATATATATATATATATATATATATATATATATATATATATATTCAAAGTTTTATGTTATCGGTAATACTTGCATTACCGATGTTTATCCTCCGATGACTATATCTGTACTATTAAAATTTCGGTATTAAGAATAATGAGATCCGCCCTCGTTTTTGAACTTCTGATCATTTAACAAATATTGTAATTTCACAACTGTTATTTTCATCATTCATTATCGCAATTTATTGCTCGATCTTATATATTGACCATTTAATTGTCCCGATAAATAACTCAATCTTATACATGTCATTCAGTCGTATATTTAAAATAGATATTTTAGCTCGCCGCTCTCAGCGTAAATATAGCTTAATTTTTTGTTATCACGTAACAACCTCCCATGGCTAAAGCGATAAAGCGATGCTTAAAAATGTAAGGTGTCTCTGTGAACCAAGTTCGCGCCGCGTGACTGTCTGAAAGTGTTACTTCTCAAAAATGAGGAGAGTTTAAAGCTCGAAACGATTTCGTATGTATGTAAACAATTAATGCGCAATTAAATATCTCAAAGAAGTCCCTTAAGCTAAAATTATAGTTTAGAATTGAGAGATAAAAATAGACATTCACTTCATACTTTAGTGCGAGACACCGCCTCCGTCGTTAAGTACTATCTGAATGTCTTAGTGTTCAAGCTCGCTGCTCTCTATGGAAATAAAATTTATTTTCTCAGTTATTACGGGACAACTGCCTATGATCAAATGGGTTAGGCGGCCGTTTGCAGATTCAAGGGTTTTTTTTATTCCTGATAACCGGGTTCGGTCCCCGTGACCTTCACTGATGACGGCTAAAATATAGGTAAAACAGTAAAACAGTAAAAATTCAATATTTTATATATATATATATATATATATATATATATATATACATCGGGCAAACGAATGCAGTTCTCTGCATATTTACAAAAACAAACGATCAAGGAAACGCAAATACTAAATGCACCAGTCTACTTTTTGCTAGTAAACATAATAATGTAGGATGAAATCAGCGTATATATATATATATATATATATATATATATATATATATATATATATATATATAAAGAGAGAGAGAGAGAGGGAGAGAGAGAGTATAAGAAATAAATAAAGAGAGAGATTCCCAACACGTTTGTGTGTGAATATTTATATTTAAAAATACATATATCGCTCTCAATATTGGAGCATCACATTGCTGAAGATATAAATTATTCCGACTTACCATATAGGACAAACATATTTAGGTATAAGTATTACACACACACACACTAACACAGACACTTATATATACATATATACATGTTATTTATTTTAACACTACACATTGTTAGGTTTTTAAAAAATATCATATATATATATATATATATATGTATATATATATATATATATGTTTAAAACTGCATGTTTTCTTCTTATTTTATTTAACATGTTCTAACGTTTGAAATTAACATGTTAGACAATGAATACACTCACTTGATATAAGGAACGAGAACGAAAGATCATCATCGCAGAGACACGAGATGCCTATTGGATTTAGTCTTGAAAAGACAAATGCTGTAGGTAGGAGGAAAACAGTCAGCAGCATAAGATTTCTACAATCCCGCAGTATTTTGAAATAAGCTACTGGAATAGAGAACTGTATTTTAATTTGATATCAAAACAGCGAAGTTTTGGAGACAACGAGACCACTAAGTCAGACGAGCTGTAACAAAGGACACGGGGAATACATCACCCAATTCTGAAATATTACACATGTCATAATTGTACTTATAGAGGAGAATGAGCCTAGCAACTTCAAGTTTGTGAGAGAGAGAATGCAGAAAAAGAAAAAAAAACGTGAGACAAATCAAATTACAGATACCTTTATGCACCTTATAAAGAAGTCTCAAATGAAACAGATAGTCAGCAGTTCAAATGTGACAACAGTAATCCATACATGATCTTATAGTAGGTTTATAGAAATAGATAATAGCCTCAGGCGTCAGAAAGTGTTTGGAGCAATAGATAGAGCCGGTTTACGAGAAGCAGAAACAGAAATGAACTACAACAACACATGCATGATAGAGAGAGCCCCCTAAATCTTCGGAGTTGATTTCTCCTCGAGAGCAGAGCCATCCATAAACATCCCAGTAAGAAAAGCGGCACGTCTACGATTTAAAGACACGAGACGATTCTTAACAGAATCGAACGAAACAAGCCATTACGTACCCTAATACCCAACTGAACCTAGGTCAACTGCTAGATCATTTGCATATTTAAAATGCCCCGAGGGAAATGGGCGAACAGCAACATCAGAATAGAGAATACAGAGTTGTAGAGGATTTTTGGCAGATTTAGAAACGTAAAATCTTAATGAAAATAAAAGTGTTGGTATAGAGAAAGGGAGGTATCTTATTTATTAGTTTAAATATAAAGAGTTCGAATGCAACACACGATAAACGCCATTTTCAAAATTACGAAGCCATTTCTATAAATTGTGTTTCATTTCAACGCTCCACCACATCATGGAATCCAATTATACAAAATATGATAGCAGGATAATTTGTTTTGCTTTCCATCAAAATAAGCTTTATTTAAAGTATATATGTAATATATGTTACCTTCTAATAAAGAGGAAGCGTTGATGAACACAAACATCACATAAATTATTGGCTTTCTTGTTTTCATTTATATATATATATATATATATATATATATATATATATATATATATATATATATATATATATATATATATATATATATATATCTATATATATATATATATACATGTGTAGGTGGGTGTTGCTTTGATAACATGATAATATATACTATTAGAAAAAAGCGTCATATTGTAAAAGATAGATGTATATTTTATTGATTTTCGCGTAAGTTAAACATTATGAAATTAAATACTTTATTTGCCGACAACTTAGTAATTAGGTCGTTTACTTATAAATAACCTAGTGCATTTACCGTGTAATACCAATAAGTCTGTTCTTAGCTTTGATAATGTGAACATGAACAAATAAAGAATTGTACCTTCCCTTATTTCATGACTTGCTTAGCGGTGTAATGGTAAATATTCGTGAAAGCAAGGTCGTTTTAAATAATCTAAAGTACAAAAGGGCGTCAAACAATAAGCAAATACGTTAAATCAGTTTTATAACGGCGTATTTAAAAAAAATATTATACTAAATTATATACTTTTATGGAAGAAGATACATTTAACCAACGTCTTTCTATTTGTTTTTGTCGGCCAAGAAATAACAATATTTGAGAATATAGATTGTTAATGTCTTCTATATAAGAACCTTATTTTTTGTGAGTTAATATTTATTTAATACGCCGTAATTATCCACGATTAATTATAATGATAGTGGTATAGACATCTGGTCCTGAACAATTTTGTATTTAAGTTTTCAGTCCATGTTAAATACAATGCGCAAAATAGTCGATGCATTCGTTTTTTAGCAAATATTATTAATTAGATCTGTGTAATCCTTCGAAATAGAATTTTAATCAATAACAAACGTCTGCTATTTTTGGTGAGACATCTGAAAAGCTGCACCCACTTCATTCCACTCGATCAACTAAAGATCGGGAAACAAGTGATTGATTTCCTATCACCTAGAGAGATCAGCAATTTGTCCATATTAAAGATTTTAATTCAGAAATTAACATAAAAATTGATCACTTGAAACAAAAGAAAAAAGATGACTTCCGATTATTGCGACCTAAGGCTACTCTTCCCTGCTAACATGAGAAAATGAAAAATTGCAACCGAACGACTCCCCTTCAGATAAAAAGATACAAAGTCTCAGTTTAAGCATTTTCTTTTTTGTCAGTGATCAGATGTTAAGGAATTGTTAAATGATAGTTTTATTATTTTTTTCTAAAATAATGTTCCAGAAAAATGATTAATTAAACAGTCGTTTAAGAAATGATTAATGATGCTTTCAGACTTGTTATACTCTCTACTGATTTTCAACAAAAAATACTTTACAAAATGCGTTATTTTTTTCTATTGTATCTCTTGTATTTCTCAGAGTACGTGATGGAATCAAGTGATACGGTTGAGCAATACTAATTCGGCTAATAAGAGTTCAAATCCTATCGGTGTTATTTTGTTAATATTTCGAAGCAATGCAATAATTAAATCCCTAGCTACAATAATGAGGTGTGTGCAACAACTTGTAGACAGGTAATACTAATTCCGTTTATGAATCTGATTTAGAAAAAAGTTGATGTGCCAGCAAATATAGTAAACGACTTTGCTGCGAGCATTTCAATAATAGCACTCTTTCTGAAAGCGTTACAGATAATTAACTGAATTTAAAATTAATATCAACAACACTTTTTTTTAAAACAGAATAAGTAACTAATATATGACCAATACTGATAGATGTTATAAAACTATATGGTTGTTCATATTCTTTCTACTTTTTCATATACCAACTTTTCGATGATTGATAATATATAACAATTGGTCATATATACATAGACAATAGAAAGCTAAACAATAATAACACATATTTAATTCATTATTTGTTCAATATAAAACTGTTTAAAAGGAGAAGTCTCCGCAGTGCAAGCGAGACGTGAAAGGCTGCGGTTCCAGAAACGCGAAGAGTCGGAGCGCTTGGTGATCTAAGTATCGAAGTACAGGAAAATGGGAGTTCATGGCACCGATGAAGCTTTATTGGCTATGGTACCCAAGCCCGTCTTGCTTTTAGGCTTTCGTGCCCGCTACTAATATTATGGAGAAATTCGTGGGAGGATGGTCTCATGACAAGAGAATAAAACTACACTACCATACAATTAGAAAGCATTGCCCGAGGGTATCCCCCTGACAACAGTATATAAAGCAAACAGCTCCATTCCCCAAATAAAGGGAGTTAAGTGTGAGGGTGTTGTTATGATTACAGAATTCATTTTAACCCACGAAAAGTCAGAGGAGGTACTACGAGAACGGTATCATAACGAACGAATATATACTACAATCCTACAAATAATATGCCTAGGAGAAATATCTAATGACTAGAGAACATATACTACACTACACTGAACCACACAACATAGTAGAAGTTTATGCCACGGAGAGTGATAAAAAATCGGACAGATACTATACTATTTCTCCAGAAAATGGAAGTTGTCAATGCTGGGAGGATGTATTAGGAGGAACAAAATATAAGACACATTTTCAAAACAAGAATTCCTAGTGGAATTGTTCTATGACGAACAAACATATTCTGCACTAATGACTCGAGAACGAATAGGTAATGCTTTGGAACATCAAGAAGGAGGAGGTAATACCTCGGAATAAACTCTAGTCGTACACTACATTCTCGCCGCAAGCGGAGAAGCTAATGTATAGGAGGCAGTATGATAACGAAATACAATATTCTGCTTTACGCCCAAGAAAAAGTATTGCCTGTTGGACCCCCTCAGAACATATGTGAACCATGTAATGTCTGGGAACATATCCAAAATAGGAGAGTATGCCTGTGAGTTAGTGCTCATAACAAGTAAACGTTAAAACTCGCCAGCTTCACATTCACAGGTAACATAAACTACATTGCCAAAGCTACTGCAAATAAAGTGGGCTCCCGCAACCGCATTAGTAAAATTCTTACACACGCCAGTATCCTATATCTCGACAAACCCACGATCTGCTCATGCATGGAGTATTGTTGCGACAATTTGGAATCTGTGTGTCTTTCTTAGACAAGGTCGAAACAAGAGTATCTAATCTAATATGTTTCTCACTAGCCACCAAGCACTAACCGCTGTCCCATCGCCGCTATGTAGCATACTTGTGCTTGTTTGACAAGTACTTCAACGGAATGTGATCCGATGAACTTGTTTTTTGGTGCTCCATCAACGTAAATTAACTCGATTATCCCGACAATCAGCTAGATACCAACCATTCACTGTGAACGTTCACAGATGACGGACAGCCTTCTACTCCAATAACTTCTTTACTCCAGCTGCCGACCATTGTAGCTCCCTCCCTGTCCCCTGTTTCTCCGACTTTACCGACACGCAGAAATTGAAAACTAATGTGAACAAGCATCTCGATGCACAACTCTCAATTTAGTATCACCCCGCAAAAAATTGTGCACCTTAATTTTCAGTAGTCCTTTACGTTTACAGTGGTAAATGCCTTGTCTGGGGTAAACTATGTCTTGAAAAATGTTACACTACTTAGTCGCCTATACTATTTCAGATGGCAAACAGAAAAACTAAAACCTTACCCCAACCCTAAAATAGTTCAGAGTATTTCACAATTAGAAAATAGTCTGCTATAATATATTTTCGGAAATAATACAAACGTATACCCAATTTCAATTAAAAATAGATACATAAATGATAAACATATTCCACATAAACAACATAACAAGTAAAATGTATTGACCTAGTAAGTGTTTATCTTGTGTCTTGCACCAGTTTGATGTACGTGTTGTTAGAAATTATTCATGCATCTAATTATTGTTTATGAACATATAAATAATAGAAGCGAACCAATCTCATTAACTATTTCCGAAAGTATTTGTGTGCTAAACGAATAGTCATTAGAATAGTACAGATCATATATTCTGTATTCATACCTGAACAAAAGTAGTTGATACTGTATTCCATTATTGTTTATTCTTAAACAAAACAATAATATGAGTTTGCTATCATAAAAATATTCAAGATTATTGTTAGCCAAGGAAAAAGTTTTAAGTCGAGGTTAGGTTTAGGGTTATTTTCTGATGATATATGTGTTAGTTTGTCAACCATCAGCACATATAGTAAGAATACTTCGCTATGATGTATTTGATATTTAAGATACATAGGGAGTTGGTAATTAATGTGGAAACTATTAACGTTGTACACATTTTGAGTGCCCTGCAGTAGCAAACATTAGACTGATATATACCGAAATATCACGTGATTTGCTCCCGATGTCTACATTTCGTGTTTACATTGTATATGCTTGTTTATTAAATATTCTTCTTTTATTGTTGGAATTTTCTCCTAATATTTATTCTGCTGAAAGTGATAATATCAGGAATCAGAACGAAATATAAATACGAATTGATTACAAGTAGCGAAGAAACAATTTATAAGGAATGTGATTTACGGTATATTTTCATTATAATTTTTGATCTCATGATAATAGTTGTACAATTGTGGCACATACAAAACATCGCATGTTGTAAATGGATAGACATTATATTTAAAGAGACATACATGTAATTTTCAGAACATTTAATAGTAAACTATGCCCGTATGATGAAAACCAATTTACTATTTATTTGGTTGTAATGATACTTACGAAAATAATCCAATTCTAAAATGAAATACCGAAATGGTTTAAAGTATTAATACACGTCTCGTCTTTATTTAAATCTGATCTGATTACGAACAAAAGTCAGACGTTATAATTCAAAATAGGCGTTGCGTCTACGTTGCGATACTAATGCTTCTGTTCCTTTTTCAAACGAAACGTAGTCGTTAGAATTTTAAATAAGTAGTGCGTCTATGAAGTGGGTACATTTGGTTTTAATTTTTTATTAATATCAATGGTATTTACAATGTATTGTTGGAAATGTGGTTTAAAGTAGCTAACCTTATTCTCAGCGAACTACCACATAAACAAGATATCATGTTTGCTGAAATGTTTAGAAGAAAACAAAGTCTACCATCAAGTTAAAGCTTATTAAAGATTATAAAATAAAATAAAAATTATGGGAAAAGCAAAACTATAGATGACTTAGATGTACTATTATTCTATGGTAATGCCGGTGTTAAGGAATCCTTAATTTTACTCCATTAACATCTTCTGATATTAAAAAACTCCGATGAAATAAGATATACCACTAATTAGTATTCTACTCTGTTGTGGTTTAAATAGTTGATGAGTATAAAACAGAATAACAATTTAAATAAAGGTGTAAGAATTCATGTTTAATTAAGACAAACATGTCCGGAATAAAATAAATATACATTTGAAATGAAAATGAAGATAACGTGATGAACAATGAAAATGCCAGAATGTAAGTAAAATAAGAAAATTCCGACATAATAATTACACTTACTGTGTAAAATAATAAATATGAATACGTGAATAGAGTTACGTATGTATGTATGTATGTATGTATGTTTGTATGTATATGTGTGCAGGCAGTGTCTATCTAAAATCACGGAGACGACAAAGTTCGAATCACTGCTTGCGTTAATACGTTTTAAACGGTTTTTTTTTATTCAGCTTGCTTAACATATAAGTGGTATTTCAGACAATCAACTCATGTTACAACGCACCTGCGTACATTACCGAACTACTTATGTTTTGTTTCTTTCATTGATATATCTAATTCTTATATATATATATATATATATATATATATATATATATATATATATATATATATATATATATATATACATATATATATATATATGTGTGTGTGTGTGTGTGGGTTTGTAGGAGAATCAAGATTCAACGCACGCACTTGATAAAACATATGAAGTATGAGTAAATTTTTCTCGGGGAAAAAGTTGTTGGTACTATTCTGAAAGAAATGAAAGGAACTTTTCTTCCCAATAATGTTAGTAAAAAATGAATACTTTAATAATACACTGGAGAAATATTTATTAAGTTTCGTTATATTTTGAACCCACACGATATTAGTTCAAGATTAAGAGGTAGAGACTACAAATGGGAAAAGGAGAAAAAGTGAGAGTAAGCGAGAATAGGGTTACAATAGAAATTGAAGCGAAAATAAACGAAAAAGCGAGAGAGACATAGCTCAAATAATTAGTGTTATCAGAGCTTGACAATATTATTTTTACGGTGTATGTATCGCATATTTATACTAATAGATAGCAATATTACATTAATTATATTGACGGATATTTGATGCAGAAATGTAGTATATATTTGACAGTAAGTAATTTATGAACAGCTGGTAACACACTAAACGTGTTATAGGCAAGGTTCATTAGAATGATAATGAACTAAACCTCTGTTTACATGTTTTTCTGGACTGTTTGGACATCATCAAATTCTAAGACGGGGTAAACAGACTACAATTTCATTATATTAACGTATTAATCTTAGACTAGTAAACTTTAAAAGACATGAACATCTACTTAAACTCATACGACAGAATATTCGTAAGAGGATAAATCCACCATTGCACGCACACGCAAATCTATTAATTGACACGTACGGACTAATCGATTATATGTGTAGATAGATGAGCAGGTAGTTACACACTTTCTGGTTGTAACATTCATAGTCAAAGTATTACTAGGGCTCAGTAGTACACTGCACAGCGCTGTTATCTATAGGGATACACGCTAGTAAACATTTACGTTACACCAGGGTGTTTTTTCTTAATCAGTATTAATACAGGCACCATAATTGATCTTCATTGGGAAACACTAACACGCTCGCATATTTTCGATTCAGACTTCCCATCTTAAATGCCCATTGGCTTCACTGCGAGCAATGATCAGTGTTAAGCCCGATTTAAATTTAGTGTACACTGTTTGCGAGATGAAAAGTTAACAGCTCTCACATGCCCCTTATGTACGCACATACACGTCCATACACCTGCTCACACTCGCGTGGATGTCAACTCAATGTCGAAGATATGATGTCACTTCATGCGGTGTTATGTGTTTTTTCCGTCAGATATGCGAACAAATATACGTAATTATTGATATCAATCAAACCTATTTTTCAAATAACAACAGGCAAATAGGATATCAGACGCCGGGTAGATATTACAACTTTCTCATTCAAAATAGTAATTAATCTGTTGACATATACAATCGAGATTCTAATACGAATTATACGATAAAAGCGTCAGAATGAATAAAACTCTATGTATTATGACAAAATAATAATTATAATACAACTACTACTTACTAATACAACTACTACTACTACTTCTACTACTACTACTTCTACAAATAATACACATGATACAAAATGATTAGATAATAACTTACCAAGCAAGCGTAACATAAATAGAATAACAGTAGGTGAACGCAACTAGAAATATGTGTAATTCACAACAAACCTCCAAGGGAACAGGAAATACCAGGATAGATACATAAAACTGAGAAATATAAGGTGTTGATACAAAAATAATCTATGAGGCTTAAATAAGCAAGGCTGGAAACAATTATCAACACCTACACTGCAAGAACTGGGGTCTACTGCATGATTCAGGAGAAACGACCGATTTTAGAGAGAATTCAGAAGCCAACGACCATTGAACAAAATGCAAAGTGGCTTACAATGACAAACGCAATAAGTAGAACGTACCGAGATTATGTAAAACACGTGTGCTCATCCGTACTCAGATGAACACGTCCTGTTTTACTGAGCCAGTCATCACTGGTTAGTAACTGTTTAAAAAGTTCAAGTGAAAGAATATCTCTTCATCATCACCCTTTTTTCGAGACCACTAGTCACTGAACATTTAACTATTTAAGTCACCATGCACCGTAATACGAGCGGAAAGGTTAACATACATGCTCTGATCAATGTACTTCCAAATAAGTTCAATAACAGTAACACCATAAGAAAGGAAAAGATGAAAACGGTGCTTGGAACATGCCCGACACTAACACCCATATAAGGAAAATCAGTGTCTATACTGGAATTGTACATAACCCATTTTTATTGTCTGTCTATTGAGTTCTCATTGAAGAAATTCTTGAAAATCTTATGCTGGCCTGACATTTTGCCTCTTTTTCTTATTTCACTTGTGTGTACTTACTTGCGAGAGGGAAACCTATCTTCAACTTCCTGTTTCCTCTTTAGCATACAATGAACTTATTCTATATATATATATATATATATATATATATATATATACAGGGTGGGCAAAAATAAGGGTCCTATTTTTAAAAATTCATAACTTTTTTATTTATTGATTTAAAAAATTTTTTTTTTTAGAATAAGTAAAGGACCCCTTCCGAAGCAAGCATGAGCCGTATTAGCCCTAAGGAACGTACCCTCATTTAGAAAACATTATTTTTGCTTAAAAAACTCAAAACAGTGTAAAAAACAATACTTTAGTTTTTGTAAGTTTTAAGAAGTGTTTTTCGGCTAAAATTTGTTTTGTTTATTTCAACAAATCTCGGAAGGGTCAGTCTACACACACATAAAGTTTGGTGAGTTTAACTTTTATTTTGTGGAAGTTATTCAAATTCAAGTTATTCAAATTTAAAGATAGGACCCTTATTTTGGCCCACCCTGTATATATATATATATGGAAGTCTTTTTCTTTAGATTTGCGGGCGCTAGGAACTACACGACTAGTACACGGGCGCAGGCTATTATATGTCCCCGTGCGAAAATTCTTTAGCAAGCCCAACTCTGCCCAATGGTTCACCTCGGAATGCGCAGCGGCCATTGCTGAGAGGCAACAAGAATTCCGTATATTCGGCCGCAATAAGTCAGCTACTAATAGACATACATTTATAGTCAAGAAATAATTGCAAGGCCGTGATAGGCGAAGCAAAGATAAGGTATAATTAGTTAACAAAAAAACATTCAGGGACAGAACTAGGTACTCTTGAGGTCTGGAAAATCTACAATAATGTAGTGAACAATGGTCAATACACGATTCCCTCACTATCAAACCACACTGATGTCGTTTACACAGTCACTGATGAAACTGAACTACTTTCCCAGCGTTTCGCTTCTAACTCCACTCAGATAACCACCTCTCCTCAAATTCCATTTGCGGACCGAAGTTACACTTGATAACCTGGTCATCACCTGATCCCAGGTCAAATACATCATAAAAAACCATGACACCTCCAAAGCTTGTGGGGCTGATCTCATACCTGTAATAGTAATAATGAAATGCTCTGCTGAACTGGTCCCTTCCCTCTATAAACTCTACAATAAATGACTAGCTGAATCTTACTTTCCCGATAGATGGAAAATTGCCTCTGTGGTACGAGTCTACAAGAATTCTGGGAATAGAACCGATCCTCAGAACTACCGCCCAATCGGTCTACTGCCGATATTTGTTAAAATCTTTGTATGCTTAATCAATCTAGCGATAGTACGGCACCTAATTAATGCTTAACTTATTTCTTACTGCCAGTATGGATTTAGACAAGCACAATCTACTGCAGCAGTCCGAATAGTCATCTCTGTAAGCATGTATCATACACTCGACAAGGCAGGAGAAGCTAGGGCAGTAGCGCTTGATACATTCAAGACCTTTGACAAGGTATGGCGGAAATGGCTTCGCCTTAAAATACGCTCATACGGTATTACTGGGCAATTACTGAACATAATTAGATCCTTCCTAACCAAAAGAAAAATCCAGGTTGTCCTCGATGGCCGTTCATCTAAGCAACATGACATAAATGCTGGTGTAATCCAGGAATCTATTTTTGAACCTTTATTGTTTAATTAATATTGTGTTTTCAGGAGAGTTGCCATAGTAACACTTTTTATACGTTAATTTTTTCTTTTTCTCACAGTTCCGGTATAAGTTTACTAGTTCAAGGGCGTGTTTTCTGCCTATTACTTCTCGATAAAATTCCAACTCAGATCAATAGTCACACTTTGGGAAATAGTTGAAACAGTGCCCATAATGTTTATCCTATTTGTTACCCTGGAAATTCGATATCATATCATGAGAGAAAACGTCTAATAATGTGACCACAAAGTTGTTTAAAAGTGTCGCTGTTATCATGGGGGTGTCCGTTTTAAAGTGGGGTGTGCGGGGTTTTCTTGTAAGGAGGCGATACAAATAAAAACACAGTTCTCCTTACCCTAAATGTCTATGCAAAACACATGAAATGTGGCTTCTGAAAGGAGGAGGAAGAAGTAAATCAGTTGCTTGTGAAATCAAAGTTTACTCATGTAGAAACAACTCAAAATATCACGATAACGTAATGTACCTTCAGACGTAGCTTCTACGTCTTTAGATAAATTGACAAACAATGCATTATCTCCCTTGTAACTACTGTATTGATTAGCTTTAAGCATATCCGACTTAAACCAAAAGTAAACTTCCTGGATGAATGTGGATTACTATGCATGTTTTCTGCAAACATAATTAGTTGTTTCAAATTTTCGCTGTGATTAGGGGGTTGTCCGTTTTCGAGTGGGGTGTGCAGGAATGTGTTTAATGGGGGTGATATCATTTAAACACAAACTCCGCCCAACCTCAAACGCTCATGCAGAACAGAGTAAATTATTTCTCATTTATTATACAATGATATAATAAAAGCCATGGAATATATACACATACACAGATATTAATTAAAATAAATAACAGATTATCAAGCTGTAAAACCAAATAAAGAACAAATAAATAATCAAATAGTAAGGCTAGTTTTTATGTAGTTACGTATCATAATTTGATTTGAAAAAAACACGTCTTGGTTTTCTTTAAAACAATTTATATATGATCACATTTTAGTGAATTGTATAATCACACGAATAAAGTGTTCGTGATAGTTAGTAAGTAACGATGATTCAGTCATCGGCTAGTGGTGTGCGATTGCAAGAGAAGTACAGTGTAATGTTCACTCTGGCAACAAATGAAATAAACTGCAATGCAAATGTTAGTATATTTAATAATATATTATCATCATTACGCCAGAATTAAATCATTGGGGATGTATTTGTAATTGCAAGCCAATGGTACGGCGTGTTACTGTGGAATTAGTACATCCATTAAATGAATATAAAATAAAAAATGAATACTATCGCCCCATTAAAGTAAAACAATCAATACTTTATTAGCGTCAATGTGTTATTTAAACTGTATAATACGCGACGGAATAACGATCATTTTCTTTGATGTATGGGAAAATATAGAGAACGATACACCTACATAATGCAAATACTTTGTACTGTTTTCTATATGCCTGTCTCGCTTGTTCTATGTTTTCTGTATCGTGGGATAACCACTCTTGTAAAAGAATGGGCAGTTTCAATTAGGCGTAATTCTTGTATTTCCTCTGAAAGAAATCCGTGCTGCTGCAGTTAATATACATCTATATTTAGGTAAGGGTTCTAGCTGATTTGAAGCATCTTATGAAGATACACAAGTAAGATATGTCTTAAAATCTAAAATAATGCAAGACAACTCATAGCTAGTTACTAAAGTCGTATAATTTCGCAATATGTCGAGAATCATTTCTCATTTTCAAAAGAGAAATAATGTATTTCTTCTCTATTATTCTTTATCGGATGTATTGACACAGTATTAAGGGTTATCGCCATATATCAAAGGATAATATAAGAGATTTGGTATTTGTGTCTAATGTTTCTTGTCCTAGAAAACACTATTACATTTGAACATATCCTATTGGTAGGAAATGATATCGCTCATTTTAAGCGTGGTCCTCATTGCATTATAAATATTTTTTTCTCATATTTCAAGAGTATAAACCCCATTTCACTAACGCCGTACAGCAGCCATCTTTTTTTATTTATATTTTTAATGTTTCATAAACAATTACAAGATCGCTTTTGCGATAAACAAACATATGTTTTTATTTTTTTATATTTACAGAGTCGTATAATAATGTACCAGCCTTACATAACCAGAATTGCGCGGTTATCGATTACCTTTCAATATGTGTGTGTTTGCTTTGTCAAAAATGGACAAACACACATTTAACACTGCTTGATGTAATGTATACTATCGTGATTAGTATACCTAAAATAGTACCTGGCAAGTATACAATATACGTAAAAGTAATATGTAACATATATACGTATATGACAAGAGGAAATAAACAAAGACCAAGTGACACAGTTGCTAGCCATATAAACACAACTGCGCAGAAAAATAAAATGTTTGTTGATTTGATTAGAAAACACTTTCAATAGAAACCTGATAAGGTTATCTCCAGACGGCATTACACATATCGCTGAATAATCTTCCTAGTATCGTGGATACGTGGAAAGCGAAGGCACACTCTTTGAATGGGCGTTTACAAATGTTATATACACGAATTCAAATTGAGATCATGAGAGATGACTGGCAATCAAGTAATAGACATACACCTCCTGTAATACCCGTGATTGTTCCATCCTTATTTCTCACTCCATTCGTTCGCTTCAACCGAATAATTTGTGTTGATACCATAATTTGTACACTTCAGTGGTTCCCGTCATTTTTAAATAACATCAGTTATTCAATAGTTTTCATCTTAGTTCAGTAAGTTCGTTCTCAGAAATCAAGAAGTCTTTTTTCTGGGGCTAAAACCTTATTTCGTTATGAGATACATAGATATCCGAGATGTTCAATCAATATTCTTCTCTACTTCTTACACGTTGAGTTGACATGCCATTAAATTAGACAAGTTTTCTACTCCCTAATTAGGTACTTAATTATGTTATAGTTAATCTTTATGGTGGTATTTTCAAAATGTTGCTGGATCCCAGTCTGGTGGACTATCCGGTTAGGAGCTGTAACTTGAAATAATATGAATTGTATAAGGTGCCCGATTTCCGGAATAACCTAGTGTATAGCCGTGTCAAGGGACTTGAGTGAAGTATCATCATGTCAGTTTGTCCTTACACACACTTGAACAGAAATAGAGATGAGACTCAAGTAGTATGTTTACTAATCCATTTAACCTCTCTATCCGATTATTTAAACGCTCTAGTAGGAAATTAAAATTCAATAGTAGGTAATTCAAGAGATATTTATGGTATTGTTAAATGTAACAAATGAAGGTCACCAAATGTAAGATAAAAAAGCAACCCAATCTCCATGTAGCAACATATTTCTCCCTCCTTTGCAAAAGTTTTATTAGCTCCTATTTTATACGCTATTTAAATTTTACTTGCGTCTTCTTTTGTTCTTTATCTTAAAGTCTTACTTCTCACTCTTGTTCCTTTCTCTTCCTCCTTTTTCTACACGTCCATCTGCCAACCTGATATATATATATATTGCTAGTGAATACCCGCTTTGCTATATTCCTCTTTATTCTCCTCAGTGAATAAATACCGTAACTACTATCAAAATGATTTTGCTAGGAGGAAGTATTTCCGAACAGCCGTAATGATTTAAAAGAAAACATTAATGTTATTACGCGTGCACGGAGTGTTACAGTTTGAATATTTTGTTCTTCCTTTATTCTCATTATGTAGTTAGTAATTTAATTGTAAACCGTAAAACATATATAGATTTATCTCCTATGAAAACTAGGAACAGGTAGTATTTTCCTCTCTTTATTTGAGGACAGCTTTTTCATTGGATATCGATAAATATTAAACGAGGTTGGTGATAAACTGATGTTTTACGTAACTGACCAACTCTTTTGCAAAATGTTATTTCTACGTAGCAAAGTGTGTAAAGGTCAGTACATCGGACGTATAAAAAGGCACAACCCCGTCATTTTCATGAAACCTTGCAGTAATTGAATTGTCAAAAATAAATTAATACACATTGCATGTATTATCCTTCCACATAATATAGTACCTGACTGAAGATTAATCGTTTCCCTATATGAGAGTAAGCTACGTCTAAAATAATATTTGCCACATTTGGGTAGATGGCGATATAACCTTATTTCCTGAAACAGCAGTGTACAAAATTGAATTTCCTTATAATCAACACTTATGCCCGTGTTGCTCCAAACAATTATATGGTTATCCACTAGTAAAAAATGTACGGATTTACAACAATAAACAACACGTTGCTTATTTGTTTAAAAGACATACACGTAAGTATACCTAGTGTCTATTGATCCTGTTACGAGTATTGATCTAGATGTATGTGTGTGTCTGCTTTTCTCTCTCTATGCACACCGAAAGTTTATTATACTCTAATTTTCAACAGAATTAAGAAATATTTTGTGCATTATAGAAAAATAAACCTTTCAACAGGTTTTATTTTGTTGTTTAAGCATGGGAATTCACCACCTTTGATGAAGTAGCCGGAAATTATGTTCGTATATAGTAAAAAGGCAAATATACGCTTACTCCGGTCGCATATATGTGCTTAACATGGAGGAGTATATCATGCTGAACGAACATAGTCTACACTGACACATAACAAATAATAATCGCTGAGAGCATAGTAAAATAACGAACGTCTCACCCCAAATAAATGTAGAAGCTAATGCCTGTGCGGATTATATCATGACAATAGAACATATATGATAATATTTTCCTCCGAAACGGAGAAGATAATTATGGAAACATTGTATCATCATAAACCGACATACATTATACTGAAGCCAATAAAAGTAGGCCATACCTGGGATGGTATCCCCCTTAAACACGGAGTGTAATGCATGTGAGTCTGGAATCATGGAAACTAAACAGATGCTACCCTAAAAGAATGCAAATGAAAGAACAGTAACTCTCTGGTAAAATTATCTTATGACATCAGAACATATGGTATATTACCCTCTTCCTTAAAGTTGAATGTAATACACTGGAGGATTACCCATCCCGCTAAAAATGTAATGGCTAATCCTTGGAGAATGGTCTTACGATTACAGAACTGATACTACACTACCCACCAAAAAAAGATAATACACGAATAGATTAAATCATTTTATAATTAATTTAGTAATAAATTATTTTTCTAGTAACTTGACTTTTTGCCTAAGATTAAAGGGTAGCATATGTTCTCAATATATGTACTCATCATATCACCGACCGCACACATTTTACTATTGACGTAAATATAGTGTATATATTAGAACAGATAAAAATGCAAAATTACAACTGCATATTACAGAATATTAATGTATTATAAGCTGTTTATATCATAAATATGCAGATTACAAAGAGCGAAATGCGTTTGAGGACAATTGCAGTTTTCCATATATGCGGTATTCCAAAAATTCTGTTTAGTGTCGTAAAATTAAATAAGAAGAACGTGTTTATGTGTATATAGTTAGGATAGATGGGAATATATTTTGCATTTGTTCATTAGGTGTCTTATAAATACCAGTCAGCTATTTGAGAACAACAAGGGCAAATACGTGTAGAACGCCGAACCACAGAGCATGGTATATGTAGTAATACGTTTCTTTTAAATGTATTAGTAAAACACATGCGAAAAGAAAATGTTATCAACGACATACTATTTTTTTTAGAATAAGCAGATGATAATAGTGTTCGGCAAATATAATTTCGTTAAACTTTTATGTCGGTAATGGTGAATGTTGTAAATAACGTACATAGACAGAGCGTCTCGTGTTTACTTATAAACTATGTTATATTAACCAGACAAATAAAGCTTGAAATATGAAAATAAAACAAGGTACAAACGAATCTTTTCACAAAAGTCTGCCCTGTGTTCACGAGTTGCATTGGTCGTAAATGTCAATGTCAAAGTAAAACGAAATCGATATATTGAATGCAAAACTTATCTTTCAGAAATCGAGCAGTATTAAATAACAACATCCAGAAAAGCTTATGAACATATTGGTTCTGTTTGGAACACACGTAAAGACAAGCGACCGAAGGAACTAACAGTACCGATCCATATGTATCGACTTTAAATAACAGAATTATAGTCAATGTAATTGGAGAAAACTATGACTTGACTTTATATATGAAATAGATATAATGCAATTGTAATTTACCTACACATGCATAACGTCTCCCAGTTACAAATAGCACAACACACTGAGTAAGGTAAGTAACATTCCAGAAGATATATCTGCCAGTCGAGGTGGACAGTCGGACAAGTGCCATTCCCATGTGTATATGTGTTTGTACTACTCTCCTTTGTTTATATATTTGTTGACTCGATTATTCTCGTGTGTATATATTTGTTGCTCTTAACTAGGCCATAAATCATTTGCGTTTAATAAACTTAAGGATCCTTGGGGTCTCTAAAAAGATTGGGTAAACAATAGCAATATTCGTTCTACATTGGACGCACCGTATTCCATTGTGGTCACACTTTGTTTTACTCCACATTACTTACGAATCAAGCAGAGGAAACCGAACATAAAGAAAGGTGTAACTTACACTGAATTTCAACGCAAAACGCTTACTTATGATAAGTCATTTCTTGCACAAACATCTAATTGTAAATTGTGATTTATGATCTATTGTTTAAAAGAGTCACTTGTGCTTAACTGAGTTGGGAATATTATTTATATCTAAAATCAACAAAATATTGTAACTGCAATTTAAACCATTTGCCGATTTAAGCCTGAGGAAAAGACACACACATTGACGAGATTATATCTGCCATGCTCGATTTACTTTATTCCCACGCAAAAGAGCAACATGGATACATTGACTAAATATCATAATAGTGATACACTGACTAAATAGCATGAAAGTGATACATTGACTAAATATCATAAAAGTGATACATTGACTAAATATCATAAAAGTGATACATTGACTAAATATCATAAAAGGGATACATTGACTAAATATCATAAAAGTGATACATTGACTAAATATCATATTCAAAAAGACCGGTTCAAATTGCCAAAAGTTAGTTTAAAGAAAAAGTTTGTATCACAAAAAACAAAGGCAAATCAGAAGAAACATTCAATAAAATGTCATTTCAAATTCAAAAAGAGCAAATATAGTAGCTTGGATTTACCAACAATAGTAAAACTATTAAAAACGGAAATGCGTTTTCGCAAAACACGATCAAGGGCGCTAAAGACAATCTTATGTATTCTCTTAGCGAGATTAAAACACTCGCTTTCAATTTCAGACGCTAGAAAATATATACACCATAACTCCCTCAGACTCTAAGACGTTGCACTTAATACTTTAAAGCTAGACACATCGGATCACAATACATTTATGCACGAACTCTTACCACGTTAAACAAGCGAGCTGGTATTTATCGAAGAGGTTAAACCTCTAAAAGAACATTTTACTTCCTAAATTAACTCTAACCTAAAAATTGAAATGTATATGTTCAACAAGAATGAGTAAAGGAAGTTACAGTACATTTCTATGTCAGCATTAAGTAAGAAAAAATGATGTTCAGATGAATCTTAAAAGGTTTCGTTTTATCTGATAAAACTGAATATTAACTAATCAAGGGAGGCTCTATCCTTTAATAGAACACAGATTGCCCCATGCTGGAAATCTCATTTCTTTGATCAATCATAACTCAAAAAAAATAAACCAAATTAGTTAAAACTTCGCACAACATTTTTATTTGATAGGTTATATAAATGTGTAGAATTTCAGCATCATTGGTCAAGACAACCCAGAGATCCAGAAAGTTAAATCATGAAGTAATGTTATCTGTGTGTACGTACGTACGTACGTACGTATGTGCCACCCTGTATCTCATCAACTATTTGATGGATTCAGTTTATTTTTGGCAGATATAGAGGTTCTAGGGTCTAGTGGATGGTATTCTAATTTCAGTTCACCATATACCTTAGTTTTCCAGAAAATTCAAAAAAAAAACTTAAAAATGACCAGTATTCATACACTTTAGTCTATATCTTATCGACCATTTGATGGATTCAGCTTATGTTTGGCAAAGATAGAGGTCCTTGTGTCTAGTTGATGGCATTTTAATTTCAGTTCACCATATACCTTAGTTTTCCAGAAAATTCAAAAAAAAAACTTAAAAATGACCAGTATTCATACACTTTAGTCTATATCTTATCGGCCATTTGATGGATTCAGCTTATGTTTGGCAAATATAGAGGTCCTAGTGTCTAGTTGATGGCATTTTAATTTCAGTTTACCATATACCTTGATTAGTCAAAGTATCAACTATATCAGTTATGAGAAGGCATTGTATTGGTGCATAGCCTTTACCAAAGTACTGCTATTTCATGAAATATGCGAGTATACTGAAATCATATGCTCTTAATAAGGTTAAGATGAACATACATATACACTAAATGTACAAAAGCAAGGAAATTCCAAAATGTTTACACTTTTATTGTCATTAAGGGTATGCGAGTACAACATGGATATGTATTTTACTGTTAGGAATTTTTCTTCAGAGCACCTCACCCACTTCATCTACTCATGCATAGACATTTATACTGTACTGATGTGATAATGAAATGGTTTGGTTGATATGTAGTCATACCCTTAATGACAATAAAAGGGTAAACATTTGGGAATTTTCCTTACATTTAGTGTATATGAATTTTCATCTTAACCCTATTAAGGGCATATGGTTTCAGTATACTGGCATTTTTCATAAAATTAACGTAGAGTTCGGAATAAAGAAAGAAAATTAGGCAAACCTTACTTTACAAGTTACACCAAACGGATCCTATGGGGAGGATTACCTCACTGAACTTTTGTTTTTAACAAATTACTGTGTTTGTGTTTCGTGTATGATATGTAATTTGCTAATATGGGTGTACTTAAATACAAGGATTTATGATATATCTATCGTTTACTTTGTAATCAAGAAGTAGCAATACACTATGTTTAATTGTACGAATTCTAATAGCTTGTTGGTATTTTCTCAAAGGTTATGAATAAACCTAGCATTTAGTTTTATTTACAATATTCATAGTGATTATCTTGCCAGCCGTCAACCGGGTGTATTATTCTGCATGTGGGTCTATTAGAGAAAATATTGTTTTGTGTTTTTAAGCAATAACTGGCCCTTTTTTTACTAGATTGTTAGTTTCATATTATATATCTTTTAGTGACTATTCTTGTAGTGTATCTTGTAGTGTATCGTCGGTTGTTAGTTATTAGTCCCGTTCAAAATATTTAATTATATCTTTTAATTTTTGTTATTATATATATAAAAATATAAAAATATAAAAATAATATTATGTTATGTTTATTTTTGGATGATGTTGACATTTCATAGTATCCCACTATTTTGTTTACTAGGAGACATTAACATAAATACTAAGATGCAAACATATTCTGTCCACGATTGGTATGTCATCAGAAGCACTTATTTCGTGATGTATGAGTCTTCAGCGTTGCTACACCTAGCGAGATTCGAAACTGATACATTTGTTTATGAGAACAGCGCTCTTTAATTGGCAAACGGACGCTCCTTGGGAACCGACAAGGTAAATCCCATATGAATTTGTAATTCATTTATGGTATTGTTTTATGGTTATATTGAAAATTACAGTATTAATGTATTTTTGACTAGAAAGCATTTACTTAATTCTAAAAAGAAAACATGGTCTCACCACGCTGATGAAACGTATGCGTCGGAGCACGTTTTCTTGCATAATTAATTAGATGATGTTGACATTTCATAGTATCCCACTATTTTGTTTACTAGGAGACATTAACATAAATACTAAGATGCAAACATATTCTGTCCACGATTGGTATGTCATCAGAAGCACTTATTTCGTGATGTATGAGTCTTCAGCGTTGCTACACCTAGCGAGATTCGAAACTGATACATTTGTTTATGAGAACAGCGCTCTTTAATTGGCAAACGGACGCTCCTTGGGAACCGACAAGGTAAATCCCATATGAATTTGTAATTCATTTATGGTATTGTTTTATGGTTATATTGAAAATTACAGTATTAATGTAATTTTGACTAGAATGCATTTACTTAATTCTAAAAAGAAAACATGGTCTCACCACGCTGATGAAACGTATGCGTCGGAGCACGTTTTCTTGCATAATTAATTAGATATGTATATATATATTTATATATATATGTGGGTGGGGGGTGTACAAGCAAAATGTATCCGGGGAGCAATTAATTGGAGGAGGGTATAGTTAACTTATATATTTGTAACACATACTCTAAGTCCGACTGGCACGTAATTGCGTGAACCTCCTACCCGAATAAAAACAATTACGCACATAACACACAAGTTGCGTTTAATATATAGTAAAATGATCCATCACTCTAAATTCTAAAATATGTATTACTTCTTTCCATCTTACAATGTGTTCACACGAAATCGTCTAAAGAAGCAGGGTATATTTATTTGAGGAGAAGTAGCCGAGTGCGCAAATCTGCAAATTTATTCGATATTTTATTTTGTAAATTTCATCTTTTTTAACTGTACGCAATTTTTTTGTTTTTATTTTGAGCAACTAATTTTAGTTGTGTTATTTTTGTGCGTGAAAAAAATAAAAAAATAGCTTCTTTAAAATGATCTAAAAATAAAATACCTTATTTTTCATGTGTAAATAACAAATATTACAAGTGTTGGTATGATTTTAGATTAACACATACAGTAACCCCCTAAAAAACAATACGATTCTGCTTTTTTAGGCGATTACGTGTGGATACACCAAAAATCCCGTGGCAATAGTAAACAAAAAATACATTATTTTAGAATTATAAGTTGGGCATCAGTGTCGCATATGAATTTATCTTGAAATTATCCTCCATTCTAGAGTTTTATGGCAGTTAACAATTTTGTTTTTTGCTATTTTGAGATAAATTGTATGTGTAATTTGGAGAGCAGAGGCCCACTATCGTAGGCGGTTACGTGTGGTTATACTACCTTGCCAGTCAGTCAGACTATGGGTTAGTGTAAAAAAATTATATTAGTTTACTGACCTAATAAGTTAGAATAACGCTAAAAAGTAGAATCACATTGTTCAAAATTACCTGAGTCTCTTCATCTACAGATGTATCACAGTTTGATGTTTAAACTATGGAAGTCCCTGAATAAAAAAATGTTTTAACTATACTTATTCCCAATTAATTTGTGTTTTGATACAAATATGGTCTGGATAAATGGGAGGAAATGTCGAATTTATTAATTAAGACAGAAAATAATTAAGTAACAAAAATATGAATATATTTTTTATTGTTTAAAAAGCTGATAAGGGTGGGGGACTTTTTCTTCTTTATTATAGCCAATTGAATTATGTTCAATAGTCGTCGTCGTCGTCGAAAACAACCACAAATTTAGTTTTAAATATATCTAGAGAAAAACTTTGTTAGATATTGCGTTCAATACGGTGTGTAATTTTTTTTAAATGCATTATTGTAGGTTATCTAAGTTATTGGTTCTTGTTAACATACGCATCCTTAAACTTGACCGGAAGTTATTCGAATTTCAACATAATTATTTTGAACGTTAAATGTGTTCATAACATCGTTGAAATTTATATTACTACTACTAATAATGATAACATTAATATTAACAGCACTTTTGAATATATATATAAGAAAACTATAAAACGAAAATAGAAATGCATTGTTCAGAATATTACTTTATTAGAAGGTGTTTATCAAATGATTATGCTAATGAAGCATCGATATGGCTATGTTTATGTAGTCTCATGTTGGCTATATGTAATCTATTCGAAATACCTAATGTATAAATGAATTAAATGAAGGTAACGTGTTTTGATATGACATAGTTACGATAAATGAAAAAAGTATTTCGCATATATTCATTTAGATATATGGTGTTACAACGTGTGCGATTCTTAGATTAATTAATATTTCATAAACATGGTAATATTCTATAATTATAATTAGTTGTCTTATTTGTATTTCTTTTATATACACACAGTGTATAGTATTAGATGCATACTATATATTCCCCATATATACGTTTAATTTTGATTAACACAATCTTATTCCGTTAGTAGCCCTTTGCAGTTTAAGGGGGAATAACTTATGTCAAGTAAGCTATCATTATGGTGCTCTTCTCTATTTCCTGATGTTATGTACTCTTCTAAGCACTGTGTATAGAAGAGCCTACGAGAACATATAGAGCATAATTCCTGTTGTAAGTTTAGGTAAAATGTGATATATGGTAGAAAGTGAGTACATACATCGCGCAAAGATCTACACTGTCGATAATGACGGGTTATGAGAATTATTAGTTGACACAATATTTTTAGAAATGTATGTTATAAGTTGCATGGAGGTAATTCCTCAGAAATATGTTCTACAGACAGTTAGACCTGTAAATATGTTCAGTCAATTCAAATTCTGTCTGAGGCTAATCAACTAAAAGAAGACGGACATCTTTTCCAGTTGTGGTTGAACGCCAGTTTGTCATTTAGTTAATGAAACAGTGAGTATAACTTCGTTTAGCAAGTCTAATGGAAATAACAGATAAGTATACTATGTGATTCGTTTTAAGAAACAAAATATGACTATCCCCATTGGATGTTGAAGTGGTATTTGTAATCTAAAACGTCAAATGAAAAGTTATGAACAGCACTTCCTCAGATGTGGCATTGGTGCCACATCTTAGGACTATATGGCTCTTATAAACATAGAAAATTGTAATTTACGAATTATTATACGAAAGTTCAGATTCTTAGAAAATGAAAGTAAAAAAAGTGTAATTATTACATTAAATTTATTATTGCTTTCCGAAAAATAGCGTCCAGGAGATGAGTTTGAAATTTGATCGATGTCCCGATGGGTAGAATGTTGTAAGACTTCATGCTTTTTGTAGAATAATCTTTATCAACTCACATTGCTTTGTTTTCCGATTGCATTCGATGTGTATTTAATCACACACACATATATACATATATATATATATACACACACATATATATATATATATATATATATATATATATATATGTATGTATAGAATATATAGAATTAGTTCCTAGACTGAAGATTGCGTTAGCATGAACCATCGATGTCTCTAGGTATTTAAATATTTAATATTTATTTATAAAAATATAATTGTATATATATATATATATATATATATATATATATATATATATATATGAAAAAAAATGGAAAGGAATTAGAGAAGCAAAAGCCAAATCCAATTTCAATTCAATTGCTCAGAGCAAGGTATATTCCGCAAAAAAGGACATTTATTCAAGTTAAATTTTCCTTAAGCCAGGCTTTTCAAAGATCAAAATCTTATCATCAGAGGAAGTCGCTAGGATAGATAAGTTGGCAAAGGCCAAGATTTAAAATTTGAAAAAGTAAAATAAAAGTGGACTTTTCGACACTGGACCTTTTAGCAATCGAACATTTGCTTGCATTCGGGCAGAGTTTTTCCCTGTGTTTCTTTCTTTACAACTTTTATTTTACTTTTTCAAATTTTAAATCTTGGCCTTTGCCCACTTATCTATCCCAGCGACTTCCTCTGATGATAAGAGTTTGATCTTTGAAAAGCCTGGCTTAAGGAAAATTTAACTTGAATAAATTGCCTTTTTGCGGAATATACCTTGCTCTGAACAATTGAATTGAAATTTGATTTGGCTTTTGCTTCTCTAATTCCTTTCCATTCTTCTTCATATCTACCTGCTCTATCCTGGATATTGAGCTGTATACTTTTCACAATAGGTGTTACCTTTCCTAAAAGTTCGCTTTTAGTACACCACTTTATAAATATATATATATATATACATATATATATATATATATATATATATATATATGTATATATATATATATATATATATATATATATATATATATATATATATATATATATATATATATATATATATATATATATAGTAGAACATCCTACCCGTCTGCTGGGCAGCAATTGATTAGAAAGTGGGGCGTTAATAAAGAAAAAATACTGAAAATTCCATAATTTAAATAAACTTTGCTAAATGTCTACATTAAAATCCTCAGCTATATTAGCTCCCCCACCTTAAAAATGAAAGTCTTCTTTTTAGGTGCTAGATTGTTATGGCAGTTTATATGTTGTATCCTAAGTTTGAATAACCTACCTTAAACTGGCCTAAAAAATTGAATTCATATAGAAAATCTTCCCAACTGTAAATTATAAAATAATAGTTGTGTTGTTTTCCATCAAATCAAAAAACCGAACATAAATGTTTGGGGATGTTGTTAGACGGATGATGTTTATCTACAACCAGACTAAAATATTAATGTCTATGTTCCTCTGTTATCTGGACGAACCACAGTGATACACACGTTCGTTTTCATTTGTCAATTAGAATAGTAAACAGGTGTTTTTAAACATGAAAAAATAAGTTTTTTGTCAAAATTTATAAAGTATGTATCAACTTAATTAATAACAACACATCTGTTTATTTATGTAAAATATAAAAACTGACACAAGAAGACAGAAGAAAGGGGTCATAGAAAGAGAGAGCGAGCGAGACAACCGCCCTCCCCCTCAGTCCTTTCTCCTCTCTCTTCTGCCTCAATCGTAGCAATCCAAGACAACCACGCCTCCTTCCACGCCTAACCATCAACCCCTGATATGGTTAATGTTAATAAAGCAGCCACCACGCGGTGGTCAGGTCACTTTAAAAGATTCGGTGCGGCGAAAGAGTCATATTAAGATGAGTTATCCACGAATCTTCAGCTATGTTACATGCATGCTTTAAATATGAATATTATTTATAATTAATTCAAACGTGTTACGCTAGTAAACGTATTACTCATATCATAAAATGTCTCACAGCTCATATAAAGTTAACTCCCTCTACCTGTCTTATTCTTACTATGAGAGCGTAGCTATCCTCATTTGTTTATATCTCTTTGAAGTGACGTTTAAACTTATTCTATCTACACACACACACACACACACATATATATATGTATATATTTATATATATATGTATATATATATATATATATATATATATATATATATATATATATATATATATATATATATATATATATATATATATATATATATATATATATATATATATGGAAGATTCGAATGTTTTAATTGATATTTTTTCTACTGCGGGAGACCTGAAATACGATAAGTTCACGGACGTTTGCTATCTCCTCTCCGTGTGATGGGCCTGGAGGCTGTGTCAGATCATCTATTTAAGAGACCGATAACTATGATAAAACCGTGTCGTTTACCACTGGCGTGTTGACGGCAAACCGAGGGAGGGAGCCCTCATAGTCTTGATCCGCAAGCTTCTTAGAGCTTGGGGTATCTTTACAAAATAGCCAGTTTACAAACCTAAAATTGCTTAAGAAGTAGATGGGTAATGCCTATCGCCCGGCCTTTGCACTCCTTCTTTGTCTATAAATCAAGCGAAAGGGTACTAACACTGGAACTCCTCAAATACACTCAGGGTATGTCTTTGTTGACTGACGAGGATAATGAACGCTCTCACTCTTTCTCGCTATCTGACCAACTTCGGGAAAGAGTGTCGCTACTGAACCTCACATGACTAGTATGGGCCGCTCTTGTTCCGACAGGTTGGGGATGCATGGTTTGACAGCTTGATGGTTGCTGTTTCCGACTGTCAGTACAGAATCCCAAACACTGGAGTAGCGCTAAGAACGGCTGCTCTATAAACAGTTGTATAATATCGTGTGTAACAGAAGGTACGTGCCATGTCGCGCATTGGAATTGACACTACAGTAACCCCCGGTAGGCTATTCGAGGCTACAACCCCCATCGAGACCAACTCACGGTTAATGGAATGGTTGTGTAAGCTTATTAGAATCAAACAGGGAATCACTTTGCCCTCGACACGCTATCTCAAAACAAACATGGCATTACGAAGTAAAAAAAATACAAACCTAAACAAGACACCCACCAAAAAGCATATACGCTTCTGCCCTTGAAGCTAGCATTAAAAAAAAACATCAACGTGGTAAACATTTTTCTCTTGACGAATATCTTAGTACTAATCAAAAAAGACCTTCAATCCTCAATGTACTCTAACCACTTTGACTTTAATGATTACCTCACATACTACCGTAAATACTCTGACAAACGTATGCACATGCTACGAGTTTAGGTTAAAGAAACTTTCATCTTTGACACGAGAACACAATTTCGAATCAGATTGTTAAA